>CM055120.1:169219750-169864750 GCA_029206835.1 Rana muscosa
CTCGGCGATTTGGGGCTCCTCGACCTATGGTTCCAGAGATAAGGGGCTCCTTGTACAGCCTGTCAGAAACTAAATACAGAGCGACCACTTTAAATACAAGCTGACACTCTGTTTGCAGCAGACTAAAGCCCCATACACACGGTCAGACTTCCATCAGACTTTTCCTTGGATTTTTGTCCGAACGGAGTTGGCCGGGCACACCCATAGCATACACACCACAGGACTTTTCTGCAAACTTTCCCAAAACTTTTTGCAACATCACATGGGTTTTCTGCTCTTTTCTGCTCTTTACCGCCACCCTTTGGTCAACTTCTGCTATTGTTGGTTGATTTTAACATTGGTTGTTTTGTCCATCGGACAAAAGTCCTATGGTTTTCTGTACACATGGTAGGACTTTGCTCCATAGGACTTTTGTTGGGCAAAAGTTTGTCCGTTCGCAAACCCAACTTTTGTCCGATGAAAACAAAACCAAACTCAAAAAAGTTTGTCCGATGGAGCATACACACGGTCGGATTGTTGGTCCAACTTGCTTAAAATGAAGTTTGTTGGGCAAAAGTCCGACCGTGTGTACGGGGCTTTAGAGGATGAGCTCACAGTACCTCTCCTCACTTCTGGTCAGAGGCACTGAGCTTAATAAACAGCTTGGAGTCTTGGACCAATGGTAAAGTACCATTAGACCCAGCTGCACAATAAAAATGCTGTAGTAGAGGCACGCCTCTCACTGAAATGTCATAGAAGGGGCATGTGTCTAAAAGACAAATGCTCCCTTCCAGCCCATCCCTCTTAATTACAAGGAAATACATGGGTTTATGGGTATAAGATTTACCCACAATCCCATGTTTTTCTCACACAGTTAAGAGGGAGAATGAGAATCTGCTGTCTTTAAAAAGGTACTGTTATAATCAAGCTAAATCATATATTTATATGCTATATGTTATAGCATAATAATTTATTATTTATCTATTTACTGTGAAATTACTGGTTGGAAGTTATAATTTCAAACTTCAGTAATTTGTCCGTTAAGCCACCTGCTTGAGTACAGATTTTGAAAATATAGTAAATTACCTTAAAAACAACATATAATTATTATTTGTATGTAGCGCTACCCCCAGTTAAGAGAGCCGCTGGATTTTGTTTCGGGCCCTGTGTACAGCACCGCCAACCCCCGGGAATCTTACTCGACCCACTCTGGCACAGCTAGTCTAGGGTTTATACTTGTATCACAATCAAACAATATTGCAATGATTACCTCTTTGCAATAAGACAACACACTGATGCGAGAGATCAAGTATAACGGTTTTACTTTAGTTTTGAAAGGGCATAGGCAGAACATAACACATACAACTCGCTTACAGAGCCCTGCAGCAATAAATATAGCACGCAATAATGGCGCAGCGCGGTAATCCACCACGCGCAGCTATTATTGTATACGCGCTCTATGGCGCACTAAGACAATAGTCTATCTCCCCTCCCTGGTCAGGCCTGACACAGAATAAATCGTAGTCTTTTCTAAAGGGATTTCTTCGCATGCAAACTTTCGGTGGTGCACTTGATGAAACAGTATTTTTTGTAATCCACAAAGTAGGCAGTCACAAGGAACACTATACTGGAGACCCTTTTTAAACTCTGTCCTGCTACTGGTCTCCAGGGAAGTAACAAACAAACGATCGGTGGGCCAAGGCAGTCTATAGGCCTAAACACGGTACAGTCTATTGGATTGAGCAAGTGCTCGCTCACCACTCCGGACGCGATCCCAGTCCGGGACTTCCACCTGCTGTGTCTCTGCACACAGCGTCTGCCACGATCGGGTCCCCGATCCAACTGATGTCCTCACTCGACAAGTCAGATGCCACCCAGGCTCCACAGTGGGGTGGAAGGCTCTTCGGAAGTTGCGCAAGGCCCCAGGCTTCAGGCCTTGCACTGCAGCAGATCCGCACAGGAAGACTGTTGCTTGCAGCGCGTGTCCAAAGAGGCCGAGCTCCGCCTCCTCTCCTTCTTAAATAGCCCCTCCCATGAGTCTCTGCGGTGGCCAACTGCACTCTGGGTGCCGAATGGGATTCTGGGTAACGTAGTCCCGGGGCCATTAAAGGAGACCCTGCTACATGTATATTACTTATGGTAATTAACCCCTTGCCACCCAAGCCAATTCTGACACTTCTCTCCTGCATGTAAAAATCATCATTTTTTTTGCTATAAAATTACTCAGAACCCCCAAACATTATATATATTGTTTTAGCAGACACCCTATGGAATAAAATGGTGCTCGTTGCAGCTTTTTATGTCACACGGTATTTGCGCAGCAATTTTTTTAAACACGTTTTTGGGGAAAAACCTGTTTCATGAATAAAAAAAAAAACAACACTAACGTTAGCCCAATTTTTTTGTATAATGTGAAAGATGGTGTTAGGCCGAGTAAATAGATACCTAACATGTCACGCTTTAAAATTGTGCACACTTGTGGAATGGCGCCAAACTTCAATACTTATAAATCTCCATAGGGGACGCTTTACATTTTTTTACAGGTTACATGTTTAGAGTTACAGGGAGGTCTAGTGCTGGAATTATTGCTCTAGCTCTAACGATCACGGCATATGTAACCTGTGTGTAGCTTTACCCCCACGGGAGCTGCTTAGGAGATCAGATCTATGGGAGCCGTTGGGAGACCAGCTTTCAAGTGATAGTGGTGAGCAGGGAGCAGAGGGTTTGAGCCAGAGGTGGTGGAACTGAGTTCCAGCAGGTTCCAGTTGAAAAAAAGCCTTGGAACTACCACTTACTCATGTATACGTTATGTATGTTTAATGCATGTGGCACGCCACGTGTATTGTTGTTATTTTTAATCCTTTCCTTGTTTCCCCACCCATCCCAGTTTTTGCCAGGACCTTCGCTCTCACGCTTGAGGGCTCAAATAATTTTTTCTGCAAACTTTGGAGCATAGTTTCCTAGGCAGGGGGAGAATGTAGCACCCCGAGATTTAGGCAGGGTTGTTGTTAAATTTATTTGCCTTGGCCGAATGTTAGGTCAATTGATTTCGCCCTAACTCTGGAATTGCTGCACTTCTCTCTTCTGTTGCTAGGTTGCCTGGTATCTGGTGACATTAGATAAGACAAGGGCATTGAAAGAAAAAATTAGGAATAATGGGGTGTCTCAGCCAATGAGCAGGGATTTCCTGGGTCCCTTGGCCTGCTGGGAAAACCTATTTATTTGGGTGGAGTCAAGTGATCTGGGTTCTGTGCCACCTGGACGGCTGTCTGGGTGTGTTGTACTGCCCTGGGCTGCTAGGCTAGAGCCTGAGGCCTATCCCGAGGGCATCTGGCTGCTAGGCTGTCTAAGGGGCCTATCCAGAAGCAAGAGAGCAGCGTAGGTATAAGACTGCGACTTGCAGTCCAACCAGAAGTGACGGTTCTGCCGGCCGGAGAACCTGTCATGGTCAGGGGTAGAGGGGAAGCTGTCGCCACTAAGGTACCATCCACCTTGTTACCTGAGACCACTGTGAGTAGCTGAAGCGAGTACCTGAGCAGTATTCTCACCAACCGGGGATGGCGAAGAATTGGGAAACTTCAGCAGGTGCCAAGCCAGGGACCCAGCCAGTGGGGGTGACACTTGCAGAGCAGTATTGTGTGTCAAGCCAGGGACCGAGCAGGCCAGAGGGGTGACGCTTAAGGAGTATCTGTGAGTGCCAAGCTAGGGACCAGGCAGGGAATCGGGGGTAACGCGGGGGTGACGCTTGAGGAACATACTGTGTGAGACTATTGGAAGAGCTCAGGGGATCAAGTCTAGTGAGAGAGACTGGGAGCTCAGTTTAGTGAAGATCTACAAGAGGAGATTGTAGAGGAAGTAAAGGAGTTCCTTACATCTTGTGTTAGAAACTGTTACAAGACTTTTGCCATAGGAGACAGCGATCCTACCCGTGCAGATGTGGTGTCTTGCTGGATGCCTTTCCCTGCATGGTTGTCTACCTGTAGAAGTCTTGGAGTCTACCAAAGGGTGTCCTGGCCCTTATCCTCTCTCCCACAGTTCTGTTTAAGGCTGCATTCACACCTGAGCGTTTTGTAGCCCTAAGCCTGAAGCTACAAAACGCTAGAGGGGAAAAAATCCATTATTCTCTATGGAGATGGTTCACATCTCCACTCAAAAACGCCTGAAGCCGAACGCCTGAAGCTCAAACAAGTTCCGGACCCTTTTTTGTCGCGCGAATCGGGCAGATTTGGGCGTTTTAGGAGTCATAGAATGTAATGGAAACGCCTGATTCAAGCGTCTAGTGCGACAACGAGCGGTTCGACGGGCGCAAATTCGCGTGACAAAACGACGATAAAAACGACTGTAAAAACGCTTGAAGCGCTACGCTCAGGTGTGAATGCGGTCTAAGAGACAATAAATCTCTTTGCATTCAAGAAGTGTCTGGCCCCCATTAATCTACCTAGCATTGCACCCACCATGCCTCGTAACCGACTCTCCATAGAAGACGGACAGCTGTCCCTAACCCTGGAGGTCACCATTAGGCCTCAAGGACCCTAGGACTTGGCTACATTTGGTTGATGCTTGTAGGTTTCAAACACCAACTGCTTTTGTTTGCTGATTGTTTCCCTTTTACCATACAGTTTATGAATGAGGTTGTTCCTTAACCTTTCGCTGGTATGTCTGCAGAGTCCTTCTGCATAAGGAGAATTCAGTTTATTTGCACAAGGATTTTTAATCCGGAGACCTTGTGAGATTCCTCTTTTTGCATCTTGAGAGAAAGAATATGTCACTGTTGACCTGTGTTTCCTTTGTGATCAGGTTGGTTAACTGCTTCTTCATGTGGCTACATGCAGTATCTTCCATCATACTTGAGGTGATTGTAGCCGTATTAGTGCAATTTTGACAGACAAAATTGCGTACTGTCTGTGATACTTTTTTTATTTACACTAACATACAATTTTTTAGGACAAGTGTAGCGGACTCACCTCTCTCTCTATCTTTATCGGTTATGCGGCTATTGTCTAGGGGTACCTGGGAGAGAGAGATGAGATACACCACGGCCCATGTCCTCCATAGCTAAGAGGTGAAAGCCAGCAAATTGGGTCTTTTGTGTAGGTGTCCTAGAGTCAAGTCCAGTCCTTCGTCCCTGACTCCTTTGCTTTAGTAACCCGAGTTCCACACAGTGAATAGGTCCAACTCAGTTTTATTCTTCTTGCCAAGCAATAAAACAATCTCTTTTCTTTGGAAAATGGGGACAGATCGAGGCACAATCCTTTCCCTTCTGCTGCTGCCCACTGTGCTGTCACCAGTGGTAAATAGGGATGAGCCGAACACCCCCGGGTTCGGTTCGCACCAGAACCTTCGAACGGACCGAAAGTTCGCGCGAATTTTCGAACCCTATTCGTTATAATGGACGCGAACGTTCGAAATCAAAATTGCTAATTACAACGGCCAATATGCATGTTAATGTCATAAAACAGGTTTGGGGACCCGGGTCCTGCCCCAGGGGACATATATCAATGCAAAAAGAAATTTTAAAAACTAAAGTTTTTTCGGGAGCAGTCATTTTAATGATGCATAAAGTGAAAAAAAAAAAGTGAAATTTTCCTTTAAATATGGTACCTGGGGGGTGTCTAAAGTATGCCTGTGAAGTGGCATGTGTTTCCCGTGTTTAGAACTGTCCTTGCACAAAATGACATTTGTAAAGGAAAAAAAGAAGCCATTTAAAACCACTTGCGGCTTTAATGTCATGTCTTGTCCTGGCCGCCATATGGCTGAAAATCCTTGAGAAAAATGGCATGGCTACCCCATCACCCCCCCCCCCCCACCCCAGCCCCTTTGGGTCTTGTATGGATACTAAGGGGGACCCCGCACCCAAAATAAAACCCTATACCTACAACCCTATATACTCTGAACAGCAGTATATAGGTGGTGCAAACAAGACATGGACTGTAGGTTTGTTCTTAAGTAGAATCTGAACAGGTACATTATGAAGTGTAGCTACATCCCAAAAAAATCAATTTTTAAGCTTTTTGGAGAACATAGGGAGGGGTTATCACCCCTGTAACATTTGCTGTCTTTGCACATCTGTTCAGAACATGTCACCTCACTTTCCGTCCCAATGACAAATGTTTTTGGAAAAGTGGGGTTTTAATTGAAACAAGGATTGGTGATAAAGCATCAGTAGAGAGGAGATACCTTTTTCCCAAATTAAATCTAACAGGATAGAATTTTCCTTCCTAGGGGTAGATTTCCTCTCACTTCCTGTTTTCTCTTGCCGTTTGCAAGTAGGAGTCGTTTGTAAGTTGGATGTTTGAAAGTAGGGGCCTGCCGTATATACTCTGCAGAAATTTGCCCTATTAGATGTTGGTGTAGCCACAAGACTGGTGGGCACAGGAATGGGCCCTGCTGTGAGTTAATAGATCAAGATTTGTACTTGCATGCACCTGTTGAACCGGGCAGAAAAATTGGGCCTTTGGTGGTGGTGGTGGTGGTGGTGGACGGTGTTGCCACAAGACTGTAAGCCCTCACAGTTACTCTTGGTGGGTGCAGGAATGGGCCCTGCTGTGAGTTATTAGATCAAGATTTGTAATTGCATGCACCTGTTGAACAGGGCAGAAAAATTGGGCCTTTGGTGGTGGTGGTGGTGGTGGACGGTGTTGCCACAAGACTGTAGGCCCTCATAGTTACTCTTGGTGGGCGCAGGAATGGGCCCTGCTGTGAACTATTAGATCAAGATTTGTAATTACACGCCCCTGTTAAACAGGGGCTGAAAAATTGTGCCTTAGGCATTGGTGCTGGTGCCACAACACTGCAACCCCTCACAGATACTGTACTTGGAGCACAGCAGTCACACCTGTTGCGAAGCATCTTTTTAAAAAATTGTAATTACACGCCCCTGTTATACAGGGGCTGAAAAATTGTGCCTTAGGCACTGGTGCTGGTGCCACAACACTGCAACCCCTCACAGATACTGTACTCTGAGCACAGCAATGAGACCTGTTGCAAAGCATTGCCTAAAAATTGTAATTACACGCCCCAACAGGGGCTGAAAAATTGTGCCTTAGGCACTGGTGCTGGTGCCACAACACTGCAACCCCTCACAGATACTGTACTCTGAGCACAGCAGTCACACCTGTTGCGAAGCATCTTTTTAAAAAATTGTAATTACACGCCCCTGTTATACAGGGGCTGAAAAATTGTGCCTTAGGCACTGGTGTGGTGGCATGGATCATTGAGGAGGAGGAAGAGGATAGTCAGTGAACATAACAGGACAGTCACTCAGCATCAGCATAGGCAGTCTTGAAGGGATGTGACATTATAAATTATTCCGTTATATCCGCTTCAGGTGTCTGGTAGCTGGTGGTGATCCAAGACTGATTCATTTTTATGAAGGTCAGTCGATCAACCGAGTCGGTGGACAGGCGCACCCTATGATCGGTGACAAATCCTCCAGCAGCACTGAATGTGCGTTCGGAAAGAACGCTGGATGCAGGACAGGCCAGTAGCTCAATTGCATACTGTGCAAGCTCTGGCCAGTGATCCATCCTCAGGACCCAGTAAGCCAGAGGATTTTCGGTGGGAAAGGTGTCCAAGTCTGACCTTGCCCCTAGGTATTCCTGCACCATGTATATCAGACGCTGGCGATGGTTGCTGGAACCGATCATACCTTGGGGCTGCGGACTAAAAAATTGTCTGAACGCATCGGTCAGACGTCCACCTTCCCCACCGCTCCTTCTGCTACTGACCGAAGCCTCAGCAACTCGTCGTCCAGGACCAGGAGTTTGTAACCTCCCAGTTTCTGGGAACGCGTTGCACAGACCTTTCTGCAAGGCCTCCCTGAGATGTCTCATCCTCTGCTCCCTCTGCGACGGCAAGATAAGGTCCGCAACCTTACCCTTGTACCGTGGATCAAGGAGAGTGGCCAGCCAGTAATGGTCACTCTCCTTGATCCGAAGAACACGAGGATCCTTCCGCAGGCTTTGCAGGATCAGGGAGGCCATGCAGCGTAGGTTAGCTGAGGCATTCGGTCCGGAGTCTTCTGGGTCACTGAGGATGACATGATCGCCAGCCACCTCCTCCCAGCCACGTACAAGTCCACTGGTTTGTTGGGACTGTACATCATCCCTAAAAGACTGCTGCTGCTGATGCTGAGTGCCAGGCTCCACCTCCATGCTCACACAATCCTCCTCCTCCTCCTCCTCCTCTTCCTGTGTGATGGGTGGGACAGAAGGAACATTGTCTGGATAAAGGGGGCCTTGAGAGACAAGGAAGTCCTCCTCTTCCTGCCTCTGTTCTGCCTCAAGTGCCCTGTCCATTATCCCACGCAGCGTATGCTCCAACAGGTGGACAAGAGGTACAGTGTCACTGATGCATGCACTGTCACTGCTCACCATCCTCGTGGCCTCCTCAAATGGTGAGAGGACAGTGCATGCATCCCTGATCATGCTCCACTGGCGTGGGGAAAAAAAGCCAAGCTCCCCTGACCCTGTCCTGGTGCCGTAGTCGCAAAGGTACTCATTGATGGCCCTCTGCTGCGTGTGCAGTCGCTGCAGCATGGCCAACGTTGAGTTCCACCTGGTGGGCATGTCACATATTAGGCGGTTCTTGGGCAGGTTCAGCTCCTTTTGCAGCTCAGTCAGCCGAGCACTGGCATTATAAGATCGGCGGAAATGCACACAGACTTTCCTGGCCTGCCTCAGGACATCCTGTAAGCCTGGGAACCTGCCCAAGAACCGCTGCACCACCAGGTTGAGGACGTGAGCCATACAGGGCACATGGGTGAGCTGCCCCTGTCGCAGGGCGGAGAGGAGGTTGGTGCCATTATCAGAAACGACCATTCCTGGCTTAAGCTGGCGTGGCGTCAACCACCTCTCGGCCTGCCCCTGCAGAGCTGCCAGAACCTCTGGCCCAGTGTGGCTCCTGTCCCCCAAACACACCAGCGCAAGCACGGCATGGCATCTTTTTGCCTGCGTACTCGCGTAGCCCCTTGTACGCCTACGGAGCACCGCTGGTTCCGAGGACAGAGCACTCGAAGAGGACATGGAGGAAGAAGAAGAGGAGGGGGTGGAGGAGAGAGGTGTGTCACAACCAGTAGTAGCATTTTGGAGGCGTGGTGGCGGAACAACCTCCAACACTACTGCACCTTGTCCTGCATCCCTCCCAGCTGCCAATAGAGTGACCCAATGGGCCGTGAAAGAAAGATAACGTCCCTGTCCATGCCTGCTGGACCATGAGTCAGCGGTAATATGCACCTTACCGCTGACCGCCCTGTCCAGCGAGGCATGGACATTGCCTTCCACATGCCAGTAGAGAGACGGAATCGCCTTCCGTGAGAAAAAGTGGCGTTTGGGAACCTGCCACTGAGGAACCGCACATTGAACAAACTCACGGAAGGGGGCCGAGTCTATCAACTGAAAAGGCAGCAGTTGAAGTGCTAGCAATTTAGCCAAGCTAGCATTCAACCGCTGGGCATGTGGATGGCTGGGAGTATACTTCTTTCGACGGTCCAGCAGCTGGGGCAGGGAAATTTGCCTGCTACAATCGGACGTCGGTGTACTGCAAGTACTTGGTTGTGACACACCTAATTCTACACCTTCAGTCCTCTCAGAGCAGCTTTCAGAGAGGACTGAAGATATAGTGGGGATGGAGATCCCAGCTGATGAGGAGCAAGGAGAGGTCCGCTTTGTTCTTTGGTGTGGGTCTTTTATGTGTGCTTGCCAACGAGCTGCATGGCAGGTCGACATATGTCTGCTCATGCTTGTGGTGCCCAAGCGGCTGATGTTTTGGCCACGCGAGATACGCTTGAGACAAATATTGCAAATAGCAGTGGTGCGATCTGATGCACTCGTCTCAAAAAAGGCCCACACCAAAGAACTTTTGTGATAATGTGCAGAGGCAGCGCCCTGCACAGGCGGAGCTCTGCGGTGTGGTACAGTTGCTGTGCTGGCCTCTAGCTGGCCTCCAGGGGGCATCCTGCCTCGTTGGACATGTGACGCTGCATCCTCCTCCTCCTCCTCCTCTCTCCCTTCAGGCACCCACGTGGAGTCAGTGACCTCATCATCCCCTCCCTCTTCACCACTAGAGCAAACCTGGCAGTAAGCTGCAGCTGGTGGAACACTACTGCCAGATTGCTGTCCTTCAGCATCCCCTCTCTCTGCGCGCACACTACTGACTTCCTCAAGCTGGGTATCATCATCCGAGCCTTCGAATCGTTGGGCATCCTCCTGGAGCATGTACCCAACACTGTGCTCAAACAGTTCGGGGGACTCCTCAGGAGGACATGGTGGGTCTAGGGAAGGGGTGGCTGATGATGCCATTGAGTACGCGTTGGCAGCTGCTCTGCCAGTACCCTGAGCCTGGGTGAGAGAGGATGAGGAGGATGAGGAGGGCTTGGTCATCCATTCTACCAAGCCTTCGGCATGATGCGGCTCCACATGTCCAGCTGCCGAAAACAAAGACAAGCGTGTCCCATGGCCACGTGCTGATGACGATGCACGACCACGTCCACGGCCAGCACTGTTGTCTCTAGAAACAGAGCCTGCCTGCCCTGTGTTCTTGCCTCGGCACGCTCTGCCTCTCCTTGGCGGTCTTCCAGCCATTGTAGTCGGTAGTGTATATAGTATAAAAAATAGAACTCCTATGTGTGCTCACAACACACTGTAGGTCCTATGGGTGCTGACACTAACACACTATAGGTACTATGTGTGCTGCTGACAAGAAAATATAGGAGCTCTGTTTGCTGCCACTAACACACTAGAAGTCCTATGGGTGCTGCTGAGAAGAAAATATAGGAGCTCTGTTTGCTGCCACTAACACACTAGAAGTCCTATGGGTGCTGCTGAGAAGAAAATATAGGAGCTCTGTTTGCTGCCACTAACACACTAGAAGTCCTATGGGTGCTGCTGAGAAGAAAATATAGGAGCTCTGTGTGATGCCACTAACACACTAGAAGTCCTATGGGTGCTGCTGAGAAGAAAATATAGGAGCTCTGTTTGCTGCCACTAACACACTAGAAGTCCTATGGGTGCTGCTGAGAAGAAAATATAGGAGCTCTGTTTGCTGCCACTAACACACTAGAAGTCCTATGGGTGCTGCTGAGAAGAAAATATAGGAGCTCTGTGTGATGCCACTAACACACTAGAAGTCCTATGGGTGCTGCTGAGAAGAAAATATAGGAGCTCTGTTTGCTGCCACTAACACACTAGAAGTCCTATGGGTGCTGCTGAGAAGAAAATATAGGAGCTCTGTTTGCTGCCACTAACACACTAGAAGTCCTATGGGTGCTGCTGAGAAGAAAATATAGGAGCTCTGTGTGATGCCACTAACACACTAGAAGTCCTATGGGTGCTGCTGAGAAGAAAATATAGGAGCTCTGTGTGATGCCACTAACACACTAGAAGTCCTATGGGTGCTGCTGAGAAGAAAATATAGGAGCTCTGTTTGCTGCCACTAACACACTAGAAGTCCTATGGGTGCTGCTGAGAAGAAAATATAGGAGCTCTGTGTGATGCCACTAACACACTAGAAGTCCTATGGGTGCTGCTGAGATGAAAATATAGGAACTCTGTGTGATGCCACTAACACATTAGAAGTCCTATGGGTGCTGCTGAGAAGAAAATATAGGAGCTCTGTTTGCTGCCACTAACACACTAGAAGTCCTATGGGTGCTGCTGAGAAGAAAATATAGGAGCTCTGTGTGATGCCACTAACACACTAGAAGTCCTATGGGTGCTGCTGAGAAGAAAATATAGGAGCTCTGTTTGCTGCCACTAACACACTAGAAGTCCTATGGGTGCTGCTGAGAAGAAAATATAGGAGCTCTGTGTGATGCCACTAACACACTAGAAGTCCTATGGGTGCTGCTGAGAAGAAAATATAGGAGCTCTGTTTGCTGCCACTAACACACTAGAAGTCCTATGGGTGCTGCTGAGAAGAAAATAAAGGAGCTCTGTTTGCTGCCACTAACACACTAGAAGTCCTATGGGTGCTGCTGAGAAGAAAATATAGGAGCTCTGTTTGCTGCCACCAACACACTAGAAGTCCTATGGGTGCTGCTGAGAAGAAAATATAGGAGCTCTGTGTGATGCCACTAACACACTAGAAGTCCTATGGGTGCTGCTGAGAAGAAAATATAGGAGCTCTGTTTGCTGCCACTAACACACTAGAAGTCCTATGGGTGCTGCTGAGAAGAAAATATACGAGCTCTGTTTGCTGCCACTAACACACTAGAAGTCCTATGGGTGCTGCTGAGAAGAAAATATAGGAGCTCTGTGTGATGCCACTAACACACTAGAAGTCCTATGGGTGCTGCTGAGAAGAAAATATAGGAGCTCTGTTTGCTGCCACTAACACACTAGAAGTCCTATGGGTGCTGCTGAGAAGAAAATATAGGAGCTCTGTTTGCTGCCACTAACACACTAGAAGTCCTATGGGTGCTGCTGAGAAGAAAATATAGGAGCTCTGTTTGCTGCCACTAACACACTAGAAGTCCTATGGGTGCTGCTGAGAAGAAAATATAGGAGCTCTGTGTGATGCCACTAACACACTAGAAGTCCTATGGGTGCTGCTGAGAAGAAAATATAGGAGCTCTGTTTGCTGCCACTAACACACTAGAAGTCCTATGGGTGCTGCTGAGAAGAAAATATAGGAGCTCTGTTTGCTGCCACTAACACACTAGAAGTCCTATGGGTGCTGCTGAGAAGAAAATATAGGAGCTCTGTGTGATGCCACTAACACACTAGAAGTCCTATGGGTGCTGCTGAGAAGAAAATATAGGAGCTCTGTTTGCTGCCACTAACACACTAGAAGTCCTATGGGTGCTGCTGAGAAGAAAATATAGGAGCTCTGTTTGCTGCCACTAACACACTAGAAGTCCTATGGGTGCTGCTGAGAAGAAAATATAGGAGCTCTGTTTGCTGCCACTAACACACTAGAAGTCCTATGGGTGCTGCTGAGAAGAAAATATAGGAGCTCTGTGTGATGCCACTAACACACTAGAAGTCCTATGGGTGCTGCTGAGAAGAAAATATAGGAGCTCTGTTTGCTGCCACTAACACACTAGAAGTCCTATGGGTGCTGCTGAGAAGAAAATATAGGAGCTCTGTGTGATGCCACTAACACACTAGAAGTCCTATGGGTGCTGCTGAGAAGAAAATATAGGAGCTCTGTTTGCTGCCACTAACACACTAGAAGTCCTATGGGTGCTGCTGAGAAGAAAATATAGGAGCTCTGTTTGCTGCCACTAACACACTAGAAGTCCTATGGGTGCTGCTGAGAAGAAAATATAGGAGCTCTGTGTGATGCCACTAACACACTAGAAGTCCTATGGGTGCTGCTGAGAAGAAAATATAGGAGCTCTGTTTGCTGCCACTAACACACTAGAAGTCCTATGGGTGCTGCTGAGAAGAAAATATAGGAGCTCTGTTTGCTGCCACTAACACACTAGAAGTCCTATGGGTGCTGCTGAGAAGAAAATATAGGAGCTCTGTTTGCTGCCACTAACACACTAGAAGTCCTATGGGTGCTGCTGAGAAGAAAATATAGGAGCTCTGTGTGATGCCACTAACACACTAGAAGTCCTATGGGTGGTGCTGAGAAGAAAATATAGGAGCTCTGTTTGCTGCCACTAACACACTAGAAGTCCTATGGGTGCTGCTGAGAAGAAAATATAGGAGCTCTGTTTGCTGCCACTAACACACTAGAAGTCCTATGGGTGCTGTTGGGGTGCAATGCTGTGCTAACAGCACTGCGGTTGGTACTACTGCAATACTGTACTAACAGTAAGCACGCACCAGACTAATCCCCAGCAGCAGCTAATAACACACTAACTGTGCAATCAGCAGCAATGAACGATCAATGACTTAGGTAGCAATGGTTTAGCAAAGAAATAGCCAATGGTTTAGCAAAGAAGAGCAAATCTTTCAGTATCAAGCAAAGACAGAATCAGCAGACTAATCTCTCCTAAAGCCGGAACTCATGTGACCGGGGCCGATGGCGTGGCGGCCTTTTAAATGGTGGGGCGTGTACTAAAGCCCCTGAGCTGTAATTGGCTACAGGCGTCCTGCCTGTAGCCAATTATTGCTCTCCGAGTTTCGGGCGCTGTGATTGGCCAAGCATGCGGGGTCACAGTGCATGCTTGGCCAATCATCAGCCAGCAATGCACTGCGCCGGCCGCGCCGGCCGCAATGCATTGCGGGGCCGCTCGCATCACACGAATGTGATGCGAACGGCCCAAATAGTTCTGGGCTCGACGAGCGAGCGAACGCCCGATGCTCGATTCGAACATGGGTTCGAATCGAGCACCGGGCCCATCCCTAGTGGTAAATAGTCACTGCCACTGACTAAGTGATATAGAACGTGAATTACCTTCGCTCACTTTGCCCCTGTCAGAGGAAGAAATCCATCCAAGGGAGAAGTGGAGGCCTCTCCGTCACCAGCGATGCAGCGCCGGACTCTTCAGAGAAGTTACTGCGCACCAGTCCTCAGACACGGGCACCCAAGGAGTTAGGGCCCCCTCGGATTCCTCCACCCTCGCGGAACTCAGTCGAAGGCACTGAGCCCCAGGCATCCGCCATAGTACCTCACCCCAGGCTAAAGGTGCCTGAGATGGACTCCATCTCCGCTCCAGCTAGGCCAAGGGCACCTAGGCCTGGAGCACCGGAACGCCGGCACCCAAGCTGAAGGTGCCTGGGTGCGGCCGCGTCCTCCAACTCTGAACCCCAAGGTCAGGGCGTCCGCCCCTTTTATGACCTCTCCCTTCGCGTCATAGCGGGTTCCCTGCCCCACTGTACCAGCTCCAGGGGAGGACAAAAAAGGCACAGTCTTGCAGTGCGAGCACAGCCCCGGTCCAAGGCAACAACGCCACCTTTAGGCCGGCGAGAACTTCACACCACCAGAGTCCTCCAAGACTCACAAAGGGAACCTTTGCTTCCCCAAATTCAAGTACCCACTACACACTCCCCCTGGTGATTTGACGCTGGTCCCCAGCGTCTGGTACAAGCCCACACCCAACAAGGGTGGTGACATAAGCTCATCCCAGAAGCCAAACCTGATGGGAAAAGGAAACATAAACAATCATAACCATAAAACCTTCAACGACACTTTACATTTCACACATTACATTCCCTCCTCCCCTTTGACTATCTAAGGACCACCCATTCTCAGTAGTCTTGACAGACGAGTCTCCTGCAGAGGGAAAGAAAAGAAACATACATTCTACCAACATGTGTGTTTGCTTGGAATGAATGAGTCTATCCGAGAAGAAACCCATTCACTCCAATAAGTGCTGCATGATAAAAAAACAAACAATCGTTGAGCAACACTGCCACCTGGTGACAGTGCCGCGGTCAAGACACTCATCACTTCCAGATGAACTTTCCTCTTGATCATTTCTCTGTGACCCTACACTAACTAAAACCCAAAGTCACTGATTTCTCTTGAGTGCCAGGAGAAGGAGGGAGAACAAAACAAAAACAGCTCCCATTTCTCCAAAGAGTAGAACTGCCCAAATACAAAAAAAAACTAGGGCACAGTCCCTGCGTTCCGGCAAAGGCACTCCGGAAAGTTCAGCCATGAATGGAAAAGAAAAGCACACGGGAGTCTCTTTTCCCTTCTTCTTTTTACAGGTAAAACCTTGGATGAGGCAATGACACAGGCTTCAGATGGTCATCAAAAGCCTCCACATGGTACTCAACACTTTTTCCTTCCTTGCGGCAGATCACCACTTTGTCCGCATGAATGTGTCTTCCCAGCATCCACTTAGCTTTACAGTCCTGGAACTTCTTGGTGACCGTTGGTGAACAGGAAAGGTACCGCCGTGCTTGCTGCACTTTCAGTTTGTCCCATACAAAGGTATCATACCATCTTTGCCAAAAGACCTCCACCTCGTAGAGCAGTTCCCTAGGCAGATACGGGTATTCCCACCCATATTCCTGAGCAACCTTCTAGCCAAAGAGACGCTGCAGCCTTGACAAAGGTGGCATAGTAGCTCGGTCTCCTTCTCCAGGTGGAACAATCGCTTCTGGGTGGCGAGGTGCGTTCACCACCTCGGTAGACCAGGGCCTAGGAGCCCGCAATGACTGACGTTGCACTCCCGCAACAGGAGCAGGTGAAATGGATGTTGAATCCAGAAGGGGAACTTCAGACAGAGGGCCAGCTTCTTCCCTTGGCGCCGAAGCCTCTACCAGAGGTGTACTATCTCCAGTAGACATGGGCAGGTCCCTTGTGACACGGGCCGAGGGTAGCTTCATTTTGTCCCATCCCTTCTGTTGGAAGATTTCATCTATCTCCCCATCATCGCCATTGTCAGACAATGAATCCAGGTCAGTGGTGTCGTAGCACTCAGCGGGCAGATAATTCCCAGTCACGGAACTATCCCCCTTGGCGGCCTCTACCAACTGTGGGCTACCGCCACTTTTTACCACACCGACAGTCCCAACCCCTGGCTCACCTGGGCCTTTAGAAGAACAGGGATGTCCAGGACGTTGTCTACCGAATCCATCCAGGCCAGGCAAGCAGTGGGGCGAAGCTCTTCCACGACCACACGAGGCCATCACTAGGCCGACCTTCCTCTTTGGTGGCCAGAGCAGGGAGCTGCTGGTGACCGAGGCAGCATCCTCGGATTTTTCTCTTTTCACTTCCGCTTGGGCAGTCACTTCGCCCGGATCAGCACGCACGGGGAACTGTGGTGGAGATTTTTCAAATCCATGTTTATAACAAGAAGCTTCAAGGAAACTCTCTAATTAAAAGGATTCTATGTGTATATATGGTTGTATATGTTTTTACAATACTTTATTATTAAGGTGACTTAAATTTATCTTACAATGACTCTATAGTGGTAGAACATGTTTAGAATACTTAGCATACACAGCTGTGGAATTTCATCTGACAAAAGGCTTATCTGACCATTTGTTGGCATGCTGAGGTGAATTCAAAGGAGGTGGGAGGTGACAAAGGAACAGGTTGGGTCCTGGCTTAACTGAGTCCCTCACCCAATCTAGCAACCCCCTACCCCTCAAGGGAATGCAAGGTCTTAGCATATGGAAAGGGGGGGGGTGAGGAGGGGAGGGATTTTACCAGAGTGTATTTATCTGAATGCAGACCCAATGGTCAGTCTATTTGGCCCTTGATCTGAGCAGCATGGTGACATAGTATCTCTCTCCACCCCTCTCTCTCTCTGCCTCCCTCTCTCTGCCTCCCTCTCTCTCTCTCTTTCTCTCTATCTCTCTCTCTCTCTTTTTCTCTGTCTCTCTCTCTTTTCACCATGGGGTACCTGGGAGAGAGAGATGAGGGGTACCTGGGAGAGAGAGATGAGATACACCACGGCCCATGTCCTCCATAGCTAAGAGGTGAAAGCCAGCAAATTGGGTCTTTTGTGTAGGTGTCCTAGAGTCAAGTCCAGTCCTTCGTCCCTGACTCCTTTGCTTTAGTAACCCGAGTTCCACACAGTGGATAGGTCCAACTCAGTTTTATTCTTCTTGCCAAGCAATAAAACAATCTCTTTTCTTTGGAAAATGGGGACAGATCGAGGCACAATCCTTTCCCTTCTGCTGCTGCCCACTGTGCTGTCACCAGTGGTGAATAGTCACTGCCACTGACTAAGTGATATAGAACGTGAATTACCTTCGCTCACTTTGCCTCTGTCAGAGGAAGAAATCCGTCCAAGGGAGAAGTGGAGGCCTCTCCGTCACCAGCGATGCAGAGCCGGACTCTTCGGAGAAGTTACTGCGCACCAGTCCTCACGAACTCAGACACGGGCACCCAAGGAGTTAGGGCCCCCTCGGATTCCTCCACCCTCGCGGAACTCAGTCGAAGGTACTGAGCCCCAGGCATCCGACATAGTACCTCACCCCAGGCTAAAGGTGCCTGAGATGGACTCCATCTCCGCTCCAGCTAGGCCAAGGGCACCTAGGCCTGGAGCACCGGAACGCCGGCACCCAAGCTGAAGGTGCCTGGGTGCGGCCGCCTCCTCCAACTCTGAACCCCAAGGTCAGGGCGTCTGCCCCTTTTATGACCTCTCCCTTCACGTCACAGCGGGTTCCCCGCCCCGCTGTACCAGCTCCAGGGGAGGACAAAAAAGGCACAGTCTTGCGGTGCGAGCCCAGCCCCGGTCCAATGCAACAACGCCACCTTTAGGCCGGCGAGAACTTAACACCACCAGAGTCCTCCAAGACTCACAAAGGGAACCTTGAATTTCCTAACAATCAAGGCACCTGGGTACACTAGCACCCAGATGCTTCCCCAAATTCAAGTACCCGCTACACAAGCTTTTGGGGTATGTGATGAACGCAGGTATCAGATCCCTGCCCTCCTCACTAACTCATGACAAGGACTGGCAAAACTCATGTCATCAATGTAACAATGTCACGCCCGCCGCGTCACTCGGGTGCCGATGCACGTGCCTGGTGGCCGCAATGCCGCGATTGGCAGTTACACAGCCAAGGACGTGGATCTGTGTGTGTAAACACACAGATCCACGTCCTGTCAGGGAGAGGAGACCGATGGGGTGTCCCTTGTACATAGGGACACCGATCGGTCACCTCCCCCAGTCAGTCCCCCCCCCAGTTAGAATCACTCCCTAGGACACACATTTAACCCCTTGATTGCCCCCTAGTGTTAACCCCTTCCCTGTCAGTCACATTTACACAGTAATCAGTGCATATTTATAGCACTGATCGCTGTATAAATGTGAATGGTCCCAAAAATGTGTCAAAAGTGTCCGATATGCCTGTCGCAATGTCGCAGTCACAATAAAAATCGCAGATCGCTGCCATTACTAGTAAAAAAATAAAAATAAAGAAAAATGCCATAAATCTATCCCCTATTTTGTAGACACTATAACTTTTGCGCAAACCAATCAATATACGCTTATTGAGATTTTTTACCAAAAATATGTGGAAAAATACATATCGGCCTAAACTGAGGAAAAAAATTGTTTTTAAAAAAAAAAAAAAAAATGTAAACTAGTTTTTTTTAAAAAAAATGTCGCTCTTCTTTTGTTTATAGCGCAAAAAAATTTAATTGCAGAGGTGATCAAATACCACCAAAAGAAAGCTCTATTTTTGGGGAAAAAAAACATAAAAATTAATTTGGGTACAGTTTTGCATGACCGCACAATTGTCATTCAAAGTGTGACAGCGCTGTAAACTAAAAATTGGTCTGGGCAGGAAGGGGGTGAAAATGCCCTGTATTGAAGTGGTTAAAGGGGTTGTAAAGTTTCATTTTTTATTTTCTAAATAGGTTCCTTTAAGCTAGTGCATTGTTGGTTCACTTACCTTTTCCTTTGACTTACCTTCTAAATGTTTTTTTTCTTTGTTTTCTTTGTCTGAATTTCTCACTTCCTGTTCCTCCTCAGTAAGCTGTTCAGTAAGCTGTTCTGGCTGACTCAACACCACTCGGATGATGGTGTGAAGTTTACTGAGGAGAAACAGGAAGTGAGAAATTCAGACAAAGAAAAAAAACATTTAGAAGGGAAATCAAAGGAAAAGGTAAGTGAACCAACAATGCACTAGCTTAAAGGGGTTGTAAAGGTTCGTTTTTTATTTTCTAAATAGGTTCCTTTAAGCTAGTGCATTGTTGGTTCACTTACCTTTTCCTTAGATTTCCCTTCTAAATATTTGTTTTCTTTGTTTTCTTTGTCTGAATTTCCCACTTCCTGTTCCTCCTCAGTAAGCTGTTAAGTAAGCTGTTCTGGCTGACTCCACACCACTCGGATGATGGTGTGAAGTTTAGTGAGGAGAAACAGGAAGTGAGAAATTCAGACAAAGAAAAAAAACATTTAGAAGGTAAATCAAAGGAAAAGGTAAGTGAACCAGCAATGCACTAGCTTAAAGGAACCTATTTAGAAAATAAAAAACAAACCTTTACAACCCCTTTAAGGGGAGGAGGACTAAGGAGACGCAGATAACGTCACCCTAGCCAGGGAGAGGCTAAAAATCTTTGTTTGACCAAATTTAAATGTGAGATCACACACGGCAAGGTAAGAGCATACCCATAAAAGGGAGAGGGGGGGACAGGATTGTGGTGATACACGACTAAGATCATTGGAGCACTACAAGCAGCATATGGATTTGTGGTGGATGGCAGTATACAATTGAAAATCATCACTGGATTGAATAGAAGGACTGCACTGTTGTATATGAATTATATACGTTTGTCATTGCACAGAGATTGCATGAATTTGATACATAGCCAGCACTGTTATGCCCTGTACACACGATCAGAATTTCCGATGAAACAATTCCGATGGACTTGTTTTATCGGGAATTCCGATCGTGTGTGGGCCCCATCTGACTTTTTTCCATCGGTGTAAAAAAATAGAACATGTTTTAAATTTTTCCGATGGAAAAAAAAACGATAGGAAATTTTGATCGTCTGCGTGGAACTCCATCGGAGAAAAATCCACGCATGCTCAGACTAAATTAGGAGACGGGAGCGCTCGTTCTGGTAAAACTAGCGTTCGTAATGGAGATAGCACATTCGTCATGCTGCAAATTAATGCATCGTTAAATGTAGCGCATTCTTTTCTTCTTTCTAATGCTAGAACAAATTTTATTTTTCGCTGCGGATATTCACACCGAGTTCTGACAAACTTATTTTTTTGTTTCTTGTGATCTCATGAGTCTTCGTATTTTATTTTAAAGCCAGGTCTCCAAAATATCTTAATATTTGTTTTAAGCGTGAAACGGCTAACACCAAACTTTTACTAACACGCGGTAACACGGAATCAGCAAAAGCAGCCCAAAGGGTGGCGCCGTTGGATTTGAACTTCCCCTTTATAGTGACGTCGTACGTGTTGTATGTCACCGCGCTTTGGACGGTCGGAATTTGGTCTGATGGTGTGTATGCAAGACAGCTTTGAACGGAATTCCGACGAAAAATTCCATCGGATTTTAGCCCATCGGAATTCCGACCGTGTGTACAGGGCATTACTGTATATATGACTTTTGTGATTGCACGGATATTGCACAAATTTATGTGAGGAAGTTTTTATAAATTTGGATTTATAAAATAATGAATATTATTCTCATTATATTTGCTTATTTTAATATTATTTTTGTATACACAAAGTAAGGCTGTGTAGTCATATGATTGGTGAAGGATTTGTAGAGCGCTACACTACATATTACTGTCTAGTATTGGCATAACCCCCAAATGATCCACAATGGCTCAAACTTGACATGATCCAGAAACAATTACCGGTAGACAAAGTAAAGTTGAATAAAGCACCTGGGCCAAGTGGTTTACATCCAGGGGTCCTCAAAGTGCTGAGCTCTGTTATATCCAAGCCATTGTTTCTAATTTTTAGAGACACTTCAGGACTGTCATGATACCACTGGATTGGTGTAAGGCCAATGTGGTTCCTATATTTAAAAACTTCTACATTTGTGAAGTTACTTGAGAGTTTATTAAAAGACCATGAAGAAGAGTTATTGCTAATAATACAACGTTGTAAGAAAGCAATAGTGTACTTCACAAATATTTGATCAAAGTTATTTGGACATTTTGAAAGGCTCATCTGAGTGCACTGCCTCACCTCCTAAGTGATTTGAGTCCTCAAAGAGAAAACCGCTATAGAAATACAAATTAGTTATATTAATATTTGAGTCAATTACCCCAATAGTACTCCTTAGCACTGGTCTTCATGCATACATTGTACAGTAGACTAACGATTCACAATACAATAAATGTTACTTATGCAAAGTGCATGAAATGCATTAAGATGTTAATGCATGAAGAGCATCAAAATATTTTCTCTTATTAATGGTTATATTTCATTGCTCCTCCTTTCAACTCTCTATAAATATGTAGGATTTGGAACTATTTTCAAAATTGAAAGGAACCTTAGGGGCCCTGAAATCATGCATATTTAAGAACTTGTGTTAGCTGTGTGCTTCATTTAAAGTTCCACATTTCCCCTCTTTTTTATTTGTACCAGGGATGAGGCATATGACACACTGCCCAGTCACTACCTCATTTAAAAGTCCCACCTACCCCTCCTTCTCAACTAGTATACAGGGATGGAGGCACACGGCTATTTATTTCATGGTTTACCTAGTTCATGCACAGTCCCATGCATTAGCAGGTTCCTTTCTCCTCCCCCCTCCCTTTGGCGGAGGGGTGGCCACTTGGCAAGTTGAGGGGGTTTGTGGGGGTCAGGAGATCTATCTAATACATGTTTTGACATAAATGGCCAACGCCACTTAGGTGACACTTAATGGCTGTCCTTTCCATATGGGACTGGATGCTGGAGGCATTGCGGCTTTCATACATTTCTCTCTCGTCCCTGCCTTGTTTATGTATGTGTGTTCCCTTTACTTGTATATATTAGTTAGATAGTTAGATTAGGTTGTTTTGGGGCTTGTGTTCTCTTGTATTTTTTTCTTGTTTATGGTTTGCTGTTGTTTGATTACACGTGTGTCTTTATCTTCAATAAATATATATATTTTCACTTACTCTGTTCCTGATTCCTTAAGTGCAGCCCAATGATCTGATCACCTGTATTGGATGTCTGTGTATGGCATTCCCCGTGACACCATCAGTGGGAGGCAGCAGGGCAGTGGCGGCTGGTGCTCAAATTTTTTGGGGGGGCGCAAACAAACTGAAAAAATTTAAATCATCAATTGCCGCCACTGTGCCCATTAAAACGCAGCCACTGTGCCCAAACACCACTAGTTTGTCCCCAAATGCAGCCAGTTTCCCCCCAATATACAGCCAGTTTGTCCCCTCATAATACAGCCAGTTTGTCCCCCCATAATACAGCCAGTTTCTCCCCCATATGCAGCCAGTTTCTCCCCCATATGCAGCCAGTTTCTCCCCCATAATGCAGGCAGTTTCTCCCCCAAATGCAGCCAGTTTCTCCCCCAAATGCAGCCAGTTTCTCCCCCATATGCAGCCAGTTTGTCCCTCATAATACAGCCAGCTTGTCCCCCCCCCCCAGCCCTGCACTTACCTTCCTCGAGTCAGCGTCGTCCTTCTTCCATCCTCGATGTCTTCTCCCGCCCTCGATGTCACTTCAGCCAATCAGGTTACCGGTAACCAGACCCGGTGAACCTGATTGGCCAGGGAACGCACCCCTGTGCGTCCTCTCATTAGGTATTTCGAAGCCGATTACAGCCCTCAGGCTGTAGTCGGGAAGCCTATCAGAGCCTGCTGGCTCTGATAGGCACTTCTAAAGGCCAATCAAACTCTGTGATTCAGATGGCCGGTGCTCAAGGGGCCGGCCATCTGAATAGTGGGCGGCAGCAATACATAGGTTCATGCAATGCATGAACCTATGTATTGTTGTGGTGAGTGACGGCCGGGCGCAGAAGCGATGGCGCCGGGCGCCGCCATGTGTAAAAAAAAGACAAAGACATTTTTTTTGGTGACCACAGGAGGGGGGGGCGGCGCCCGGGCGCCCCCTATGGACGGGCCGCCACTGCAGCAGGGGAAAACAGTGATATGTCTCCTCTCCTACTCAGTCCTATCCTCACACAGTTAGAACACAGTGAGGGAACAAACAGTTAACCCCTTGATCGCCCCTAGTGTTAACCCCTTGCCTGCCAGTGACAAGTACACAGTAATCAGTGCATTTTTATAGCACTGATCACTGTATAAATGTCAATGGTCCAAAAAAAGTGTCAAAAGTGTCCGATCTGTTCATCGCAATATCGCAGTACCGCTAAAAATCACAGATCACCGCCATTACTAGTAGAAATAAATAAATAATAAAAATGCCATAAATCTACCCCCTATTCTGTAGACGCTATAGCTTTTGCGCAAACCAATCAATATACGCTTATTGCAATTTTTTTTACCAAAGATATGTAGAAGAATATATATTGACCTAAACTGAGGAATAAATTTGTTTTGGTTTTTTTTTTTTAAATTGGGGATATTTATTATAGCAAAAAGTAAAAAATATTGTTTTTTTTTCAAAAGTGTCGCTCTTTATTTGTTTATAGCGGAAAAAAATAAAACTGTACAGGTGATCAAATACCACCAAAAGAAAGCTCTATTTGTTGGGAAAAAAGGATGCAAATTTCGCTTGGGCATGACCACGCAATTGTCAGTTAAAGCGACGCAGTGCCAAATTGTAAAAAGTGCTCTGGTCAGGAAGGAGGTAAAATCTTCCGGGGCTGAAGTGTTTTTTAAAGGGATTGTAAAGTCTCATGGTTTTTCACCACATTCTATGCATTAAGGTGAAAAACCTTCTGTGCTTCAGCATCCCCCCAGACCACTCCTTTTTCTTCCCTGAACCTGATCGTTCCAGCAGCGAGCATGACCCAGTGGCTCCAGCCACTGTCTCTGTCCTCATTGGATAGATTGATAGCAGCGGAAGCCATTGGCTCCCGCTGCTGTCAATCAAATCCAGTGACACGGGAGTCAGGGGTGGGGCTGAGTCCTGCTGTCTTTGTCAATGGATGCAGCAGCAGGACTCGTGAGCGCCCCCGCATGGGTGCACCCCTGGAAAGCGGCTCTCTGTGGGGGCACCCGATGAAGAGGAGGAGCCAGGAGCGCCACCTGGGCACCCCATAAAAGGAGGACTCGGGGGTGCTCTGTGCAAAACCCTTGCAGAGAGCAGGTAAGCATATTTGTTATTTAAAAACAAACAAACAAACCTTTACAATCACTTTAATGCCTTATCAGAGTCTTGCACTGAAACCTACTGTCAGAGCACCTCTTGGCACATGCAATGCATGGAGTTAGCTGCAGGGTGATTTAAAGGTCCAGGGTTGCAGTGTCTTGTGACATAGCATTTCACTGAAGACAACTTTGGGGGTATGGCAAGTCTGAAGGGTGAAACCGGGATGGGGTATACACCCTGTTTTTTTACAGGGTGCCACTGACGTGGTCAAACCCTGCAAGGATCAGGAGAGTTGCTGGAGGGCTGTACCCTATCCAATGTCCATCGAGGAAAGCATCTTGGCGCAACTCGTCAACCTGGGAACAACACCAATATCGCTGCTCAGACACATCATCTTGGTTGATCCCTACGCGGTGCCTTACCACTGTATCTCTGAGGCCCGACCAGGGGTGGGGCCGACAGTGCTCTTCTACAGGCAGCTATGGCCTCCTGGGATGAAACCCAATACAGGTCCCTACTAGAGCAGCTTGACATTCCCTTCAAAGACTTTTCGCTACCCCAAAAGAGACTGCTTTATCAGATGCTGGAAAAACACCTGCTGGTGTTTGCTATCAGTCCAGAGGGTTACAGGTTCACTGAAGCCTTCAACCACCCCATACACAAGGGGGATGCACCACCTATCCAGGAGCAGTACTGTCACATTCCCACCAAGAGGTTAAAGCAGTGTTTCTCAACTCCAGTCCTCAAGGCGCCCCAACATGTCATGTTTTCAGGATTTCCCTCAGATGAAACTGCTGTGGTAATTACTAAGGCAGTGAAACAGATCAAATCACCTGTGCAAAATAATGGAAAACCTGAAAACATGACCTGTTGGGGCGCCTTGAGGACTGGAGTTGAGAAACACTGGGTTAAAGAGTTACTTCACAATATGCTTCAGAGTGGAGTGATCAAGGAAAATCGCAGTTCATGGGCCGCTCCTGTCGTCCTGGTGCGAAAGAAGGGTGGAAATCTACAGTTCTGTGTGGACTACCGATAGATCAACACATGCACTTACCGGAAAGCTTACCCACGTCTATCGAGGGATCATTGATGGCCCTTGGACAAGCCAAGTTCTTCTCTACCCTGGATGTGGCCAGTGGCTACTGGCAAGTCCTGGTGTGGGACCAAGACCAAGACCAAGAAAAGATTGCCTTTATCACGCCCTTGGGACTATTAGAGTTTAATTGCATGCCTTTTGGCCTCAGTAACGCTCCCAGCACCTTTTAGCGCCTAATAAATAGATGTCTCAGCGACCCATAAATAGAGATGACAAAAATATCCCAGAGTAGTAAAACAACTACTGACGCAAAAGCCTTATTTCTCTACATCCCTCCCTTTGCCAGTAGTGCATACAGTAGGTAGGGGTTCAACATACTGACACTTGGGACTGTTACATCTGTCTGGGCACTGACCTGTTAAATAGCTTGAACCAAGCCTTTATACATTGTAAATGCAATTATTTGTTATTATATTTCTATATGAATGGTGAAGTCCAGTGCAATCAAGTGCACTCTGGGATTTTTTGTGTCTTGTCACACCTGATATAGAAGAAATGATCAGATGGCTGGAATCCTTCCCCTCTAAACTCCAGCCAGGAGAGTATCAGAGCATTACAGAAAATCCACCAGTGTTTAAAAGCTACAGCTACTTGTTAAGTTACAGTTAGGCCCCTTTCACACTTGTGTGACTTTACCTGCGCATTCCCAATAATGACCATTCATATCTGTGCAACTTCGAGTTGCACCGACTTCAAAGTAGTCCCTGTACTACTTTGGTCTGACTTTGATGCGAGTTGAGGTCCATGGACCTCAAGTTTAGACAGGCATTCCCTGAAATTGTGTCAAAATCGCGGCGGCACAGTTGCTGTAAAATCACGCGATTTTCAATGTGAAAGGGGCCCTATAAAGTTATTACATAGTAATAACACTAATAATAATAATGATAGTAATAATAATTTGTGACACTATAATGCTGCGTACAGACGATCGGACATTCCGACAACAAAACCATGGATTTTTTTCCGACGGATGTTGGCTCAAATTTGTCTTGCATACACACGGTCACACAAATGTTGTTGGAAATTGCGAACCTCAAGAACGCGGTGACGTACAACATGACTAGCCGAGAAAAAGGAAGTTCAATAGCCAGTGCAGCTCTTCTGCTTGATTCCAAGTGTAGCGCTACTCCCAGTTAAGAGAGCCGCTTGGTTTGATTCCGGGCCCTGTGTGCAGCACCACCAACCCCCGGCAATCTTACTTGACCCACTCTGGCACAGTTAGTCTAGGGTTATATTTATATCACATTCAAAAGTATTGCAAGGGGTAATCTCTTAGCAGTAAGACAACACACTGAGGAGAGAGATTAAATATAACAGTTTACTCTTATCTCAAAGGTAGCATAGGCAGAACACAACACATGCAATTGGCTTGCAGAGCCCTACAGAAATCAATACAGCACACAACAATGGCGCTGCGCGATACTTCACCACGCGTAGCTATTATGGTATGCGCGCCCTATGGTGCACTAAACAATATCTTAACTCCCCACCCCGGTCAGGCCTGACATGGAGTAAATCTCAGTCACCTCCTATAGGGATTTCTTTGCATGCCAGCTTTCGGTGGTGCACTTGATGAATAGTACTTTGTAATCCACAACCAGTCAATAACTTGGAACACTATACTGGGGGGGGGGACACTTCAACTCTGTCCTGCTACCGGTCCCCCCGGGGAACAGCAGATAAACAAAACTGTGGGCCTATGCAGTCTACAGGCCTGAACACGCACAGTCTATTGGTCTGGGCAGGTGCCCGCTCACCACTCCGGACGCGATCCCAGTCCGGAACGTCCACCCTGCTGTGTGTCCGCACACAGCGTCTGCAACGATCGGGTCCCCGATCCAACTGATGTCCTCACTCGACAAGTCAGATGCCACCCAGGCTCCGCGGTGGGGTGGAAGGCTCTTTGGAAGTTGCGCAAGGCCCAGGCTTCAGGCCTTGCACTGCAGCAGATCCGCACAGGAAGAAACTCTTGCTTGCAGCGCGGTGTCCAAAGAGACCGAGCTCCGCCTCGCCTCCTCCTTAAATAACCCCTCCCATGAGTCTCTGCGATGGCTAACTGCACTCTGGGTGCCGAACAGGGTTCTGGGTAACGTAGTCCCGGGACCTTAAAGGAGACCCCGCTACACAAGCATGCGTGGAATTTTTGTGCGTCGGAATTGTGTACACACGCTTGGAATTTCAGACAAAAAGTTTTGTTGTCGGAAAATTTGAGAACCAGCTTTCGAAATTTTTGTTGTCGGAAATTCCGACAGCAAATGTCCGATGGAGCTTACATACGGTCGGAATTTCAGACAACAAGCTCCCATCAAACATTTGTTGTCGTAAATTCCGACCGTGTTTACGTGGCATAAGTGTGTTTTTTCTTGTTTTTATTAGTATTTTGCCAAGTGTTCAATTCAGATTCCTTTTTATTTTCACTTATGAGATCATTAGCCTACAAATTCCCCCTCTACCGATGGGACAGTGATTCATAGACACATTATCAGCGTGAGTGTGAGAATGCTTTCACTTTTCTAATCTGGTTTATACATTGTTGTTTAGGGAGTGAGTTCCTGTACTTGAAATCTCACAGTTGTTTGGTTAAGAGGTCTTTTATAATACTAAAGTAATGTTAAAGGTTTAAAATACAAAAAGATTCGGGACCAGTGAGACCAAATAATTAACCAGACGTTTAGGGCTTAGTAACGAATCTATATAAAAAAAAATCTTGATTTGTACATGTTAAAAAGCAAGTTCATAAAAACAATGGCATATAAGCCTAGAAATGATCCATCCACCGCAGGTAGAGGTTCACCGTAGGGACTGGATAGTAATAGGAGGTTGTTATGCCACCACCAATTGAAATACAGTGCCTTGCAAAAGTATTCACCCCCTTGGCTTTTTACCTATTTTGTTACATTACAGCCTTTAGTTCAATGTTTTTTTAATCTGAATTATATGTGATGAATCAAAACACAATAGTCTAAGTTGATGAAGTAAAATTAGAAAAATATATACATGTAGCGCCCTGCTCCCAATGAGTGGGCGCTATGTGTTAAAATTATAGTTGTCTGAGCAATAGTTTGGCTCAGAAGGATTGTGTTCAAATTATACTTCTGTTTCAGTTCAGCTGCTTGCATGATTTTCCCTCTGACGGTGGGTGTCGCTGTCACCACTGGTCAGGGTTGGAAAGGCAACAGGCTGAATGCATTGGGTATCTCTTTCCCAGAAGCAGCCCAGGTGGCGTGGTCAACCCGCTGTGCATTCTGGGAGGGGGTACTTAAGGGACAGACACCAGTTTGTGGGGGCGTTCATTGGTTGGTGGTGGGCGCCTCCCGATTCCGACCTGAGGGCCCTCCTGGCCTCAGGGATGCGCTGGCAGTTTCCGCCTTGGAGCCACGTTGGCCTGAGGCTCCGTTACTGAGATGTAGGACCAGGAGTCACCGGGGGCCTACTGATCCAGGAATGATCCTGTGTCGCCTTGCCTGCGGGAAGGGGCAGAGCAATTGAGGACTCAATTGGAGGATGTATCCGGATCAAAATCTACCTCACAGTGCTGCCGGAACGGCTGAAAGATCCTGGCACTGAGAGCTGTGTTCTTTTCATCAGAAGGTAACCCAGTGAGTGGTTGCACAAGTCTGTGGCAGAGACTATTGAGCAAATTCTATTTTCACAAGTCTTTAGCAGAGACTATCTGTGATCGAGCTACGTACCGGTTGCTAGACCAGTGAGAGTGGGCCTATCCGGTGGTTGCTGAGTCCAGGGTGGAGACAGTTGTTCCTCTGGACCTAAGAAAATACCTGTGATCCGCAAGTAAGGTACCTGAGTCCTCCCCATCCCTTCACCCCCCTCTGTTGGAAACGTTAATCAATAAACCCCTTGAAAGAGACTTTGTGTTGGTGCGAACTTTCTTCTGGACAACTCTTCAAGGAGAACCCCTGAGACGAGCGGATGGAACAGTAAGGTAACGGCAGGCCCAAAACTAAACAAGCAGCTCCTCCAGGGGTATCGCTACATACATAAAACTATTTTTCAGAAATAAAAAACTGATAATTGGCATGTACGTATGTATTCACCCCCTTTGTTATGAAGCCCATAAAAAGCTCCGGTGCAACCAATTACCTTCAGAAGTCACATAATTAGTGAAATTATATCCGCCTGTGTGCAATCTAAGTTTCACATGATCTGTCATTACATATACACACACCTTTTTGAAAGGCCCCAGAGGCTGCAACATCTAAGCAAGAGGCACCACTAACCAAACACTGCCATGAAGACCAAGGAACTCTCCAAACAAGTAAGGAACAATGTTGTTGAGAAGTACAAGTCAGGGGTAGGTTATAAAAAAATATCCAAATCTTTGATGATCTCTAGGAGCACCATCAAATCTATCATAACCAAATGGAAAGAACATGGCACAACAGCAAATCTGCCAAGAGACCTGGGCAAGGAGGGCATTAATCAGAGAGGCAGCACAGTGACCTAAGGTAACCCTGGAGGAGCTGCAAAGTTCCACAGCAGAGATTGGCGTATCTGTAGTACATAGGACAACAATAAGCCATACGCTCCATAGAGTTGGGCTTTATGGCAGAGTGGCCAGAAGAAAGCCATTACTTTCAGCAAAAAAAAAGTCACGTTTTGGGTTTGCAAAAAAGGGAGACTCCCAAAATGTATGGAGGAAGGTGATCTGGTCTGATGAAACTAAAATTTTACTTTGGTCATCAAAGAAAACGCTATCTCTGGTGCAAACCCAACACATCACATCACCCAAAGAACACCATCCCTACACTGAAATATGGTGGTGGCAGCATCTTGCTGTGGGAATGATTTTCAGCAGTCGGGACTAATGCCCCATACACACGATCGTTTTTCATGCCGTTAAAAATGCCATTTTTAAAAATGGGCATTAAAACCGATTGTGTGTATGCTCCAGAGCATTTTTAACGACGTGAAAAACGGGCATTAAAAATTTCGAACATGCTCTATTTTTTCACGTCGTTTTTCATGTCGTTTTTTTTAACGACGTGAAAAACGATAGTGTGTATGCTTTTACGAGGTGAAAAAAACGCGCATGTTCTGTGGCCCCATTTGATTGCGGGTGATAAGCAGAGGAGAAAGAAAGCTGAATTCCCAACTGTGCAAAAAAGGCTCGCCAGAACCGGGACACAAACTGACCACCCCTGTCCGAGACGATCACCTTGGGTAGCCCATGTAAGCGAAAGATCTCCCGAGAAAAAATTGAAGCCAGTTCCTTAAATGTGGGCAAATTCTTAAGTGGAATACAATAAGACATCTTTGAGAACCGATCAACCACCATAAGGATAACTGTGTTGCCCTGAGAGTTGGGTAACTCCACAATGAAATCCATGGACAGGTGGGTCCAAGGCCTCTCTGATGGGTCTGGTATGGATTTTGAGGGGACCCCTACACCATTTTTAAAAAAAAAAATTGGCGCAGCGTTCCCCTTATTATTCATACCAGACCTGAAGGGCCTGGTATGAAATTTGGGGGGATCCCCACGCATTTTTGTTTTTAATTTTGGTTCAGGGTTCCCCTTAATATTCATACCAGACCCACAGGGCCTGGTAATGGACTGGGGGGGGGGGAACTCATGCCGTTTTTTTTCAATGACTTTTATCTTGTATTGCCGGGACCCGACAATTCATTATAGCCGCGAGAAGTTTTAAATTACTTTTTTTTCTTTAGAAATGTCATTTTGTGCAGGGACTGTTATAAACATGGGAAACATGCACTACTTTACAGGCATACTATAGACACCCCTCAGGTACGAAATTTTAAAGGAATATTTGACTTTTATTGTTTCACTTTAAGCATTATTAAAATCACTGCTCCCGAAAAAACGTTTTTTAAACCTTTTTTTTTGCATTGATACATGTCCCCAGGGGCAGGACCCAGGTTCCCAAACACGTTTTATGACAATAACTTGCATATTAACCTTTAAAATTAGCACTTTTGATTTCTCCCATAGACTTTTAAAGGGTGTTCCGCGGCTTTCGAATTAGCCGCGAACACCCCAAATTGTTCGCTATTCGGCAAACTCATGTTCGACCCGAACATAAAGCTCATCTACCTACTGGCCACAATGAAGGCACAATCTCTCCCTCCTCCTAAGGCAGTGGTTCTCAACTCCAGTCCTCAGGGCCCACCAACAGGCCAGGTTTGCAAGATAACTGAAATGCATCACAGGTAATATAATTTGCTGCTCAGGGATTGCAGTATTCTAGTCTGCATCTCTCCAAGGTAATACTTAAAATCTGGCCTGTTAGTGGGTCCTGAGGACAGGAGTTGAGAACCACTGTCCTAAGGGCTCTCTCATACGCAGAGAGACGTGTGAAGCCCAAGTGCATGGGTTCACCTTTAATGTACCAGGAGGAGTGGGAGGTGAGGGAGGCAAGGGTGAGACTGCAAAGTTTGGAGACAAACGTTCAGGAGGCTTCCGCAAGCGCTCCTTAATAGAGAGTCTGGAGTCAATGAAGATGGCAAACATGATCAACCTCTCCAGCTCAGTGGGTATATCTCGAGCTGCTATCTCATCTTTTTTTTTTTTTTTAAGATTTATTTATTGAGTTTTTTCATGTACAAAGCAAACAAACAGTCTCGCAAATGGTTGCATCACATGTATATAACATTGCACATTAATGAGAGCACCACAGGGCTATATGGTATTATCAAAAAAAAATGTGAACCCCAGTTCCTCAACGGAGGAAAACTAAAAAAATAAAATAAGTAGGTCGACCAAAGTGGGCCACGTAGGGCCCCACTATGGGAAATCATAGTATAGTAAGCAGTGGAGATATATCCAAGTACAGTCAACCCCTACATACACACACGCACACACCCAGCCATACACACCTCACCGCCCACCACACCTCCAACCAGAACCCGAGAGCACCAAACCAACAACATTGTCCCCAGCAGGCTGCAGCCTTAGCAAGCCAACCCAGGGCAATACCCATTAGGGTTGGGAGAGTGGGGTGTCCTTCCAAAAGGAATCTGCAATGTCAAGCCAGGGCTGCCAAATCTTGGTAAACTTGGCAGGACAGGCCCTACCCTTGTAGATACATTTAAAAATGGGTATAACCCTATTTATTAGGACTTTCAGAAAAAAACTATGACGTTGGGGACCGAGAATTGCTGGCAATAAAGACTGCCCTGGAAGAGTGGCGATACCTCTTGGAGGGAGCAACCAATCCTATATTGATCTTCACAGATCATAAAAATCTAGAATACCTTAGAACCGCCAAATGCCTCTGGCCCAGACAAGCGAGATGGGCTCTCTTCTTTTCTCGTTTTAATTTCCACATCACGTACCGGCCAGGATCCAAGAACGTTAAGCCTGATGTGCTGTCCCGTATGTTTCCAGACACGGAAACCTCATCTCCACCAGATACCATCCTCCAAGCCGGGAATTTCTTACTAACTCAAACTGACTTTGTGTCCCAGATCTGCCAGGCTTCCTCAAACATCCCTCTGCCCCCACATACCGGTCTTCTAGAAAGAGAGAGGCTTTACTGGCTGGGAAACAAGATATTCGTACCCCAGGAGATGCGTACAAATATCTTACAGACTTGTCACGATTATCCCTTGGCGGGTCATTTTGGGGGTCACAAAACCACGGACCTAGTTCCACGACATTTTTGGTGGCCGGGTCTAGCAAAAGATTGCAGGGCCTATGTAAATTCCTGCCTAATCTGTCTCAGGAACAAAGGCTCAAAAAACAAAACCTGGGGACTGTTAAGACCACTGCCCATCCCTGAAAGGCCTTGGGAAATAATTGTGTAGCGGTTATTTGAATTTAGGGGAGGCATCTGGGTGATAGTGTAACCCAGCTGCACTGATTATTAGGGAATCTGAGACCCTTTTGTGGTTCTTGGAGGACTCTGGTGGTGTGAGGTTCCCTGCGGCCTGCAGGTGGCGCTGTCGCCCTGGGCCGGAGCTGAACACTCACCGCAAGACTGCATCCCTTTTTGTCCTTTCCTGGCGCTGGTACAGCGGGGCGGGGAACCTGCTGTGACGCAAAGGGAGAGGAGATGAAAGGGGGTGGACGCCCTGACCTGGGGGTTCAGAGTCGGAGGACGCAGCCGCGCCCAGGCACCTTCAGCCTGGGTGCTGGTGTTCCGGAGTTCCAGACCCAGGTGCCCTTGACCTGGCCGGAGCGGGAGATGGAGTCCATCCCAGGCACCTTTAGCCAGGGGTGAGGTACTAATGCGGAGGCCTGGGACTCAGTACCTGAGTTCCGCAAGGGTGGAGGAATCCGAGGGGGCCCTAATGCCTTGGGTGCCCGTGTCTGAGATTGAGGAGGCCGGTGAGCGGAACTTCTCCGGAAAGTCTGGCGCAGCATTTGCCGGTGACGGAGGGGCCTCCGGTAACTCTCTTGGACGGATGTCTTCCCTCTGACAGGGGCTGTGATAGCAAAGGTAATTCATGCTCTTGTTCTATATAGTCGGTGGCAATGACTATACATCATAACCATTGGTGACACCACAGTGGTTAGCGCTACTTAAAGAATTGTGCCTTGACCTACTCCCCACAAATACTGAAGTGTTCTATGGGTCTCAACCTGTCTGTACTGTATGACTATTTATTGCTGGAAGAGAATAAATACGAGTTGGACCTTTTCAGTGTGTGGAACTCTGGTTACTAGGAGCAAAGGGAGTCAATTCGAAGAAAGGATTTGACTCTGGGACACACACACAAAACCCAATAGTTCTGGCTTTCACCTCCAGTCTCTCTGGAGGACATGGGCCGTGGTGTATCGCATCCCTCCCCCCAGTACTAACCCCTAGACAAGACCAACAAGCCGAGAATGAGAAGGGGTGAGAGGGGGGAGGTCGCTACATGTGGGGGCATCGTGTCCGGGATGTGTATTGTGTCTGAATTTGAACTTTGCTGCCGGAGGAGTTCCGAGTAGGTCGGCCATATTGGCCAACGCGCCACGAGGCACACCATAGCTGCGCAGTTCGTGGGCGGGAAGAAGAGAAAGCCAGCGAACAAATGCAGAGTGTGGGAGGAGTCTGGCCATGTGGAAGGACACACGTGGGGATTCCGGCGCGAAGGGGTCAGTGTGCATTGGAGCAGCAGCCAGTCAGGATGACCTCAAGTACTCCGTGGATTTCTGTTCCTTCTACAGCGGAGATGACTTCCTTTGCTGCTCCGATTACGGATACAGGAATAAGAATAAGGCCCGGGGGCGGTTGGCTCTGTATACCTGCAGAGACATAGAGGCCCTCGGTGTGATCTGTCCCGGCTGTTCGGGACTGGTGATGCAGTTGAAGCCATTCGGGCGATGTGAGGTCTGCATAGAGTTCCTCTTCGAGGTGGAACCATCCACAGAAAGGCCTCACGCCTTCCACCTCAACTATCTCACGGGTACTGCCACTCCGGAGGGAGAGATCGATGCCTATGCGTTTCCTGCGCGCACTGACCAGGGCAAAGTGACTGCCTCAAAGGAGATTGAGAGAGAAAAATCCAAGGACGCTGCCTCGGTCACCACAAGCTCCCTGCTCCCACCGCCGAAGAGGAAAGTTGGCCTGGTGATGGCATCCTGTGGTCGTGGAAGAGCTTCGCCCCGTCGCTTGCCTGGCCTGGATGGATCCGGAGGGAAGAGCCTTGGACATCCCTGTTCTTCAAAAGGCCCAGGTGAGCCAGGGGTTGGGACTGTGTGTGTGGTTGGAGGTGTCGGGAGCCCACGGTCGGTGGAACCCAACGACAGGGGTGATTCCGTGTCTACGGGGAATTACCTGCCCGCAGAGTGTTATGACACCTCCGACCTAGAGTCAGTATCTGATGCCGGTGATGAAGGGGAGATGGATGAAATCTTCCACAAGAAGGGATGGGACAAGATGAAGTTACCCTCGTCCCGTGTTACAAGGGACTCACCTATGTCCATTGGGGATAGTACACCCCGGGTGGAGGCCTCGGCGCCTAGGGAAGAATCTGGTCCCCTGCTTACACCCTTGCTTCTTGAATAATCGAGTGTTTCACCTGCTCCTGTTGCGGGAGTGCAACGCGCATCACTGCGGGCTCCTAGGCCCAAGTCTGCCGAGGTAGTTGGAGTACCTCGACATCCTGAGTCGATCGTTCTGCCTGGAGAAGGAGACCGTGCCACAATACCACCCTTGGCAAGGCTGCAGCGTCTCTTTTGTCAGAAGGTTGCATGAGAATATGGGTGGGAATACCCATATCTACCCCGAGAATTGTTTTATGAGGCGGAAGTTTTTCGGCAGCGGTGATATAATGATTTCGTATGGACAAAGCTTAAGGTACCTCACGTACGCCGATACCTCTCTTGTTCCCCTACAGTTACCAGAAAATTCAAGGACTGTAAGGCGGAGTGGATGATGGGAAGGCACATCCATGCTGACAGGGTGGTTATCTGTCGGAAGGATGGAGGGAACATTGAGTACAACGTGGAGGCTTTTGACAAGCATTTGAAGCCTTTGTTCCTGCCACATCCAAAGTTTTATTTATAGGATAAAAAGACTCCTTTATATTTTTTCTTTTTTTGCTGCTGAACTTTCCAGAGTATTTGCTGGAACACAGGGACTGTGCCCCACATTTTGGGTATTTTTCTCTTTGGAGAAATGGGAGCTGTTATGGTTGTTTTGTTCGCTTCTTTCTCCTTTCATCAAGAAAATAAATCAGTGACTTTGGGGCATAGCTAGTATAGGGTCACAGTACAGAGAAAAAAAAGAAGAGAGAAAAGTTCATCTGGATTTGCTGAGTGTCTTGACCGGGGCATTGCCACCAGGTGGCAGTGTTGCGCAACGATTGTGTTTTTCTGTACACTATACACCATGATCATTGGAGCGAGTGGGTTTCTCCTTGGATAGACCCATTCCTTCCAAGAAAACATATACATTGTGTTAGGATGTGTGTTTTCTTTTCTTTTCCCTCTGCAGGAGACTCGTCTGTCAAGGCTGCTGAGAATGGGGTGGTTCTTAGATAGTGAGGGGGGGAATTTGAATGTGTAGAATCAGTTAAAGTTTTTATATACCAAGTTCATTGTTTTATATTCCTGTTTCCCTTTCCCGTTTTAGGTCCTGGCACAATTCATGACTAAATTGTGAGGTTGGATTCTATGTGTAGTTTGGTCTCTGGGTCGAACTTATGTTACCACTCCTTGGGAGACATGGGTTTGCACCAGACACTGGGGACCAGTGTCAAATCACCAGGGGGAGAGTGTAGCGGGTATTTGAATTTAGGGGAGGCATCTGGGTGGTAGTGTAACCCAGCTGCACTGATTGTTAGGGAATCTGAGACCCTTTTTGTGGTTCTTGGAGGACTCTGGTGGTGTGAGGTTCCGGAGTTCCGGACCCAGGTGCCCTTGACCTGGCCAGAGAGGGAGATGGAGTCCATCCCAGGCACCTTTAGCCTGGGGTGACGTACTAATGCGGAGGCCTGGGACTCAGTACCTTTGACTGAGTTCCGCAAGGGTGGAGGAATCCGAGGGGGCCCTAACGCCTTGGGTGCCTGTGTCTGAGATTGAGGAGGCCGGTGAGCGGAACTTCTCCAGAAAAAGTCTGGCGCAGCATTTGCCGGTGACGGAGAGGCCTCCGGTAACTCTCTTGGACGGATGTCTTCCCTCTGACAGGGGCTGTGATAGCAAAGGTAATTCATGCTCTTGTTCTATATAGTCGGTGGCAGTGACTATACATCATAACCTTTGGTGACACCACAGTGGTTAGCTCTACTTAAAGAATTGTGCCTTGACCTACTCCCCACAAATACTGAAGTGTTCTATGGGTCTCAACCTGTCTGTGCTGTATGACTATTTATTGCTGGAAGAGAATAAATACGAGTTGGACCTTTTCAGTGTGTGGAACTCTGGTTACTAGGAGCAAAGGGAGTTAATTCGAAGAAAGGATTTGACTCTGGGACACACACAAAACCCGATAGTTCTGGCTTTCACCTCTAGTCTCTCTGGAGGACATGGGCCGTGGTGTATCGCATCCCTCCCCCCCAGTACTAACCCCTAGACAAGACCAACAAGCCGAGAATGAGAAGGGGTGAGAGGGGTGAGGTCGCTACAATTGCAATGGATTTTATTGTTGAGCTTCCCCCTTCGGAAGGGTTTTCATCCATTTTTGTGGTGGTTGACCGACTCTCTAGAATGGCACATTTTATTCCCATGAAGGGGACCCCGTCTGCAACAGAAACAGCTAAGGTGTTCATAAAAGAAATCGCGAGACTGCACGGAATTCCGGACGACAATCTCCGATCATGGAGTACAATTCACGTCTAAGTTTTGAAAAACGCTATGTGGAACCCTGGGCATTAAACTCAATTTCTCCTCAGCCTACCATCCTCAGACTAACGGGCAGACCGAACGTACGAACCAGACACTGGAACAGTACTTACGCTGCTTCTCCTCTTTCACCCAGGAGGATTGGGCATCACTTTTCCCCCTAGTGGAGTTTGCATTCAACAACTCCATTCACTCTGCCACCAATCAGACGCCTTTCTTCTCCAATTACGGATTCCATCCTACCTTTCTACCAGCATTAATCCCAGATTCTCCATTGCCAGCAGTCCAGAACAGGTTAAAGTTCCTTTCTTCTAACCATCAAATCCTAAAAGAAGCAATTTCCAAGGCTCAGGAGAGCAACAAAAAATTCTTCAATAGGAAGAGAAGAGGGGAACTGGATCTAAAGGTTGGTGACCTTGTCTCGCTATCTACGACAAATCTGAAACTTGCTTGTCCCTCTAAAAAGTTGGGACCCAGGTACTTGGGGCCTTTTCCAATTAAAAGGAAACTCAACACAGTGGCATATGAACTTGAGCTTCCTGAATCTTTCAAAATTCATCCTGTATTTCACGTTTCATTATTAAAACCGAACTTGACCAACCCTTTCCCGGACCGTGAAACTGGGCCCCCTGAGGCCATAATGATAGATGGGGAAGAAGAGTTTGAGGTTGAAGCCATCCTGGGTCACAGGAAACGACAAGGACTCAACCAATACTTGATTAAGTGGAAGGGCTTTGGCCCGGAAGAAAATTCCTGGGAGCCTGAGACCAATCTCCGTGCCCATCGGTTGATACAGGCCTTTCATCGCTCTCAGCCAGCCCGAATGGGCATCCGGAGGCTGCCCCTAGGGAGGGGGCAATGTCAGAGACCCAGCGCTGCAAACACTTACTTCCGGGTGTCAGCAAGGAATGCCCGTTCCGCAAATGCTAATGCGCATGCGCGCGCCCCTTCCAATCCCGGTGCATGGCGCCCTATTTAAACCTGGATCACCTGGGTGTCAGTGCTGGATTGTCTTTCCAGCTAGTACCTGTGCTCCTGTGTAAACCTGTTATCGGATTGACCTGCTCCTAAAGATACCTGGCTTGTTTGACTACCCTTCTCAGATCTCCCTTACCTGTTCTCCTGCCTCTGCCTGCTTTACTGACCAACGGCCTGGACTTTGACCACGAACCTGCCTCTTGATTTGGTACCTCTCTGCTAGCCCGTTGCTGACTCCTGCCTTCACCTGTTTATTCTCTTGGATCTTCCCTGCACGGTTCCTGCAGCACCTGTGCTCTAAGAGGTCTCCAGTATCTCCCAAAGACTCTATCTGCATCAACAGGCACCTGCACCTTCTCGTGCCCCTGCATTTCCCTGTCCTCACCTCCAGGGGGTGCGGGGACCGGGATCGTGCGAGAGGCCGCCCCCACTTCCTCGGCTCCGCTGTAAGGTACATGAAAATGTGTGGTCTGGGGGGGAGGCAAACTAGAAGCTTTGGATTGGATTACAGAGCTCCGCTGGGGCCCTGGGAGACACAAGGTGGATCGGACCTGGATTCTGTTTCCAGGGTTTTGTGGTTGAAAAATCCAGTGTGTGCAATGAGAGCTGGGAGCTACGGACTCCCTGGAGCTAAATACAGGGTCGCTATGGTGACTCCTGCTCCCCTTTAAGCTACGCCCATGGGCAGGAGGGGCTGGCTCAGGCTCTTAGCAGATCGCTGAGAGGCTGAGCCAGGTGCCGATCCCTTTTTCTGGGTAGATCCCAACATAGAAACATAGAAAAGTGACGGCAGAAAAAAGATTGAGTCTGACAATTTTTTTTGTTTATTCTTTTTTTTTTTTTTTTCATTTTTGGTTTTATTTATTTTTTTCCGTTAACTTTTTTGTCCGAGTAAAGATCTATGTTTGTCCCAAGCATGTTTGAAGCCATCCATTTATTGTTGACTGTTTCACTCCCTCTGCTGAAAGTTTATTCCATGCATCAACTACCCTTTCAGTAAAATAATCATTGCTAAGATTAGTTTTGAAATTTCCTCCAGTTAGTTTAATGTCATGTGCCTAGGCATGCTAACACAGTGTGGTCAGTTTCCTGGCTGTGATGGGAACTCAGCCTGCTCTCCTCCAATGATCAGACATCCCACTGAGTCCCCATCCATGCCCAGCATCATCCATCCCTCTCCACAATGTATCCCAATCCATGCCCAGCACCATCCATCTCTCTCCACAATGTATCTCCATCCATGCCCAGAATCCTGGAGAGGGATGGATGGATGATGCTGGGTGGGGATGGGGATTCATTGTGGAGAAGCATGGATTATTACTGCTGGGCGGGGGATGGGGATGCATTGCGGAGAGGGATGGATGGATGGTTCTGGGCAGGCATGGGAATGCATTGTGGAGAGGGATGGATGGATGGTGCTGGGCGGGGATGGGGATGCATTGTGGAGAAGGATGGATGGATGGTGCTGGGCGGGGATGGGGATGCACTGTGGAGAGGGATGGATGGTGCTGGGCGGGGAGGGGGATGCATTGTGGAGAGGGATGGATGGATGGTGCTGGGCGTGGATGGGGATGCATTGTGGAGAGGGATGGATGGATGGTGCTGTACTTGGATGGGGATGCATTGTGGAGAGGGATGGATGGGTGGTGCTGGACGTGGATGGGGATGCATTGTGGAGAGGGATGAATGGATAGTGCTGGACGTAGATGGGGATGCATTGTGGAGAGGGATGGATGGTGCTGGGCAGGAATGGGGATGCATTGTGGAGAGGGATGGATGGATGGTGCTGGGTGGGGATGAAGATGATGGAGTTGCATTGTGGAAAATGGATGAGGATGGGCGCCGTGCAGGCTAGCGGCACAGGTGATTAATTTTATGTACTGCTGTAGGGGGAGCGGGCCCTGGCCAGCAGGGCTCCTTAGGACGCTCGGTCCCCTTACTTGAGTACTGCCTGTCCCCCCCTGATGGCGGCCCTGTCCATACACGTGTGCAAAGTTTAATGGTAGACCTTTATATTTGTAGAAGATAATCTCCAATAATGAAGGTAAGAGGCCAAAAGAATAAAGTAGTAAGTTGAGTAGTCTCCCATAATTTCTGCAGGTTCTCCTTAATACCTGTGACATTTCTGTGCCACACCTGTGAGAGGCATCTCCAAGACGGGAAGTGAGATGAAATCTCCCCTAACATGGACACCGAAACATCAGGCAGACAGACAGCAGGTCTATCCCAGGGGCATTTTTTGAAAGCAGTGAGCCTGTGTTCATGTTAATAAATTGGGCCCCCTTTTGCAAGCAAAAAGAAAATGTGGTGTGCCCAAAAATATCGGTGTGGTATGCATTGCACTGATTAGAGCCCAAGGGCGTATATAACATATCTGGCACTCGGGGCTGAATATTTTTCAGCCCTTTCCCTCAACCCCAACACACACAAATAACTAGTCGTTATGGGTGTGGCCAAGTCATGCTAACAGTTGGAGGGGCTTAAAGGGGCATGATTAAATTAAACCTGAGCCGACTCACTGTATACTGTAAACACAGCACATATATGCCATAGTGCTTGTACCCACTGTTTCAAAAGTGTGTACCATACAGGTCACTGGATAGAATACAACCAAAAATGACCCCCTCCTGAAACTATAAATCTATCCTCATAAGCCCATATGCCCCACAGTACAAATCTCAACCAACAGCCTCATTTTTCTCCCAGTACAGATCTTCCTCCCAATCCTAAACCCCCTCCCCCCTGCCGAAACCCCTGAGTACAGACCTCTTCCAAGCCTAAGCCCTCAGTACAGACTCCCCCTTCTTAGCACAGATTAACCCCTCAGTAAAGACTCCCTCCAGTACAGACCCCTCAGCAGTAAAGCTTCTGCCCCCCTAGTACAGACACCCCTCAGTAGGGATGAGCTTCGAGTTCGAGTCGAACTCATGTTCGACTCGAACATTGCCTGTTCGCCCGTTCGCCGAACAACGAACAAATTGGGGTGTTCGCGGCAAATTCGAAAAATCTATGGGAGAAATCTAAAGTGCTAATTATAAAGGCTTATATGCAAGTTATTGTCCTAAAAAGTGTTTGGGGACCCGGGTCCTGCCCCAGGGGACATGTATCAATGCAAAAAGAAGTTTTAAAAACGGCCGTTTTTTCGGGAGCAGTGATTTTAATAATGCTTAAAATGAAAAAATAAAAGTGAAATATTCCTTTAAATTTCGTACCTGGGGGGTGTGTATGATGTGCATGTAAAGTGGCGCATGTTTCCCGTGCTTAGAACTGTCCCTGCAAAAAGTGTCATTTTTGAAAGAAAAAAATGCATTTAAAACTGACTCGCGGCTATTAATGAATTGTCGGCTCCCGGCAATACATACAAAAGTCATTGAGAAAAAAAAAAAAAAAAAAGCGTGGGGGTTCCCCAGAATTCAATTACCAGGCCCTTCAGGTCTGGAATGGATATTAAGGGGAACCCCGCCGCAAATAAAAAAAAAATTGACGTGGGGTTCCCCCAAATATCCATTCCAGGCCCTTCAGATCTGGCATGGATTTTAAGGGGAACTCCACCCCAAATTAAAAAAAAAATGGCGTGGAGTCCCCCTAAAAATCCATACCAGACCCCTTATCCGAGCATGCAACCTGGCCGGCTGCAGGGGAAAAGGGGGGGACGAGAGAGCGGCCCGAACCGTACCAAGCCACATGCCCTCAACATGGGGAGGATGTCCCCATGTTGATGGGGACAAGGGCCTCATCCCCACAACCCTTGCCCGGTGGTTGTGGGGGTCTGCGGGCGGGGGGCTTATCGGAATCTGGAAGACCCCTTTAACAAAGAGGACCCCCAGATCCCGGCCCCCCCCCTATGTGAATTGGTAAGGGGTACATTGTACCCCTACCATTTCACGAAGAAAGCGTAAAAAAATGTTTAAAAAAACACACAAACACCTTGAAAAAGTCCTTTATTTAAAAAAATAAAAAAAAAACATTCCAGCGGTGAAATCCAGTGTCCCGCGGCGATCCCGATGTCCAGCGCTGTCCGTCATTGGTTGTGCCTGAGCGGACCTGATGGGGAACTCCCTCTCAGTATTTTAAATGTATAGACCCGCCCCTTCTAAAGTTCCCCATCAGGTCCGCTCAGCGGACCAGATGCGGAACATGAGAAGGGGCGGGTCTATACATGTATTACCAAAGTGAGAGCAGTTCCCCATCAGGTCCGCCTCCTCGGTATGTCGGACCGGCTACGTCATTGGCCTGAGCGGGGAACTTCCTTCACTGTGTAATTTAAATTTACATAGTGAAGGAAGTTCCCCGCTCAAGCCAATGACGTAGGCGGGTCCGACATACCGAGGGGGCGGACCTGATGGGGAACTGCTCTCACTTTGGTAATACATGTATAGACCCGCCCCTTCTCATGTTCCGCATCTCGTCCGCTGAGCGGACCTGATGGGGAACTTTAGAAGGGGCGGGTCTATACATTTAAAATACTGAGAGGGAGTTCCCCATCAGGTCCGCTCAGGCACAACCAATGAAGGACAGCGCTGGACATCGGGATCGCCGCGGGACACTGGATTTCACCGCTGGAATGTTTATTTATTTATTTTTTTAAATAAAGGACTTTTTCAAGGTGTTTGTGTGTTTTTTTAAACATTTTTTTTACGCTTTCTTCGTGAAATGGTAGGGGTACAATGTACCCCTTACCAATTCACATAGGGGGGGGGCGGGATCTGGGGGTCCCCTTTGTTAAAGGGGTCTTCCAGATTCCGATAAGCCCCCCGCCCGCAGACCCCCACAACCACCGGGCAAGGGTTGTGGGGATGAGGCCCTTGTCCCCATCAACATGGGGACATCCTCCCCATGTTGAGGGCATGTGGCTTGGTACGGTTCAGGAGGGAGGGGGGGCCGCTCTCTCGTCCCCCCCTTTTCCCCTGCGGCCGGCCAGGTTGCGTGCTCGGATAAGGGGTCTGGTATGGATTTTTAGGGGGACTCCACGCCATTTTTTTTTTAAACTTGGGGTGGAGTTCCCCTTAAAATCCATGCCAGATCTGAAGGGCCTGGTAATTGAATTCTGGGGAACCCCCACGCTTTTTTTTTTTTTTTTCTCAATGACTTTTGTATGTATTGCCGGGAGCCGACAATTCATTAATAGCCGCGAGTCAGTTTTAAATGCATTTTTTTTCTTTCAAAAATGACATTTTTTGCAGGGACAGTTCTAAGCACGGGAAACATGCGCCACTTTACATGCATATCATACACACCCCCCAGGTACGAAATTTAAAGGAATATTTCACTTTTATTTTTTCATTTTAAGCATTATTAAAATCACTGCTCCCGAAAAAACGGCCGTTTTTAAAACTTCTTTTTGCATTGATACATGTCCCCTGGGGCAGGACCCAGGTCCCCAAACACTTTTTAGGACAATAACTTGCATATTAGCCTTTATAATTAACACTTTAGATTTCGAACGTTCGAGTCCATTGTATTTAATAGGGTTCTAAAGTTTACACGAACATTTTGTCTGTTCGCAGGTTCTGGTGCGAACCGAACAGGGGGGTGTTCGGCTCATCCCTGCCCCTCAGTACAGACCCCCCCCTCAGTACTGACACTCCCATCAGTACGGACCCCTCCTCAGTACAGATCCCCTATCAGTACAGACACACCCATTAGTAAGCCCCCCCCCCACACTGAGTACAGACCCCTTCCTCAGTACACGTGTAGCGATACCCCCAGTTAAGAGGGCTGCCTGTTTGTTTGTTTTTGGGCATTGTAGTGCACCGCTGTCAACCCCTGGCAATAGACTCTAACCTCTCGTGGCACAGTTAGGGAAGGGGATGATATAATTGCACTCTCTCTAATTGTATGGCACAATCCCCTTTAAACACAGCACAGTAATTGACACTGACAACCAATATACTTAACTATAAGTTCTTTCCTATTAGTAAAAAGTAGTAAGGGTAAACAGTGTACAGTGTCTCATACAGATCCCTGCAATATAAGTATACTCATAAAAAGATATAACATTCAGCAATGCAATGACAGTTTAGTACGTCCCGCTGCAGCTATCCTCCCTCGTGAGCAAATATGGCGCCCAGCAATGTCCTATACTACCCAGTCAGGCCTGACTATAACTTGGGGTATAGTTTGTTGAAGAAATCTTCGTTAGCAAAACACGGTGGTGCACATAAAGAACAAAACTGTAATCCAATGGGGTAGCTATGACCGCTAACTTTGTAAAGCTGGGGAGACTAGTAAACTCAGTTCAGCAGACAGTCTCCCCAGAATGTAACTGTAATCACTGATAGGCCTGAATAAAGTTAGTAGGCAACAAAGGTAACAAGATGCGGTTCCGAGCTGGCGCTCTCTCACCCGACCGGACCGATTCCTGTCCAGTACCTCCACTACTGTGAGTCGCTTCACAGTGCCGATGACGCCCGGGTCTTCGGTCCTCCTGATGATGGCACTTCACAGCAGGATCGGATGATCCTCAGGCTCCTCGGTGGAGCAGATGGCTCTTTGGAAGAAAGTACAAGGCCCAGGCTTCAGGCCTTGCACGTCCAGCAGGTCAGCACAGGGATCCTCTTGCTGGGAGGGCGGTGTCCAAAGAGAGAGAACTGGGGCCCGCCTCTCCCTTTTAAAGTCCACCCCAGCAGCCCTTGTGCGGGAAAATGCACCCTGGGTGCCCCAAAGCGTGCTGGGAACTGTAGTCTGTGGGTGAAAACGATACCCCGCTACACACTCCCACCACTTAGAATCTTTGGTCCCCAAAGACAATATTAACAGTAAGAAAATACAAACTAATTGAGGGCTGCTAGAGAAGTTGGCAGAGAAACCTCCCACCAAAACGGGTGTAGCGCTACCCCCAGTTAAGAGAGCCGCTGAATTTTTTTTCGGGCCCTGAATACAGCACCTCCAACCCCCGGCAATCTACTCGACCCACTCTGGCACAGTTAGTCTAAGGGTTGTTATCTTATCACAATCTAGCAATATATGCACAATGATAACACACTGAGGGCGAAGTGTTAAAGTATAACTAGTTTACTTATGTGTAAAAGGCATAGATTAACACAACACATATATTGTCTGCAGAGCCCTGCAACGGTAAATATAGTACACACTGAGGATGCTGGCGATTACGCGCCAAGTGCAGCTATCCCTATCTATGCGCCCTTATGGCGCAGCAACAAAAAGTTCTAACTCCAGGCCTGACTCAAATATAATTTAGTCTCTTGGGGAACAATTTCTTCGCATGCAGCTTGAACGGTGGTGCACATATAGAAAAAAACAGTATTTGTAATCCACACAATAGGTAATAGAAGAACACTTCACCGGAGACTACACGACCCAGTTCTGTTACTAGCCTCCGGTGGAACAACAGATAAAACTTGGTGGGCCAAGGCAGTCTCTAGGCCTAATCAAAGTAAAGTATTTTGATGGATTGAGCAAGTGCTCGCTCACCACTCCGGACGCGATCCCAGTCCGGGACTTCCACCAACTGTGTCTCCGCACACAGCGTCTGCAACGGCCGGGTCCCCGGTCCAACTGATGTCAGCAACTTGGAGAAGTCGGATGCCACCCAGGCTCACAGTGGGGTGGAAGGCTCTCTGGAAGTTGTGCAAGGCCCTGGCTCCAGGCCCTGTACTGCCGCAGATCCACACGGGAAGACCTGTTGATAGCAGCGCGGTGTCCAAAGAGGCCAAGCTCAGCCTCGCCCTCCCCTTATATAGTCCCACCCATGAGTCTCTGCGTGGCGAAAATGCACCCTGGGTGCCAAATGGGGTTATGGGTAACGTAGTCCCGGGGCCTTAAAGGAGACCCCGCTACACAGGGAAGGGAGCTTGTCCTGCCTACAGGTCACATCAATGGGGTTGACCTGCCTAACTGTGCCAGAAAGTGAGCTGGGGTTGCCCTCCTTCAAATGCACAGTGGAGGGACCAGGTGTTGGTATTGTCCTTCTAGCAGTAGTTACTGTATCCTCAGAACTTTCTTCCATTTGAGCATAGGTTAACTTCCGAGGAGGACGAATGGTTCTCTTGGCTCTCTGTTCTTTCGGGGTGACTGTCTCATCCACCACAGGCTCTTCTTCTGGAGTAGGTGTATTGGGTTCCAATACTTTCGGAGCATCCAGATCAGGTGCAGGAAGGTGCTGAGAGCCCTCTTGATGATCAGCAGAAGGCGACCCTATGGCCTCTTCCCACTCCTCAGACAGAGGGCTGGATGGAACAAACTCAGTGGCTTCCACATTCAATGTTCTATCCATAGTACCTTCAGAGGGTGGAAGATCTATAGACATAGGCTCAGGGGCCTGAGAGGGCCACAACCATCCAAGCTCTTCTTCTTCGCTTTGATCAGAGACATCCATTCCTCCAGACTGAGATACCTGAGACCGAGTGTTGGGCCTAGATGTATCCAAGCTTGCGGATGGTCCAGGGGAATCTTCTACAGGAGGTATACGAACCGCTTCTGAAAGTGGAAGTAAATTGTTTCTGTGCCATGTCTTCAGCGGCCCTATCTTCCCTTCTGGCTTTAACTGATACACCGGCAAGTCTGGTAACTTTTTACAGATCACATATGGTTCAGGTCTCCATCTGTCTGCTAGTTTGTGCTTCCCTGGAACTCCTAGGTTTCGCAACAGCACTCTGTCTCCTGGTTGCAAGTCCTGAATTCGAACTTTGAGGTCAAAGTTCCTCTTGTTCTGGGCTCGTCTTTGCTCTGATGCCACTTGGGCCTGCTCAAAAGCTAGCTTCAAACTCTTCCTCAGTCTATCCACATATCCCTTATGTGAGGTGGCCGAAGTGTGAACCATTGATATGCCGAAGGCCAGATCCACAGGCAGTCTTGCTTCCCTGCCAAACATTAGTCTGTATGGAGAGTATCCGGTGGCATCACTAGTTGTACTGTTATAAGCATGCACTATTGCTGCTATGTGCTTGCTCCAATGCTGCTTCTGCTCACTGCTCAGAGTCCCCAACATATTTAACAGAGTCCTGGCTGGAAAGGCCTGAGCATAATGGGTGAAATGGTCGGTTATCACCAGAACATTTCCTTGTCCACTTAAGTCAGGTTCTAGACAGAGAAAGTCAATGCACACCAAGTCCAAGGGTCCCTGGCTCTGCAGATGGCCCATTGGGGCAGCTTGACGTGGCAATGTCTTCCTTTGAATACAGCGAGCACAGGAGTGACAGTACTCCTCCACTTCAGCCCGCATACAAGGCCAGTAGAACCTATTCCTTACAAGCTGAAATGTTTGTTCGGCCCCCAAGTGGCCATGATTATCATGTAGGGCAGCCAAAACAGTTCTTCTGTGTTTCTCCGGCAAGAACAGTTGCCATTTCTCTTCCAGGTCATCAGAGGGGCCCCTTCGGTAGACCACCCCTTGATGCACCTGTAACTCGTCCCACTCTTTGTGGACCAATCGGGCCACCTTTGAGGGGTCCTTCAGAAGCCTGCCTGAATCCTGGTCTTCCAATGCCTTCAAAGCTAATCTTCCCCAGGGATCTTCCAACCGGTCTCTCCTTAGGTCTTTTATGGACAGCTTTGGCAGGTCATCCTCTCCAACCTGGGTCACATCGCAGTAACACTTGGGCACCCCCACCACCGAAACACCAATCTTCAGCTCTTGACCCACCACTAGCTTGAAGTTGTGCTCCTTGACACAAGGCCCGTACCCCATCCGGGGTTACCTGGATTCAACCTTCTGGACGGTGGATGGGTGCGTGAGCTCTTCTGGACAATGCATCTGCATCACGGTTTCCAGCTCCGGGCCGATACTTCAGGCTGAAATTGAATCCGGCTAGGGCTGCTAACAAACCGTGACCACTGGCATCCAGCTTGGCCATGGTGAAGAGATAGGTGAGTGGATTATTGTCAGTCTTTACTGTGAAATCAGCTCCATACAGGTAATCTCTGAGTTTATCCACGACTGCCCACTTTAGGACCAGGAACTCCAACTTGTGGGTGCAGTAGTTCTTTTCTGCTGGTGCCAGACTTCTACTAACGTAGGCAACTGGGCACAACTGTCCTTCATATTCTTGGTACAGCACACCTCCTAGACCGTCATGGCTGGCATCTACATGCAGTTCATATGGCTTCTTGGGATCAGCATAGGCCAGGACTGGTGTAGTGGTCAGACTCTTCTTCAACATTTGGAAGGCTGCTTCACACTCCCCTGTCCACTGGTCTTCCACAGACTCTCCAGGCTTCCTGGGGCCAGTATCATCTTTCTCCCCTTCCGTCTTCAGTAGCTCATTCAGGGGTTTGGCAATCTTTGCAAACCCTTCCACAAATCTACGGTAGTAAGAGCAGAACCCCAAAAAGGATCTGAGCTCAGTCACTGTAGTTGGTCTGGGCCAGGAGGTGACTGCGTCCAGTTTATCGGGATCTGTAGACACTCCTTCTGCAGATACTATGTGTCCCAGATAGTGGACCGAGGACTGGTAGAACTGGCATTTTTCCCTGGAGAGTTTTAGTCCCTCTTCACTGAGTCTCTTCAGGACTTTCTCCAACCTTTCTTCATGCTCCTCCAGAGTCTTCCCAAAGACAATGATGTCATCTAGGTACACCAGGACTTCGATAAGGTTCATGTCCCCAACCGTCTTCTCCATCAACCTCTGGAAAGTAGCGGGGGCTCCCGATAGGCCTTGAGGCATCCTATTGAATTCATAGAATCCCACTGGGGTGATGAAGGCCGTCTTCTCTCTATCTGCAGGGTGCATTGGGATTTGATAATACCCACTCTTCAGGTCCATGACACTGAACCACTTGGCCCCAGACAGACTCTGCAAAGCATCTTCTATCCTGGGGGTAGTGTACTGGTCAGGTATAGTCCTCCTATTGAGAGTCCTGTAGTCTATGCAGAGTCTCAGCGATCCGTTTTTCTTCCTTACCACCACAATGGGGGAGGCATATGGACTTCTGGACTCTCGAATGACCCCTGTCCTCTTGAGCCCTGTCAACTGCTCACGCAAATCTTCCAAGTCCACCAGGGGAACTCGTCGGACCCTCTCCCGGAAGGGTTTGTCTTCCTGAAGACGGATTTTATGGGTGGCACTCCTCGCACACCCCACGTCAAACTCGTCTTCCGAGAATATTTTTCTCCATCTGGTCAGCTGAGCCTTGGCTCTCTCTTTCCACTTCATTGGCAAGGTGGTATCTTCCAGACAGAGCTCCTCCGGGGTGGCTTCTCTTCCCTCCATCTTTAATTCAGACAAGGTCACTGGGGTAGCAGGATTCACTTTGCCCAGTAGTACCCGGGCTGGGATCTTCACAGGAGAATTAGTGACATTTCTGATGCTCACTGAAATCTGGCCCTTCGCCTTCTTCAATGCCCTCAACGGGACCACTTCCTGGATCACTTCCAATCCTTGATGAGTGTTGAAGGGGTCTGGCTTCACGACCACAAAGGGACCCGGCTGCTCCCAGGAGAGTTTTACCATAGCCTGAAGACAGGTCACCTCACCAGGCTGCAGTATCTTCTCTCTTTTGGACAGTCTCCAGACTCTTCCCACCCCCTCTTCTGGGGCCTTTTGCTCCAGGATCAACTTCTGGAAGACCCGTTGCAGCATGGGGTGAATCTTCTGTTTGGGAGATCTCCGCTCCTTCACTAGCGGGGTCAGCAGTCTCCTGACCAGGTCAGTGTTGGTCCCTATCAACATGGAACTGGTGTTGGCCCCCGACGGGCAAGGACAAACTACCGCCAGAGTGTCAAAGACCTCCGCCTTTCCCGTCACTGATGGATCAAAAGCCAGCCTGATTGAGACATACCTGTCGTAGGGAAAGCTACTAGTGCCAATTCCCCCTATCTGTAGGTCTTCCAGCTTCTGCAAAGGCACGTGACTCAAATGCTTCCGATAAAAGTCTCTGTATAAGAGAGTCACTTGGGCTCCTGTATCTAGCAGAGCCTTAGTGTAGACTCCCTCCACTTGAACGGGGACTAGAGGGGAGGGCCCAATTAATTTATCTGGGAACTTCTTTTGGGGTATTTCTTCCTCTGGATTCCTTGATTTCCCTAATGGTATTTTCTTCTTCTTCCATTTTTCTTTGGACCTCAACCCTTTTTGGACCTGGTATGCATTGATCTTTTTCCGGTTGTCAAATTTCAACTCCCGACAGGCGGTATGAGGGGTTTTAGGAGGGGCATTGTTTTCCTTTTATTTTTGCTCTGCTTGATTTTGGATCTTCTTGGAGCTTTCTGTAAGTAACGGGTGCCCGGCTGACTCCTTCACCGGGGCCCTCTGAAGTTTTCCGCCTGCTGGTATTTAGTGCCTTGGTTCTTCCTTAGACTGGGACACACTTTCCCAGTGTGGCCGGCTCCTCCACAATTGAAGCAGACAATTTCTTTCCTTATTTTTGGGGATGTTGGAATGGGAACATTTCGGTCCGGTTCCCTCTTGGTCTCTTCTTTCTCCTTAGCTCCTGAGTCCTTGGCCAATAAAGAGGTCAATAAATCCAGTACTTGGGCCATTTGAGACTTCAAGGTTTCTATTTCTGAGTCACGTTCGGTGGCTACTGCCGTTTTGACTCCCACCGAAACAGGTGGAATGGTCTTCTCAACCCCCTCTTGATCCTTCAGCAAGGCCTCTTCGTCCCTTATGATCCGCACAAGGTTTGGGTAACTCAGAGCCATGACTCCGTCGGAGGTCTTCAGGTGAAGCCAAACTGGATCCGAACGCAAGGCTCCCCTTAGGATCTGCTTCATCCTGGCAGCGTCTATGACCTGTGGCTGCATTCCCCTTTCTCAGTACAATCTGGCACAGCATTCTATTCAGTCTCCGGACATACTCAGACAACTTCTCCCAAGGCTGCTGGAGGGTATGTTCAAATTGATACACCAGCTCCGACACCTTCTCCAGCTGGCCAAATTCTTCCTGCAACATAGACAGATAATCCATCGCAGTACACACAGTATTGCTGCATCTAAAAATTTTCACAGCCTCAGCAGCCTACCCTTCAAGCTTTGATTGATGCGCTGCTTCTTCTGCGCTTCTGGAACTTCCCAACCTTCTACTGCCTGCATTGCCTGCTCAATCCAGGTGTCAAAGTCTTCCTCCCCGGGTGGCACAGGTTGTGTTCCTGAAAACACCCGGAGTTTCCGGTACCCGGCTTCCACATGTACCGTGCTGGTTTTCTGGCACTTGGTAACAAAGTCTCCCAAAGCAGTCAGCAGGTCCGGCCCTATGGCGGTCAGGGGTGATTCCGGAGCTCTCGTGTCGCAACTGCCTCCCATTTTGGAGAAGAGTGACGGGGATAACGGTGGGGAGGTTCGTGGAGACTCTTTCTTCACAGCCCCAGTATGCACTAAGCGATACGTTCTGTCATCTATATGTCCTTTACACTCTGCCCTTTGAACTCTTCTGGGATTCCTCTTGTCCATTTTACTAGTGCATATGCCTCCAAGGTATCTGACTTTATATCCACCGCCCATGCTTTCCATCTTGGGGATATTGACATTATTAGCTGCTTTACCTCTTCTTTTTGCTGGATCCCTCCCGGGAGTTTAATAGCTACCGCCCGGACTGGATCCACAGCCTCCTCTGCGCACCATTGTCACTGCCTGCGGGTCCATGCTGGTACTTCTGACCGGCTTGATTGCAGCGTGCAATATACAAGGATCCCAGAACTGAGCCCCCACGTGTAGCAAAACCCCCAGTTAAGAGGGCTGCCTGTTTTTTGTTTTTTTGGGCCTTGTAGTGCACCGCTGTCAACCCCTGGCAATAGGCTATAACCTCTCGTGGCACAGTTAGGAAAGGAGATGATATAATTGCACTCTTTAATTGTATGGCACAATCCCCTTTAAACACAACACAGTAATTGACCCTGACAACCAATATACTTAACTATAAGTTCTTTACTATTGGTAAAAAGTAGTAAGGGTAAACAGTATACAGTGTCTCATGCAGATCCCTGCAATATAAGTATACTCATAAAAAGATATAACATTCAGCAATGCAATGACAGTTTAGTACGTCCCGCTGTAGCTATCCTCCCTCGTGAGCAAATATGGCGCCCAGCAATGTCCTATACTACCCAGTCAGGCCTGACTATAACTTGGGGTATAGTTTGTTGAAGAAATCTTCGCTAGCAAAACACGGTGGTGCACATAAAGAACAAAACTGTAATCCAATGGGGTAGCGATGACCGCTAACTTTGTAAAGCTGGGGAGACTAGTAAACTCAGTTCAGCAGACAGTCTCCCCAGAATGTAACTGTAATCACTGATAGGCCTGAATAAAGTTAATAGGCAACAAAAGTAACAAGATGCGGTTCCGAGCTGACGCTCTCTCACCCGACCTGACCGATTCCTGTCCGGTACCTCCGCTACTGTGAGTCGCTTCACAGTGCCCACGATGCCCGGGTCTTCAGTCCTCCTGATGATGGCACTTCACAGCAGGATCGGACGCTCCTCAGGCTCCTCGGTGGAGCGGAAGGCTCTTTGGAAGAAAGTACAAGGCCCAGGCTTCAGGCCTTGCACGTCCAGCAGGTCAGCACAGGGATCCTCTTGCTGGGAGGGCAGTGTCCAAAGAGAGAGAACTGGGGCCCGCCTCTCCCTTTTAAAGTCCACCCCAGCAGTCCTTGCGCGGGGAAATGCACCCTGGGTGCCCCAAAGTGTGCTGGGAACTGTAGTCTGTGGGTGAAAACGATACCCCGCTACACACACTTACCAGATGCTGCCAGTTCATAGTGAAATCCTCCCCTCAGCTGTGTCATGTGACTGGAGTCGATGCAGAGTCTCTCTTTGCTCTGAACTGCCAAAGTGAAGCTGGCAGAAATGGGGCTGCAGTGCAGTTATTTGTATCATATGTACGGCACTGTGTGACACAAAAAAAATGTCAAGCAGCCGGCTGGCGACACCCCCAGAGTGCCTGTACTACTGTGGAGGATGGTTGTGTAATTAAAAGGCTAATCCTTGCACAATTGATATTACTGTAGCAAGGTCTCTGGCCTCCTTCAGTCTAATGAGAACCCCCAGGGCCAGAGATAGCTGACATCCTTCTGTATGTAGTGGGTTGTGAGGCATAGTGGGTACAAGGTACTGTGAGGGGGTTAGCTCGGCAGCGGGTGTGTGTGACCCCCGGGATGGGCTCCCCACACAAAACAGGCCCAGCAAACGGAGGTTGTGGTTTTCAAAATCAAAAAAGGTGCGGTTTATTTTCTATTTACAGTGACAAAACACAGCAAAGCAAAAGAAACATAACCAAAATAAATCCTGGTCAAGTTGACCTCTGACTAAACATACAGGTTTCCTAACTAACAACTGGGATCAGCCTAGTGCTGTCCTAGTCCCTAAGTCCCTGGTTTAGTTAAAGTCCAAACAAATAGCCACACAGGCTTTGCCTCACCGCACAGGGGTTCACTCTCCCTAGACAGTCCACACAGGTCTGGTTCCAGGCATGAGCTAACATCTAATGAAGCTGGGAGTTTTTATAGAGGCCTAAATGAGCTGACAAGCTTCACCTGGCCTCATCAACTCCCTGTCTGTACGACGCCCCACACTCTCCCTAGAGGTATGAGTCATCCATGAGCCCACTAGCCTTATACAACTCTCCACCTAGTTGTATAAGTCGGCGTAAAGCCTGAATCTGGGCGAAATATATCTACCCCCCTGGATGCAACCAGGTGACTTTACCTTCCTGCTGTCACATACCCCCCCCCTCTTGTTTTAACCTCGGGGTTGGAACACCAGCAATCAGGCATTCATGTACTCGAGACAAAGCATCCACATTCCCCATTTGAACGCCAGGGCGATGCTTTACTGTGAAGTTGAATTCCTGGAGGGCCAGGAACCACCTATTCACTCTTCTATTTGTTTCCTTGTTTTGAGCCATCCACTTTAACGGAGCGTGATCCGTAACCATGTCAAAGTGCCTACCTAGCAGGTAGTACCGAAGGGAATCTAGAGCCCACTTCACCGCTAAACACTCCTTTTCAACGGTGGCGTAATTTACCTCATGGGACTTCAACTTCCTGCTGAGGTAAATGACTGGGTGCTCTTCCCCGTTCCAGACCTGGGACAATACTGCTCCTAACCCCACATCTGACGCATCACTTTGTACGACAAAGTCTTTAGAGAAGTCGGGTGAGTACAACACTGGCTGGCTACATAAGGCTTGTTTCAAGAATTGGAATGCTGCCTCAGCCTCGGGGGTCCATTTAATCATGACCGACCCTTTCCCCTTCGTCAGGTTGGTTAGGGGCACAGCCTTAGAAGCAAAGTGGGGAATGAATCGCCGATAATACCCAGCGATTCCCAGAAAGGCTCGTACCTGCTTCTTGCTGTTGGGACGTGGCCAACTCTGGATGGCCTCGACTTTGTTGAGTTGGGGTTTTATTACTCCCCTCCCAATGGTGTACCCAAGATATTTGGCCTCCTCCTGCCCAATGGTACACTTCTTGGGGTTAGCCGTAAACCCCGCTTCCCGAACAGAGTCCAGGACTGCTTGCACTTTTGGCAGATGTGAGGCCCAATCTGTGCTATGGACAATTACGTCATCCAGGTAAGCCGCAGCATACTTCCGATGGGGCCTCAGCATCTGGTCCATTTTCCGCTGGAATGTGGCCGGCGCATTCTGTAACCCGAACGGCATTCTTTTAAATTGGAACGCCCCGTCTGGGGTTACAAATGCGGTTTTCTCTTTGGCCGACTTGGCCAGGGGGATTTGCCAATACCCTTTTGTGAGGTCAAGAGTCGTCATGTATCGGGCTGTTCCCAGCCGGTCGATCAACTCATCTATACGTGGCATGGGGTAGGTGTCAAATTTTGTAACTTTGTTCAACTGACGAAAATCGTTACAAAATCGCCAGCTCCCATCCGGTTTAGGCACCAACACGATGGGACTAGACCAATCACTTTGGGACTCCTCTATCACCCCTAAGTTCAGCATTTTCTGTACTTCCTCCCGTATTGCCTCCCGTCGAGCCTCTGGGATCCGATAGGGTTTTAACTTCACCCTTTCACCGGGCGGGGTAATGATGTCATGCTCTACCCCAGATGTTTGTCCCGGCAGCTCAGAGAATACCTCCTTGTTGCGAAGCACAAACTCCTTAACCTCCTGTTGTTGGGGTTGTGACAAGGTGGCTGCTATTCCAACCTCAGGAATCATGCAACCAGTTTGAGCTGGTGACCAAGTGTCTGCGACTAGGGACTCTCTATCCCTCCAGGCTTTCAACAGATTAACGTGATAGATCTGTTCGGGCTTTCGCCTTCCTGGTTGTCTGACCTTGTAATTCACTTCGCTCACTTTTTCCATTATCTCGTAGGGGCCTTGCCATTTGGCAAGGAATTTACTTTCAACCGTAGGGACAAGTACCAATATCCTATCCCCCGGGGAAAAGGTACGGGTCTTGGCTCCACGGTTGTACACTCTCTGCTGTGCCAACTGTGCTTGGGCCAAATGTTCCTTCACGATGGGCATTACCTGTGCAATTCGATCTTGCATCAGGGCGACATGCTCAATCACACTCCTGTGGGGAGAACTCTCACTTTCCCAAGTTTCCTTGGCAATATCCAACAGCCCTCTTGGGTGTCTCCCATACAGTAACTCAAAGGGGGAGAATCCCGTAGAGGATTGGGGCACCTCCCTAATAGCAAACATCAAATAAGGAAGTAAACAGTCCCAATCCTTTCCATCTCTATCCACCACTTTCTTCAACATTTGTTTTAGGGTTTTGTTGAATCTTTCAACCAGCCCATCGGTTTGGGGGTGATACACAGACGTACGCAATTGCGTCACTTTGAACAATTTACACAGCTCTTTCATAACCCGGGACATAAAGGGTGTACCTTGGTCCGTAAGCAGTTCTTTACAAATACCCACCCGGCTAAAAACAAGAGATAGCTCTTTGGCTATGGTTTTGGCCGAGGTATTTCGGAGAGGGATCGCTTCTGGATAACGGGTGGCATAGTCCATTATAACTAATATGTACTGGTGCCCCCTAGCGGACTTGATTATAGGACCTACCAAATCCATGGCGATCCTCTCAAACGGGACCTCAATGATGGGTAGAGGGACCAGCGGGCTACGGAAATGTGGCATCGGGGCCAACCTCTGACACACAGGGCAGGAGGAACAATAATTTTCTACGTCCTTCATCACCCCCGGCCAATAGAATCTCTGTAATACCCTCTCTCGGGTTTTCTCTGTCCCCAGATGACCTCCAAGAATGTGCCCATGGGCCAACTCCAACACCAACTTCCTGTAAGGTTTGGGCACCACAAGCTGCTCAACGGTTTCTTCTGCCCTTTTTGCCACCCGATACAGTAGGTCCTTCTCTACGCTGAAGTATGGGTAAGTGCAGGTATTATCTGGGTTCACTAACTCGCCATCTATTTTCACTACGTTTTCCCGTGCCTTTATTAGGGCGGGGTCTTTCAACTGTTCTGTGGCAAAGTTTTCCCTGTGAACCTCAAGATCAGAAAACTCCACAGACGGTAGGTTTTCGTCTGAGGAGGTGGGCTCCTCTCCAGTTTCTTGAGTCTCCCCTGCCAATACTGATAAGGGAAATTCCGGAGAGTCCTCACCACTCTCAGGGGAGTTCTGGCTATCACATTCCTGGTACATAGGGGCACCAGTGAGGGGCTCAGGATCATCCCACAGTTCCCAGAACTTCGGAAAATCCCTTCCCACAATGGCGTCATGCGGTAACTGAGATACTAAGCCCACTGGATGAGAGAGGGTACCTTTGGGGGTCTCGAAACACACTGTAGTCACTGGATACTCTCGGGTGTCCCCATGCACACAAATAACAGCTACCTTGCTATTCCCAGAGACCTCTGTTTTAACTAACTCAGCCTTTATCAGGGTCACAAGGCTACCTGAATCCAGCAATACCACAACATTTCTACCATTAACACACATTTTGCATAAATGTTTCTCAGTTCCTCGAATGGCAGTGCATGCGACTGTCGCACACAGCGACTGACGTCTGCCCGTCAGAAAGTCACACTGCATGGGTTCCTCCACAACCGGGCAATTGGCTGCAATATGTCCCGCTTGCCGGCAGCGGTAGCAAACGATCCTTCTTGCCGCCTCTTGAGCCGCTGATTTCCCAGGCTGTTCTCGCCAAACTTGGGGTAGAGCTCCCACCCTCTCACTCTCTCCACCCTCACCCCTTGGAATCCTCTTATCCGCCCCTGGGGATGGTCTGGTCTTAGGGTGGAAAGTCCGAGTGTCTCTGGAAGAGGCCGTCAGGTTCTCTGTAGCCAAGTATTTCTCCACACGATCCACAAGACCATCGGCCGTCTCTGGGTCTCCATGGCTTACCCACTTTTGGATGGCAGTAGGAAGAGCTCTCAAAAACCGATCCATTACAACACGTTCCACAATCTTTGGTGCGGACAAAGTCTCTGGCTGTAGCCACTTTCTGCTCAGGTGAATGAGATCATACATTTGAGACCTGGGGGGTTTTCCAAGCTGGAAAGTCCAGTTATGCACACGCTGAGCCCGGACAGCCTGGGTGACACCCAGCCTTGCCAATATTTCAGCTTTTAGCATCACATAGTCTTTTGCTTGGTTAGGCTCTAGGTCATAGTAAGCTTTCTGCGATTCACCAGTTAACAGAGGAGCCACCAGTCCAGCCCACTGCTCCTCAGGCCACTTTTCTCTTTCAGCGGTCCTTTCAAATGTGGTCAAAAATACCTCTGGATCATCCTCTCCAGTCATTTTTGTCAATAAACGACTCACCCCAAAGGACGCGGTATTAGTGGGACGGCTTTCCTCACTGGTCTGCGGACGTTGCTGCATTACTGCTTCCATCTGTTGTTGTAGTCTCTGCTCTTGCTTCTGCAACAGGTCTATGAAGCGGGCCTCAGATTGCTGCTGGGCTCGTTGCTGAGCCTCCAGACTCTGTTGCAAAGTTGCGTTTGTCTGCTGCTGGGCTGCAAGGCTCCTTTGCAAACCTGCATTTGTCTGCTGTTGATTGGCATTTGCTAGAGCCAGCTGCTTCAGTATCTCCTCCATGCTGGCTTAAAAAAACTGCCCGCATTCTCCACCAACTGTGAGGGGGTTAGCTCGGCAGCGGGTGTGTGTGACCCCCGGGATGGGCTCCCCACACAAAACAGGCCCAGCAAACGGAGGTTGTGGTTTTCAAAATCAAAAAAGGTGCGGTTTATTTTCTATTTACAGTGACAAAACACAGCAAAGCAAAAGAAACATAACCAAAATAAATCCTGGTCAAGTTGACCTCTGACTAAACATACAGGTTTCCTAACTAACAACTGGGATCAGCCTAGTGCTGTCCTAGTCCCTAAGTCCCTGGTTTAGTTAAAGTCCAAACAAATAGCCACACAGGCTTTGCCTCACCGCACAGGGGTTCACTCTCCCTAGACAGTCCACACAGGTCTGGTTCCAGGCATGAGCTAACATCTAATGAAGCTGGGAGTTTTTATAGAGGCCTAAATGAGCTGACAAGCTTCACCTGGCCTCATCAACTCCCTGTCTGTACGACGCCCCACACTCTCCCTAGAGGTATGAGTCATCCATGAGCCCACTAGCCTTATACAACTCTCCACCTAGTTGTATAAGTCGGCGTAAAGCCTGAATCTGGGCGAAATATATCTACCCCCCTGGATGCAACCAGGTGACTTTACCTTCCTGCTGTCACAGTACATAAAGTTATTGGGCGCCAGACACTTCTTGAATGCAAAAGAGATATTTATTTCTCTTACAAACTTTTTTTGGGGAAAGAGGGTTAGGGCCAGAACACCCTTGAGCAGTTGCAAATTCAATTAGCAGACTCAGAGACTTCAATAGGAGTACAGCCGTGCAGGGAAAGGCCTCCAGCAAGAAGCCACATCTGCACATGCAGGAATGCTGTAGCATATGGCAACAGTCTTTAACAGTTCCTAACACAAAGCGTAACAATTCTTTCACCTTCACTACAACTTCTCCTTGTAGTTCTTCAACCCACTGAGCTCCTGGTCTCTCACTAGACCCTCTGATTCACTGCCAGAGAATCCCTTGAGCTCCTCCAATCTTCACGGTGGTATCTTCCTCAAGCATCACCCCCGCCTTTATGCTGGGTCCCTAGCTTGGCACTCCTGATACTTCTCAAGCTTCCTGCTCTGTCCCTGGCTTGACACACAAGGCTGCTCTGCAAGCGTCACCTCTGCTGGCTGGGTCCCTGACTTGATCACCGCCTAAAGTTTCCCCATTCTCCACCATGCCCATTCGGTAAGACTACTGCTCTGGTACTTGCTTCAGTTACTCATGTGGTCTTTGGTAACAAGGTGGTTGGTCCCTTAGTGGCGACAGCTTCCCCTCTACCTCTGACCACTGACAGGTTCTCCGGCCGGCAGAACCGTCACTTTTGGTTGGACTGCAAGCCACAATCCCAACCCTGCGCTACTCTTTTGCTTCTGGATAGGCCCTCAGACAGCCTAGCAGCAAGATGCTCCAAGGATAGGCCCAAAATCTGACCAAGCAGCCAGGAGCAACATGACACAAGTCCACCCAGACAGCCGTCCAAGTGGCACTGAACATAGATCACTTGACTCCACCTGAATATATAGGCTCTACCAGCATGCCAAGGGATTTAAGAAAACCCCTGGCCATTGTCTGAGATGCCCCATATACACAACCTGATCTTGAGTTGCCCTTCTCATATCTAGTACCATCTAGGACCCGGCCACCTAGTAGTAGAAGAGACAAGTGCAATAAGGCCAAACTTAGGGGGAAATCAATAGATCTCTAACAATCAACCAGGATAACTACTCCTGGCAAGTAAATTTGTGAGGAGCATCCTTGCCTAAACTCCAGGGTGCTACATTACTGTACCATGGAGAGCTTAGGATCCATGGAGATCAAGGTCAAGTTGACTTTAAAGTGTATCTAAACCCCAAAACATACACAGTGCCGCTTACTAATCCTTAGATGTATTGGTTGAATTCCTTTTCTGTGTTCTATTCGCCAAGAGTTCAGCTTCAAAATAACCAGTGAAAGAAAGAAAATATCTCTAGAGGAGAAACCATAGATTTAATTCGGAATTTTACAAGAATAGTAGTTCCCTATAAGTCAAGACTTCTTCATGCAATAGGGTGCACTTATAAGGAAATAAATTATGTTCCCCCCAGACTATAATATGCTGCCGGTAATGAGCAGATGATTACCTCCTGGAATTAACATAGGAAATTCATGTTTTTCCACAGTATACAGGAAGTTTTATATCACATCCATTACATCCTTTTGTGTAACCCTATCAAGTACAATAACATTGTCTGATGTCACTCTATTACAAGTTAAAAGTTATTAATAAATTTCTCCATTCCATCTTCCTCTTTTAAGGAGATTAATATCTTGTTTGCTGGTTCTAATGGAATTTCCCTAAATTGCCTATGGCAATAAATAGGAAAACTTAGGATAAATTTGAATCCCAATAATTAATCACATGGACTGGGGGATTTAAAACAGGACTCCCAAGGTTATTACAAATCAAATGTTAGTAACAATATAGCAGTATAATTGAATATAAAGCATGCATGAGTCCATGACGTTAGACTAAACAGCAGGTAAATAGATAATGAGTGACAACAAAACTAAACTAAAAGAGGGAATAGTTCAAAGTACCACTAAAATGAGCCTCAGGGATATAGTATCAAAAATGAATGTACAAATACACAATTATAAAATGAATACCAAAAAAGTTTATTGTAACAAAATCAAAATAAATATAATCCTCCACCTTCCACCATCTAAAACAGACAACATTGTCCAACCATAATAAACGTCATGAAATAATTTGTGCATCCACATTCACCCACATAAATGCATATCTAAAGAGGTATGTTAATAAAAAAAAATTGGGGGGAGGGGGAGAGACTGCACACATCATAATTGCAGGGCCACGTGGTCTAGCAAGTTGGAAAACCCTTGTAAGATAAAGGGTATGACTGAAAAACTGTCCAAAGGAACGCAGACCAACTTGACAGTGAGGATGCAGGGGTAGATGTAGTCTCTGAAAAATAACCCCACTTGAACCTTTATGCTCAAAGCGGTGTATAGGCCACCATCACAGCAATGTTGAATAGGACAGCTATATAATGTACATGTTGTAGCAGACCCTATCTGTCCGATAATGATCGGCTGACCGATGCCGTGCACTAATACTGACTCCAGCATACAGCGTCAGACCAAGTCTATCCGATGGAAAACAGCTCACTGACACTTGGCACAGACACACAAATTAATCAGTTAATCCTGTAAAAGCAGATCGTGGCTATGCAGGAAAACACAGATATGTGCAGTAAGTATATGGCATATTTACGTGTCCGTGTCACTGCTGGTAGTCACTGAGATTGAAAGGGGCTGCTGCCAATATATAAACTTCAGGCTTTCCTCAGCCCATCCTCTCCCCATCTTGTAGCTCAACGACACACCTTGTGTGGCGTAATTGACCCGTCTCAGGGTGTTTAACAGGGTGGTTGCAAAGAGCTGACGGTCAGGTGCTGGAAGTGCTCACAAGCTCACTGTAATAGCAGTGAAAGATGTCCTATGGTCAGACCTGCAATAGGAAAAGAATGGTGCATAGACCAGCTCCAGTGAGTTGCGGCAGGCTGCCGACCAAGTAGCGGAAGTATTCATGGTCTCACTGGTGTGACCATACCGTTGGGTCCAGCTGCGATTGGGACAGGGTATGCACAGAACAGTGTCAGACGCACAGGAGCATGATGTCAATGCGTTTCATTGGGAGTCCTCAGCTTCGTCAGGACGTGGCTCCCCCTAGCTCGGACGTGTATTAATACACCTTCTAGTCCTGCCTCTTTATTTAGTTATTCAAATTTTTATGGGAAGTCGATGCACCATGTGCAGGTGAAAATCATTAAGAGTATGAAGGAGAATGTACACCACCTCTAGCTAAGTTATTTAATCACCAGGCCCTTAATGCGTTTGCAGAAGTAAAGGTAAAAGTAAAGGTAAAGACACACATAGCACCCCACACATAAAAAAATTCAAAGGAAACTTAACTTAAAAATGTAAAAAAATTCCACAAGTTCATCAACAGAATTGGATCAGAAATCCACAGCAAAAAAATGGAAGGAATAGTAGCGATCAACCAACTGACCACCGGACCACATGTCTACATTAAAACCAGGGGCCCAGTAAATCTCTTCGTCCCAAATAACCCATGGGACATGTAAAGGCACTAAGGGAATATGTTCCGCTTTAATCTAGGAATACTTGTAGGTTTAACTCTTTATTCAAACCTTTTGGCACCAAAGTATTTAATTTATATATCCAGAATTTCTCCTTTTTAAGGAGCACCTTATCAAAGTCACCTCTCCTCTTACTCATATTCAAAGCATATATCCCCTTCACCCTCAGTCCATCCATCTTGGACTGATGGTGAAGCAGGAAATGTTGTGCTAGAGGGCTCTTAGGTTCCTTGTGTTTGATATCTCCGAAATGCTCACCTATGTGAATGCGCAACTAGCGTTTAGTATTTCCTATGTAGGTTTTATTACAAGGACATTGTAAACTGTAGATAACTTCAGTGGTTGCACAGTTAATCAAACTTTAAACTCTAAATACATTCAAGTTATTTACGTCTGTGAATCTCTCCGTACTGTGACAGCAGGAAGGTAAAGTCACCTGGTTGCATCCAGGGGGGTAGATATATTTTGCCCAGATTCAGGCTTTACGCCGACTTATACAACTAGGTGGAGAGTTGTATAAGCCCAGCTGAGGCTAGTGGGCTCATGGATGACTCATACCTCTAGGGAGAGTGTGGGGCGTCGTGCAGACAGGGAGTTGATGAGACCAGCTGAAGCTTGTCAGCTCATTTAGGCCTCTATAAGAACTCCCAGATTCATTAGGTGTTTGCTCATGCCTGGAACCAGACCTGTGTGGACTGTCTAGGGAGAGTGAACCCCTGTGCGGTGAGACAAAGCCTGTGTGGCTATTTGCTTGGACATTTAAAACCAGGGACTTAGGGACTAGGACAGCACTAGGCTGATCCCAGTTGTTAGTTAGGAAACCTGTATGTTTACTCAAAGGTCAAGTTGACCAGGATTTACTTTATTTATGTTTCTTTTGCTTTGCTGTGTTTTGTCACTGTAAATAGAAAATAAACCGCACCTTTTTGATTTTGAAAACCACAACCTCCGTTTGCTGGGCCTGTTTTTGTCTGGGGAGCCCATCCCGGGGGTCACACACACCCGCTGCCGAGCTAACCCCCTCACAGTTGGTGGAGAATGCGGGCAGTTTTTTTTTTAAGCCAGCATGGAGGAGATACTGAAGCAGCTGGCTCTAGCAAATGCCAATCAACAGCAGACAAATGCAGGTTTGCAAAGGAGCCTTGCAGCCAAGCAGCAAGCTCATCAACAGAGCCTTGCAGCCCAGCAGCAAGCTCACCAACAGAGTCTGGAAGCTCAGCAACAAGCCCAGCAGCAATCTGAGGCCCGCTTCATAGACCTGTTACAGAAGCAAGAGCAGAGACTACAACAAATGGAAGCAGTAATGCAGCAACGTCCGCAGACCAGTGAGGAAAGCCGTCCCACTAATACCGTGTCCTTTGGGGTGAGTCGTTTATTGACAAAAATGACTGGAGAGGATGATCCAGAGGTATTTTTGACCACATTTGAAAGGACCGCTGAAAGAGAAAAGTGGCCTGAGGAGCAGTGGGCTGGACTGGTGGCTCCTCTGTTAACTGGTGAATCGCAGAAAGCTTACTATGACCTAGAGCCTAACCAAGCAAAAGACTATGTGATGCTAAAAGCTGAAATTTTGGCAAGGCTGGGTGTCACCCAGGCTGTCTGGGCTCAGCGTGTGCATAACTGGACTTTCCAGCTTGGAAAACCCCCCAGGTCTCAAATGTATGATCTCATTCACCTGAGCAGAAAGTGGCTACAGCCAGAGACTTTGTCCGCACCAAAGATTGTGGAACGTGTTGTAATGGATCGGTTTTTGAGAGCTCTTCCTACTGCCATCCAAAAGTGGGTAAGCCATGGAGACCCAGAGACGGCCGATGGTCTTGTGGATCGTGTGGAGAAATACTTGGCTACAGAGAACCTGACGGCCTCTTCCAGAGACACTCGGACTTTCCACCCTAAGACCAGACCATCCCCAGGGGCGGATAAGAGGATTCCAAGGGGTGAGGGTGGAGAGAGTGAGAGGGTGGGAGCTCTACCCCAAGTTTGGCGAGAACAGCCTGGGAAATCAGCGGCTCAAGAGGCGGCAAGAAGGATCGTTTGCTACCGCTGCCGGCAAGCGGGACATATTGCAGCCAATTGCCCGGTTGTGGAGGAACCCATGCAGTGTGACTTTCTGACGGGCAGACGTCAGTCGCTGTGTGCGACAGTCGCATGCACTGCCATTCGAGGAACTGAGAAACATTTATGCAAAATGTGTGTTAATGGTAGAAATGTTGTGGTATTGCTGGATTCAGGTAGCCTTGTGACCCTGATAAAGGCTGAGTTAGTTAAAACAGAGGTCTTTGGGAATAGCAAGGTAGCTGTTATTTGTGTGCATGGGGACACCCAAGAGTATCCAGTGACTACAGTGTGTTTCGAGACCCCCAAAGGTACCCTCTCTCATCCAGTGGGCTTAGTATCTCAGTTACCGCATGACGCCATTGTGGGAAGGGATTTTCCGAAGTTCTGGGAACTGTGGGATGATCCTGAGCCCCCCACTGGTGCCCCTATGTACCAGGAATGTGATAGCCAGAACTCCCCTGAGAGTGGTGAGGACTCTCCGGAATTTCCCTTATCAGTATTGGCAGGGGAGACTCAAGAAACTGGAGAGGAGCCCACCTCCTCAGACGAAAACCTACCGTCTGTGGAGTTTTCTGATCTTGAGGTTCACAGGGAAAACTTTGCCACAGAACAGTTGAAAGACCCCGCCCTAATAAAGGCACGGGAAAACGTAGTGAAAATAGATGGCGAGTTAGTGAACCCAGATAATACCTGCACTTACCCATACTTCAGCGTAGAGAAGGACCTACTGTATCGGGTGGCAAAAAGGGCAGAAGAAACCGTTGAGCAGCTTGTGGTGCCCAAACCTTACAGGAAGTTGGTGTTGGAGTTGGCCCATGGGCACATTCTTGGAGGTCATCTGGGGACAGAGAAAACCCGAGAGAGGGTATTACAGAGATTCTATTGGCCGGGGGTGATGAAGGACATAGAAAATTATTGTTCCTCCTGCCCTGTGTGTCAGAGGTCGGCCCCGATGCCACATTTCCGTAGCCCGCTGGTCCCTCTACCCATCATTGAGGTCCCGTTTGAGAGGATCGCCATGGATTTGGTAGGGCCTATAATCAAGTCCGCTAGGGGGCACCAGTACATATTAGTTATAATGGACTATGCCACCCGTTATCCAGAAGCGATCCCTCTCCGAAATACCTCGGCCAAAACCATAGCCAAAGAGCTATCTCTTGTGTTTAGCCGGGTGGGTATTTGTAAAGAACTGCTTACGGACCAAGGTACACCCTTTATGTCCCGGGTTATGAAGGAGCTGTGTAAATTGTTCAAAGTGACGCAAGTACGTACATCTGTGTATCACCCCCAAACCGATGGGCTGGTTGAAAGATTCAACAAAACCCTAAAACAAATGTTGAAGAAAGTGGTGGATAGAGATGGAAAGGATTGGGACTGTCTACTTCCTTATCTGATGTTTGCTATTAGGGAGGTGCCCCAATCCTCTACGGGATTCTCCCCCTTTGAGTTACTGTATGGGAGACACCCAAGGGGGCTGTTGGATATTGCCAAGGAAACTTGGGAAAGTGAGAGTTCTCCCCACAGGAGTGTGATTGAGCATGTCGCCCTGATGCAAGACCGAATTGCACAGGTAATGCCCATCGTGAAGGAACATTTGGCCCAAGCGCAGTTAGCACAGCAGAGCGTGTACAACCGTGGAGCCAAGACCCGTACCTTTTCCCCGGGGGATAGGATACTGGTACTTGTCCCTACGGTTGAAAGTAAATTCCTTGCCAAATGGCAAGGCCCCTATGAGATAATGGAAAAAGTGAGCGAAGTGAATTACAAGGTCAGACAACCAGGAAGGCGAAAGCCCGAACAGATCTATCACGTTAATCTGTTGAAAGCCTGGAGGGATAGAGGAGTCCCAAAGTGATTGGTCTAGTCCCATTGTGTTGGTGCCTAAACCGGATGGGAGCTGGCGATTTTGTAACGATTTTCGTCAGTTGAACAAAGTTACAAAATTTGACACCTACCCCATGCCACGTATAGATGAGTTGATCGACCGGCTGGGAACAGCCCGATACATGACGACTCTTGACCTCACAAAAGGGTATTGGCAAATCCCCCTGGCCAAGTCGGCCAAAGAGAAAACCGCATTTGTAACCCCAGACGGGGCGTTCCAATATAAAAGAATGCCGTTCGGGTTACAGAATGCGCCGGCCACATTCCAGCGGAAAATGGACCAGATGCTGAGGCCCCATCGGAAGTATGCTGCGGCTTACCTGGATGACGTAATTGTCCATAGCACAGATTGGGCCTCACATCTGCCAAAAGTGCAAGCAGTCCTGGACTCTGTTCGGGAAGCGGGGTTTACGGCTAACCCCAAGAAGTGTACCATTGGGCAGGAGGAGGCCAAATATCTTGGGTACACCATTGGGAGGGGAGTAATAAAACCCCAACTCAACAAAGTCGAGGCCATCCAGAGTTGGCCACGTCCCAACAGCAAGAAGCAGGTACGAGCCTTTCTGGGAATCGCTGGGTATTATCGGCGATTCATTCCCCACTTTGCTTCTAAGGCTGTGCCCCTAACCAACCTGACGAAGGGGAAAGGGTCGGTCATGATTAAATGGACCCCCGAGGCTGAGGCAGCATTCCAATTCTTGAAACAAGCCTTATGTAGCCAGCCAGTGTTGTACTCACCCGACTTCTCTAAAGACTTTGTCGTACAAAGTGATGCGTCAGATGTGGGGTTAGGAGCAGTATTGTCCCAGGTCTGGAACGGGGAAGAGCACCCAGTCATTTACCTCAGCAGGAAGTTGAAGTCCCATGAGGTAAATTACGCCACCGTTGAAAAGGAGTGTTTAGCGTTGAAGTGGGCTCTAGATTCCCTTCGGTACTACCTGCTAGGTAGGCACTTTGACATGGTTACGGATCACGCTCCGTTAAAGTGGATGGCTCAAAACAAGGAAACAAATAGAAGAGTGAATAGGTGGTTCCTGGCCCTCCAGGAATTCAACTTCACAGTAAAGCATCGCCCTGGCGTTCAAATGGGGAATGTGGATGCTTTGTCTCGAGTACATGAATGCCTGATTGCTGGTGTTCCAACCCCGAGGTTAAAACAAGAGGGGGGGTATGTGACAGCAGGAAGGTAAAGTCACCTGGTTGCATCCAGGGGGGTAGATATATTTCGCCCAGATTCAGGCTTTACGCCGACTTATACAACTAGGTGGAGAGTTGTATAAGCCCAGCTGAGGCTAGTGGGCTCATGGATGACTCATACCTCTAGGGAGAGTGTGGGGCGTCGTGCAGACAGGGAGTTGATGAGACCAGCTGAAGCTTGTCAGCTCATTTAGGCCTCTATAAGAACTCCCAGATTCATTAGGTGTTTGCTCATGCCTGGAACCAGACCTGTGTGGACTGTCTAGGGAGAGTGAACCCCTGTGCGGTGAGACAAAGCCTGTGTGGCTATTTGCTTGGACATTTAAAACCAGGGACTTAGGGACTAGGACAGCACTAGGCTGATCCCAGTTGTTAGTTAGGAAACCTGTATGTTTACTCAAAGGTCAAGTTGACCAGGATTTATTTTATTTATGTTTCTTTTGCTTTGCTGTGTTTTGTCACTGTAAATAGAAAATAAACCGCACCTTTTTGATTTTGAAAACCACAACCTCCGTTTGCTGGGCCTGTTTTTGTCTGGGGAGCCCATCCCGGGGGTCACACACACCCGCTGCCGAGCTAACCCCCTCACAGTACGTTCAACATATTTGCAAATCTGGCAGTGCCCACAGGGCACCGTGGTTTTTGTTCTAGGGTAAGAGGAGAGCCAAGATTTCCCCGATGTTCGAACGTATTCAGGCGGAGTAAATAAATTAGATAGTAGATACATTTGGGGCTCTTCGGGCGACCTTGTGGGTATAGTAACCCTCTATTTTTGACATGATGGGACATCGAGACAGAGTAAACCAATGCCTCTCCATAATTCACTAGACAAAACGATATAGCTAAAAAGGAGATAGAGTACAAAAAACAGGCTAAATTTAAAAGAGATCTCCTTGATTGGGAGAAAGGGGAGATTTTTGATCTAGCCTCTATAAAGGGTAGAAATAGATCGAGATGTAGAAAATTTTGATTCCCATTCTTCCAATCTGACATATAGTGAAACAGATAGTCAAGGCACCACTCGTTTAGTCTCTTTTTTTGATCCTGAATGGGACGGCTCGCTGTCCCCAATAAGAGGCCCTCCCGAAAGGGCAGGTATTTTGAAAGCGAAGAAAATAACAAAGGGAAATAGAAAAAGGAAAATAAAATTTTGATTAAAGAAAAGGAGCCAGAGAAGTAGAACTTAAAGGGTGACTCTATATTGAGCCATCCTGATAATAAAGTGGGGAACCTTTCTTTTTTCCTTTAAAGGAATCACACCTACAAGTCCTTAATAGAGGTTTATCATTCTCACCCAAACAAAACATGGAAGAATTTACGATATTTAAATATGTGAATCTCTTTCTGCGCAAAGCACTTTTGTGACTATTGTATGGGCAAAGAGATAATAGTCAGTGAAGGAAACTTTGCAGGAGGAAGAGAAAAAAGCTCTTGAAACTCTACTGGCCTTGATCGATGAGGGATCTTCTGACCATTGATAGGTGATGTGGACACAGTAACTTTAAGACAAGTGGACCTAAAAATAGGCTAATAGGTCAATTCTGTGACCTAGTTAGCAATGATTTGCGAAAAGTGAACTGGGAGGCTCAAGGTACAGACAATCTGTCAAAAAAAGAAAGGATGGTCCTTAATGAACTAAAAAAATGCTACGGGGATAGTCATCAAAAAGAGCGATAAAGGAGGTAATGTCGTCCTCATGAGTGAGGAGCAGGGATGAGCCGAACACCCCCCTGTTCGGTTCGCACCAGAACCTGCGAACAGACAAAATGTTCGTGTAAACTTTAGAACCCTATTAAATACAATGGACTCGAACGTTCGAAATCTAAAGTGTTAATTATAAAGGCTAATATGCAAGTTATTGTCCTAAAAAGGGTTTGGGGACCTGGGTCCTGCCCCAGGGGACATGTATCAATGCAAAAAGAAGTTTTAAAAACGGCCGTTTTTTCGGGAGCAGTGATTTTAATAATGCTTAAAATGAAAAAATAAAAGTGAAATATTCCTTTAAATTTCGTACCTGGGGGGTGTGTATGATATGCATGTAAAGTGGCGCATGTTTCCCGTGCTTAGAACTGTCCCTGCACAAAGTGTCATTTTTGAAAGAAAAAAAGTCTTTTAAAACTGACTCGCGGCTATTAATGAATTGTCGGCTCCCGGCAATACATACAAAAGTCATTGATAAAAATAAAAAAAAAGCGTGGGGGTTCCCCAGAATTCAATTACCAGGCCCTTCAGGTCTGGAATGGATATTAAGGGGAACCCCGCCGCAAATTTAAAAAAAAATTGACGTGGGGTTCCCCCAAATATCCATTCCAGGCCCTTCAGATCTGGCATGGATTTTAAGGGGAACTCCACCCCAAATTTAAAAAAAAATGGCGTGGAGTCCCCCTAAAAATCCATACCAGACCCCTTATCCGAGCACGCAACCTGGCCGGCCGCAGGGGAAAAGGGGGGGACGAGAGAGCGGCCCCCCCTCCCTCCTGAACCGTACCAAGCCACATGCCCTCAACATGGGGAGGATGTCCCCATGTTGATGGGGACAAGGGCCTCATCCCCACAACCCTTGCCCGGTGGTTGTGGGGGTCTGCGGGTGGGGGGCTTATCGGAATCTGGAAGACCCCTTTAACAAAGGGGACCCCCAGATCCCGCCCCCCCCCCTATGTGAATTGGTAAGGGGTACATTGTACCCCTACCATTTCACGAAGAAAGCGTAAAAAAATGTTTAAAAAAACACACAAACACCTTGAAAAAGTCCTTTATTTAAAAAAAAAAAAAAAAAAAAAAAACAGCGGTGAAATCCAGTGTCCCGCGGCGATCCCGATGTCCAGCGCTGTCCTTCATTGGTTGTGCCTGAGCGGACCTGATGGGGAACTCCCTCTCAGTATTTTAAATGTATAGACCCGCCCCTTCTAAAGTTCCCCATCAGGTCCGCCAGCGGACCAGATGCGGAACATGAGAAGGGGCGGGTCTATACATGTATTACCAAAGTGAGAGCAGTTCCCCATCAGGTCCGCCCCCTCGGTATGTCGGACCCGCCTACGTCATTGGCTTGAGCGGGGAACTTCCTTCACTATGTAAATTTAAATTACACAGTGAAGGAAGTTCCCCGCTCAAGCCAATGACGTAGGCGGGTCCGACATACCGAGGAGGCGGACCTGATGGGGAACTTCTCTCACTGTGGTAATACATGTATAGACCCGCCCCTTCTCATGTTCCGCATCTGGTCCGCTGGCGGACCTGATGGGGAACTTTAGAAGGGGCGGGTCTATACATTTAAAATACTGAGAGGGAGTTCCCCATCAGGTCCGCTCAGGCACAACCAATGAAGGACAGCGCTGGACATCGGGATCGCCGCGGGACACTGGATTTCACCGCTGTTTTTTTTTTTTTTAAATAAAGGACTTTTTCAAGGTGTTTGTGTGTTTTTTTTTACAATTTTTTACACTTTCTTCGTGAAATGGTAGGGGTACAATGTACCCCTTACCAATTCACATAGGGGGGGGCGGGATCTGGGGGTCCCCTTTGTTAAAGGGGTCTTCCAGATTCCGATAAGCCCCCTGCCCGCAGACCCCCACAACCACCGGGCAAGGGTTGTGGGGATGAGGCCCTTGTCCCCATCAACATGGGGACATCCTCCCCATGTTGAGGGCATGTGGCTTGGTACGGTTCAGGAGGGAGGGGGGGCCGCTCTCTCGTCCCCCCCTTTTCCCCTGCGGCCGGCCAGGTTGCGTGCTCGGATAAGGGGTCTGGTATGGATTTTTAGGGGGACTCCACGCCATTTTTTTTTAAATTTGGGGTGGAGTTCCCCTTAAAATCCATGCCAGATCTGAAGGGCCTGGAATGGATATTTGGGGGAACCCCACGTCAATTTTTTTTTTAATTTGCGGCGGGGTTCCCCTTAATATCCATTCCAGACCTGAAGGGCCTGGTAATTGAATTCTGGGGAACCCCCACGCTTTTTTTTTATTTTTATCAATGACTTTTGTATGTATTGCCGGGAGCCGACAATTCATTAATAGCCGCGAGTCAGTTTTAAATGCATTTTTTTCTTTCAAAAATGACACTTTTTGCAGGGACAGTTCTAAGCACGGGAAACATGCGCCACTTCACATGCATATCATACACACCCCCCAGGTACGAAATTTAAAGGAATATTTCACTTTTATTGTTTCACTTTAAGCATTATTAAAATCACTGCTCCCGAAAAAATGTCCGTTTTTAAAACTTCTTTTTGCATTGATACATGTCCCCTGGGGCAGGACCCGGGTCCCCAAACACTTTTTAGGACAATAACTTGCATATAAGCCTTTATAATTAGCACTTTAGATTTCTCCCATAGATTTTTCGAATTTGCCGCGAACACCCCAATTTGTTCGCTGTTCGGCGAACGGGCGAACAAGCAATGTTCGAGTCGAACATGAGTTCGACTCGAACTCGAAGCTCATCCCTAGTGAGGAGAACTATGTCAGGGAAATTAAGAAATTAAGAAACAACTAAGCAACTCAGCTGCTTATTTAAGGCTCTGTGATCCCCCTTCTCTAAACTAGAAGAACTAAATTTTAAACTGACTGGCACAGGAGTTGGGCCTAATCTCTAAAAGTCACCTAATACAACATTCCAGTTCTCTATATCGTTCCTAAACTCCACAAAGATGTCAAAAACCCTCCGGGGAGACCTATAGTCTCTGCCATAAATGGACCCCTGGAAAGGGTAGGTCAATATGTTGATGAGCTACTTAAAACTATAGTCCCTGTTTTGGACTCCTATGTGAGGGACACAAAAGATTTCCTGAACAAACTTAGTGACATTGAGGTAGTAGATAACTGGTTCCTAGTGGGTATCGACGTAAAGTCCCTATATACGTCGATACCCCACTTCTGGGAACGGAAAGCAGTTGACTACTTTCTTGACAAATTATATCTTGAAATGCATGCCTGCATTTAGGCATGTGGGAAGAGACGGTGGTCTACAAGCTCCAATCATTTAATAGACTGGTGAGTACTTGGATATGGTTTATTGACAATGTCCTGGTGGTCTGGAGGGGAACCGAGGTGGAGCTTCATGATTTTATTTATGAATTGAATAATAACGATCGTAATATTAAACTTACATATAAATTTGACTCCAGCTCGATTCCCTTCCTTGACCTCAAGATTCAGAAAAGCAATGGAGGTTTGGAGACCTCCACATACCGGAAACCTACAGCAGCTAACACACTATTGAGAGCAGAAAGCTTTCATCTCAAAACGCTAGTACAGGGTATCCCTATGGGCCAGTTCCTCCGGAGGAACTGTACCAGCGAGGTGACTTTTAAGAAAGGGACCCATGAAATGTATGCCAGATTCAGGGAAAGGGGTTACCCTCATAAGGTCCTCAGGGAAGCAAAGAAGAGGGTAATAAATGATGACCTTCCTTGTTGTCAGAGGGAATCCCCCCCCCCCGCTATACAGGATAGGCAAAGAGAGCCTGTATGATTCATCACTGAGCATGGATCACAATGGTTAGAGGTGAGAAAAATTATGGAGGAGCATTGGTCTACTCTGTCTCGATGTCCCATCCTGTCAAAAATAGTGGGTGACTATCCCCACATGTTTGCCCGAAGAGCCCCAAATATATCCAATATGCTCACTCGGCCTGAACACGTTCAGACATCGGGGGAATCTTGGCTCTTCGCTTACCCTATAACAAAAGGCATGGTGCCCTGTGGGCACTGCCAGATTTGCAAATTTGTTAAACGTATGGAGACATTCACAGACGTAGATAACTTGAATGTATATAGAATTAAAATTTGATTAAGTGTACAACCACTAAAGTTATCTACAGTTTACAATGTCAATGTAATAAAACCTACGTAGGAAAAACTATACACCAGTTACAAATTCGAATAGGTGAGCATTCGGGAGATTTCAAACACAAGGAACCTAAGAGCCCTCTAGCACAACATTTCCTGCTTCACCATCAGTCCAAGATGGATGGACTGAGGGTGAAGGGGATATATGCTTTAAATTTGAGTAAGAGGAGAGGTGACTTTGATAAGGTGCTCCTTAAAAAGGATAAATTCTGGATATATAAATTAAATACTTTGGTGCCGAAAGGTTTGAATAAAGAGGTAAACCTACAAGTATTCCTAGATTAAAGTGGAACATAATCCCTTTGTTCCTTTACATGGCCCGTGGGTTATTTAGGACAAAGTGATTTACTGGGCCCCTGGTTTTAATGTAGACATGTGGTCCGGTGGTCAATTGGTTGACCTCTACTATTCCTTCCTTTTTTGCTGTGGATTTCTAGGCTACTTCCCTTGATGAACTTGTAGAATTTTTTAAAGTTAAGTTTCTTTTGAATTTGTGTGGGGGGCTATGTGTGTCTTTACCTCTACTTTTACTTCTGAAAACACATTAAGGGTCTGGTGATTAAATAACTTTCCTAGAGGTGGTGTACATTGGCTTCCCGTTAAAATTTGAATAAATAAAGAGGCATGACTAGAAGGTGTATTAAAACATGTCCCAGCTAGGGGGCGTCACGTCCCGATGAAGCTGGGCACTCCCAACGAAACGCTTTGACGTCATGCTCCTGTGCGTCTGACACTGTCCTGTGCATTCCCCTGTCCCCATCGCAGCTAGACCCAACGGCATGGTCACACGAGCGAGACCGCGAATACTTCCACGTATCGTATAGCGAAATTCCCCTGACACAACTTGAACCCTGACATCGTCTAGCAAGAGCTCAGAAGCAGAGACAGGATGCAAAGTCTTTGGAGCAAAGTTGAGGAACAGAGCAACATTGATGAATGATTAAACCGGAGTTCAACCCAAAAGTGGAACTTCCGCTTTAAGCACTCCTCGTCCCCTTAAATGTCACATTTGGCATGTAATTTTTTGAGGTGAGGGGAGTGGGTACATAGTTTTGATAGGTACCCAGCTCTCACTTGCACTCTTAAAGCCTAGACGACTCCTCCTCTCCCCCTCCCTCCCTGCAATCTTCTGGAAAATGTCACAGGTCCCAGAAGATTGCCCGGCCACTAAGAAGGCGCAGCGCGACTCGCGCATGCGCAGTGCGCACCTGGCTGTGAAGCTGCAAGCTGTCGCAGCCAAGTGCCCACACTTGCATTTCCGGCGCCGCAGAGAGGAGAGGGAGAGGACCAAGGCTTCGGGTGACCGCATCGCTGGACAGTGGGACATGTGAGTGTCTTTTTATTAAAAGTCAGTAGCTACACATTTTGTAGATGCTGACTTTAAATAAACTTAAATACGACTGGAACACTGCTTTAAAGACCCAGTTCAGCTGAATGAGCAATGTTAAATGGATGAGGGAGTATTCATTGCAGAGAAAGAAGGCTAGAGTGCTAAAAAGCCTCAAATGTGAATTGGCAGAAGCCAGAGCAGAAGCTGACACAGAGGCGGGCTGGGCTAAAGTAAGGGCTCTTTCACACGGGGCGGATCAGCTCAGTTGATCCCCGCTGAGCCGGCAGATGACAGGGCGGTCCCCGCACACTGTGCAGGGACCGCCCTGTCAGAGCGCCACTCTCCCCTATGGGGAGATCGGATGAACACGGACCGTCTGTCCGTGTTCATCCGATCCGCTCCGCCGACGGAAGGAAAAATAGGGTTTTCCTCCGTCACACTTTGGCGGAGCGGATGTCAGCGGACATGTCACCGCTGACATCCGTGGCTCCATAGGGCTACATGGAGCGTCCGTCCAGGTCCGCCTAAAAAACTGACAGGTGGACCTGAACGGACCCTCCGTGTGAAAGGGGCCTTAGTGTCATCAAGACAGACTGGACTGGATCAGCTGGCACTATTCAGCTTTAATTTGTTAGTCACGTCAATCTAAATCAGCTAGTCTAACACCCCCTCACCCCCGTCTGACAATGCTGCTCTCCAAAAGTGTCTGCTTTACTTCTTCATCCAGAATGCAGACACACTTAGACAGGAAGTGTGTTACTGGCAGAATCACCAGGTGAAATACAGTAAAAAAAAAAAGCCTAACAAAATAAAACTAATACAGCCACCACATTTAAATATTGTTAATCTGCAATCTATTATATTTTTATTTTTGGGTTTTATACTGCTTTAATCAATGGTTCACAAAGGAATGAGCCAAATTAATATTTTCCAATAACTTCTCACATGATAGGGCCTGGAAAACCTGGCAGTAGGGATGAGTTACAGGCAACCCAGCCTGCTTGCAGTTTGGCAAAATTGTGAACAAACTTGCCATATTTGTCCAGATCACTCACCAGAACCGCTGACTGATGTTTGTAAACAACCATCAGCCAGGAGGTCTGTCATGCGGCGTTAGCAATACCGGATCTCCAGCAGGCATCTGCTTGTAAACAAAGCAGCCGGGGATCCTGGGTAACATTATTGACCAAATTTGGTATTTTTTTGTATTTGGCCAATGATTTCACCCAGGACTTTGCAGCAGAATAGTGAGAGTAGTGTTAGGGCAGCATCGTTGGTTTGCAGATTGTTGTGGTGGTGGGTCAGCTTCCTTGGGTGACACTCATTTGAGATTGATGTGGATCTACCTCACTGGACCACATGATTGATGCTGGATTTACATCAAGGGACATTGTTTATTTTTTCAAAAATCAACTTTTCTTTTATAAACAGGATAAGAGCGCTACCATACACTATACTAATACATCAACAAATAAATCATAAAAAACTCATATCAAATATAAAATAACAATATATAAAGTCCATAAATTCCAGTGAACAAATAAATGAATATATAAAGTTCATGTGACTCCAAGGAGGTTTTTCCAGTGCAACTTCAACTTAATCGGTTGTGCAGTATAAAGTACCAAGTGCCAAGACAAACATCAGTGCAAAATGTGTGCTCCCCTCTGTGTGCCCTCTCACTCACCAGAGATCCTGGACTCCCATAACAGAAGTCGGATTCGCTTTGAGATGGTGGCTGGGCTTAGTAGTCCCACTGGCTGTATCACTGCAGCTTGCGTTGTCCTCACTGAGCCATCAGAAATCCCAGAATCCCATTGAGAAATGTGCAAATATTATGGGGACTGCTGGGCTCTGTGTGGTCCCACAGGCTTTAACTCCAGCTACAAAGGGTATTGCCCTCAACGAACCTCCAGGGATGGGTACAAATGGCAAAAGAAGCTATATAGCGCAATTCTGTATATTTATTGTATAAAATCCGAAATTCCAGAACTTGACCTTGGCCTAGGGAGAAAACATCCCTCCGGAGAGTTACCGGGACCCTTTCCTTCACCGTGACTAACGCATCAGTCCCTCGAAACGGTTCCTCACCCAGCCTCCTCTACTCAGATACGGGTCCCCTCGCAAGGTGGCACCCTGAGACTCCTCCATCCCCTGACGGCCCCACCCAAAGGTGCTGGGCCCAGGCCTTTGCTGCAATTCCCGAGTCCTCGCATCCAGGACGGACAGGAACAGCAGGGTAGTACCTCACCCTGGGACTAAAGGTGCCCAGGATGGAACCGGAACAGAAACACCCGCCCGTGGGCCTAGGGCGCCCAGGACGGACTGGAACCAGAACCAGGGGTAGAATAAATAAATTATTGATGCGCTGTGAAATCAACTCCAAGTGAATACAGTGACCCTACTACTGCAGGATAAATACCAAAAAACAAACTGCAAATTGCAAACTACAAAAACATATACAAATTAGTGCAAGGGTGCTCAAAGACCCCCTGATGACATGTGTAAATGCACTCCAGTGCTAACACTGATCACCCTAAACCAGAGCAAGTCCTAATATGGCAGCCAGGTGGGGTCCACACACATGCACTTAGCAGTCCTATTGATGAATAGTTGTATACTTCTAAATGTATCCCTCTCATTCAGCTGTTCACAGACCAGGACGGCTTTCAGTATTCTAGCTTGAGCAGTAACACGGTAGCTAAACACGTGGATGAATCATAAAAGGAAAGAAGAAAAAATCATTGCGCAGTGCTGCATAACCATCAGGCAATGATATTTCGTACAGCACTCTCACTCACGTGACCGTAGGTAAGGTTTGCGCACATAGCCACAGTTCAGCTCAGTTAGGAGCGATCTCCTTCACTGCTCCGGCTTCTTGTTCCTTAGAACAGTGGTCCCCAACCTTTTTGGCACCGGGGACCGGCTGCGTGGAAGAAAATTGTGCCAAGGACCGGGGGGGGGGGGGGGGGGGTTACGATTTTTTGCGGGCAATGGCTGGTGTTAGCGCTTCAATCATCACGGCACCATGCTTAATATGGTGTCAGTGTGATTGAAGCGCATTATTTCTATTATTATTACATTGTAGTAATAAATGAAATAGTTCAACTCACCATAATGTAGAATCAGTGGGAGCCCTGAGCGTGTCACTTGCCACTGTCGCCTGCACCCGGGTGTGGATTGTCACTTGCCAAATCACCTGCCACGCTTACTGCCACAAGATGTGGATTGTCACTTGCCTGTCACCAGATGCGGAATGTCACTTGCCACATCACCTGCCACGCTTACTGCCACAAGATGCGGAATGTCACTTGCCACATCACCTGCCACAAGATGTGGATTGCCACCTGCCACGTTGCCTGTCACCAGATGTGGAATGTCACTTGCCACCTGCCACGTTGCCTGTTACCAGATGTGGAATGTCACTTGCCACCTGCCACGTTGCCTGTTACCAGATGTGGAATGTCACTTGCCACCTGCCACGTTGCCTGTCACCAAATGTGGAATGTCACTTGCCATGCCACCTGCCACATTGCTGTCACCAGATGCGGAGTGAGTGGAGCACCCCTTGTGGTATATCAGGCAGACAGCTGAGGGGGTGAACTACAAGTCCCAGCACACCTCACCTGTACTCCCACACACAGCTCACCTGTAACTGATGATGTCACATCTCTGTGGGATCGTCCCTCTGGATGTAGCAGGGTGTCTCCCTCGTCTTGCTGCAGCAGGTCTCACCTGGCAGAGGGAGGGTTAGGTACTCCTTCGGCTGTCACTCTCTGGCTCCAACCTTCTGCCATTCCTGATTAGCTGTCCGGGGGGGGGGCAGGCAATCTGCGCCGCTGAACAAGGAATCTCAGGAAGTTCTCACAGGAGCCGCAGGAGAGCGGCGATGCGGGGCGGGCAGTGTGAGAAGATGTCATCTCTCTGCTCCCTCCGACACTGAGACAGAGCACTGGCTTTGAGGGCGGAAGAGCGGTGATGCAATGGGTGGAGAGAGATGATATCTCTGCTTGCCCGCTCGCTTCTTCAATCCACCCAGCGCTCTCATGCCGGCAGCCCAGCATGTCTCTTGAGAGCCACCCGCACCCGCGGCCCAACTGCAGAAGGGCCACGGCCCGGTAGTGGGCCGGGGACCGGGGGTTGATGACCCCTGCCTTAGAACACCGCTGGTAGCGTGACTAGGCTCCTCCCCCATGTGTTACGTCACTCGTCACGTGACTTAATCATGGGTTAGCCATGTGACAGGAAGACCAGTGTATTTATACACAAGTGGCGTGCTTGTTGCCATGACGGCAAAGGGGACCATCCGACCATCATAGCTGACAGGCAATGTGCGTATACAACTTCACATTTAGCTTTATACACAAAAGCTGGGCAACTTTAATCGTCTTATCCATAAGACTACTGTGACAGCAGGAAGGTAAAGTCACCTGGTTGCATCCAGGGGGGTAGATATATTTCGCCCAGATTCAGGCTTTACGCCGACTTATACAACTAGGTGGAGAGTTGTATAAGCCCAGCTGAGGCTAGTGGGCTCATGGATGACTCATACCTCTAGGGAGAGTGTGGGGCGTCGTGCAGACAGGGAGTTGATGAGACCAGCTGAAGCTTGTCAGCTCATTTAGGCCTCTATAAGAACTCCCAGATTCATTAGGTGTTTGCTCATGCCTGGAACCAGACCTGTGTGGACTGTCTAGGGAGAGTGAACCCCTGTGCGGTGAGACAAAGCCTGTGTGGCTATTTGCTTGGACATTTAAAACCAGGGACTTAGGGACTAGGACAGCACTAGGCTGATCCCAGTTGTTAGTTAGGAAACCTGTATGTTTACTCAGAGGTCAAGTTGACCAGGATTTATTTTATTTATGTTTCTTTTGCTTTGCTGTGTTTTGTCACTGTAAATAGAAAATAAACCGCACCTTTTTGATTTTGAAAACCACAACCTCCGTTTGCTGGGCCTGTTTTTGTGTGGGGAGCCCATCCCGGGGGTCACACACACCCGCTGCCGAGCTAACCCCCTCACAGTTGGTGGAGAATGCAGGCAGTTTTTTTTAAGCCAGCATGGAGGAGATACTGAAACAGCTGGCTCTAGCAAATGCCAATCAACAGCAGACAAATGCAGGTTTGCAAAGGAGCCTTGCAGCCCAGCAGCAAGCTCATCAACAGAGCCTTGCAGCCCAGCAGCAAGCTCACCAACAGAGTCTGGAAGCTCAGCAACAAGCCCAGCAGCAATCTGAGGCCCGCTTCATAGACCTGTTACAGAAGCAAGAGCAGAGACTACAACAAATGGAAGCAGTAATGCAGCAACGTCCGCAGACCAGTGAGGAAAGCCGTCCCACTAATACCGCGTCCTTTGGGGTGAGTCGTTTATTGACAAAAATGACTGGAGAGGATGATCCAGAGGTATTTTTGACCACATTTGAAAGGACCGCTGAAAGAGAAAAGTGGCCTGAGGAGCAGTGGGCTGGACTGGTGGCTCCTCTGTTAACTGGTGAATCGCAGAAAGCTTACTATGACCTAGAGCCTAACCAAGCAAAAGACTATGTGATGCTAAAAGCTGAAATTTTGGCAAGGCTGGGTGTCACCCAGGCTGTCCGGGCTCAGCGTGTGCATAACTGGACTTTCCAGCTTGGAAAACCCCCCAGGTCTCAAATGTATGATCTCATTCACCTGAGCAGAAAGTGGCTACAGCCAGAGACTTTGTCCGCACCAAAGATTGTGGAACGTGTTGTAATGGATCGGTTTTTGAGAGCTCTTCCTACTGCCATCCAAAAGTGGGTAAGCCATGGAGACCCAGAGACGGCCGATGGTCTTGTGGATCGTGTGGAGAAATACTTGGCTACAGAGAACCTGACGGCCTCTTCCAGAGACACTCGGACTTTCCACCCTAAGACCAGACCATCCCCAGGGGCGGATAAGAGGATTCCAAGGGGTGAGGGTGGAGAGAGTGAGAGGGTGGGAGCTCTACCCCAAGTTTGGCGAGAACAGCCTGGGAAATCAGCGGCTCAAGAGGCGGCAAGAAGGATCGTTTGCTACCGCTGCCGGCAAGCGGGACATATTGCAGCCAATTGCCCGGTTGTGGAGGAACCCATGCAGTGTGACTTTCTGACGGGCAGACGTCAGTCGCTGTGTGCGACAGTCGCATGCACTGCCATTCGAGGAACTGAGAAACATTTATGCAAAATGTGTGTTAATGGTAGAAATGTTGTGGTATTGCTGGATTCAGGTAGCCTTGTGACCCTGATAAAGGCTGAGTTAGTTAAAACAGAGGTCTTTGGGAATAGCAAGGTAGCTGTTATTTGTGTGCATGGGGACACCCGAGAGTATCCAGTGACTACAGTGTGTTTCGAGACCCCCAAAGGTACCCTCTCTCATCCAGTGGGCTTAGTATCTCAGTTACCGCATGACGCCATTGTGGGAAGGGATTTTCCGAAGTTCTGGGAACTGTGGGATGATCCTGAGCCCCCCACTGGTGCCCCTATGTACCAGGAATGTGATAGCCAGAACTCCCCTGAGAGTGGTGAGGACTCTCCGGAATTTCCCTTATCAGTATTGGCAGGGGAGACTCAAGAAACTGGAGAGGAGCCCACCTCCTCAGACGAAAACCTACCGTCTGTGGAGTTTTCTGATCTTGAGGTTCACAGGGAAAACTTTGCCACAGAACAGTTGAAAGACCCCGCCCTAATAAAGGCACGGGAAAACGTAGTGAAAATAGATGGCGAGTTAGTGAACCCAGATAATACCTGCACTTACCCATACTTCAGCGTAGAGAAGGACCTACTGTATCGGGTGGCAAAAAGGGCAGAAGAAACCGTTGAGCAGCTTGTGGTGCCCAAACCTTACAGGAAGTTGGTGTTGGAGTTGGCCCATGGGCACATTCTTGGAGGTCATCTGGGGACAGAGAAAACCCGAGAGAGGGTATTACAGAGATTCTATTGGCCGGGGGTGATGAAGGACATAGAAAATTATTGTTCCTCCTGCCCTGTGTGTCAGAGGTCGGCCCCGATGCCACATTTCCGTAGCCCGCTGGTCCCTCTACCCATCATTGAGGTCCCGTTTGAGAGGATCGCCATGGATTTGGTAGGGCCTATAATCAAGTCCGCTAGGGGGCACCAGTACATATTAGTTATAATGGACTATGCCACCCGTTATCCAGAAGCGATCCCTCTCCGAAATACCTCGGCCAAAACCATAGCCAAAGAGCTATCTCTTGTGTTTAGCCGGGTGGGTATTTGTAAAGAACTGCTTACGGACCAAGGTACACCCTTTATGTCCCGGGTTATGAAGGAGCTGTGTAAATTGTTCAAAGTGACGCAATTACGTACATCTGTGTATCACCCCCAAACCGATGGGCTGGTTGAAAGATTCAACAAAACCCTAAAACAAATGTTGAAGAATGTGGTGGATAGAGATGGAAAGGATTGGGACTGTCTACTTCCTTATCTGATGTTTGCTATTAGGGAGGTGCCCCAATCCTCTACGGGATTCTCCCCCTTTGAGTTACTGTATGGGAGACACCCAAGAGGGCTGTTGGATATTGCCAAGGAAACTTGGGAAAGTGAGAGTTCTCCCCACAGGAGTGTGATTGAGCATGTCGCCCTGATGCAAGACCGAATTGCACAGGTAATGCCCATCGTGAAGGAACATTTGGCCCAAGCGCAGTTAGCACAGCAGAGAGTGTACAACCGTGGAGCCAAGACCCGTACCTTTTCCCCGGGGGATAGGATACTGGTACTTGTCCCTTCGGTTGAAAGTAAATTCCTTGCCAAATGGCAAGGCCCCTATGAGATAATGGAAAAAGTGAGCGAAGTGAATTACAAGGTCAGACAACCAGGAAGGCGAAAGCCCGAACAGATCTATCACGTTAATCTGTTGAAAGCCTGGAGGGATAGAGAGTCCCTAGTCGCAGACACTTGGTCACCAGCTCAAACTGGTTGCGTGATTCCTGAGGTTGGAATAGCAGCCACCTTGTCACAACCCCAACAACAGGAGGTTAAGGAGTTTGTGCTTCGCAACAAGGAGGTATTCTCTGAGCTGCCGGGACAAACATCTGGGGTAGAGCATGACATCATTACCCCGCCCGGTGAAAGGGTGAAGTTAAAACCCTATCGGATCCCAGAGGCCCGACGGGAGGCAATACGGGAGGAAGTACAGAAAATGCTGAACTTAGGGGTGATAGAGGAGTCCCAAAGTGATTGGTCTAGTCCCATTGTGTTGGTGCCTAAACCGGATGGGAGCTGGCGATTTTGTAACGATTTTCGTCAGTTGAACAAAGTTACAAAATTTGACACCTACCCCATGCCACGTATAGATGAGTTGATCGACCGGCTGGGAACAGCCCGATACATGACGACTCTTGACCTCACAAAAGGGTATTGGCAAATCCCCCTGGCCAAGTCGGCCAAAGAGAAAACCGCATTTGTAACCCCAGACGGGGCGTTCCAATATAAAAGAATGCCGTTCGGGTTACAGAATGCGCCGGCCACATTCCAGCGGAAAATGGACCAGATGCTGAGGCCCCATCGGAAGTATGCTGCGGCTTACCTGGATGACGTAATTGTCCATAGCACAGATTGGGCCTCACATCTGCCAAAAGTGCAAGCAGTCCTGGACTCTGTTCGGGAAGCGGGGTTTACGGCTAACCCCAAGAAGTGTACCATTGGGCAGGAGGAGGCCAAATATCTTGGGTACACCATTGGGAGGGGAGTAATAAAACCCCAACTCAACAAAGTCGAGGCCATCCAGAGTTGGCCACGTCCCAACAGCAAGAAGCAGGTACGAGCCTTTCTGGGAATCGCTGGGTATTATCGGCGATTCATTCCCCACTTTGCTTCTAAGGCTGTGCCCCTAACCAACCTGACGAAGGGGAAAGGGTCGGTCATGATTAAATGGACCCCCGAGGCTGAGGCAGCATTCCAATTCTTGAAACAAGCCTTATGTAGCCAGCCAGTGTTGTACTCACCCGACTTCTCTAAAGACTTTGTCGTACAAAGTGATGCGTCAGATGTGGGGTTAGGAGCAGTATTGTCCCAGGTCTGGAACGGGGAAGAGCACCCAGTCATTTACCTCAGCAGGAAGTTGAAGTCCCATGAGGTAAATTACGCCACGGTTGAAAAGGAGTGTTTAGCGGTGAAGTGGGCTCTAGATTCCCTTCGGTACTACCTGCTAGGTAGGCACTTTGACATGGTTACGGATCACGCTCCGTTAAAGTGGATGGCTCAAAACAAGGAAACAAATAGAAGAGTGAATAGGTGGTTCCTGGCCCTCCAGGAATTCAACTTCACAGTAAAGCATCGCCCTGGCGTTCAAATGGGGAATGTGGATGCTTTGTCTCGAGTACATGAATGCCTGATTGCTGGTGTTCCAACCCCGAGGTTAAAACAAGAGGGGGGGTATGTGACAGCAGGAAGGTAAAGTCACCTGGTTGCATCCAGGGGGGTAGATATATTTCGCCCAGATTCAGGCTTTACGCCGACTTATACAACTAGGTGGAGAGTTGTATAAGCCCAGCTGAGGCTAGTGGGCTCATGGATGACTCATACCTCTAGGGAGAGTGTGGGGCGTCGTGCAGACAGGGAGTTGATGAGACCAGCTGAAGCTTGTCAGCTCATTTAGGCCTCTATAAGAACTCCCAGATTCATTAGGTGTTTGCTCATGCCTGGAACCAGACCTGTGTGGACTGTCTAGGGAGAGTGAACCCCTGTGCGGTGAGACAAAGCCTGTGTGGCTATTTGCTTGGACATTTAAAACCAGGGACTTAGGGACTAGGACAGCACTAGGCTGATCCCAGTTGTTAGTTAGGAAACCTGTATGTTTACTCAGAGGTCAAGTTGACCAGGATTTATTTTATTTATGTTTCTTTTGCTTTGCTGTGTTTTGTCACTGTAAATAGAAAATAAACCGCACCTTTTTGATTTTGAAAACCACAACCTCCGTTTGCTGGGCCTGTTTTTGTGTGGGGAGCCCATCCCGGGGGTCACACACACCCGCTGCCGAGCTAACCCCCTCACACTACATATATATAAAAACAACATAATAGACTATTTAAAACATAAGTAGTTTAAAACCCTGTATTCCGTGACATATTAAAAATAAATACGTCTGCTTACTCCATCAAGTGGTGTGTAATGAAACTGCACCCTACTGTTGACTAATTCATCATATGGGGTTTCCTGGTACCATGCAGTTAATACACAACCATAATCATATGCACCATACAGTCAGCACATAGCAAATGTTAGTAATGTTTAAAAATTATAATAAAACCATTATGATACCAGCAATAAATTGACATGATAGAATAAAAATAAATATAAAATTAAATATAAATTCAAGGTATTAATAAGTTAAAAACAAGGACAAAATAATCTAATAATTGGATATAAAACAATTCAAATCAAATTAGATGTTTAAACCATTAGGCGCAAGAGTACGCATTTCATGTATCCATCTGGACTCACTTTTGCTGAGGTCTCTCACTTTATGGCTACCCCTCCAATGTGGAGTGAATTTTTCAATGGCCCCAAATTTTTTTTTTTCTTTGGGGTTTTTTTGGTGGCATAGTGCAAAATGTCGGGACACATTATGTTTTGGAAACCCATTTTCAATATTTTGCACATGCTCCCTTACACGCTTCCACATAGGTCTTTTAGTATGTCCTATATATTGGAGTGAACAAGAGCACTCCAACATATAGACCACCCCCTCCGTCCTACACGTAATCAAATCTTTAATTTCATAATTTTGTTGTGTGGTATTGGATTTGAATTTGGAGCATTTTTGGCCATTCAGGTTGGTTTTCCTGCAGGCATAACACCTTTTACAGGGAAAGAATCCCTTTCCCTGAAAAAAGTTAAGTGTATTCAACTTAGTAGGTGGATCAGGCACATTTTTGGCCACTATATCTCTAAGTGTTGGGGCCCTCCTATATATGATCCGGGGTACAATTGGTAATATACTCTGTAATTGTCTATCTGCTTTCAGTATTGGCCAATGCCTTTTGAATATGGATTCAACTTGACTATATTGAACACTGAAATTCATGATAATAGGTAGTTCCTGAAATTATGTGATTTTCTTCTCCTTATCCTGCACCAGAGTATCCCTTGGTATCTCCAGAACTTCTTGTATTTTTGTGTTGACAAATTCCTCATTGTATCCTTTTGCAATAAACTTCTTTCCCATCGTTTTAGCTTGTTCCAAGTAGACTTGTTCATCCGTACAGTTTCTTCGCAGTCTAATCAGCTGTCCTTTAGGTATATTGATAAGCCATGGTTCAAAATGGCAGCTATCTACTGGAATATAGCTGTTTCGTTCCACCGGTTTGAAGTATGTTTTTGTAGTGATTATATTCTCTTCCAATGAAATTTCCAGATCCAAGAACTGTATAGTTTATTACTAATTGTATACGCTAATTTGATATTTTGTTCATTTTCATTCAGCTTCTCAAAAAATTGGACTAGGGTACTTTCATCCCCTTCCCAGATTACTATGCAGTCATCAATGAATCTTCTATATAGCGTTAGTTGTTCAGGTCTATTTTCATAAATGGCAAGTTCTTCCCACTCAGACATAAAAATATTCGCCACACTTGGGGCATACTTTGCCCCCATCCCGATTCCATTGAGCTGTCTATAGTAATTTGAGCAATGCCAAAAATAATTATGAAGAAGTCCAAAAACCAGGCTTCTTAGTTCAAACCTTTTTTGTTTGGAAACAAGGTCACTAAATAAACTAAGGGCCCATTTTGAGGCTCTAATTGCATCTTCATGATCTATTACTGTATACAATGATGCAACGTCCGCCGTGGCTATCAGATACTTATGTTGTGGGTTGATCACTACTTTATCCAGAATCTGGATTAAATGTTTAGTGTCCCTCAAAGAGGACCGTGTTTTTGGGACCAGTGGCGGTAAGAATTTGTCAACATATTCACCAATCCTTGAGTTTATCGATTGGATTCCATTTATTATGGGTCTCCCCGGTGGTTTTTGCAGGTTCTTGTGAATTTTCGGTACCGTATATATAATTGGAACCCTACACACATCAGGAACTAAATAAATCTCTTCCCTCTTAGATAGGATATCTCTCATGGAACCCCTAAGAATTATCTCAGACAGTTCTTCTCTATATTCCCTTGTTGGGTTTCCCTTATGTTTAATATATGTGTTTGTGTCATTCAATTGACCCAGTAATTCCTCCTGATAATAGTCTCTAGACATGACAACAATAGCACCCCCTTTGTCTGCCGGCCTTATTACGACTTGTTTATTTTTTTCCAGTTCTTTTATACCCCGATGTATAGAAATAGGATCTGCCATGCTTTTAACTTTTAATCTCTCTAGATCTCTCAACACCATTTTGTTGAAAACCTCAATATGCTCATGTAACGGCACCCCAAGTATGAAAGGGGGTTAACGCCGTTTAAGATGTTCCCTCTCCTGGACACACATTCGCTGTCGATCCTCCACAGCCAGCCGACCACTTCCCCTAGGAATTAATCCTTCTGGAAGAACGAGACATACTCTGTAGCTTCCAGGATCGAGTCTCTTTATTGAAGAAAACATTGTAACTTTTATACACATCTACTACTGCATTAGTTTAACATGAACAATGGCCCAGCTCCACCCACACATAACAAGGCCCAATACACATTATTTTGACGTCTGTTAGGCTTCAAAAGACTTTACACAATAGAACATAACGACCTTCAATACACATCTTATAATGAAAGGGTTGGTAGACGGTCCGTCTGCCAAGTACAATACACACAGGCATAGAGTTAACTATCCCTATTCACACCAAAAGGGTCTCCAGACCCTCCTAGACTCATTTACAACACAAGCAGGCAGGTGATTAACCTGTCTGCTGCTAGTTCCACAACCTATAATTATAGGCTTAATTCCCACAAGCCACAATAGACAATAGAATGCAAATCACCTTAACTCCTCACAGCAATGATTACACAACCCCCCTCCCACAGTCCATCCGATCTAAATACAATGTATGTGCAGCATTGAATATGGCTATCATAGACCATATTGGGGTTTTCTTTCATTCACCCTGTGTCCAAAGTGACCCCCCTGTCACACATCTCCCCTTTCGGCAGGAGACTAACAGAGGAGGGGACCCCAGACGGGTTGACTCCGCAGTTAGTCCATAGGTCCATTCTTCTAATGCTGGTATCCACACAGTACCCCAAATAAATTGCTCCAAACAGAGCATTACTTACCCAGCCAACCTCTACCTCTCTTAGAGAACATACCCGCCGCTGGGGAGAGGCCTGGACTGGCCCTTCTCCCTGGAGTCCTTTCAGCCGCTGGAGAGAAGACAGGGTGACTGGGCTCAGTCCGTCATGCTGTTGGGGATCTGGGCCGACTGCCCAGCATCCCTGGGGTATACAAGTGGAGACTGAAGTCCCAACCACTTGTGATAGGTGAAAATTCCCCAGTGCTTGCAAAGCAAGGCTGACATCCTCCTGTCTCAGTGTCACACCATTTTCTGGGGTTGTGTCAGTGAGGACTGAAGTCCCATCCAATACCACAGGAACTCCCTCTTCTGTTAGTTGAGAGCAGAGGCCCGTGGCACTCTGCTCTGTTGCCAGCTCTTCTGCTGGGTTGCTGTGAGTGGAGACTGCAGTCCCATCCACCGATATCAGCTCAAGTTGCCATTGTGTGCAGAGACCAGTAGCCTTCTGCCCTGCTGCCAGTGATTCAGCTGGGGGTAAAAGTTTTACTACCGCAGCTTGTTGCTGGAGAGGGGGGCCAACTGCCCCGGCTCCCTGAAACTCCAGTGGTTTCTGGTGCTAGGCAGAGGTTGCTAGCACTCTGCCCTGTTGCCAGCACTTCTGCTGGGGACTCCACACCATCTGCTCTGGCTACCTGTTGGGGAGAGAAAATGGCTGCTTCTCCTCCCTGCATCTCTGAAATCCACTCGGAAAGAGGAACCATCACCTTCTCAACTCGGGCCTCCAAAACTGCCACGGGTGTGGAGCAGGGGTCTGCAGTACTCTGTCCTGCTGCCAGTACTTGAGCAGGCGATGCATAATCCATAACATCCTCTGGACAGTCCATTAAGTCCATACCTTCTGTAATCTGTGGCCGGGGAGATGAGCCAACTGCCCTAGCTCCCTGGAACTCCACATCATCCACTTTGGCTTTAGGGGTGGCAATCTTCAGATTTTCCACTGCCGATTCTCTGGCATGCTGCTGGACAGGTACATTCCTCCATTCAAGATCATCCCAAGCAGGAACAGGATCATCAAGGTCAGTCAGCACTTCTGCTTTGGGGATGGCAATCTCCAGATTTTCCACTGCCGATTCTTCAGCCAGGATTTCATAGTTGTCAACTGGTATTTCCTGATAGTCCCAGGCAAAGGCAGTCCCACCTTGCTGCTGAGCAGATTCTAGCAGCTGTCTGTAGGCGATCTCCAGCTCCCATTCCTGAACGGCCAGAAACTCCAAATCTTCCTCTGCCCAGTGCCCTTCCGAGACATTCAGTTTTCGCTCTCTTTCCTCCATTATTTCCTCCAAACGCCACTCCCGATCACTCCCAAAGTCAGGGTCACTGGATAGCCTCCAATACAACAATCACAGGCCATCATAGTCAAAGCATTCTGTGGGGCTGTCATCCACTAACCATGGGCACTCTTGGGCCACATACCACCGAAGGCTCTGTAGCTCTCGTCCAACCGCATCTCTGCCCGGATCAGCCTGCTTAACTCAGCTGTCCTCTCCTGCTTCGGTTGTCCTCCCAGTAACAGCATTCGTACTTCATACTGCGACCAGTACCTTACATAGATGGAGGGGAGAATCTTTCCCTGGTGTTGCTGCTCGAGAGCTAGCGCTTTCTTCCAGAGTTTGCAGCGGATCGAATCCGACCATCCCAGCAGGACCTCCTCTGATATTGGTCCTCTATGCTGTATCTGCATCTCTCGCAACCTCCTTCCGAATTCCTCTTCCATGGCGGCTGGTTCTTTAGGCGTTGTCTCCGATTGCCGTATTTCCGCCATTCTCCACTCATGTTGCCGCTCTAGTTCTCTCTCTTGTCGCTGTCGTTCTTTTTCTTGTCGCGCATCCTGCAGCTGGATGCCTTTTAATGGCTTCCTGTATGGCGGTCTCTGATGGGTTAGCAACATATAATGCCAACCGCTCTCGAACTCGTTGTTCAAACAAGTCTTCAACTGACCGGGGTCCTGCATCACCATCCCTCTGATCCATCTCGGCTAGCTACCTGATCAAGGTGACTTTGTTCTTTGTCCCACCGGTCCCTCCACGGCTCTCAAGTAAGTCTTTCAGCGTGGCTCTCCTGCAGGCTGCATAGCTGGTCATTCACTGTGGTGGTTTGAAGTGTCCCAGGAACTGGAGGGAAAAATCCCACCGCTGCCAACCAATGTAACAGCACCCCAAGTATGAAAGGGGGTTAACGCCGTTTAAGATGTTCCCTCTCCTGGACACACATTCGCTGTCGATCCTCCACAGCCAGCCGACCACTTCCCCTTCTGGAAGAACGAGACGTACTCTGTAGCTTCCAGGATCGAGTCTCTTTATTGAAGAAAACATTGTAACTTTTATACACATCTACTACTGCATTAGTTTAACATGAACAATGGCCCAGCTCCACCCACACATAACAAGGCCCAATACACATTATTTTGACGTCTGTTAGGCTTCAAAAGACTTTACACAATAGAACATAACGACCTTCAATACACATCTTATAATAAAAGGGTTGGTAGACGGTCCGTCTGCCGAGTACAATACACACAGGCATAGAGTTAACTATCCCTATTCACACCAAAAGGGTCTCCAGACCCTCCTAGACTCATTTACAACACAAGCAGGCAGGTGATTAACCTGTCTTCTGCTAGTTCCACAACCTATAATTATAGGCTTAATTCCCACAAGCCATAATAGACAATAGAATGCAAATCACCTTAACTCCTCACAGCAATGATTACACAACCCCCCCCCCCCACAGTCCATCTGATCTAAATACAATGTATGTGCAGCATTGAATATGGCTATCATAGACCATATTGGGGTTTTCTTTCATTCACCCTGTGACCCCCCTGTCATAGCTCATTATTATTTACTGGTGGATTAAAGAGAGATTTGTTCCTCAGCTCACTGTGGATTACACTCCCTGCCGTATACACTCTTTCTTTCTCCCTCATCGGTGGTTTATTGAACATATATTTTTTGATGTTGAGTCTCCTTGTATATTTTTGAACATCTACATATACATCAAATTTGTTTCGATTTCTCTTGGGCGCATATTTTAGTCCCTTATCCAACGTGATCATCTCTGTCCTAGTGAGGTCAACTCCACTAATATTGTATATGCCCTTTCCTACCTCATTCTTCTTTTTTCTGATTTTGAATCCTCCTCGACATCCCCTCTTCCGTTTGGACTTCGAGCACTTGTCATTTGCTCGTATCGAGGAGGGATTCTGTCGTTCCTGCGATACTCCAAAAAAGACCTTGTGTCATCTTCTTCTCTGAAGTTGCTTAATGGTTCATATCTATTTTGTAAATGAACCAGGCTTTTTCTATTTTCATATTGGTACTGGTCCTGATGACTTTGAGGTCCCTGATGTTGATATTGCTGGGTATAGCCCCCTTGATAATGTTGATTTTGTTGGGGATATGCATCTCTTATATCCCTTCTATCATAATTGTACTGGGTATAATCACTATAGTTTCCCTGTTCATAACCCCCCTGGTGACCAGGATAGGTTTGTGGGGAATTACGGGGTTTTTGATTATTCTTATTGTTTTTCCAGAATGTTTTTTTTTAGATTTTGACCATGGTTTTTGGTTTTTATTCTTCCACCATGGTTTTGGTGTTCTGGGTCCAGTGTGATCATCCCTATGATCAGTACCAGTACCAATATGAAAATAGAAAAAGCCCGGTTCATTTACAAAATATATATGAACCATTAAGCAACTTCAGAGAAGAAGATGACACAAGGTCTTTTTTGAAGTATGGTCTTTCATTACCATAGTCTCTATAGGGCCTATCATGACTGCCCACTAGGGATGAGCTCGGTGTTCGAGTCGAACATACGTTCGACTCGAACATCGGCTGTTCGATCGTTCGACGAAGATTGAACGATTTGGGCCGTTCGCGCCTAATTCGAGTGACGCGAACGGCCCACAATGCACTACGCCATCGCAGTGTCATCCAGGCGCTGTGATTGGCCAAGCATGCACTGTGACCCCGCATGCTTGGCCAATCACAGCGCCGGCAGCGAGGAGAGCAATGATTGGCCACAGGCAGGATGCCTGTGGCCAATTATTGCTGAGGGTGTTTAGTACACGCCCCACACTATAAAAGGCCGCCAGCACGGCGGCCTAGTGTAGTGTGTTCCGGAGCAGGGAAAGAGAAGCATAGGCAGGGACAGTGACATTTTTTTTTCTTGCTTAACCTGGATTCCTTTAGTTTAGGGAAAGAGAAGGATAGGTAGGGAGAGTGTCAGTGTGTTTTACTGTGCGAATCCTTGTTTCTAGGGACAGGGAAGGACAGTGAGGGAAATTCTCCTTGTGCTATAGTGTGCTAAAGCATTGATCATCAACCATCTTTAAAAAATCATTTTTTCTAGGGACAGAAAACTATAGGTAGGGAGAGTGTCAGTGTGTTTTACTGTGATAATCCTTGTTTCTAGGGACAGGGAAGGACAGTGAGGGAAATTCTCCTTGTGCTATAGTGTGCTAAAGCATTGATCATCAATCAGCTTTAAAAAAACATTTTTTCTAGGGACAGAAAACTATAGGTAGGAAGAGTGTCAGTTTCTTTCACTGTGATAATCCTTGTTTCTAGGGACAGGGAAGGACAGTGAGGGAAATTCTCCTTGTGCTATAGTGTGCTAAAGCATTGATCATCAACCGTCTTTAAAAAAACATTTTTTTCTAGGGACAGAAAACTATAGGTAGGAAGAGTGTCAGTTTCTTTCACTGTGATAATCCTTGTTTCTAGGGACAGGGAAGGACAGTGAGGGAAATTCTACTTGTGCTATAGTGTGCTAAAGCATTGATCATCAATCAGCTTTAAAAAAACATTTTTTCTAGGGACAGAAAACTATAGGTAGTGTGACAGCAGGAAGGTAAAGTCACCTGGTTGCATCCAGGGGGGTAGATATATTTCGCCCAGATTCAGGCTTTACGCCGACTTATACAACTAGGTGGAGAGTTGTATAAGCCCAGCTAAGGCTAGTGGGCTCATGGATGACTCATACCTCTAGGGAGAGGGCTGGGCGTCGTGCAGGCAGGGAGTTGATGAGGCCAGCTGAAGCTTGTCAGCTCATTTAGGCCTCTATAAGAACTCCCAGCTTCATTAGATGTTAGCTCATGCCTGGAACCAGACCTGTGTGGACTGTCTAGGGAGAGTGAACCCCTGTGCGGTGAGAAAAAGCCTGTGTGGCTATTTGCTTGGACATTTAAAACCAGGGACTTAGGGACTAGGACAGCACTAGGCTGATCCCAGTTGTTAGTTAGGAAACCTGTATGTTTAGTCAGAGGTCAAGTTGACCAGGATTTATTTTGTTTATATGTTTCTTTTGGCTTTGCTGTGTTTTGTCACTGTAAATAGAAAATAAACCGCACCTTTTTTTTGATTTTGAAAACCACAACCTCCGTTTGCTGGGCCTGTTTTTGTGTGGGGAGCCCATCCCGGGGGTCACACACACCCGCTGCCGAGCTAACCCCCTCACAGTTGGTGGAGAACCAGTGGCAGTTTTTTTTAAGCCAGCATGGAGGAGATACTGAAGCAGCTGGCTCTAGCAAATGCCAATCAACAGCAGACAAATGCAGGTTTGCAAAAGAGCCTTGCAGCTCAACAACAGAACTTCGCAGCCCAGCAGCAAGCTCATCAACAGAGCCTTGCAGCCCAGCAGCAAGCTCACCAACAGAGTCTGGAAGCTCAGCAACAAGCCCAGCAGCAATCTGAGGCCCGCTTCATAGACCTGTTACAGAAGCAAGAGCAGAGACTACAACAAATGGAAGCAGTAATGCAGCAACGTCCGCAGACCAGTGAGGAAAGCCGTCCCACTAATACCGCGTCCTTTGGGGTGAGTCGTTTATTGACAAAAATGACTGGAGAGGATGATCCAGAGGTATTTTTGACCACATTTGAAAGGACTGCTGAAAGAGAAAAGTGGCCTGAGGAGCAGTGGGCTGGACTGGTGGCTCCTCTGTTAACTGGTGAATCGCAGAAGGCTTACTATGACCTAGAGCCTGACCAAGCAAAAGACTATGTGATGCTAAAAGCTGAGATATTGGCAAGGCTGGGTGTCACCCAGGCTGTCCGGGCTCAGCGTGTGCATAACTGGACTTTCCAGCTTGGAAAACCCCCCAGGTCTCAAATGTATGATCTCATTCACCTGAGCAGAAAGTGGCTACAGCCAGAGACTTTGTCCGCACCAAAGATTGTGGAACGTGTTGTAATGGATCGGTTTTTGAGAGCTCTTCCTACTGCCATCCAAAACTGGGTAAGCCATGGAGACCCAGAGACGGCCGATGGTCTTGTGGATCGTGTGGAGAAATACTTGGCTACAGAGAACCTGACGGCCTCTTCCAGAGACACTCGGACTTTCCACCCTAAGACCAGACCATCCCCAGGGGCGGATAAGAGGATTCCAAGGGGTAAGGGTGGAGAGAGTGAGAGGGTGGGAGCTCTACCCCAAGTTTGGCGAGAACAGCCTGGGAAATCAGCGGCTCAAGAGGCGGCAAGAAGGATCGTTTGCTACCGCTGCCGGCAAGCGGGACATATTGCAGCCAATTGCCCGGTTGTGGAGGAACCCATGCAGTGTGACTTTCTGACGGGCAGACGTCAGTCGCTGTGTGCGACAGTCGCATGCACTGCCATTCGAGGAATTGAGAAACATTTATGCAAAATGTGTGTTAATGGTAGAAATGTTGTGGTATTGCTGGATTCAGGTAGCCTTGTGACCCTGATAAAGGCTGAGTTAGTTAAAACAGAGGTCTCTGGGAATAGCAAGGTAGCTGTTATTTGTGTGCATGGGGACACCCGAGAGTATCCAGTGACTACAGTGTGTTTCGAGACCCCCAAAGGTACCCTCTCTCATCCAGTGGGCTTAGTATCTCAGTTACCGTATGACGCCATTGTGGGAAGGGATTTTCCGAAGTTCTGGGAACTGTGGGATGATCCTGAGCCCCCCACTGGTGCCCCTATGTACCAGGAATGTGATAGCCAGAACTCCCCTGAGAGTGGTGAGGACTCTCCGGAATTTCCCTTATCAGTATTGGCAGGGGAGACTCAAGAAACTGGAGAGGAGCCCACCTCCTCAGACGAAAACCTACCGTCTGTGGAGTTTTCTGATCTTGAGGTTCACAGGGAAAACTTTGCCACAGAACAGTTGAAAGACCCCGCCCTAATAAAGGCACGCGAAAACGTAGTGAAAATAGATGGCGAGTTAGTGAACCCAGATAATACCTGCACTTACCCATACTTCAGCGTAGAGAAGGACCTACTGTATCGGGTGGCAAAAAGGGCAGAAGAAACCGTTGAGCAGCTTGTGGTGCCCAAACCTTACAGGAAGTTGGTGTTGGAGTTGGCCCATGGGCACATTCTTGGAGGTCATCTGGGGACAGAGAAAACCCGAGAGAGGGTATTACAGAGATTCTATTGGCCGGGGGTGATGAAGGACATAGAAAATTATTGTTCCTCCTGCCCTGTGTGTCAGAGGTCGGCCCCGATGCCACATTTCCGTAGCCCGCTGGTCCCTCTACCCATCATTGAGGTCCCGTTTGAGAGGATCGCCATGGATTTGGTAGGTCCTATAATCAAGTCCGCTAGGGGGCACCAGTACATATTAGTTATAATGGACTATGCCACCCGTTATCCAGAAGCGATCCCTCTCCGAAATACCTCGGCCAAAACCATAGCCAAAGAGCTATCTCTTGTGTTTAGCCGGGTGGGTATTTGTAAAGAACTGCTTACGGACCAAGGTACACCCTTTATGTCCCGGGTTATGAAGGAGCTGTGTAAATTGTTCAAAGTGACGCAATTACGTACATCTGTGTATCACCCCCAAACAGATGGGCTGGTTGAAAGATTCAACAAAACCCTAAAACAAATGTTGAAGAAAGTGGTGGATAGAGATGGAAAGGATTGGGACTGTCTACTTCCTTATCTGATGTTTGCTATTAGGGAGGTGCCCCAATCCTCTACGGGATTCTCCCCCTTTGAGTTACTGTATGGGAGACACCCAAGAGGGCTGTTGGATATTGCCAATGAAACTTGGGAAAGTGAGAGTTCTCCCCACAGGAGTGTGATTGAGCATGTCGCCCTGATGCAAGACCGAATTGCACAGGTAATGCCCATCGTGAAGGAACATTTGGCCCAAGCGCAGTTAGCACAGCAGAGAGTGTACAACCGTGGAGCCAAGACCCGTACCTTTTCCCCGGGGGATAGGATACTGGTACTTGTCCCTACGGTTGAAAGTAAATTCCTTGCCAAATGGCAAGGCCCCTACGAGATAATGGAAAAAGTGAGTGAAGTGAATTACAAGGTCAGACAACCAGGAAGGCGAAAGCCCGAACAGATCTATCACGTTAATCTGTTGAAAGCCTGGAGGGATAGAGAGTCCCTAGTCGCAGACACTTGGTCACCAGCTCAAACTGGTTGCGTGATTCCTGAGGTTGGAATAGCAGCCACCTTGTCACAACCCCAACAACAGGAGGTTAAGGAGTTTGTGCTTCGCAACAAGGAGGTATTCTCTGAGCTGCCGGGACAAACATTTGGGGTAGAGCATGACATCATTACCCCGCCCGGTGAAAGGGTGAAGTTAAAACCCTATCGGATCCCAGAGGCCCGACGGGAGGCAATACGGGAGGAAGTACAGAAAATGCTGAACTTAGGGGTGATAGAGGAGTCCCAAAGTGATTGGTCTAGTCCCATTGTGTTGGTGCCTAAACCGGATGGGAGCTGGCGATTTTGTAACGATTTTCGTCAGTTGAACAAAGTTACAAAATTTGACACCTACCCCATGCCACGTATAGATGAGTTGATCGACCGGCTGGGAACAGCCCGATACATGACGACTCTTGACCTCACAAAAGGGTATTGGCAAATCCCCCTGGCCAAATTGGCCAAAGAGAAAACCGCATTTGTAACCCCAGACGGGGCGTTCCAATATAAAAGAATGCCGTTCGGGTTACAGAATGCGCCGGCCACATTCCAGCGGAAAATGGACCAGATGCTGAGGCCCCATCGGAAGTATGCTGCGGCTTACCTGGATGACGTAATTGTCCATAGCACAGATTGGGCCTCACATCTGCCAAAAGTGCAAGCAGTCCTGGACTCTGTTCGGGAAGCGGGGTTTACGGCTAACCCCAAGAAGTGTACCATTGGGCAGGAGGAGGCCAAATATCTTGGGTACACCATTGGGAGGGGAGTAATAAAACCCCAACTCAACAAAGTCGAGGCCATCCAGAGTTGGCCACGTCCCAACAGCAAGAAGCAGGTACGAGCCTTTCTGGGAATCGCTGGGTATTATCGGCGATTCATTCCCCACTTTGCTTCTAAGGCTGTGCCCCTAACCAACCTAACGAAGGGGAAAGGGTCGGTCATGATTAAATGGACCCCCGAGGCTGAGGCAGCATTCCAATTCTTGAAACAAGCCTTATGTAGCCAGCCAGTGTTGTACTCACCCGACTTCTCTAAAGACTTTGTCGTACAAAGTGATGCGTCAGATGTGGGGTTAGGAGCAGTATTGTCCCAGGTCTGGAACGGGGAAGAGCACCCAGTCATTTACCTCAGCAGGAAGTTGAAGTCCCATGAGGTAAATTACGCCACGGTTGAAAAGGAGTGTTTAGCGGTGAAGTGGGCTCTAGATTCCCTTCGGTACTACCTGCTAGGTAGGCACTTTGACATGGTTATGGATCACGCTCCGTTAAAGTGGATGGCTCAAAACAAGGAAACAAATAGAAGAGTGAATAGGTGGTTCCTGGCCCTCCAGGAATTCAACTTCACAGTAAAGCATCGCCCTGGCGTTCAAATGGGGAATGTGGATGCTTTGTCTCGAGTACATGAATGCCTGATTGCTGGTGTTCCAACCCCGAGGTTAAAACAAGAGGGGGGGGTATGTGACAGCAGGAAGGTAAAGTCACCTGGTTGCATCCAGGGGGGTAGATATATTTCGCCCAGATTCAGGCTTTACGCCGACTTATACAACTAGGTGGAGAGTTGTATAAGCCCAGCTAAGGCTAGTGGGCTCATGGATGACTCATACCTCTAGGGAGAGGGCTGGGCGTCGTGCAGGCAGGGAGTTGATGAGGCCAGCTGAAGCTTGTCAGCTCATTTAGGCCTCTATAAGAACTCCCAGCTTCATTAGATGTTAGCTCATGCCTGGAACCAGACCTGTGTGGACTGTCTAGGGAGAGTGAACCCCTGTGCGGTGAGAAAAAGCCTGTGTGGCTATTTGCTTGGACATTTAAAACCAGGGACTTAGGGACTAGGACAGCACTAGGCTGATCCCAGTTGTTAGTTAGGAAACCTGTATGTTTAGTCAGAGGTCAAGTTGACCAGGATTTATTTTGTTTATATGTTTCTTTTGGCTTTGCTGTGTTTTGTCACTGTAAATAGAAAATAAACCGCACCTTTTTTTTGATTTTGAAAACCACAACCTCCGTTTGCTGGGCCTGTTTTTGTGTGGGGAGCCCATCCCGGGGGTCACACACACCCGCTGCCGAGCTAACCCCCTCACAGTAGGAAGAGTGTCAGTTTCTTTCACTGTGATAATCCTTGTTTCTAGGGACAGGGAAGGACAGTGAGGGAAATTCTCCTTGTGCTATAGTGTGCTAAAGCATTGATCATCGACCGTCTTTAAAAAAACATTTTTTCTAGGGACAGAAAACTATAGGTAGGAAGAGTGTCAGTTTCTTTCACTGTGATAATCCTTGTTTCTAGGGACAGGGAAGGACAGTGAGGGAAATTCTCCTTGTACTATAGTGTGCTAAAGCATTGATCATCAACCGTCTTTAAAAAAACATTTTTTCTAGGGACAGAAAACTATAGGTAGGAAGAATGTCAGTTTCTTTCACTGTGATAATCCTTGTTTCTAGGGACAGGGAAGGACAGTGAGGGAAATTCTACTTGTGCTATAGTGTGCTAAAGCATTGATCATCAATCAGCTTTAAAAAAACATTTTTTCTAGGGACAGAAAACTATAGGTAGGAAGAGTGTCAGTTTCTTTCACTGTGATAATCCTTGTTTCTAGGGACAGGGAAGGACAGTGAGGGAAATTCTCCTTGTGCTATAGTGTGCTAAAGCATTGATCATCAATCGTCTTTAAAAAAACATTTTTTCTAGGGACAGAAAACTATAGGTAGGAAGAGTGTCAGTTTCTTTCACTGTGATAATCCTTGTTTCTAGGGACAGGGAAGGACAGTGAGGGAAATTCTCCTTGTGCTATAGTGTGCTGAAGCATTGATCATCAACCATCTTTAAAAAAACATTTTTTCTAGGGACAGAAAACTATAGGTAGGAAGAGTGTCAGTTTCTTTCACTGTGATAATCCTTGTTTCTAGGGACAGGGAAGGACAGTGAGGGAAATTCTCCTTGTGCTATAGTGTGCTAAAGCATTGATCATCAACCGTCTTTAAAAAAAAAAAAATTCTAGGGACAGAAAACTATAGGTAGGAAGAGTGTCAGTTTCTTTCACTGTGATAATCCTTGTTTCTAGGGACAGGGAAGGACAGTGAGGGAAATTCTACTTGTGCTATACTGTGCTAAAGCATTCCTCATCAACCATCTTTGAAATCCTTGTTTTTTGGACAGTCAGGGAAATTGTCGTTGTGCTATTCTGTGCGAAAGCAATCATCCTCAACCATATTTAGAAATCCTTAAGTAAAGGGACAGAGAAGGACACCTGAAGGTAGCCCTTATTGCTTTTTTCCCATCTCCCTGCAGGCCATCTATTAGAATGTCTGGAAGGCAAACAAGGAGAGGCAGACAGTCAGGAGGCAATAAAAGACGGCAAGCAGGCTCTGTGTCTGGGGGCAACAGTGCTGGTCGTGGACGCGGTGCATTGTCATCAGCACATGGCCATGGGACACGCTTGTCCTTCTTTTCGGCAGCTGGACATGTTGAGCCACATCATGCCGAAGACTTGGTAGAGTGGATGACCAAGCCCTCCTCCTCCTCCTCATCCTCTCTCACCCAGGCTCAGGGTACTGGCAAAGCAGCTGCCAAAGCGTCCTCTTCCCTGGTATCAATGTCAGACTCATCATCAGTCACTCCTTCCCTAGACCCACCATGTCCTCTTCCTGAGGAGTCCCCCGAACTGTTTGAGCACAGTGTTGGGTACATGCTCCAGGAGGATGCCCAGCGTTTCGAAGGGTCTGATGATGAAACCCAGCTACAGGAAGGCAGTAGCGTGAGAGCAGACAGAGGGGATGCTCAAGAAGGACACCAATCTGGCAGTCATGTTCCAGCAGCTGCAGCATACTGCCAGATTGGCTCCAGTGATGAGGAGGGAGGGGATGATGAGGTCACTGACTCCACGTGGGTGCCTAATAGGAGAGAGGAGGAGGAGGAGGATGAGGAGGAGGCACATCTCCAACGAGGCAGGATGCCCTTTGGTGGCCAGCGTAAGGGCAGTACACCGACGGAATCACACCGCAGAGCTCCGCCTGTGCAGGGCGCTGCCTCTGCCCGTCATTCAAAAAGTTCTTTGGTGTGGGCCTTTTTTGAGGCTAGTGCATCAGATCGCACAGCTGCTGTTTGCAACATATGTCTCAAGCGTATATCGCGTGGCCAAAACATCAGCCGCTTGGGTACCACATGCCTGACCAGACATATGTTGACCTGCCATGCAGCTCGTTGGCAAGCCTACCTCAAAGACCCACACCAAAGAACAAAGCGGACCTCTCCTTGCACCGCATCAGCTGGGATCTCCAACCCCACTATAACTTCAGTCCTGTCTGAAACATGCACTGAGAGGAATGAAGGTGTAGAATTAGGTGTGTCACAGCCAAGTAGTTGCGGCCACTCTGCTAGCAGTACACCGACGTCCGATTCTAGCAGGCAAATTTCCCTGCCCCAGCTGCTGGACCGTCGAAAGAAGTTCACTCCCAGCCATCCACATGCCCAGCGGTTGAATGCTAGCTTGGCTAAATTGCTAGCGCTTCAACTGCTACCTTTTCAGTTGGTAGACTCGGCCCCCTTCCGTGAGTTTGTGCAATGTGCGGTTCCTCAGTGGCAGGTTCCCAAACGCCACTTTTTCTCACGGAAGGCTATTCCGGCTCTCTACCGGCATGTGGAAGGCAATGTCTTGGCCTCGCTGGACAGGGCGGTCAGCGGTAAGGTGCATATTACCGCTGACTCATGGTCCAGCAGGCATGGACAGGGACGTTACCTTTCTTTCACGGCCCATTGGGTCACTCTTTTGGCAGCTGGGAAGGATGCAGGACAAGGTGCAGTAGTGTTGGAGGTTGTTCCACCGCCACGCCTCCAAAATGCTACTACTGGTTGTGACACACCTCTCTCCTCCACCCCCTCCTCTTCTTCTTCCTCCATGGCCTCTTCCTGTGGTTTGTCCTCTGAACCAGCGGTGCTCCGTAGCCGTTCAAGGGGCTACGCAAGTACGCAGGCAAAAAGATGCCATGCCGTGCTTGCGCTGGTGTGTTTGGGGGACAGAAGCCACACTGGGGCAGAGGTCCTGTCTGCTCTGCAGGGCCAGGCCGAGAGGTGGTTGATGCCACGCCAGCTTAAGCCAGGAATGGTGGTTTGCGACAATGGCACCAACCTCCTCTCCGCCCTCCGACAGGGACAACTGACCCATGTGCCCTGTGTGGCTCACGTCCTTAACCTGGTGGTGCAGCGGTTCTTGGGCAGGTACCCGGGCTTACAGGATGTCCTGAGGCAGGCCAGGAAAGTCTGTGTGCATTTCCGCAGATCTTATAATGCCAGTGCTCGCCTGGCTGAGCTGCAAAAGGAGTTGAACCTGCCCAAGAACCGCCTTATATGTGACATGCCCACCAGGTGAAACTCAACGTTGGCCATGCTGCAGCGGCTGCACACGCAGCAGAGGGCCATCAATGAGTACCTGTGCGACTACGGCACCAGGACAGGGTCAGGGGAGCTTGTTTTTTTTCTCCACGCTAGTGGGGCATGATCAGGGATGCATGCACTGTCCTGGCACCATTTGAGGAGGCCACGAGGATGGTGAGCAGTGACAGTGCATGCATCAGTGACACTGTACCTCTTGTCCACCTGTTGGAGCATACGCTGCGTGGAATAATGGACAGGGCACTTGAGGCAGAACAGAGGCAGGAAGAGGAGGACTTCCTTGCCTCTCAAGGCCCCCTTTACCCAGACAGTGTTCCTTCTGTCCCACCCATCGCACAGGAAGAGGAGGAGGAGGAGGAGGAGGAGGATTGTGTCAGCATGGAGGTGGAGGCTGGCACTCAGCATCATCAGCAGCAGTCTTTTAGGGATGATTTACAGTCCCAAGAAACCAGTGGACTTGTACGTGGCTGGGAGGAGGTGGCTGCGGATCATGTCGTCCTTAGTGACCCAGAGGACTCCGGACCGAATGCCTCAGCAAACCTACGCTGCATGGCCTCCCTGATCCTGCAAAGTCTGCGGAAGGATCCTCGTATTCTTCGGATCAAGGAGAGGGACCATTACTGGCTGGCCACTCTCCTTGATCCACGGTACAAGGGTAAGGTTGCGGACCTTATGTTACCGTCGCAGAGGGAGCAGAGGATGAGACAACTCCGGGAGGCCTTGCAGAAAGGTCTGTGCAACGCGTTCCCAGAGACTGGGAGGTTACAAACTCCTGGTCCTGGACAACGAGTTGCTGAGGCTTCGGCCAGTCAAAGAAGGAGCGGTGGGGAAGGTGGCCGTCTGACCGATGCGTTCAGACAATTCTTTAGTCCGCAGCCCCAAAGTATGATCGGTTCCAGCAACCATCGCCAGCGTCTGATAAACATGGTGCAGGAATATCTAGGGGCAAGGTCAGACTTGGACACCTTCCCCACCGAAAATCCTCTGGCTTACTGGGTCTTGAGGATGGATCACTGGCCAGAGCTTGCACAGTATGCAATTGAGCTACTGGCCTGTCATGCATCCAGCGTTCTTTCGGAACGCACATTCAGTGCTGCTGGAGGATTTGTCACGGATCACAGGGTGCGCCTGTCCACCGACTCGGTTGATCGACTGACTTTCATCAAGATGAACCAGTCTTGGATCACCACCAGCTACCACACACCTGATGCTGATATAACAGACTAATTGATTTTAACATGTCACATCCCTTCAAGACTGATGCTGATGCTGAGTGCCTGTGCTGTTATGTTGACTGGCTATCCTCCTCCTCCGAGTCCTCAATGATACGATTGATGATGATAGCTTGGAAGATCATTTTTGTTTATGGGTGCCGCCACCAGTGGCTAAGGCCCAATTTTTCAGCCCCTGTTTTACAGGGGCGTGTAATTACACTTTTCTTAGCAATAATTTGCCATAGGGCTCATTGCTGTGCTCCAAGTACAGTATCTGTGAGGGGTTGGAGTGTTGTGCCACCAGTGCCTAAGGCCCAATTTTTCAGCCCCTGTTTAACAGGGGCGTGTCATTACAATTTTTGAAGCAATACTTTGCAACAGGGCTCATTGCTGTGCTCCAAGTACAGTATCTGTGAGGGGTTGTAGTGTTGTGCCACCAGTGCCTAAGGCCCAATTTTTCAGCCCCTGTTCAACAGGGGCATGTAATTACAATTCTTGATCTAATAATTCACAGCAGGGCCCATTGCTGCACCCACCAAGAGTAACTCTGAGGGCTTACAGTGTTGTGGCAACGCCACCACCACCACGAAAGGCCCAATTTTTCAGCCCCTGTTCAAAAGGGGCATGTAATTACAATTCTTGATCTAATAATTCACAGCAGGGCCCATTCCTGCACCCACCAAGAGTAACTCTGAGGGCTTACAGTGTTGTGGCAACACCACCACCACCACCACCACCACGAAAGGCCCAATTTTTCAGCCCCTGTTCAACAGGGGCATGCAATTACAATTCTTGATCTAATAATTCACAGCAGGGCCCATTGCTGCACCCACCAAGAGTAACTGTCAGGGCTTACAGTGTTGTGGCACCAGCACCACCATCAAAGGCCCAATTTTTACTACCACTGTTCAACAATTATATGTAATTAAAATTCCTGATATAATAGTTGACAGCAGGGCATTCCAGCACCAACCAAGAGTAACTGTGAGTGCTTACAGTGTTGTGCCAACACCAACAACTAAGGGGCCTATTTCTGCAGAGTATATACGGCAGGTCCCTACTTTCAAACATCCAACTTACAAACGACTCCTACTTGCAAACGCAAGAAGACAACAGGAAGTGAGAGGAAATCTACCCCTTGGAAGGAAAATTCTCTCCTGTAAGAATTAATATGGGAGAAAGGTGTCTCCTCTGTACTGATGCTTTATCAGCAATCCTTGTTTCAAGAAAAACACCACATTTCAAAAACAGTTGTCATTGGGACGGAAAGTGAGGTGAAATGTTCTGAACAGGGGCACAGACAGCAAAACAAATGTTACAGGGGTGATAACCCTTACCTATGTTTTCCAAAAAGTTTAAAAATAGATTTTTGGGCTGGAGCTACACTTAAACAATGTACCTGTTCAAAATTACAAACAGATTCTACATAAGAACAAACCTACAGTCCCTGTCTTGTATGCACCGCCTGTATACGGCTGTTCAGAGTATATAGGGCCTTTTTTATTTTATGTGCGGGGTTCCCCTTAATATCCATACAAGACCCAAAGGGGCTGGTAATGGGCTGGGGTAGGGGGGGGGGGGGTCATGGGGTAGCTATGCCATTTTTCTTAAAGATTTTCATCCATATTACCGGGACCAGACATTACATTAAAGCCGCAAGCAGTTTTAAATGGCTTTTTTTTCCTTTTAGAAGTGTCATTTTGTGCAGGGACAGTTCTAAACACGGGAAACACATGGCACTTCACAGGCATACTTTAGACACCCCCCAGGTACGATATTTAAAGGAATATTTGACTTTTTTTTTTTCACTTTATGCATCATTAAAATGACTGCTCCCGAAAAACGACCGTTTTTAAAACTTCTTTTTGCATTGATACATGTCCCCTGGTGCAGAACCCGGGTTCCCAAACCCTTTTTAGGACAATAACATGCATAATAGTCGTTATAATTAGCACTTTAGAATTCGAACGTTCGCATCCATTGTATTTAATAGGGTTCTAATGTTCGTACGAACTTTCGGTCCGTTCGCGGGTTCTGGTGCGAACCGAACCCGGGGGTGTTCGGCTCATCACTACTGCCCACATTGTCTCTATGTTGTCTAGAGACAACATAGACAACATAATTGAAAAATTCACTCCACATTGGAGGGGTAGCCATAAAGTGAGAGACCTCAGCAAAAGTGAGTCCAGATGGATATATGAAATGCGTACTCTCGCGCCTAATGGTTTAAACATCGAATTTGATTTGAATTGTTTTATATCCAATTATTATATTATTTTGTCCTTGTTTTTAACTTATTAATACCTTGAATTTATATTTAATTTTATATTTAATTTTTATTATATCTATCTATTATTATAATTTTTAAACATTAGGAACATTTGCTATGTGCTGACTGTATGGTGCATATGATTATGGTTGTGTATTAAAGTGGAGCTCCACCCTAAATTATAAGTTCCTCTCATCGGAACCCTCCCCCCCTCCGGTGTCACAATTGACGCCTTTCAGGGGGGAGGGGGGTGAAGATACCTGTCTAAGAAAGGTATTTTCACTCACATCCGGGAGTCCTCTCTCCGGGAATCTGCGGGAGTGACGTCACTTCCCGCAGACTTCCCGTAGTGTTCTGGGAGACACTCGGCTCCCAGAACACAGGAGCACCAATCAGAACGGCGCAGCGCGACTCGCGCATGCGCCGTAGGGAACCAGCTATGATGGTCGGATGGTCCCCTTTGCCGTCATGGCAACAAGCACGCCACTTGTGTATAAAAACACTGGTCTTCCTGTCACATGGCTAACCCATGATTAAGTCACGTGACGAGTGACGTAACGCATGGGGGAGGAGCCTAGTCACGCTACCAGCGGTGTTCTAAGGAACAAGAAGCCGGAGATCGCTCCTAACTGAGCTGAACTGTGGCTATGTGCGCAAACCTTACCTACGGTCACGTGAGTTCGAGTGCTGTACGAAATATCATTGCCTGATGGTTAAGCAGCGCTGCGCAATGATTTTTTCTTCTTTCCTTTTATGATTCATCCACGTGTTTAGCTACCGTGTTACTGCTCAAGCTAGAATACTGAAAGCCGTCCTGGTCTGTGAACAGCTGAATGAGAGGGATACATTTAGAAGTATCCAACTGATCATCAATAGGACTGCTAAGAGCATGTGTGTTTACCCCACCTGGCTGCCATATTAGGACTTGCTCTGGTTTAGGGTGATCAGTGTTAGCACTGGAGTGCATTTACACATGTCATCAGGGGGTCTTTGAGCACCCTTGCACTAATTTGTATATGTTTTTGTAGTTTGCAATTTGCAGTTTGTTTTTTGGCATTTATCCTGCAGTAGTAGGGTCACTGTATTCACTTGGAGTTGATTTCACAGCGCATCAATAATTTATTTATTCTACCCCTGGTTCTGGTTCCAGTCCATCCTGGGCGTCCTAGGCCCACGGGCGGGTGTTTCTGTTCCGGTTCCATCCTGGGCACCTTTAGTCCCAGGGTGAGGTACTACCCTGCTGTTCCTGTCCGTCCTGGATGCGAGGACTCGGGAATTGCAGCAAAGGCCTGGGCCCAGCACCTTTGGCTGGGGCCGTCGGGGATGAAGGAGTCTCAGGGTGCCACCTTGCGAGGGGACCCGTATCTGAGTAGAGGAGGCTGGGTGAGGAACCGTTCCGAGGGACTGATGCGTTAGTCACGGTGAAGGAAAGGGTCCCGGTAACTCTCCGGAGGGATGTTTTCTCCCTAGGCCAAGGTCAAGTTCTGGAATTCCGGATTTCGGAGTGCATGTGTGTGGACCCCACCTGGCTGCCATATTAGGACTTGCTCTGGTTTAGGGTGATCAGTGTTAGCACTGGAGTGCATTTACACATGTCATCAGGGGGTTTTTGAGCACCCTTGCACTAATTTGTATATGTTTTTGTAGTTTGCAATTTGCAGTTTGTTTTTTGGTATTTATCCTGCAGTAGTAGGGTCACTGTATTCACTTGGAGTTGATTTCACAGCGCATCAATAATTTATTTATTCACATTTTTAGTACCAGATTACTTTTGATTGAGTGCAGCTTTTTATCATTTAGTTATTCCTTGTTGATTGGTTTCACTTATTTATACACCTTGTGCACCATTTAGCGCTTCAGTATATTTACACTATAGAACCAGGGGTAGGACCCCGCCGACTAACAACCCCAAACAGGCAGCGTCTGCCCCTTTTATCTCCTCTCCCAGCACGCACAGCAGGTTAACCCCGCCCCACCGTACGTTTGCCAAGAGGGGACACAAAAGCACAGCCCTGTGATGGTGGTTCAACCCCAGCCTACCATGGCAGTGCCACCTGTAGGCCACAGGGAACTGTACACCAATACTCTCCCTGTGGATAAAATGGTTGTAAACCCTGACAAATCAAAGTGTTTGGGCATACTACCTCCCAAACACTCCCCTTAAATTGAGGACCCCGCTACATATTAAATAGATACAGTATAACAAAACACGTTCAATGGCACATTTAGCAGAAAAAGGAAAAAATAGAGATGTACAAGACAGCGTTCATGCCTATCCAGCCGCAGCCTGCCATAGACTTTGATGGGCAGCATTCAGTGGGGCTGGATGCTTCACCTGTCCCTCCCAGGCACACTAACATTCCGGGGGGAGTCACACAGCAGACAGCCCTGTGTGCAAGGGGCCTAAAGCTGAGCTGTTTTTAGATTTTGACCTGGAAAAATTACTATAAATAGTATATATACTGTATATTAATACTTTAATTTAATTAAAGTGGGAGTAAGCTCCCATGCATGAATTGTATCTATAGATAAGCCTATAATAAGGCTTGCCTATAAGTACTGTAAATATCTCCTAAACGTTCACAGTTTAGGAGATATTTACTGTAGATGCAGCCAGTGACATCACTGATGCATGCACTCTGAAGGAGCGGCATACCCGAGTCCTGTGTTTTCGGCCACCCACACATAGAGTCCGTGAACCCAAAAGGAAGACCGGGTGAAGATGGAAGCGCCTTCAGCGGTGACAGCATGCTGCTGGAGAGCTTCATTTTAAGTTAAGTTTCACATATTGTGCTAGTATGCGGCATACTAGCACATTATGGCATTGCCTTGCAGGTTTCAAAAAAACAAAAACAAAAAAACTGTGGTTTACTACCGCTTTAAGATATAGTTGTGTAAATACACAGGCAACACCATATTAAATAGTAAGGTAATGTAATGCCATGTAGCGCTACCCCCCGCAGGAGCCGCTGGTGAATAAGAGATCCCCCACCCTGCACAGCCAGGCACACAGAATTTTCCACAGCACCGTGGAGTAAGAAAACAGTCCTTGCAGCTTTGTTGTGTTTTTATTAGGGGTATTGAACTTGGATGGGGATAGGGGTATTATGGGATGCCCACTTGAATTTAGCAGAACTTTGCAGGGACAACTTCTGCACAGACTATTTATACTCCTCAGCTTCCTCCAGCACAACACTTGCTTGAAGCACTACAACTCTCAGGACTAGCTGGCACACTGTTAGGTGATTTGACAACAAGGCTCAGTCAGATTAGTAGCAAATGCCCTTTACAGGCAGGTATTGTGGGCCCCTTTGGTAGTGTAGCAAAGTCTAAGTGCCCAGCTGTCCTTCTGTGGTTACTGATCCCAGTACCACCTCCTCAGGCACTGCCAGCCCACCTGGCTGTAGCTGCACCTTAATCCTGCCCTCTTGGCCAAACTTCCACAGTCCTCCCAGACTGAATCTGCATCCATCTCAGACTGCTCTCGCCCAGTCCTCTCAGGCTGCCTCTCAATCTTCCCCGACTGTAACACTCACCAGTCCACCTGGCTGTCTTCTCCTTGGAGATCTCCCGGACGTGCTCTCTGGCTACTGCTATCCTCACACCTGCTCCCATGCCACTGGACAGGATTCCTCTTGGGTTGTAGAGCATCCCTCCTGCACCTGAGCTCCCAGACCCGAGGTCACCCCCCTCAAGGCTCTCTGACAGCCTCTTGGCACTACATCTCCAATTTTCCACCAAAACTCACCCGCCCAGCTGGGCTGACCCTGAGTATCTGAGGGGGCCTGCCCCCGGCCAATCCATCTGTTGAGGATTGGTCAGGGCCCCTTATGAATACTCCAGGCAGCTCCTCCTAACCTCCCTTCCATTCTTCTGGATGTTTCCAGCAAGTTCTAGAAGTAGGGGGAGGTACCAGAGGTGCTGTCTGATGAGTCATACCAGCCCTCCCTGGATCACTAACCTTACCCCAGATTAAAACACAGGCTTGGATGCCAGCCAAGCCTGAACATTTTACCTGCACAAACAAAAAAACAACAACGAATAATTCTTATTCTAGCACACTAGAGGGTGCTGCAGCCATAATATTTCTCATTCATACATTGTGGATTATACAGTTCACAGTTCCTATTATTATTATTATTATTATTATTATTATTATTATTATTATTATACAGGACTTATATAGCGCCGACAGTTTGCGCAGCGCTTTAAAACAGTAGGGCAGACAGTACAATTACAATATAATACAGGAAGAAACAGAGGGACCTGCTCGCTAGAGCTTACAATCTAGGAGGGAGAGTCAAATGATACAAAAGGGTAATCACTGTGGGGGATGAGCTGATGAAGAAAATAAAAGAACAGTTGTTAGGTGGAGGCAGGGTAGGCTTCTCCGAAGAGAAAAGTTTTCAGGGATTGCCTAAAAGTAGATAGATTTGAAGATAGTCTGACAGATTGGGGTAGGGTATTCCAAAGGATAGGAGAGGCTCGGGAGAAGTCCTGGAGGCGAATATGGGAGGAGGTGATGAGGGAGCTAGAGAGCAGGAGGTCTTAGGAGAAACAAAGAGAACAGTTAGGTTGGTATTTTGAGACTAGGCTAGTGATGTAGCTGGGGGCAGAATTGTGGATGGCTTTGTAACTTATTGTTAGCATTTTGATTTTAATTTGTTGGGTGAGTTGCAGCCAATGGAGGGATTGGCCGAGAGGGGTAGCAGACGCTGAGCGGTTTGTAAGGTGGATAAGTCTGGCAGCAGTATTCATGATGGACTGAAGGGAGGATAGTCTATTTATAGGTAAGTCACTGAGGAGGAAGTTGCAGTAGTTGAGGTGAGAGATAACCAGGGAGTGAATCATGAGCTTTGTGGTTTCATTGGTTATGAAGGGACGTAGTTTGGAAATGTTGCGGAGGTTAAGGCGGTAAGCTTTGGAAAGGGATTGGATGTGGCCCTGGCATATGGGGATGGCTGGATGGTTGTGCCATTGCTCTTGACAGTCAGGGGAAGAGGCACGTGGGGGAGGAAATATTATGGTTTATTATATGGTTTTGGACAAGTTGAGTTTGAGGAAGTGGTGTGATATCCAGACAGAAATGTCTGTCAGTAAGTTAGAGACGTGTGAGGAGACTGATGGAGTGAGTTGAGGGGTGGAGAGGTAGATTTGGGTGTCGTCAGCGTAGAAATGATTTTGAAAACCGTGTGAGGCAATCAGCTGACCCAGGGAAGAGGTGTAGATTGAAAATAAGAGAGGTCCAAGAAGATTAAGTCGCATTAAGAGGATATCATGTTAAAATTTTACCAACAATGCAACATATATTGTGAACAGTCACTGCGCTTGGCTTAACCACTTCAGCCCAGGAAGGATTTACCCCCGTAATGACCAGGCCATTTTTTGTGATACGGCACTGCGTCGCTTTGTGCGCGGTTGTGCGACATTGTACCCAAACAAAATTGATGTCCTTTTTTTTCCCCACAAATAGAGCTTTCATTTGGTGGAATTTAATCACCTCTGCAGTTTTTATTTTTTGCGCTATAAACAAAAAAAAGACTGAAAATTTTGAAAAAAACTAACAATATTTTTTACTTTTTTGCTATTAAGAATATTATTTTTTTTTTAAATATATACATTTCTTCATCAGTTTAGGTCAATATGTATTCGACTACATATTTTTGGTATACAAAATCGCAATAAGCGTATATTGATTGGTTTGCACAAAAGTTATAGCGTCTACAAAACAGGGGGTAGATTTATGGCATTTTTTTTTTTTTTTACTAGCAATGACGGTGACCAGTGATTTTTAGTAGGACTGCGACATTGCGGCGGACAGATCGGACACTTTTGACACTTTTTTGGGACCATTAATTACTGTATAAATGACACTGATAGGAAAGGGGTTAACACTAGTGGGCGATCAAGGGGATAAGTGTGTCCTAGGGAGGTGTTTCTAACTGTGGGGGGGGGGAGTGGACTGCCTGGGAGTACAGAGACATCGCTGTTCCTAATCACTAGGAACAGACATCTCACTGTACTCCCCTGACAGAATGGGGATCTGCTTTGTTTACACTGGCAGATCCCTGTTCTGCCCCTCTGTGGAGGATCGTGGGTGGTCGGCGGACATTGCGGCTGCCAGCCATGCGCATCGGCTCTGTCGCTGTATCTATTACACAAAGTGCCATACCAGTATGTTGATTCTTTCAATAGAGCCACCCTGTTGCAGTATATCTGCGGTGGCTGGTCGTGAAGGGGCTAAAAAATACAAAGGATAATAAATAAAATGTAAAAGTTTTATAAAGTCACACAATCATGAAGAAAAAGTGCTCGTGCTCAATTCCACAATAATAATAGGTATATATGTGCTCCACTGTTTAGTGTTCAGACCAGGTGCCCCACATGGATGTGCACTCACCCTAGATGTTGACCACCTATCTCTTTGTGGGACTTTATACTGTACAATTTTTAAGTTTGATTCATTATTCTTTGTATTTTTTAAGCCAAGCGTGGTGTCTGGTCACATTTTAAACTTTAGTATTGCTGTTTAGTCACATTTACACTGCTGCTAGCCATTCAATTTTGTTGTCATTAACTCTTTTCTATCACATATTATTACCTTGGCGCAAAGTTATTTGTTTTCAATGCAACATATAGATATTTTTTTCAGCCTTCATAGAAAAGAGAGCAGTGTACCCGTCAAGGAACGATATGCCCCAGATTGCAACTACCATGTCTAAGAAAGTGTGACACAGCAGATAGGGAATAGCAGGAGAGGGCTGGCGGCCTTAGGCCTGGGGGGCAAATCCAGTCAAGTGGCCCATTGAACCGCCAAATCAGCTCACCCTCCATGGACCACCTGGTTATTCAATGCAGCCTCACCAGTGCCCATCAGTGCAGCCAACACTCCAGTGCCCATCAATGCAGTCTGATCACTGGGGTACATGGGGTGTATGGGGGGGAGATGGGGGGTCAGCTAGGGGTGTCAGGGTCTCTCACCTCAGCGATCTCAGCTCAGCAGGTCCTTGCACGCCACGGTTTCCTGGGGGGGGTAACGCTCCTGATCCTGGGGTCAAGTTGCAGCCAGCGCCCAGCCCTGCAGCCCTGTGTCCCGACTCCCTGGCACACCCTGCCTCTGCCTGCTTCCAAGAATCCGGTCCCAGGGAGTTGTGGTTTCCTCTGCGCTGCTGTGTTTTCCACCCACCAGAAGCTTGAGTGCGGACTACAACTCCTGGAATGCAACAGCTAGTGGTCGGCCACCATGGCCATGCCCCCGGCCCGACTTCCTAGACCAGAATAAAAAAGAAAATGGTAGCGGGCAGCGGCTGCCGGCCATTTTGAACATACTGTAAGTTAGGGTGGCCTGGGAGGCAATTGCCACCCTGCCCCCTGGCCCAGCCCTCCCCTGGGGAGTAGCTTAACAACAACCGTTACAGTTTGGCTACATATTATCATTTATACTAGGAAGACCTCAGCCAGGGTCAGACTGGGAATAGAAACCAGCCCTGGAAAACATTTCATACCAGCCCCATAGCATTATTATACCAGCCCCACAGCATTATGTTATTTTCTTGTTCATAAAAGGAAAGACATGCATTTTAAAGCACATTTTAAGAGTGTATTATATATAGATAAGACAGATATGAAAGCACATAGTGCTTTATATATATATATATATAGATATATATATATATATATATATATATATATATATTATATATATATATATATCTATCTATCTATATATATATATATATATATATATTGTGACAGCAGGAAGGTAAAGTCACCTGGTTGCATCCAGGGGGGTAGATATATTTCGCCCAGATTCAGGCTTTACGCCGACTTATACAACTAGGTGGAGAGTTGTATAAGCCCAGCTGAGGCTAGTGGGCTCATGGATGACTCATACCTCTAGGGAGAGTGTGGGGCGTCGTGCAGACAGGGAGTTGATGAGACCAGCTGAAGCTTGTCAGCTCATTTAGGCCTCTATAAGAACTCCCAGCTTCATTAGGTGTTTGCTCATGCCTGGAACCAGACCTGTGTGGACTGTCTAGGGAGAGTGAACCCCTGTGCGGTGAGACAAAGCCTGTGTGGCTATTTGCTTGGACATTTAAAACCAGGGACTTAGGGACTAGGACAGCACTAGGCTGATCCCAGTTGTTAGTTAGGAAACCTGTATGTTTACTCAGAGGTCAAGTTGACCAGGATTTATTTTATTTATGTTTCTTTTGCTTTGCTGTGTTTTGTCACTGTAAATAGAAAATAAACCGCACCTTTTTGATTTTGAAAACCACAACCTCCGTTTGCTGGGCCTGTTTTTGTGTGGGGAGCCCATCCCAGGGGTCACACACACCCGCTGCCGAGCTAACCCCCTCACAGTTGGTGGAGAATGCAGGTAGTTTTTTTTAAGCCAGCATGGAGGAGATACTGAAACAGCTGGCTCTAGCAAATGCCAATCAACAGCAGACAAATGCAGGTTTGCAAAGGAGCCTTGCAGCCCAGCAGCAAGCTCATCAACAGAGCCTTGCAGCCCAGCAGCAAGCTCACCAACAGAGTCTGGAAGCTCAGCAACAAGCCCAGCAGCAATCTGAGGCCCGCTTCATAGACCTGTTACAGAAGCAAGAGCAGAGACTACAACAAATGGAAGCAGTAATGCAGCAACGTCCGCAGACCAGTGAGGAAAGCCGTCCCACTAATACCGCGTCCTTTGGGGTGAGTCGTTTATTGACAAAAATGACTGGAGAGGATGATCCAGAGGTATTTTTGACCACATTTGAAAGGACCGCTGAAAGAGAAAAGTGGCCTGAGGAGCAGTGGGCTGGACTGGTGGCTCCTCTGTTAACTGGTGAATCGCAGAAAGCTTACTATGACCTAGAGCCTAACCAAGCAAAAGACTATGTGATGCTAAAAGCTGAAATTTTGGCAAGGCTGGGTGTCACCCAGGCTGTCCGGGCTCAGCGTGTGCATAACTGGACTTTCCAGCTTGGAAAACCCCCCAGGTCTCAAATGTATGATCTCATTCACCTGAGCAGAAAGTGGCTACAGCCAGAGACTTTGTCCGCACCAAAGATTGTGGAACGTGTTGTAATGGATCGGTTTTTGAGAGCTCTTCCTACTGCCATCCAAAAGTGGGTAAGCCATGGAGACCCAGAGACGGCCGATGGTCTTGTGGATCGTGTGGAGAAATACTTGGCTACAGAGAACCTGACGGCCTCTTCCAGAGACACTCGGACTTTCCACCCTAAGACCAGACCATCCCCAGGGGCGGATAAGAGGATTCCAAGGGGTGAGGGTGGAGAGAGTGAGAGGGTGGGAGCTCTACCCGAAGTTTGGCGAGAACAGCCTGGGAAATCAGCGGCTCAAGAGGCGGCAAGAAGGATCCTTTGCTACCGCTGCCGGCAAGCGGGACATATTGCAGCCAATTGCCCGGTTGTGGAGGAACCCATGCAGTGTGACTTTCTGACGGGCAGACGTCAGTCGCTGTGTGCGACAGTCGCATGCACTGCCATTCGAGGAACTGAGAAACATTTATGCAAAATGTGTGTTAATGGTAGAAATGTTGTGGTATTGCTGGATTCAGGTAGCCTTGTGACCCTGATAAAGGCTGAATTAGTTAAAACAGAGGTCTCTGGGAATAGCAAGGTAGCTGTTATTTGTGTGCATGGGGACACCCGAGAGTATCCAGTGACTACAGTGTGTTTCGAGACCCCCAAAGGTACCCTCTCTCATCCAGTGGGGTTAGTATCTCAATTACCGCATGATGCCATTGTGGGAAGGGATTTTCCGAAGTTCTGGGAACTGTGGGATGATCCTGAGCCCCCCACTGGTGCCCCTATGTACCAGGAATGTGATAGCCAGAACTCCTCTGAGAGTGGTGAGGACTCTCCAGAATTTCCCTTGTCAGTATTGGCAGGGGAGACTCAAGAAACTGGAGAGGAGCCCACCTCCTCAGACGAAAACCTACCGTCTGTGGAGTTTTCTGATCTTGAGGTTCACAGGGAAAATTTTGCCACAGAACAGTTAAAAGACCCCGCCCTAATAAAGGCACGGGAAAACGTAGTGGAAATAGATGGCGAGTTAGTGAACCCAGATAATACCTGCACTTACCCATACTTCAGCGTAGAGAAGGACCTACTGTATCGGGTGGCAAAAAGGGCAGAAGAAACCGCTGAGCAGCTTGTGGTGCCCAAACCTTACAGGAAGTTGGTGTTGGAGTTGGCCCATGGGCACATTCTTGGAGGTCATCTGGGGACAGAGAAAACCCGAGAGAGGGTATTACAGAGATTCTATTGGCCTGGGGTGATGAAGGACATAGAAAATTATTGTTCCTCCTGCCCTGTGTGTCAGAGGTCGGCCCCGATGCCACATTTCCGTAGCCCGCTGGTCCCTCTACCCATCATTAAGGTCCCGTTTGAGAGAATCGCAATGGATTTGGTAGGTCCTATAATCAAGTCCGCTAGGGGGCACCAGTACATATTGGTTATAATGGACTATGCCACCCGTTATCCAGAAGCGATCCCTCTCAGAAATACCTCGGCCAAAACCATAGCCAAAGAGCTATCTCTTGTTTTTAGCCGGGTGGGTATTTGTAAAGAACTGCTTACGGACCAAGGTACACCCTTTATGTCCCGGGTTATGAAAGAGCTGTGTAAATTGTTCAAAGTGACGCAATTGCGTACATCTGTGTATCACCCCCAAACCGATGGGCTGGTTGAAAGATTCAACAAAACCCTAAAACAAATGTTGAAGAAAGTGGTGGATAGAGATGGAAAGGATTGGGACTGTCTACTTCCTTATTTGATGTTTGCTATTAGGGAGGTGCCCCAATCCTCTACGGGATTCTCCCCCTTTGAGTTACTGTATGGGAGACACCCAAGAGGGCTGTTGGATATTGCCAAGGAAACTTGGGAAAGTGAGAGTTCTCCCCACAGGAGTGTGATTGAGCATGTCGCCCTGATGCAAGACCGAATTGCACTGGTAATGCCCATCGTGAAGGAACATTTGGCCCAAGCGCAGTTAGCACAGCAGAGAGTGTACAACCGTGGAGCCAAGACCCGTACCTTTTCCCCGGGGGATAGGATACTGGTACTTGTCCCTACGGTTGAAAGTAAATTCCTTGCCAAATGGCAAGGCCCCTATGAGATAATGGAAAAAGTGAGCGAAGTGAATTACAAGGTCAGACAACCAGGAAGGCGAAAGCCCGAACAGATCTATTACGTTAATCTGTTGAAAGCCTGGAGGGATAGAGAGTCCCTAGTCGCAGACACTTGGTCACCAGCTCAAACTGGTTGCGTGATTCCTGAGGTTGGAATAGCAGCCACCTTGTCACAACCCCAACAACAGGAGGTTAAGGAGTTTGTGCTTCGCAACAAGGAGGTATTCTCTGAGCTGCCGGGACAAACATCTGGGGTAGAGCATGACATCATTACCCCGCCCGGTGAAAGGGTGAAGTTAAAACCCTATCGGATCCCAGAGGCCCGACGGGAGGCAATACGGGAGGAAGTACAGAAAATGCTGAACTTAGGGGTGATAGAGGAGTCCCAAAGTGATTGGTCTAGTCCCATTGTGTTGGTGCCTAAACCGGATGGGAGCTGGCGATTTTGTAACGATTTTCGTCAGTTGAACAAAGTTACAAAATTTGACACCTACCCCATGCCACGTATAGATGAGTTGATCGACCGGCTGGGAACAGCCCGATACATGACGACTCTTGACCTCACAAAAGGGTATTGGCAAATCCCCCTGGCCAAGTCAGCCAAAGAGAAAACCGCATTTGTAACCCCAGACGGGGCGTTCCAATATAAAAGAATGCCGTTCGGGTTACAGAATGCGCCGGCCACATTCCAGCGGAAAATGGACCAGATGCTGAGGCCCCATCGGAAGTATGCTGCGGCTTACCTGGATGACGTAATTGTCCATAGCACAGATTGGGCCTCACATCTGCCAAAAGTGCAAGCAGTCCTGGACTCTGTTCGGGAAGCGGGGTTTACGGCTAACCCCAAGAAGTGTACCATTGGGCAGGAGGAGGCCAAATATCTTGGGTACACCATTGGGAGGGGAGTAATAAAACCCCAACTCAACAAAGTCGAGGCCATCCAGAGTTGGCCACGTCCCAACAGCAAGAAGCAGGTACGAGCCTTTCTGGGAATCGCTGGGTATTATCGGCGATTCATTCCCCACTTTGCTTCTAAGGCTGTGCCCCTAACCAACCTGACGAAGGGGAAAGGGTCGGTCATGATTAAATGGACCCCCGAGGCTGAGGCAGCATTCCAATTCTTGAAACAAGCCTTATGTAGCCAGCCAGTGTTGTACTCACCCGACTTCTCTAAAGACTTTGTCGTACAAAGTGATGCGTCAGATGTGGGGTTAGGAGCAGTATTGTCCCAGGTCTGGAACGGGGAAGAGCACCCAGTCATTTACCTCAGCAGGAAGTTGAAGTCCCATGAGGTAAATTACGCCACGGTTGAAAAGGAGTGTTTAGCGGTGAAGTGGGCTCTAGATTCCCTTCGGTACTACCTGCTAGGTAGGCACTTTGACATGGTTACGGATCACGCTCCGTTAAAGTGGATGGCTCAAAACAAGGAAACAAATAGAAGAGTGAATAGGTGGTTCCTGGCCCTCCAGGAATTCAACTTCACAGTAAAGCATCGCCCTGGCGTTCAAATGGGGAATGTGGATGCTTTGTCTCGAGTACATGAATGCCTGATTGCTGGTGTTCCAACCCCGAGGTTAAAACAAGAGGGGGGGGTATGTGACAGCAGGAAGGTAAAGTCACCTGGTTGCATCCAGGGGGGTAGATATATTTCGCCCAGATTCAGGCTTTACGCCGACTTATACAACTAGGTGGAGAGATGTATAAGCCCAGCTGAAGCTTGTCAGCTCATTTAGGCCTCTATAAGAACTCCCAGCTTCATTAGGTGTTTGCTCATGCCTGGAACCAGACCTGTGTGGACTGTCTAGGGAGAGTGAACCCCTGTGCGGTGAGACAAAGCCTGTGTGGCTATTTGCTTGGACATTTAAAACCAGGGACTTAGGGACTAGGACAGCACTAGGCTGATCCCAGTTGTTAGTTAGGAAACCTGTATGTTTACTCAGAGGTCAAGTTGACCAGGATTTATTTTATTTATGTTTCTTTTGCTTTGCTGTGTTTTGTCACTGTAAATAGAAAATAAACCGCACCTTTTTGATTTTGAAAACCACAACCTCCGTTTGCTGGGCCTGTTTTTGTGTGGGGAGCCCATCCCGGGGGTCACACACACCCGCTGCCGAGCTAACCCCCTCACAATATATATATATATATATATATATATATATATATATATATATATATATACACACACACCGTATATACTCGAGTATAAGCCGAGTTTTTCAGCACATTTTTTTTTTTGTGCTGAAAATGCCCCCCTCGGCTTATACTCGAGTCACCTTTTTGTGCCTGATCTCTCGGAATTTGGGGACCCAGTACCGGCCGGCCCTGGGACCCCTGGACCTCAAACTTGGCACACATGTAGCCCCATTTCTCCTCTACAAGTGTGCAAAGTTTGTTGTCTAGGGGACCTATGGCCGGGGAGCACGGATTTTTCAAATCCGGGCACCCCTTCTATAGACTCCCATGTTAAATGGTAATTTCTCCGGTGAATTTGAGTACCCTGTACCGGCCGGTCATAGGTCCCCGGGACCCGAAACTTTGCACACATGTAGCCATTTTTCTCCTCTACAAGTTTGTTGTCTGGGGGACCTACAGGTGGGGAGCACCGATTTTTCAAAGCCGGGCATCCCTTCCATAGACTCCCATGTTAAACCTCAGTCTACTCATGGGCACAGTGAGGCATGGGCACAGTGAGGCATGGACACAGTGAGGCATGCACATGGACACAGTGAGGCAAAGTGAGGCAAAGTGAGGCAAAGTGAGGCATGCACATGGACACCCTAGGCTTATACTCGAGTCAATATGTTTTCCCATTTTTTTGTGGTAAAATTGGGTTCCTCGGCTTATATTCGGGTCAGCTTATACTCGAGTATATACGGTATACAGTATATATATATCAGTGCGCCCTTACATTATTGTATTCACTCCCCCCCTTACATTACTAACCCCCCTCAGACTGGCTTGGCGGTGCTGATGCTGATCTCCTCTCAGGTGCAAGAGATCAGAGCATTAATGCAGCCTCATCAGTGCCCATCAAATGCAGCTTATCGATGCCCACCAAATGCAGCTTATCTGTGCCCACGAAATGCAGCCTCATTAGTGCCCACCAAATGCAGCCTACCAGTACCCACCAAATGCAGCCCACCAGTGTAGTGCCCATCAAATGCAGCCTCATCAGTGCCCACCAAATGCAGCTTATCAGTGCCCACCAAATGCAATTTATCTGTGCCCATCAAATGCAGCCTCATCGGTGCCCACCAAATTCAGCCTTACCAGTGCCCAGCAAATGCAGCTGACCAGTGCCCACCAGATGCAGTCCACCAGTGTAGTGCCCACCAAATGCAGCCTATCAGTGCAGTGCCCACCAAATGCAGCCCACCAAATGCAGCCTATAAGTGCAGTACCACCAAATGCAGCCCACCAGTGCAGTTCCCACCAAATGCAGCCCACCAGTCCAGTGCCAATTAAGTGCAGTTTACCAGTGCAGTGCCCACCGAATGCTGCCCACCAGTGCAGTGCCTACCAAATACAGCCTATTAGTGCAGTGCCCACCAAATGCAGCCCACCAGTGCAGTGCCCACCAAATGCAGCCTAACAGTGCAGTGCCCACCAAATGCAGCCCACCAGTGCAGTGCCTACCAAATGCAGGCCTGCAGTGCCCACCGAATGCAGCCTACCAGTGCAGTGCCCACCAAATGCAGCCTACCAGTGCAGTGCCCACCAAATGCATCCTATCAGAGCAGTGCCCACCAAATGCAGCCTACCAGTGCTTTGCCTACCAAATGCAGCCTTATCGGTGCCCACCAAATGCAGCCCACCAGTGCATTGCCCACCACATGCAGCCTATCAGTGCAGTACCCACCAAATGCAGTCTACCAGTGCAGTGCCCACCAATTGCAGCCTTATTCGTGCCCACCAAATGCAGCCCACCAGTGCAGGGCCCATCAAATGCAGCCCACCAGTGCAGTGCGCACCAAATGCAGCCTAACAGTGCAGTACTCACCAAATGCAGCCCACCAGGGCAGTGTCCACCAAATGCAGCCCACCAAATGCAGCCTATCAGTGCAGTGCCCACCAGTACCTGGATCAAGATCTCCTGTGTCATGGAGCTTGGATTTGAAGAAAGTCCCGCCTCCTGTGACACACGTCACACTGATGCGATGCCCAATTGGATCAGTGTTCCGTCAATCACAGAAGCCCTCTTTGCTGTCATCACTATCCCCACTATCATCATCCTTATCATTATTATCATCCTCACCATTATTTACTTATTTACTGGTACTTACTTACTCTCTACTGTCCTCATCACGATCACCATTATCCTCACCATCATCATCATCCCTCCTTTATCATCTTTATCCTCTATACTGTCATCACCATCCTCAGAATCATTATACTCATCCTCCTTATTATGCTCATTTTTTATCCTCTCTGTCATCACCACGATCATCATTATCCTCATCATCATTGTTATCACCCTTATAGTATCCTTTGTCATCATCATCTTCACCATCATTATACTCATCCATATCATTATTTTCTATATCGCCATCCTCATCATCACTTTCCCCAATACTTTACATTGTCATTGTCATGCCTGTCTTCATCAACCTTCTTCATCATTTTCCTATCTACTGTCATCATCATCCTCATCCTTATCATCACAATTTTTACTCTCCTTCCATAATCATCATCCTCATCACTTGTCTTTATCATCTTCATCTTCTTTAGGCCCCTTTCTCACAGTCTCTCGGCTGATCCGCGCTGAGCAGGCGGATGACAGGTCTGTGTACACTCCACTGATGCAGAGCAGAAGGGGACACAGCCCACTGTTCTCTATGGGGCTGTCAGATGGAAACAGACCACCTGTCATCTGATCCTCTTGATGGTTGGGGAACAGATCCCCATCTGTATGTTTTTACTGAATAGGATCTGATTGGATGTCGGCAAGTGTCAACGGACACATGCCTGCTGACATCCGCCACTTCATAGTGAGCAATTGATGACCTGATCGGGTCCGCCTGAAAAACTGAAAGGCAGACCCGATCGGCACATCTGTGTGAAAGGGGCCAAACAGTATTCATCATCACCCTCACCATCACTTTTCTCACTTCCCCCATTACTATACATGATCCCTACCATCTCTGTCCTCACCAATCACCATCAATTATTATCCCCATCACTGTCATCCCAATCCTTATAATCCTCACTATCACTTCCTCACTCCCCTTCTATCATCTCCATTTTCCTCAATACTGGCATACTTCTCCTCATGATGATCATTCTTTCCCTCTCTCTTTTAACATGTATCTCCTCCTCCCCATTACTTTACAGTGTCTTCCCAAACTTCACCCTCTCATTCTCTTCCCCCCTGCCCTGAACTCACATGGAGTGATGTGATGCAGTAGCACTGGTGGGGCCCAGGGCAGGCGGGAAAGGCCACTTGGAGGATGTTCAGTCGGCAGCTCAGAAGAGGAGCATGAGGATGGCAGTCGAGTCACTTTGTCTGCTCGGGTCGGCTCCATCTCCCGGGCAGGGGGTGCTCTCTCCGGTCATAAGTGGGCTGATGAGGACCGCAGGAGTGGGGAACTGGAGGGGGTCCCTCGTTGGTCACAGACAGTGCTGAGAGAGGACCCTGCCCCCTCCTCGCTTCACCCGCCCCTGGCTGTTCTGTCCGCCTAAGTAGGCTTATTATGCTGAATTCGGCTGTGGTGACAGGGAGGCCACACGAACCCCCTGAAAGAACACGGGGAGGGTGGCGCCCCTCTTAATGTGGCGCCCGGGGCACATGTACCCCCTGACCCCCCCCATACTAGTTTCGGCTCTGAAGCCAATACACTGACAGATCTGTAAGAAACCTGCATGGCATCAGCAATCTGCTAATCGCTTTTGCAATGCTTTTCCATGCTCCCAAAACAAAAAATGATAAATGCACATTGTTTTTACCAGGAAAGAAAATATGCATTTATTTTTTTGTCAAAGGGTGAACTTTAATTTTAGTAGGAGCTAGCTTGGAATTCTACTTTAAAATGGCCTATTCCTGCATCTGAGCACAGTGAGTAAAGCGTAATGCCGTGTACACACGATTGTAAATTCCGACAAGAAAACCGTGGATTTTTTCTGCTGGAATGTTGGCTCAAACTTGTGTTGCATACACACGGTCACACAAATTTTGTCGGAAATTCCGACCATCAAGAACGCAGTGACGTACAACGTGTACGACGAGCCGAGATCAATGAAGTTCAATAGGCAGTTCGGCTCTTCTGCTTGATTCTGAGCATGCACTTTTTTTGCGCGTCAGAATTGCATACAGATGAGCGGATTTATCAATAGAAACTTTTTCCGTCTGAAAAATAGAGAACCTGCTCTTAATCTTTTGTTGGCGGAAATTCCGACAGAAAAAGTCTGATGGAGCCTACACACGGTCGGAATTTCCTACAAAAAGCTCACATGGGAATTTCCGATCGTGTGTATGCATATTGGAAGTGTTTTTGTATAGCGTTAACAGTACTCCAAATGATTTTATGTTTTACTTTGATTTATTCAAAAAACGAAAACATATGTATAAGGCACCTTTCACACATGCCTTCCGTTTGTTTTATCAGTTCAGTCACATTTTTTAAAGAAAAAAACGTTTCAGTTTTTCAGCAGTTTATTCGTTTTTTTCCATGTGTTTTTTTTTTTTACAATTGTATTGCTATCACATAGGGGACCAATAGACAGGCTCTCTCACTTGCAGACGCTGACTGTCATCGTTCTATCGAGAAGTGCCCCCCATCGAATAGTGCCCGCCAGGCCCGGACTGGCCATAGGGCAAACCGGGCAAATGCCCCGCCGGCCGCCGGACAGCATGCACGTCTTCCCCATCATCTCCAATGTCTCCAGAGGCAGCCAGAGTTGGTGGGCGGAGCTGGGGGTGTGGCTGCCCCCTCCACTCCTCCCACAGACTCGTTCACTCTGGCTGATCCTACAGCTAAAGGAGAAAGAAACGAGGACACAGCAGCCAGAGTGTCTTCATCTCCAGGCATGCTGTAAGTTACTGCACTTCTGCACATGTCACTACATAGAGTTCTAACCTGGCACCATACCACCTCAACCTGCCCTATGCCACCGCACCCTTCCTGGTGCTGTCCTGTCTTTCTCTGCCCCAAACCCCCCCCCCCAAAAAAAAAATGACAACTCCAGAATAAAGAAATAAAAAGCCGACAACTACATTTAAAACTGACAGTGACAGTCAGCGTCGGCAAGTGAGGGAGCCTGTCTGTACAGACTATATATACATCTCTTCACCTCTCCTGCCTTTTTCCGCCCCACCCACCCCCCCCCTCACAATGATTGGTTGCCCCTAACAACCAATGCAAAAACGGATGAATAGCTGACCATTTGCCAGTTTACGTCTGTTTTTCATCCGATCCGTTTTTATGATGGATGAAAAATAGGGCTTTCATTCCTCCAAAAAAACGGATGTTGACGGAAGCGGATGAAAATGGATGAAAATAGATGATCATCCGTTGTCATCCGTTTATACATAGACATGCATTGATGTTCGTTTTTCATCCGTCAATGGCTGGATGAAAAACAGACAAACAGTAAGGGCTCTTTTACACGGGGCGGATCCGTGAAGATCCGCCCCGTGAAGCTCCGCTTGCTCAGCGGGGATCGCTCCGTTGATCCCCGCTGAGCCGACGGATGACTGGGCGGTCCCCGCACACTGTGCAGGGACCGCCCTGTCAGAGCGCCGCTCTCCCCTATGGGGAATCGGATGACGACGGACCGTAGAGTCCGTTGTCATCCGATCCGCTCCGCAGACGGAAGGAAAAATAGGATTTTCCTCCGTCACACTTTTTCGGAGCGGAGCGGATGTCAGCGGACATGTCACCGCTGACATCCGTGCTTCCATAGGGGTGCATGGAGGATCCGTTTCAGGTCCGCCTAAAAAACTGACAGGCGGACCTGAACGGACCTCCGTGTGAAAGAGCCCTAAATGTAACTGATGAAAGTCTGTGGGGTTGATTTAGTGAAGCAATAGAGGCTGTTCATCTTTGCAAAATGAATGTTGGATAATAAGGTAAAGCAGTGTTCACTTTGAGTAACCAATCATGTTCAAGCAAATATCTAGACCATAATTAAATATGTATGTTTGCCCAAAATCTCAAAATGAAAGGTCTTAGCAATATGCTGGACCACCATGGGGGAGCTCAAAGGGGGGCAGCAGATATTTCTTGTGCTTTATTTTGCAGGTTTCACAATGGTAACAGTTTTTTCCCTGGGCAGCAACAGCCGTGGGATTGGTTACCTAGAGCTACAGTTGATTGGTCGGTCTAAGGCAGGTGAAAAGCCCGCGCGGAGGGAGTTTATATAAAGATCAGAGAGCGGGGTCTCACCGACCGTTTGGATTGGACCAAGACTGCAGCATGAAACACCGTTTTCCCGGGAGACGTGAGACCCTCTTATGCCACCTGTTGGAGAAGGCTGAGGGACAAGGCGGTGAGGAATGGCTGCTGCGGTGCCTGGAGGAGGGTCACAGTTCGGCTCCGCCTGCGGAGGCGGTTCTCGTATCCCCAGAGACAGACGACGGGACAGCGCCGGTTAACAGCGGGCCGCGCCAACAGCCGGGTAGAGCCAAGAAGAAGCGGAGGACAACTGCTTCTCCTCAGGTGTCTGACAGGGAGAGAGCCGGCGGGTCGGGGCCTCAGCAATCGAGTCCTGGATGGAGGAGATGCGCTACTCAGCTGCCCCCAGTGGCAGCCAGCAGTGGGCATGCAACAGCGGTTCCAGATGGTGAGCAGTGTTCTGTATCTGTGGCTGACATGTCAGCTCTGTTTACCTCATTGTCTAATGTTTTCAAGCAAGTTAAAGGGGCACATTCACATGGTGCTATTATTGGTCAGGGAGCACAGGTCTCTGGTGCTGAAACAGTGTTTGGTGATATTGCTGATTTAGTGGGCCAAGTCCCTGGTGAACATAATTTTATTCATTCCAATATTAAGGCTAATAGAGAGCCTAAGGGAGCACAGGTCACTGGTGCTGGCAACCAGTTGCGACCCGTCCATAGGGGGCGCCCGGGCGCCGCCCCCCCTCCTGTGGTCACCCAAAAAAAAAAAACGGGCCCTTTAAGAGTTTTTTTTTTTAAATGTCTTTTTTTTAAAACATGGCAGCACGACCATAGTGGGCGCAGAAGCGCCACTACCACTCGCTTCTGCGCCCGGCCCTCACTCACCACAACAATACATAGGTTCATGCATTGCATGAACCTATGTATTGCTGCCGCCCACTATTCAGATGGCCGGCCCCTTGAGCACCGGCCATCTGAATCACAGCGTCTGGTTGGTCTGTAGAAGTGCCTATCAGAGCCAGCAGGCTCTGATAGGCTTCCCGACTACAGCCTGAGGGCTGTAATCGGCTTCTAAATACCTAATGAGAGGACGCACGGGGGTGCGTTCCCTGGCCAATCAGGTTCACCGGGTCTGGTTACCGGTAACCTGATTGGCTGAAGCGACATCGAGGGCGGGAGAAGACATCGAGGACGGAAGTAGGACGGCGCTGACTCAAGGAAGGTAAGTGCAGGGCTGGGGGGGACAAACTGGCTGTGTATGGGGGACAAACTGGCTGTATATTGGGGACAAACTGGCTGTATATTGGGGACAAACTGGCTGTATTATGGGAACAAACTGGCTGTATATTGGGGACAAACTGGCTGCATTTGGGGGACAAACTGGCTGCATTTGGGGGACAAACTGGCTGTATATTGGGGGACAAACTGGCTGTATATTGGGGGACAAACTGGCTGTATTATGGGGGACAAACTGGCTGTATTATGGGGGACAAACTGGCTGTATTATGGGGGACAAACTGGCTGCATTTGGGGGACAAACTGGCTGTATTATGGGGGACAAACTGGCTGTATTATGGGGGACAAACTGGCTGTATATGGGGACAAACTGGCTGTATATTGGGGGACAAACTGGCTGCATTTTGGGGACAAACTGGCTGTATTATGGGGGACAAACTGGCTGTATTATGGGGGACCAAACTGGCTGTATTATGGGGGACAAACTGGCTGTATTATGGGGGACAAACTGGCTGTATTATTGGGGGACAAACTGGCTGTATTATTGGGGGACAAACTGGCTGTATATTGGGGACAAACTGGCTGTATATTGGGGACAAACTGGCTGTATTATGGGGGACAAACTGGCTGCATTTGGGGGACAAACTGGCTGTATATTGGGGACAAACTGGCTGTTTTTGGGGGACAAACTGGCTGTATATTGGGGACAAACTGGCTGTATATGGGGACAAACTGGCTGTATTATGGGGGACAAACTGGCTGTATTATGAGGGGGAAACTGGCTGTATATGGGGGGGAACTGGCTGCATTTGGGGACAAACTAGTGGCGTTTGGGCACAGTGGCTGCGTTTAATGGGCACAGTGGCGGCAATTGATGTTTTTTTTTTTCAGTTTGCGCCCCCCCAAAAAATTTGAGCACCAGCCGCCACTGCTGGCAACAGATATATGCATGATTCAAAAAAGTTAAATACAGGAGTATATTCATATGGTGCTGTAGGTGAATTGAATTATGCTGAAGTGGGTTCTGTGTGGCAAGGTCTAAGTGATCGGTCCTTACAGGATGACGATGCTGTTATATTACCTACCTAGTGCTAGGAATTTTAACCCCTCACATCCCATTAACTCCGCTTTGCCTCTCAGACCATCTGCTGCTTTGGTTGTGAATCCTCTTTTAAAGAGCCCCTTCCTTGTTTATTATCACCTTTGGGCTTTCACTTGTCGAAATCAGTGAAAGAAAAAAAAATTGGAGGGGAGAATTCATAGATCTGTTATCCTTGCTTCCAGCTTCAAAGGAATTATTGGCTAAAACTGACAAGCAGTCAGGTGATAGGTCTGAAGAGGATAGGAGAAGAGCTATTCCTAAAACATTTCAAAATTGGCTTCAGGACTTTTGCATTTTTGCAGCGGTAATGGGTGAACGCTTCCCTGGTAAATGCTCTGGTTTATTCCAACAGGTGGATATAATTGCTGAAGCATTCCGCCATTTTGGCGGTTCTGCTTGGTACTCTTATGATGAAAATTTTCGTACAACATTGGCGGTGCATCCCTCTCTACATTGGGGATCTAAGGAGGTAGGCTTGTGGCTAAATCTCATGCTACCTCCAAAGCCTCAGTTCATGTCCCGGGATAGTGTCCAATCCGCAGTCCCCTTTCCGCAAAGGTTTTTGTTTCGCCTTTAATGAGGGGCAATGTAAATTCCTTACTAATTGCCGCTATAGGCACCAGTGCTCCTACTGTAATGGTAGTCATGCAGCTAACAGGTGTTTTCGTAAATCAACCGCAACCTCGTTTCAAGCACATGCCAGGGATCCTAGTTCAAAAAGCATTGACACCAGTGAGCCTGCCAAAAATGCTCCCTTGGCTAGATCGCTACCCCGATTGCAAGATGTCAGCTCTGCTCATTGAGGGTTTCAGGGATGGCTTCTTGGTCCCTACTTTTAAAGGACCTGGCTGTTCTATGGTCAGCAATTTGAAATCGGTCTCCTTGCATACCTCAGTGGTTCAGAAGAAAATTTCCAAAGAATTGGCTGAAGGCAGGGTGGCAGGCCCTTTTTCATCCCCCCCTTTCCCCAACTTCAGGCTTTCCCCTTTGGGGATAGTCCCAAAGAAAGAGAATGGTTGTTATCGTTTAATACACCATCTCTCTTATCCATTGGAAATATTTTGCTGCGACATGGTCGTGGTGCTTTACCAGCTAAGGCAGACATCAAGTCTGCCTTTCGTTTACGCCTAGTTCATCCTCAGGGATTTAATTCATTAGGCTTTCATTTTCAAGATTACTTTTTCTTTGACAAATGTGTGCCAATGGGGTTTTCATTGTCCTGTTTTTACTTTGAAGCTTTTTCTACCTTTTTGCACTGGGTATTGACGGAATTGTATCCTGAAGGGGGGTTTTTGCATTATTTAGACAACTTTTTATTTGTTGGCCCATCTAGTTCTTCTGCTTGTCTAAAATATTTGCAAACATTCTTCTCCATCTGTGACCATTTTGGAGTTCCGCTTGCATCAGAAAAAACAGTGCTTCCTTCTACGTCTATTGAATTTTTGGGAATTATAATTGATTCCTCAACAATGGAGTTCAGGCTTCCCTTGCACAAGTTACAGAGAATGAGATTTATGATCTCAATCTTCCTGTCCAGAAGGAAGGTTTTGCTGAAAGAAGCCCAGTCGTTGTTGGGACTCTTCGCTTTCGTGGCCAGAGTCATCCCTATGGCCAGGTCTTCTGCGAAACAAAACCTGCAGTAAAATACCCTGGTCGCATTATCTCTTTTCTTGGTACAGATGGTGCTCTTTTTGTCAGGACTCAGGTTTGGATGCTTTAGTTGTGACCTCTTATACCTATTTGTCCTTCTTGTCTTCACTGATTCAGTCTAATTTAAGTCCAGCTTCCATAAGCAGGATATTAGCAGGTGTATCCTTTTTTTTCTGAGGTTTTCAGGTTTACCGTCTCTAACCTCTTTCTTTCAGGTCAGTTAGGTACTTAAAGGTCTTCGGAGATCCAGACCTTCTCTCGATAGCCGGCGTCCCATATCGGTCTAATTGCTGGTTGATCTGATAAGAGTTTTAGAGGAAGTCTGTTTTTCGAAATTCAAGCTTCTTCTGTTTAGAGCCTCCTTTGCAATGGCCTTTTTGGGTGCTATGAGGTTCTGGTGAATTTACGGCAGGAAATAGGAGGTCTTTGGCTTTTCTGCATTTTCATCATGTTTTAGTGGATGACGGATTTCTCAACATCTTCCTTTCTAGGTCAAAATCTCTGCCAGTCGGTAAGGGCCAATGGTTTTCTTTAGCTAATTCCACAAATCCTGTTATTTGTCCGGTACAACATGTTTCTAGGTATATGGCTGTCAGACCTTCCTCTTATGATTCATTCTTTATCCACCAGGACCTGTCTTCCCTAACTAGGTATCAATTTTTGTCTGTATTGGCTTCCTCTTTGAAACATTTGAACCTGTCAGGTTTTTGCTTTTTTTTCACATTCCTTTCGGATTGGGGCAGCCACTACAGCCGATTCATTGGGCTTCCCGTCTGAAATTTTGAAGAAAGTGGGTCGCCGGGAGAGTGATAGATATAAAATATATGTCCGTCTTGATCTACTAATGTTATGATTTTCTCTTTCAGATGTTGCCAAAAGTGTTATTTGGATAGTGGGTCATTGCTTCGTTTTCGGGGCTGCACAACATGCCGGAAACAGGAACTACTCCACCAACTTAGGTCTGGACGTCAAGTCTTTTTTAGTTTTATGGTCAGGTGTTCGGGGTTTAAGATGGCGGAACTTAAGAGAGCATTTGATTTATTTAGCTGGCATTTGGCCTCCCCCTCAGGTTTTAGTTGTTCACGCAGGGGCTAATGATTTAGGGAAGATTAGGACATGGGATCTCCTATGTGAGATGAAAAGAGACCTGGGTTCCATAAAGCTAACGTTCCCTTCTGCTATTTTGGCATTTTCCGAAATGATCCCAAGATTGGTGTGGTCCCACGCCACAAATATTTTCTACGTGGAAAAGATTAGGAGACGGCTTAATAGAACAATTCATAGCTTTCTTCTATTGTCAGGCGGCATCTCTTATCACCAGGGATGAGCTGAACACCCCCCTGTTCGGTTCGCACCAGAACCTGCGAACAGACAAAATGTTCGTGTAAACTTTAGAACCCTATTAAATACAATGGACTCGAACGTTCGAAATCTAAAGTGTTAATTATAAAGGCTAATATGCAAGTTATTGTCCTAAAAAGTGTTTGGGGACCGGGGTCCTGCCCCAGGGGACATGTATCAATGCAAAAAGAAGTTTTAAAAACGGCCGTTTTTTCGGGAGCAGTGATTTTAATAATGCTTAAAATGAAAAAATAAAAGTGAAATATTCCTTTAAATTTCGTACCTGGGGGGTGTGTATGATATGCATGTAAAGTGGCGCATGTTTTCCGTGCTTAGAACTGTCCCTGCAAAAAATGTCATTTTTGAAAGAAAAAAATGCATTTAAAACTGACTCGCGGCTAATAATGAATTGTCGGCTCCCGGCAATACATACAAAAGTCATTGATAAAAAAAAAAAAAAAAAAGTGTGGGGGTTCCCCAGAATTCAATTACCAGGCCCTTCAGGTCTGGAATGGATATTAAGGGGAACCCCGCCGCAAATTTAAAAAAAATTGACGTGGGGTTCCCCCAAATATCCATTCCAGGCCCTTCAGATCTGGCATGGATTTTAAGGGGAACTCCACCCCAAATTTTTAAAAAAAATGGCGTGGAGTCCCCCTAAAAATCCATACCAGACCCTTTATCCGAGCACGCAACCTGGCCGGCCGCAGGGGAAAAGGGGGGGACGAGAGAGCGGCCCCCCTCCCTCCTGAACCGTACCAAGCCACATGCCCTCAACATGGGGAGGATGTCCCCATGTTGATGGGGACAAGGGCCTCATCCCCACAACCCTTGCCCGGTGGTTGTGGGGGTCTGCGGGCGGGGGGCTTATCGGAATCTGGAAGACCCCTTTAACAAAGGGGACCCCCAGATCCCGGCCCCCCCTATGTGAATTGGTAAGGGGTACATTGTACCCCTACCATTTCACGAAGAAAGCGTAAAAAAATGTTTAAAAAAACACACAAACACCTTGAAAAAGTCCTTTATTTAAAAAACAAAAACAAAAAAACATTCCAGCGGTGAAATCCAGTGTCCCGCGGCGATCCCGATGTCCAGCGCTGTCCTTCATTGGTTGTGCCTGAGCGGACCTGATTGGGAACTCCCTCTCAGTATTTTAAATGTATAGACCCGCCCCTTCTAAAGTTCCCCATCAGGTCCGCTCAGTGGACGAGATGCGGAACATGAGAAGGGGCGGGTCTATACATGTATTACCAAAGTGAGAGCAGTCCCCCATCAGGTCCGCCCCCTCGGTATGTCGGACCCGCCTACGTCATTGGCTTGAGCGGGGAACTTCCTTCACTGTGTAAATTTAAATTACACAGTGAAGGAAGTTCCCCGCTCAAGCCAATGACGTAGGCGGGTCCGACATACCGAGGGGGCGGGCCTGATGGGGAACTGCTCTCACTTTGGTAATACATGTATAGACCCGCCCCTTGTCATGTTCCGCATCTGGTCTGCTGAGCGGACCTGATGGGGAACTTTAGAAGGGGCGGGTCTATACATTTAAAATACTGAGAGGGAGTTCCCCATCAGGTCCGCTCAGGCACAACCAATGAAGGACAGCGCTGGACATCGGGATCGCCGCGGGACACTGGATTTCACCGCTGGAATGTTTTTTTTTTTTTTTAAATAAAGGACTTTTTCAAGGTGTTTGTGTGTTTTTTTAAACATTTTTTTACGCTTTCTTCGTGAAATGGTAGGGGTACAATGTACCCCTTACCAATTCACATAGGGGGGGGCCGGGATCTGGGGGTCCCCTTTGTTAAAGGGGTCTTCCAGATTCCGATAAGCCCCCCGCCCGCAGACCCCCACAACCACCGGGCAAGGGTTGTGGGGATGAGGCCCTTGTCCCCATCAACATGGGGACATCCTCCCCATGTGGAGGGCATGTGGCTTGGTACGGTTCAGGAGGGAGGGGGGCCGCTCTCTCGTCCCCCCCTTTTCCCCTGCTGCCGGCCAGGTTGCGTGCTCGGATAAGGGGTCTGGTATAGATTTTTAGGGGGACTCCACGCCATTTTTTTTTAAATTTGAGGTGGAATTCCCCTTAAAATCCATGCCAGATCTGAAGGGCCTGGAATGGATATTTGGGGGAACCCCACGTCAATTTTTTTTTAAATTTGCAGCGGGGTTCCCCTTAATATCCATTCCAGACCTGAAGGGCCTGGTAATTGAATTCTGGGGAACCCCCACGCTTTTTTAAAAAAATTTTTATCAATGACTTTTGTATGTATTGCCGGGAGCCGACAATTCATTAATAGCCGCGAGTCAGTTTTAAATGCATTTTTTTCTTTCAAAAATGACATTTTTTGCAGGGACAGTTCTAAGCACGGGAAACATGCGCCACTTTACATGCATATCATACACACCCCCCAGGTACGAAATTTAAAGGAATATTTCACTTTTATTTTTTCATTTTAAGCATTATTAAAATCACTGCTCCCGAAAAAACGGCCGTTTTTAAAACTTCTTTTTGCATTGATACATGTCCCCTGGGGCAGGACCCCGGTCCCCAAACACTTTTTAGGACAATAACTTGCATATAAGCCTTTATAATTAGCACTTTAGATTTCTCCAATAGATTTTTCGAATTTGCCGCGAACACCCCAAATTGTTCGCTGTTTGGCGAACGGGCGAACAGGCAATGTTCGAGTCGAACATGAGTTTGACTCGAACTCGAAGCTCATCCCTACTTATCACCACTCAGAGCTCGAAGGTTTTATTCCAGGTTTATTCCGGAATGATTCAGTCCATCTATCTCCTATAGGCTCGGACATTTTCTGTATGGGATTACAAAGTTTAATTGAGTCAGCCACGGTGTTGGGGGGGCTTCAGCCAGTAGCTTCTCTACTGGCCTTAGCCGGTGGGGTGTAGTCGTCCAGCATGTCTGGATGGACACCGTTTAATCTTGTTTTTAGTTATTAGCCAGGATGGCTTTACATATTTATTTAAATTAAATGAATTGTCAGGTTACCCCTTGGATACACCGTGGCCATTTAAAATGCCAAAAAATATTAATAAATTATATTTGTACTTTCATTAATGTGTATGTCTCTTTATTAAGTCCCTTTGTGCTAGCCCATGAAAGGTCTTAGCAATATGCTGGACCACCATGGGGGAGCTCAAAGGGGGGCCGCAGATATTTCTTGTGCTTTATTTTGCAGGTTTCACAATGGTAGCAGCTTTTTCCCTGGGCAGCAACAGCCGTGGGATTGGTTACCTAGAGCTACAGCTGATTGGTCGGTCTGCGGCAGGTGAAAAGCCCGCGCGGAGGGAGCTTATATAAGGATCAGAGAGCGGGGTCTCACCGACCGTTTGGATTGGACCAAGACGCCCGCCCACCCTCCCTATCCTGTTAAGTCATGGTGTTGTCCAGTGGGGGTGTCCAGCATGTCTGGATGGACACCGTTTAATCTTGTTTTTAGTTATTAGCCAGGATGGCTTTACATATTTATTTAAATTCAATTAATTATCAGGTTACCCCTTGGATTCACCGTGGCCATTTAAAATGCCAAAAAATATTAATAAATTATATTTGTACTTTCATTAATGTGTATGTCTCTTTATTAAGTCCCTTTGTGCTAGCCCATTAAATATTTAATATGCATTTTGTTGTGTTTCATTTATAAAGCTAGCTTGTAAGTACAATGGTGTAACAGTTAACATGCAACCCATGAATTCATGACTGTCAGCGCTGTTGTTAACCAGCCTTGCAGCTATATGCACTTAAAATTCCTGCATGTATACTGTATACTCTATATATAGCATCTATTGTTCATTGCCTGCCTGCTAGATGCATTTCCTTTCCTTTACTCACACATACATAAGGGTTGATTTACTAAAGGAAAATATACTGTGTACCGTGCAAGTGCAGTTGCACTCTGCAAGGGAATTTGCTTCAGAGCTTAGTAAATTGGGGAAACTCTTCTGTCATCCAATCATATACAAGCAAAAATGCATTTCTTTTTAAATTTCAATGTGATTGGTTATTCTTTGCAAAATGAAACTCCCCCTAATGTACTAAGCTCTGGACAAAATGCCCTTGCAGAGTGTAACTGGACAAAGTCTATTTGCATTTGCCTTTAGTAAATCAACCCAAAAAATATAAACCTTTGGACTAATGTTTTGATTCCATAGCAATATGTAAAAAAAAATATATATATATATATATATATATATATATATATATATATATATGTGTAGCGGGGTCTCTAAATTTAGGTAGGACACTCAGGTGTGTAAGTATGGGAATAATGGACCATTTGTGTTCGTGGAGGATTGGACGGTGTAATAATCTCCTTGGCCTCTGGGTGGCGAAGTACCCATAGGCTCAAGGTAGATTGGCCGTCACAGTGCTACCCTTTTTGTCCCTTTCCGGAGATGGTACGGTGAGGACGGGGAACCTGCCGTGGTGTCGATGGGAGGAGATAAAAGGGGGAGACGCCCTAACCATGAGGTCTTTTGGAGGATCTTCTTCACGCGCCCAGGCACCTTAGGCCTGGGTGCGGGCGGTTCCGGATTCCGGCCCAGGCGCCCTAGGCCTGACCGGAATGGAGTTGGAGTCCATCTCAGGCACCTTCAGCCTGGGGTGAGGTACTAAACCAAGAGGCCTGGGGCCCAGTAACTTCGACTGGGTCCCGCGAGGGTGGAGAAGTCCGAGGGTCCCTGAAGTGGATGGGGCCCATGTCTGAGGTGAGGAGGCCGGGGAGGTTACCCATTTGGAGAGTCTGGAGCAGCATCAACCCAGTGACAGATGGGCCTCTGGTAACTCTCTTGGAGGGACATCTTCTCCTGATAGGGGCTGCAACGCAGCAAAGGTACTCCTATTTATGTTCTCTTGAGTCGCTGGTAGAGACTCTCAAGTTCTAAGTCCTTTCTAGCTAAGGCTATAGTAACCGCTGGTGAGATCGCAGTGGTTTAGCTGACAACCAGGATAGTGCCTCGACCTGCTCATCCCCCGTATCAAAATGTTATCAAGTCGCAACCAGTTGGCTACTGAAGCACTGTTTATTGTGAGATATGCAATAAAACAAGAGTTGGACTGTGATCGGCATGTGGAACTCTGGTTAATGGGAGCAGAGGGAAGTGTTGGCGCAGCAGGACTTAATTCTAGACAGAAGCACACAGGCCCGAGGAAATATCTGGTACTGGCCTTCACCTCACCCACAGCTATGGGGAGGACATGGGCCGTAGCGCATTTTACCCTGTCGTGTGACATACCCCTAGACAAAAGAGATGGGGTGAGGTCGCTACACGTGGGGGCTCGTGAGTCCGGGATGATGTGTGTTTTGACTTTGGAAGTAAGAATGGCTGTGTCTGGACTTTGCTGCCCGGAGGAGTTTCGAGCAGGTCGGCCATGTGATTGGCCAAAGTGCATCCCTGCTCAAAGTCGTGGAAATGACCCTAGGACGGGAAAGGCCCATGCAGAGGAGAGAGAAGAGGGAGGAGTCCAGCTGTGTGAAGTACTACATGTGGGGGCTTTTATCACACAGCGCCACGAGGCACCCTGTGACTGCGCAGTTCGTGGGCGGAGCCTGATGGAAGCCCGCGAAAACGTGCAAGTCGTGGGAGGAGTCTGGCCATGTGGAGGAACTCACGTGGAGACTTCGGCGCGTGGTCAGTGCGTGATGGAGCAGCAGACAGTCGGGATGGCCTCAAGCTCCCCGTGGATTCCGGTTCCCTACCCCACGAAGATGACTACGTTTGCTGCTCCCCTTACAGACACGGGGATAAGACTCAGGCCCCCGAGGACAGTTGGCTCTGTACACCTGCAGAGACACGGAGGCCCTCGGTGTGATCTGTCCCGGATGCTCGGGACTGGTGGTTCACCTGAAGCCTTTCGGGCGTTGCGAAGCATGCAAAGAGTTCTTATTCGAGGTGGAGCCATCCACAGTAAGGCCCCGGGCCCTTCGCCTCAACAGCCTCACAGGTACCACTACTCCGGAAGGGGAGATCCAGGCCTTTGTGGAGGTTCCTGTACGCACTGACCAGGGCGATGTGACTGCCCAATCAGAGACTGAGAGAGAAAAATCCGAGGATGCTGTTTCAGTCACCACAGATTCTCTGCTCCCACCTCCGAAGAGGAAAGTCGGCTTGGTGCAGGCCTCCTGTGGTCGTGGAAGAGCTTCACCCCGTCGCTTGCCTGGCCTGGATGGATCCGGTTGGAAGAGTCCTGGACATCCCAGTTCTACAAAAGGTCAAGGTGAGCCAGGGGCTGGGACTGTGGTGGTGGTTGGAGGTGTCGGGGGTCCACAGTCGGTGGAGCCCGCTAGGGAGGGTAGTACCACGTCTACCAGAGACTACCTTCCCGCAGAGATGTATGACACCTCCGACCTAGAGTCACTGTCGGATTGTGGAGATGACGGTGGGATCGATGAACTGTTTCACCAGAAGGGCTGGGACAAACGCCCATTACCTATGCTACGTGCACCCCAAGATTTACCTATGTCCATAGGGGATAGCACGTCCCGGGCGGAGGCCCCAGAGTCTACGAGGAAGCCTAGTCCTCCAATTGCTCTTCCACAGTCCGCAGTATCACCCGTTTTGTTGGCGGGGATGCAACGCGCATCACTACGAGCACCGAGAGAAAAGCCATCAGAGGTAGTGAAAGTACCTCGGCACCCAGAGGCCATCGTTCAGCCCCTAGAAGGTGAGCGGGATGCCATGCCTCCTTTGGCCAGATTGCAACGGCTTTTCTCACAGAGAGTCGCCCGTGAGTATGGGTGGGAATATCCTTACTTGCCTCGGGACTTACTTTTTGAAATTGAGGTCATACGCCAGAGATGGTATGATGAATTTGTTTGGGAAAAACTCAAAGTACCCCATGCACGAAGATATTTGTCCTGTTCGCCACCCGTGTCGAAAAAAGTTTAGAGATTGCAAAGCAGACTGGATGTGGGGCCGCCATATCCACGCAGACAAGGTGAGCATCTGCAGGAAAGATGGAGAGGACGCTGACTATTCGATTGAGGTTTTCGATAAACATCTGAAACCCTTGTTCTTGCCTGATCCGAAGTTCTATTTGTGAGAAGAGACTCACTTGTTTGTTTTTCTTTCCTACAACCTTCTAGAAGTGTTCTTGCCGGAGCATCTGAACTGTACCCTAGTTTTTTATTTGGGTTTTTGTTTTCTACTCTTTGGAGGAATGAGAGCAGTTTTAGTTTGTTCTCTGTTCCTCACAGTTCAAAGACAGACTTTTGGGGTAGAATCAGTGTAGGGACGCAGGAAGAATGAAGATTGCACCAAGTGTCATTACCGCGGCACTGTCACCAGGTGGCAGTGTTGTGCAACGGCTGTTTTTTTTTTTTACACGCGCATCACTTTACTCATTGGAGCGAATGGGTCTATTGGCTGATGGACCCATTCATTCCAAATTAACACAAAATGTTAGGATGTTGTGTTTTCTTTTTGTTTCCCTTCTGCAGGAGATTCGTCTGTCAAGACTACTGAGTATGGGGTGGTCCTTAGACAGTGAAGGGAGGGATTGTATATGTGTACATGTTAGATGGTTTTAGGGAAAAGTTTTATTGTTTTATGTTCCCTTCCCCTTTGAGCAGGTCTTGGTATGGTTAAGGTTAAAAATTTTAGGGATAGCCTCTGGGGCCAGGCTTATGTCCTCACTCCATGGGAGACATGGGTTTGCACCAGACGCTGGGGACCAGCGTCAAATCACAGGGGGGAGTATGTAACGGGGTCTCTAAATTTAGGTAGGACACTCAGGTGTGTAAGTATGGGAATAATGGACCATTTGTGTTAGTGGAGGATTGGACGGTGTAATAATCTCCTTGGCCTCTGGGTGGCGAAGTTCCCGTAGGCTCAAGGTAGATTGGCCGTCACAGTGCTACCCTTTTTGTCCCTTTCCGGAGATGGTACGGCGAGGGCGGGGAACCTGCCGTGGTGTCGATGGGAGGAGATAAAAGGGGGAGACGCCCTAACCACGAGGTCTTTTGGAGGATCTTCTTCACGCGCTCAGGCACCTTAGGCCTGGGTGCGGGCGGTTCCGGATTCCGGCCCAGGTGCCCTAGGCCTGACCGGAATGGAGTTGGAGTCCATCTCAGGCACCTTCAGCCTGGGGTGAGGTACTAAACCAGGAGGCCTGGGGCCCAGTAACTTCGACTGGGTCCCGCGAGGGTGGAGAAGTCCGAGGGTCCCTGAAGTGGATGGGGCCCATGTCTGAGGTGAGGAGGCCGGGGAGGTTACCCATTCGGAGAGTCTGGAGCAGCATCAACCCAGTGACGGATGGGCCTCTGGTAACTCTCTTGGAGGGACATCTTCCCCTGATAGGGGCCGCAACGCAGCGAAGGTACTCCTATCTATGTTCTCTTGAGTCGCTGGTAGAGACTCTCAAGTTCTAAGTCCTTTCTAGCTAAGGTTATAGTAACCGCTGGCGAGATCGCAGTGGCTTAGCTGACAACCAGGATAGTGCCTCGACCTGCTCATCCCCCGTATCAAAATGTTATCAAGTCGCAACCAGTTGGCTACTGAAGCACTGTTTATTGTGAAATATGCAATAAAATAAGAGTTGGACTGTGATCGGTGTGTGGAACTCTGGTTAATGGGAGCAGAGGGAAGTGTTGGCGCAGCAGGACTTAATTCTAGACAGAAGCACACAGGCCCGAGGAAATATCTGGTACTGGCCTTCACCTCACCCACAGCTATGGGGAGGACATGGGCCGTAGCGCATCTCACCCTGTCGTGTGACATACCCCTAGACAAAAGAGATGGGGTGAGGTCGCTACATATATATATATATATATATATATATATGTAGCGCACAGACCCCTCTGTCTTTACCTGCATTTAATTAGGCTCCTCGCAGGCAGAGAGAGGCACACCGCACCACAAGCCCGTACCCTCCTGTGTGAGGAGTTTAATCCTCCCGATAATGATTCTCACCTCTATCTTGAATAGATGAGAGTCCTTATTTCTCCCCAGTAATGTAACTGTCCACACCAACTGAAAGTCCAACTTCTATATTTATTTCACACTGGATAACAAATAGTCTCTTTAACAGCAGACAGGTTGGAACAAGACACAGAACAGCTTAGGTGGGAGGAGGTCCAGGCACAAACTCTAATGATTTCCTCGGACTGTTCAGGTTTCACAAACAGTTTTGGCACACGATCTCTGCCACAGACCGTGAGGTTGGTCTCTGCCACAGACCTGGTGAATAGAAGTCACTGCCACTGACTTGGTGAACAGGTCACTGCCACTGACCAGGTGAATAGGTCCTTGCCCTATGAAGTCACTGCCACTGACTTGGTGAATAGAAGTCACTGCCACTGACTTGGTTAACTACCTTCTTGAAGTGTTTGGCCCATGTAAAGGAGAAAACCATCCCTCTGGAGAGTTACCAGAGGCCCTCACCGTCACCACGACTCTGCGCTGGGTCTTCAGGAAGGGTTACCTCCCTGGCCTCCTCATTTTAGATACGGGTCCTCTCTCAAGGCGGCACCCTGGGAGCTCTCGATCCCTGGCGGACCCCAGCCGAAGGTTTCTGGGCCCCGGGCCTTCAAAAATAGTACCTCACCCCAGACTGAAGGTGTCTGGGATGGAACAGGAACCAGGTCTCTGGGCCTAGGGCACCTGGAGATGACACACGCACACCCAGGCTGAAGGTGCCTGGGCGTGGACGAAGACAGCCCCAATGGAAGATGGCCGCCCCCTTTTATACCCTCTCCCGACAGGCACAGCAGGTTCCCCGCCCTGCCGTTCTACTGCCGAGAGGGGACAAAAAGGGCACATCCCTGTATCAGCGGTTCAACCCTGGCCCACGGCAACAGCACCACCTGTAGGCCACCACAGGAAACTGCACACCAACACCGTCTCCCATGGACAGAAATGGTCCATTAACCCTAACAATTTGTGTGTCTGAGCCTAATTACCACTCAGACACTTCCCCTAAATTTAACACCCCGCTACATATATATATATATATATATATAGAAGGGGATAGTGGCAAGTTGTGCTGATCACAAGGCTGCTGGTGTTCTCTGGGAAAAAGTTGTGATATGCTGATTTTGGCGCATCACACTGTTTCCATTTCACCATAACAGTGTTGCGATGCAGTGGTTTGCGTTGTACTAGAATTGTACTAGAATTTTATATGTAGCACAGCAATTCTGTGGTGTGAAGTGACAACATTATAAACAGGGCATTTTGCATTGAGACTTGAAATAGGTGCCAGCGCAGCCCCAACACATCTGGTGTTAGGGATTTTCCTGTGATACTTGGTTCCATCTAGTGTCCAGATGCGGTATTTTCTGTTTTAAATCACTGAAAAACATTCAACTAGCACAAGAAACTGCCTAATAATTTATTTTTTTCCCCATTCACACAAAATGAAATTACATGCACTTTCACTGGGGCGAATTTCTATGCAATTATTTTAATAAATGACAATCCATTGTGAAAATTATTACCATTTGGTCTCCGTTTACAGTGTTATTTCAACCCTCACAGACATTCATTAAAATAATTATTGAATGAAACACATTATTCTTTAACCCTTAAAAATGGAAGGCCCTAGCAAGTATTATAATTTTCTTACTTAAGTAATGGCATTTGAGATATACCCAAAGCTTTTCCAAGGAAATGTATGAAGTGAAAAAACATCTTTTCCATCCTAATATTCTTAAATTAAAAGTAAATATAAAAGTACCCATTTGTTGTTAACTGTCCTTACATATTTCTCCTGTGTGCTATTTAAACTAAAGGTGTACCCTGTTATACAAAATAAAAGATCTGTAATAACCAAAGTCTGATTCCGTTAGTAAAATTGGATAACAAAAATCAAGCTCTAATGATCTTCTGGAAGTACAGATACATTTTGTGTGGATTGTTCCCATTTGCTTCCTGTTAGAAATATACCCCTTCAATGAAACACATTCTTCTTTAACCTTTGGAAACGGAAGGCCAAGCAAGTGCTACAAATTCCTTACTAAGGTAATGGCATTTTAATTAGAGATGTGACCAAATCTTTAAGGCTACATTCACACTGAGGTTTTCAGGCAATTTAGCGATAAAAATAGCACCTGTAAAGCGATTGAAAACTGCCTCTAATGCCTCCCTAGCGTGAAAGCCTGAGTGCTGGGGCGGTGTGCTTGGGGGACTAGAAAAAAATCCATGCAAGCAGCATCTTTGGAGCAGTGTGGGAATGCTATATACAGCGCTCCTAAACTGCCCCTGCCCATTGGAAGCCTCAACAGTAAGTTCTTTTTACTAAGAAAGCTTTACAAGATGAGACTGGAAGAAGGCCAGCAATTGTGTAACCATGTGAAAGCTATGCTAGAGATCATAGAGCAGCTGCGCGCCATTGGAGAGGACATCAAAGACATATACTGCTCTTATTAACGCTTTAGAAACCAGACCCGAGCAGGAGCTGACACTGGAATATGTCAAAGGCAAATTAATTGATGAATATGACAGAAGGAAAGAAAATACACACCATGAGGATAAAGCTCTTAAGATGTACAAAGGCACAAAGCACAACAAAGAAAGCAAAGCCTGTTTTAAAAAAGGACTGTTCTATCTGGAAAGCCGAGCAGCTAAAGCTATCCACAAAAGAAAGAGTCAAAGCAGTCACAAAGGAAACTGCAGACACATCATGGAGTGGCACCTTTAAAGTGACACAGAGCGGCAAGCCACGCGGCTGGTGCATAGACTGAGGTGCAACAAGCCATATCACTAGTGATGAGACCTTCTTCACAAACATTGATTACAGTGCAAAAGACAAAGTTTTTCCAGCAAACGGGAAAAGCATCACATCAGAAGGTAAAGGCCAGGGCTTTCTGAACTGCATTATACCACAAGGCAAGCAAAGTATCATTGTAAAGAAAGTGCAGAATGCTCCAGAACTAGAAGGCAGTCTTCTGTCAGTGAAAAGTCTTGCAAACAATGGTCTTATGCCGCGTACACACGATCGGACATTCCGACAACAAAACCGTGTATTTTTTTCCGACGGATGTTGGCTCAAACTTGTCTTGCATACACACGGTCACACAAATGTTGTCGGAAATTCCGATCGCCAAGAACGCGGTGACGTACAACACTACAACGAGCCGAGAAAAATGAAGTTCAATGACTCCAAGAATGCGTCGAATTGATTCCGAGCATGCGTAGGATTTTTGTGCGTCGGAATTGGATACACACGATCGGAATTTCCGACAAGAACTTTTGTTGTCGGAAAAATTGAGAACCAGCTATCAAACATTTGTTGTCGGAAATTCCAACAGCAAATTTCTGATGGAGCCTACACACGGTCGTAATATCCGACCAAAAGCTCACATCGAACATTTGTTGTCGGAAATTCCGATTGTGTGTACGCGGCATTACAGTTAAGTTCCAGGGTGATGAATGCACAATTCACAATAATAAGCAATTCCTCACAAAAGGAAAACTGGATGATCACCTTTACAGGCTCATCACCACAGACCAACAATGGTATCAATAAGGCTGGTTTCACACTGGGGCGGTGGGGGCGGTGGCGGTATAGCGCCGCTATTTTTAGCGGCGCTATAACGTCGGGATTGTTGAGCTATTCGGCCGCTAACGGTGTGGTTTTAACCCCCGCTAGCGGCCAATAAAGGGTTAATGCCACCCGCAAACCGCGGCTACAGCCGCGGTTTGCGGGCGGTATTACCGCGGTATCCCATGCATTTCAATGGGAAGGAGCGGTGGTAAACACACCGCTCCTCTCACCGCTCCAAAGATGCGGCTAGCAGGACTTTTTTTACCGTCCTGCTAGCGCACCGCTCCAGTGTGAAAGCCCTCAGGGCTTTCACATTGGAGTGAAAGGAGCCGCTGTTTAGGCTCGGTTTGCAGGCGCTATTTTTAGCTAAATAGCGCCTGCAAACCGCCCCAGTGTGAAAGGGGCCTAACTGTAAGCCCAAAGTCCATAGAGAGGAGTGGTGGGGTAATGAAGGCGGTAGCTGTCCTCAGAGAAAGCCAACTCTGTATATAGAATAGAAAGGGGAAAACACAGGAAGCACCACCTAAGTGCAGTATTAAAAGCACGGTTTTAATGGCAAGGTACATAAAATCACTCACAAGATGAAGTTAAAACATGAGCTCATCTATAGTCTGGTAGTCCAGGTAACTCCTAGTGTCTGAATATTTCACCATCACAGCCACGCATGGGTGTCATAGTCGTTACTAGGAGTTACCTGGACTACCAGACTACAGATGAGCTCATGTTTTAACTTCATATTGTGAGTGATTTTATGTACCTTGCCATTAAAACCCTGCTTTTGAAACTGCACTTAGGTGGCTTTCCTGTGATTTCCCTTTTTTTTTTTTTCATCACCACGAACCAGCATGCCAATATAGTCTCTAATGACCTACACAGCAAATGTATTCACTTATGGAACAGGCGGCTGGGGCACAGAAGTCCAGTAGCTATACAGGACATTATAAAGAGAGGCTTATCAGAAGATTTGAAAATAATGCCTTGCAAAGTGCTCATGAAATGTATTGAAGCAAAAGCCACACGTGCTCCCCTTCCACAGGTATCTCAAAGAAAAACTACCCACCCCCTGTAGCTCATACACAGTGATGTATGCGGTCCAATGAACTCCCACGTCAGGCGGGAACAGATATCTACTGACTTTCATTGATGATTATTCCAGGTACACAACTACTTTTCTGATGAAACACAAGAATGAAACATCAGAGAAACTTCAAGAGTTCGTTGCCATGTCTAGCAACAAGTTCCAACAGAAACCAGGAATAATACACACCGACAATGGGGGAGAATACATAAGCAAAGAAGTGGCCTCATACCTTAAGAGACAAGGAATAGTAAAGCAGACAACCGTACCATACACTCCTGATCAAAATGATGTAGCAGAAAGGAAAAAAATCGCACTCTTATAGAAATTGCCAGATGCATGTTGTCAGATGCCAACCTACCTCACAAGTACTGGGGAGAAGCAGTCATGACTGCAACCTACCTACAGAACAGACTACCCTCAAGAGCCATTAAAAGTACTCGATTTGAAATGTGGCATGGATCAAAGCTTAGCATAGGGCACATCAGAGTGTTTGGATGTAAAGCATATGCCTAGATTCCAAGTGAGAAGCAATCCAAGCTAGAGAACAGAGCCATAGAGGGCATTGTAGTAGGCTACAGTGAGCAAACTAAGGGTTACAGAATCCTACACTCAAAGACTGACAAAGTGACAATAAGCAATAGTGTTTATTTTGATGAGAGCCCATCACCAGAAACACCAATCCCTGAAAGCTGTGAAATGAATATGCCCAGCAACCCAGAAGAAAGGGTCGATCAAAGTGAACCTGTGCAGGAATCAGAACAAGAGGTGGAACTCACAATGCTTAAATCAAGTTCTCCACCAGATCATGATGAACTGCCTGAAGTCAGAAGATCCACTTGGACTACAAAGGGGATACTACCCCACAAGCTGTCATACACTGTCAAAACACACAGCATACTTGAACCAACATCTTGGGAAGACATAGAAAATCTGCCAAAACGTGAAGCCAATAAATGGAGAAAGGCAGCAGAAAAATTAAAGTTACTTCAAGAAAATAAAACCTGGACACTCACAGATCTCCCTCCTAACTGCAAAACTATAGGAAGTAAGTGGACTTTCAAAGTTAAGTTAGATGCAGAAGGGAATATCCACAAATACAAAGCCTGACTAGTTGCCAGGGGTTACTGCCAGAAATTCGGCAAAGATTACGATGAAACATTCGCTCCCGTCGTAAAACACTCCTCCATCAGAGCGCTTCATAGCCTTGCAGCCGGGAAGTGCATGCAAGTCAAACACCTAGACGTTAAAACTGCTGTCCTATATGGAGATATTAAGGAAGATCTTTACATGAAGCAACCACCAGGGTTTGAGCAAGGAGACAACCTTGTGTGTAAATTTCAGAAGAGAATTTATGGTCTTACGCAATTGACAAGGATGTGGAATGAGAAATTGAACAAAGTACTTACCAGAGGGGGATTCTCAAGAAGTAAAGCAGATCCCTGTCTCTATTCCAAGAATCAAGAAGACAGATGGATATAAATCCTTATCTATGTTGATGACATTATGACTTACTTTGAACAAGAAGGGTATTACAATCAGATAGTTCACAAACTGAAGGAAAATGTTGAAATCAAAGAGCTAGGGAACATTAGCTACTATCTGGGAATCCAAATAGAGAAAGAAGAAGATGGAAGTTATCTTCTCAACCAATCTCAGAAAATCTCTGAAATATTGGAACAATTCCATATACAAGATGCAAAAGAAGTGAAGACTCCTATGGAACCAGGCTATCTAAAGAGCAATGAAGCAGAAAACTTGCTACCCAACAATGACATGTATCGCAGAGAAAACTGTAAGCTACTATATGTTGCCACTGCGACAAGACCAGACATAGCCGCAGCAGTGGGCATACCATGCAGGAAAGTCTCAGCTCCCTGTCAGCGTGACTGGCAGTGGCGGCCCGTCCATGGGGGCACCCGGGCGCCGCTCCCCCTCCTGTGGTCACCAAAAAAAAAAAACGGGCCCTTTAAGAGTTTTTTTTTTTTTTTTTTTAAACGTCAGTGGCGGTGCGTCCATAGTGGGCGCAGAAGCGCCGCCCCTGCTCGCTTCTGCGCCCGTCCATCACTCACAATACATAAGTTCATGCATTGCATGAACCTATGTATTGCTGCCGCCCACTATTCAGATGGCCGGCCCCTTGAGCGCCGGCCATCTGAATAACAGCGTCTCGTTGGCCTTTAGAAGTGCCTATCAGAGCCAGCAGGCTCTGATAGGCTTCCCGACTACAGCCTGAGGGCTGTAATCGGCTTCTAAATATCTAATGAGAGGACGCACAGGGGTGCGTTCCCTGGCCAATCAGGTTCACCGGGTCTGGTTACCGGTAACCTGATTGGCTGAAGCGACATTGAGGGCGGGAGAAGAAATCGAGGACGGAAGAAGGACGGCGCTGACTCGAGGAAGGTAAGTGCAGGGCTGGGGGGGACAAACTGGCTGTATTATGAGGACAAACTGGCTGTATTTGGGGAACAAACTTGCTGCATACGGGGGACAAACTGGCTGTATATTGGGGGGCAACTGGCTGCATATTGGGGACAAACTGGCTGTATATTGGGGGGACAAACTGGCTGCATATTGGGGACAAACTGGCTGTATTATGGGGGGGACAAACTGGCTGTATTATTGGGGGGACAAACTGGCTGTATTATTGGGGGGACAAACTGGCTGTATTTGGGGGACAAACTGGCTGTATATGGGGGACAAACTGGCTGTATTGTGGGGACAAACTGGCTGTATATGGTGGACAAACTGGCTGTATTATTGGGGGGACAAACTGGCTGTATTATTGGGGACAAACTGGCTGTATTATTGGGGGGACAAACTGGCTGTATTGGGGGGACAAACTGGCTGTATTATTGGGGGGACAAACTGGCTGTATTATTGGGGGGACAAACTGGCTGTATTATTGGGGGGACAAACTGGCTGTATTATTGGGGGGACAAACTGGCTGTATTGGGGGGACAAACTGGCTGTATTTTGGGGACAAACTGGCTGTATTATTGGGGGGACAAACTGGCTGTATTATTGGGGGGACAAACTGGCTGTATTATTGGGGGGACAAACTAGCTGTATTGGGGGGACAAACTGGCTGTATTTTGGGGACAAACTGGCTGTATTATTGGGGGGACAAACTGGCTGTATTATTGGGGGGACAAACTGGCTGTATTTTGGGGACAAACTGGTTGTATTGTGGGGACAAACTGGCTGTATATGGGGGGAAACTAGTGGCGTTTGGGCACAGTGGCTGCGTTTAATGGGCACAGTGGCAGCAATTGATGGGGTTTTTTTTTTTTAAGTTTGTTTGCGCCCCCCCAAAAAACTTGAGCACCAGGCGCCACTGGTGACTGGAATGCAATAAAAGGAGTGATGCAGTACCTCAAAGGAACAATTCAGATGAAGTTATGGTTACCAGCAACATCAAATCCAAAACTGGTCGGATATGTGGATGCTGATTGGGCCAGGGACTCTACAGACCACAAATACACAAGTGAATTCGTCTTCCATTATGGGGAAGGAACCATAGGTTGGTCTAGTCGAAAGCAAGCAACTGTCGCTCTATCTTCCACTGAAGCAGAATACATTGCAGCAGCCTACGCATGTCAAGAAGCGATATGGATTTGTCAACTTTTTGTGGTCATTGGATTAGACATGTCAAAACCAATTCCCATTTTTGAAGATAACCAGGGATGTAAAAAGCTTACGCAATCAGAAAGGGCCAATCCTAGGACCAAACACATCGATTTTAAGTATCACATACTAAGGGACAACCAAGAGCAAGGTGTTATTGACATTCAATACTGCCCATCAGAGGAGATGACTGCTCATGTACTCACCAAGCCTTTGTTGAAGGAACATCATAGTTATTTCCAGAAGAAGCTAAATATAATTTGAAAAAGCACATGCTGTTGAGAAGGGGTGTTGGAAAAGCAACAGCAATCTGCTTGCAAACTGTGACTGTGTATATGCATTATAGCTGTCTATCCAGCAGGTGCCACTGTAAGTTTGGGCAGTGAAAGGCATTAAATAGAGCGGATATGTTTAGTTGGAGAACTAAAGCCCTTTGATAACTTAAAATTGCACTTTGACCTACCTAATGCATGCTTTTTTTAGATATCTACAGTACAATTGAAACATGCCTTTCAAATACAATTTAAACAGCAACCAGTAGCTTTTTATACCTCGACCCTAGAGGAAGTACTCAGAGATGATACCCTCACTAAACCCCTGTCCACTATTTATAAGACCATGTCTCCCTCTGTCCACTTGGGGCTGGAAACTCTTAAATCTAAATGGCCACTGGACTTTTCTAGCTTAGATGATGAAGGTTGGGAGAAAATATGGGAGTGCGCCTTTTTACAGCTGGTTTCCGCAAGGGACAGGTTGATTCAGTACAAACTCCTACATAAGATCTATCTCACACTTGCACTTTTGCACAGTGTTGGCGGTGTGCTGAAGACTCAGCAGACTTTATCCAAATCTTTTGGCAATGCCCTTATATTCAAACTTTTTGTGAAGCGGTGGTCTCGGTCATACATTCTGTCACCACTATTCATGTGCCCCAGACAGTGGAGGTTTGTTTACTGGGTTTGGTGGACACTCTGGCTCATCTTCGGGCTTCCAGGAAGCTGATAGGATTATTATTATTCTATGCAAGGAAAATTATACTTCTCCAGTGGAAATCTTCATCTCCTCCAACCCTTTCATCGTGGAAAAAAATCAATAATGTTAATTTACAACTGTACAAGACCACCTATTTAGCAAGAGGATGCCCTGAAAAATTTCACAAGGTTTGGGACATTTGGGTAGAGGAGATGTCTACTAATACTGACCCTGAATCTCCTATTTAGTGGATTATCTTACAAATGACTAGGTGAACATGTATACGTAGTTGAACCCACATTCAACCCATATGTCTAAGAGTTGTGACTTCCATCTTTGTTAAAGGGTGCTTAATGCTACCCCTGAGTAGCTAATACCTACAATATACGAACAATCTCAGAAGTTACAGGAGCGTATAGTTATCTTCTAGTGCCAATAGCGGCACTAATGTTAAGGTTTTTTTTTAAAAAAATGTATACTGTTTGTTTTATTGTGATATATGTGGACCGAACCTGGGTATGTTCGATTGGCTCTGTTTTGTATCTGAACTTGAAACCCAATAAAAATAATAAAAAAATAAAAAAAATACCACCAAAAAAAAACCTCTAGTTGTGTGAACAAAAATATAAAAATTTAGTTTAGGTACAGTGTTGCATGACCGCGCAATTGTCATTCAATGTGCGACAGTGCTGAAAGCTGAAAATTGGCCTGGGCAGAAAGGGGATAAAAGTGCCCAGTATTGAAGTGGTTGAAAAAATGTGCTTGCCTCTAAAGAACTATGGGCTGTTGATTGGTCTCATCATCAGTACACAAATACCATACAAAATAAAACAATACTTTGCAAAATAATATATACATATCCAATCACAGGCGTGCAAATGTAAAGGCAGGTTGCAATGATAAGCATGCCTTATCCCCTTTATCTCTCAACAAATATCCCCTGCCATCTACTCGTGATATTGCACACAGAAAGTGCTGTTTACGGGCATATCTCTTGTTCTAGTAACCTTGTTACTGTCTAGTTGCCAAAACCTACATGTTATGCTGGCTAATCCAGCACATTCTTCTTTTATAACTCCACAGGTGGGAGGAAATGTTTAATCCTACTTACATCTAACTCCCCAATTCATTTTTGTTTGTCTCTTTTGTAAAAAATTGTTACTGTAGAAATAATACAAACAGTACAATGATATGTTCCAAAAGAAGCGTATCCTCTTTTATCAGAACAGCAGTAATTTTAAATCTTGTGGTAAACTTGAGAACAAGTTGTGTTTATCAGGTGCCCAGTGCCAAACAAAAACGCTGACATGAAAACTTACATTAAAAATACTTACAAACTTGAGATTTTATTTCTATAACAGTATATTTTGATTAAAAATGCCAAGGCTGTAGAAACGGTCATCACTTGTAGAAGAAAAGAAAATTATAATCCTAGTCTAGAATAGTTACTGTTTATCTGTATGTAAATTCAATCTTTTTGATAATATTGTGCTTCAACCATTTTACTATGTTTGGAATTTAACATTTTAATCTTGGAAAAAATATATATTTGTAACATTTTCCTATGCCATTTTAAAACAATATGGAGGTGAGTTGCTTCTCTGGAGTTATACTTAAAGTGATTGTAAACGATCACCTTGTAAAACAACCCATTCAGTTTAAAAAAGAAATGACAGGCAAAACATTTGTGTATAGAAATAAAAAAAACCCATTATAAATACCTTTTTTCCCCCCTTTTTTAGAAGTGATCACATTCCCTTTGTTTTCAGCTGCATAGGAATTGGGGGAGGAGAAGCAGTAGCTTCACAGTGAATGGCTGTGCAGCGGGGGCGTGTCAAGTCTGCTCATTGGAGTTCCCAGCACAGCTAGAGAACTGACCCCAGTGTGTTCTGCTTAGTGTGGTCAGTTTTTAATAGGAAAGCAGAGGGACTGGCAGGAACAGCAGGGATTTCACATACAGCTAGCAATACAAATAGAACAGGATACGTTTTCATAAAAGTACACAGTACAGCAGGCACATATCAGGAATACGCTTTAAGTCATGCTTTATTTGATTGGCACGGTCTGCGGTATTTAGGCATCAAGCCCAAAGGTGGGTCAGTAAAAAGAGCACTGATCCCTCCATGATTACTGGAATCTTTGATATAGTAAGTGAGGCCCACAGAAAACATAAGAGCAGGCCATGTTAGAGAACAAGAAAAAGTCTGGAGTAGCGTTGAAATGCAGAAAGCTGTTGGGTATGTCTTCTTTTTTTTTTACTTCACTGAGCACTCACAAACTAAATGAAATCCCAATCAAATTATTTGCATTATATTTGTATGGGGGCACCAATATTAGTACATGTACAGTATATCTTCTTACAGTTAATGCAAGTACATTCACCGGTGGTGCAGTCTTCAGCAGGCATAGTTCTCATAATACCTCTAACTGGAATTATCGTTGGGCCCCTTTCACACTGGGGCAGGGAGGTGCGCTGACGGTATAGCGGCGCTATTTTTAGCGCCGCTATACCGTCATTTTTACCGCGATATCGGCTGATAGCGGGGTGATTTTAACCCCCGCTAGCGGCCGAAAAAGGGTTAATACCGCCCGCAATGCGCCTCTGCAGAGGCGCATTGCCCGCGGTATTACCGCGGTTTCCCATAGCTTTCAATGGGCAGCAGTGGTAAAGGAGCGGTAAACACACCGCTCCTTCACCGCTGCAAAGATGCGGCTAGCAGGACTTTTGGAGCGGTCCTGCTAGCGCACCGCTTCAGTGTGAAAGCCTTCGGGCTTTCACATTGAAGACTGCAGGGCACGATTTTTTCAGGCGGTATAGCAGCGCTATTTTTAGCGCTAAACCGCCTGAAAAACGTGTCAGTGTGAAAGGGGCCTTAGTCTAGTGTCAGGTTCCAAAGTCAAAGATAGCTGCTTTTGTGTTAAACAGTGTAACTGGTTTTGTTTGTTTTCATTCTTGACAAATAAAATGATCATCCTTTCTGGAAAACATCACAGTATCACCCAGGGAAATGGATGACAAAGTATCAGCGGCTCAGCACTCTCCAATGAGGAAGCTCACACAGAGGAAGCTCAAATTAGGAGACCCTACCTTGATTTTTATGGAAATAGAGCCCTTAGGGGTGGGATTTTTAAGGCACTACCAAATAGACAATAAAGTATGAAAATATAATATACATTTATTAGAAGAAAATACATGGAAAATTACACATAATCGTGGATACAGAAATACACAATATGCAATTGAAGATACAAAATACTATTTTTCATCTACCTTGATTCTTAGGGTCAATGCAATGTATAGTTCTGAGCAGTAAGTTTTGCATCTTTCTATTCACCTCTGATGTTCAGTCACCTAAGTTTAAGGAGCCCACCCAATTTTGGTTTGGTAAAGGCATGGAAAAAAAATCGCTGAATTGTATGACTGTACCTGCTGTGAAATCAGATGAGCTTTCTTCTCTTCCTTCATCATCCTCAGCAGCTGGATGGAGGTATGTATACCTGCAGGCTCCATTTCTATGCAGACTATATAGGGTTGTACAGGACTTTTAAATCTTGAAAAGTCATCATAGGTAGAAGGTGAAGAATGGAATAGACAATAGAAACATACAGAGCTCTCTCTTCATCTTTATAAGCACTGACAGGGTTAGACTCGGTTCACACTGGGGCGACTCCGGACGCGACTTCAGGTCGCCCCGAGTTGCCCCAAGTCGCGCTATTTTTAAAACTAATTGAAGTCAATGGAGATGTTTTAATGTACACGACTGCGGTCGCTCCGACTTCAAAAAAGGTCCCTGTACTACTTCAATCCGACTCCTAGGCGACTGCTAGGCGACCTGTACCCATTGATTTCAATGGAAGTCGCTCAGAAGTCGTATTCCCTGTCTTAACAGGAGCAACTCTCCAGGAAGAGAACACATATTATTCAGGCAAACCCCTCACTCCCCCCTCCCTCCCACAGAGCTGATTCTTGTTTTATTGGCCACTGGAATGTCTCCTGTCCTGGAAGCGACTTCAAGTCGTGTTGTAAATCACCACAAGTCGTGCTGAGGTCGCCCTGTGATTCATGCTCAAGTTGTGTCTGAGCTGCCTCTCAAAGTCGTGCTGGAAGTCGTGTTGCCCCTGTGTGAACCGAGCCTAAGTGAATAACATTGATTACCTCATTACAATGGCACTTGAAAGTCATGAAATATATTAGGCAGCAAGTAAACACGTTGTCCCAGAAGTTGATGTTTTGAAAGCAGAAAAAATAGGCATCACAATTTTTTTGTGTATGGGGCTGCATAGCTCCAGACTAGTTAGGGTGTCCATGCAGCCAAAAGCGTGATGCTTTGGAGAATATTTACAGAGTGGACAGAATTCATTTTAAAGATTTACCCCAACATAGGTTTGGATTTTTAGTTCTCAGTTTTTGGACTTCAGTAAGTGTTGGCTGGAGTTAGACTTTAAATTGTTGGTCACTTGTGTAAAGTCCATCTAAATCTACTACTCCATCTAACACTACCCTCTCCACAAGTTACAAATGTTCCTATCCTAGGTGACTACATTTCAGTTCTATAGATATAGTGGAGGAATGAGTGTAGCCATCCTAACAGAGGAAGTGTGTTAATGTCCAAATTGGAAGGGGTAGGGTGATAGGGTGGTCGTCACAAATTCCATGTTTCCCTTCTCGTTGGGTGCAAGGCAAGGGTCACATGAGACCCTGTGGTGGGTTCATTTAAGCTACGCCAGGCACTAACCCTTGCACGTGGAGTACCACTTTGTCCTAAGATGTTCTCACCAATACCCGGGACCAGGCTGGAGTCGCGATCATGTGAAGAGTCAAATATTAAGGCGGACTCCCAACTCTGAGATGAGCCACATATGTGCAGTACCCAAAGTACGAAGTTCCTCCTTGCGCTGCTTCATCCCATGTCCTACACACTTGTACTGATGTATATGTTGCAATCAGAGGGACAGACTGAGCCTCTGTCAACTCCACCAGTCAGCGTACCTCTGTTACCTCACTCCCAGTAACAGAATGGGGTCCCCCCAAGCACATAGCGTGGACCTCATATGTGCTCTGCTTAACTCTTCTCTTTCCGTATCTAGTAGTGACCAGGCCATGGATTGCCGTAATGCTTTTCCTCTCCCGGAGACCAACAGAGATGGACAGCAAAGGAGGGAATCAAAGCACTGACCCCCTCACTACCGGAGAACCTGTCACCTAACCAGGTACCATGCCAACAACTGGCTACTGTTTCTTCTTGCAATTACTCATGGCAACCACCTTATTCTTCTTGTCTTGTTAAATGAACCTCTGACGAAGTGACATTACACATACCCCATATTGTGATTGTGGACCCAAGATCTTTAGTAATACGCCAAGACCTCCCAAGACCTCACATGCACCCCTTTAAATAACTTCAGACCAGGCCCTGAGCAGTTGAACCAACTTTAACTGTAAACTTGGCACAACATATATGTAGCGATACCCCCAGTTAAGAGGGCTGCCTTCAGGGACGTACCTAGAGCATTTGGCACCCGGGGCGGATCCTATATCTGGCACCCCCCCACATTCAAATGTAAAAACACCCCACTGTGCCCCCGGCATACCTCTGCATCCTTCAATATCTCTTTGTCACTACTGTGTACCCCCTCTCCACAACTGCACCTCTGGACCCCTTTACATTACACAGCACCCTGCATCTCTGGACCCCTTTACATTACACAGCACCCTGCGCCTCTGGACCCCTTTACACTACACATCCCCCTGCGCCTCTGGGCCCCTTTACATTACACAGCACCCTGCACCTCTGGACCCCTTTACATTATACAGCCCCCTGCACCCCTTTACATTACACAGCACCCTGCATCTCTGGGCCCCTTTACATTACACAGTCCCCTGCACATCTGGGCCCCTTTACAATACACAGCACCCTGCATCTCTGGACCTCTTTACATTACACAGCACCCTGCCCTTCTGGACCCTTTACATTACACAGCACCCTGCACCTCTGGACCCCTTTACATTACACAGCCCCCTGCATCTCTGGACCCCTTTACATTACACAGCACCCTGCGCCTCTGGGCCCCTTTACATTACACAGCACCCTACACCTCTGGACCCCTTTACATTACACAGCCCTCTGCGCCTCTGGGCCCCTTTACATTACACAGCACCCTACACCTCTGGACCCCTTTACATTACACATCCCCCTGCGCTTCTGGGCCCCTTTCCATTACACAGCACCCTGCCCTTCTGGACCCCTTTACATTACATAGCACCCTGCACCTCTGGACCCCTTTACATTACACAGCACCCTGCACCTCTGGACCCCTTTACATTACACAGCACCCTACACCTCTGGACCCCTTTACATTGCACATCCCCCTGCGCCTCTGGGCCCCTTTACATTACACAGCACCCTGCACCTCTGGGCCCCTTTACATTACAAATTCCCTTGCACCTCTGGGCCCCTTTACATTATACAGCCCCCTACACCCCTTTACATTACAGAGCCCCTTGCACCTCTGGGCCCCTTTACATTACACTGCACCCTGCCCTTCTGGACCCCTTTACATTACACAGCCCCCTGCAACTCTGGGCCCCTTTACATTACACAGTCCCCTGCACCTCTGGGACCCTTTACATTACACAACACCCTGCACCTCTGGGTCCCTTTACATTACAAAGTCCCTTGCACCTCTGGGCCCCTTTACATTATACAGCCCCCTGCACCCCTTTACATTACACAGCCCCCTGCACCTCTGGGCCCCTTTACATTACACAGCCCCCTGCACCTCTGGGACCCTTTACACTACACAGTCCCCTGCACCTCTGGGACCCTTTACATTACACAGTCCCCTGCCCTTCTGGACCTCTTTATATTACACAGTCCCCTGCACCTCTGGGCCCCTTTACATTACACAGCACCCTGCATCTCTGGACCTCTTTACATTACACAGCACCCTGCCCTTCTGGACCCCTTTACATTACACAGCACCCTGCACCTCTGGACCCCTTTACATTACACAGCCCCCTGCATCTCTGGACCCCTTTACATTACACAGCACCCTGCACCTCTGGGCCCCTTTACATTACACAGCACCCTACACCTCTGGGCCCCTTTACATTACACATCCCCCTGCACCTCTGGGCCCCTTTACATTTCACAGCACCCTGCCCTTCTGGACCCCTTTACAATACATAGCACCCTGCACCTCTGGACCCCTTTACATTACACAGCACCCTGCATCTCTGGACCCCTTTACATTACACAGCACCCTACACCTCTGGACCCCTTTACATTGCACATCCCCCTGCGCCTCTGGGCCCCTTTACATTACACAGCACCCTGCACCTCTGGGCCCCTTTACATTACAAATTCCCTTGCACCTCTGGGCCCCTTTACACTATACAGCCCCCTACACCCCTTTACATTACAGAGCCCCTTGCACCTCTGGGCCCCTTTACATTACACAGCACCCTGCACTTCTGGACCCCTTTACATTACACAGCCCCCTGCACCTCTGGGCCCCTTTACATTACACAGTCCCCTGCACCTCTTGGACCCTTTACATTACACAGCACCCTGCACCTCTGGGCCCCTTTACATTACAAAGTCCCTTGCACCTCTGGGCCCCTTTACATTATACAGCCCCCTGCACCCCTTTACATTACACAGCCCCCTGCACCTCTGGGCCCCTTTACATTACACAGCCCCCTGCACCTCTGGGCCCCTTTACATTACACAGCCCCCTGCACCTCTGGGACCCTTTACATTACACAGTCCCCTGCACCTATGGGACTCTTTACATTACACAGTCCCCTGCCCTTCTGGACCTCTTTATATTACACAGTCCCCTGCACCTCTGGGCCCCTTTACATTACACAGCACCCTGCATCTCTGGACCTCTTTACATTACACAGCATCCTGCCCTTCTGGACCCCTTTACATTACACAGCACCCTGCACCTCTGGACCCCTTTACATTACACAGCCCCCTGCATCTCTGGACCCCTTTACATTACACAGCACCCTGCACCTCTGGGCCCCTTTACATTACACAGCACCCTACACCTCTGGGCCCTTTACATTACACATCCCCCTGCACCTCTGGGCCCCTTTACATTTCACAGCACCCTGCCCTTCTGGACCCCTTTACAATACATAGCACCCTGCACCTCTGGACCCCTTTACATTACACAGCACCCTGCATCTCTGGACCCCTTTACATTACACAGCACCCTACACCTCTGGACCCCTTTACATTGCACATCCCCCTGCGCCTCTGGGCCCCTTTACATTACACAGCACCCTGCACCTCTGGGCCCCTTTACATTACAAATTCCCTTGCACCTCTGGGCCCCTTTACATTATACAGCCCCCTACACCCCTTTACATTACAGAGCCCCTTGCACCTCTGGGCCCCTTTACATTACACAGCACCCTGCCCTTCTGGACCCCTTTACATTACACAGCCCCCTGCACCTCTGGGCCCCTTTACATTACACAGTCCCCTGCACCTCTGGGACCCTTTACATTACACAGCACCCTGCACCTCTGGGCCCCTTTACATTACAAAGTCCCTTGCACCTCTGGGCCCCTTTACATTATACAGCCCCCTGCACCCATTTACATTACACGGCACCCTGCACCTCTGGGCCCCTTTACATTACACAGCCCCCTGCACCTCTGGGCCCCTTTACATTGCACAGCCCCCTGCACATCTGGGACCCTTTACATTACACAGTCCCCTGCACCTCTGGGACCCTTTACATTACACAGTCCCCTGCCCTTCTGGACCTCTTTATATTACACAGTCCCCTGCACCTCTGGGCCCCTTTACATTAAACAGCCCCCTGCACCTCTGGGCCCCTTTACATTACACAGCACCCTTGCACCTCTGGGCCCCTTTACATTACACAGCACCCTTGCACCTCTGGGCCCCTTTACATTACACAGCACCCTGCCCTTCTGGATCCTTTACATTAAACAGCCCCCTGCACCTCTGGGCCCCTTTACATTACACAGTCCCCTGCACCTCTGGGACCCTTTACATTACACAGTCCCCTGCGCCTCTGGGCCCCTTTACATTACACAGCACACTGTAGCTCTGGACCCCCTGCATGTTACACAGACCCCCCTTCAGCGCAGGCCCCCCTTCAGTGTATCCACCCCTTCAATGCAGACCCCCCCGTTCAGTGCAGACGCCCCCCGTTCAGTGCAGACGCCCCCAACCGTTCAGTGCAGATGCCCCCCGTTCAGCGTAGCCCCCCTCGTTCAGTGCAGACACCCCTCGTTCAGTGCAGACACCCCCTCGTTCAGCGTAGCCCCCCCGTTCAGTGTAGCCCCCCCTCGTTCAGTGCAAATGCCCCCTCATTCAGTGCAGACGCCCCCCTCGTTCAGTGCAGACGCCCCCTCGTTCAGTGCAGACACCCCCTCGTTCAGTGTAGCCCTCCTCGTTCAGTGTAGCCCCCCTCATTCAGTGCAGACGCCCCCTCGTTCAGTGTAGCCCCCCTCGTTCAGTGCAGACGCCCCCTCGTTCAGTGTAGCCCCCCTCGTTCAGTGCAGATGCCCCCTCGTTCATTCAGTGTAGCCCCCCCACTCAGTGTAGCGCCCGTGTTCAGTGCAGACGCCCCCTCATTCAGTGTAGCCCCCCCTCGTTCAGTGTAGCCCCCCCGCTCAGTGTACCCCCCCTCGTTCAGTGAAGCCCCCCCTTCAGTACCTCAGATCAGCGCAGCGGCACATGCACGCAGGTCCCCTCCCCCTGTTTACACATAAACAGGGGGAAGGGGGAGGCGGCTTCACTCTGCTGCTCTGTAGCTGTGTGACATCCGGGATCACACAGACAGGCAGCCCGCAGCCGCGAGAGGAGAGGAGGGGATGGTAGGTGTCACCTTGCACCCCCCCTCACACCCCGTCCAACTCCTCCTCGCCTCTCCCTGCCTGTCAGTGTGCCGCTGCAGCAATGACTAAACCTACGGCGCTGCGGCCGCGGGTGTAGTACAATCGCGGAGGGGGGTGCCAGTCTGACACCCCCCAGTGTGTGGTACCCGGGGGCGCCCCGCCCCCCCCTTAGTACGCCTCTGGCTGCCTTGTTTGTTTTTGGGCCTTGTAGTGCACCGCTGTCAACCCCTGGCAATTGGCTCTAACCTCTCGTGACACAGTTAGGAAAAGGGATGATAGAATTGCACTCTCTCTCTCTCTAGTATTCTATATGACACAGTCCCCTTTATAATATAGCACAGTAATTGACACTGACAACTGACAAGTAATAAACTTAACTATAGGTTCTTTACTATTAGTAAAGGTTAAAAGGGTAAAACAGTATGCAATGTCACATGCAGATCCCTGCAATATAAGTATACTTATCAAACGATAAAACATTCAGCAATGTAATGACAGTTTAATAGACCCCGCTGCAGCTATCCTCCCTTGTGAGCAAGATGGCGCCCAGCAATGTCCTATAATACCCAGTCAGGCCTGACTATAACTTGGGGTATAGTTTGATGAAGAAATCTTCGCTAGCAAAACACGGTGGTGCACTTAAAGAACAAATTGTAATCCAATGGGGTAGCGATGATCGCTACCTTTGTAAAGCTGGAGAGACTAGTAAACTCAGTTCAGCAGGTTCTGGTGCGAACCGAACCGGGGGGTGTTCGGCTCATCCCTAATGCAGAGCCTCAGCGACCCGTTCTTCTTCCTTACCACCATGATGGGGGAAGCATATGGACTCCTTGACTCTCGAATAACCCCTGTCCTCTTGAGCTCTGTTAACTGCTCACGCAAATCTTCCAAGTCAGCCAGGGGGACTCGTTGGACCCTCTCCTGGAAGGGTTTGTCTTCCTGCAGACGGATTTTATGGGTGGCACTCCTCGCACACCCCACGTCAAACTCATCTTCTGAGAATATCTTCCTCCATCTGGTCAGCTGGGCCTTGGCTCTCTCCTTCCACTTCAGTGGCAAGGTGGTATCTTCCAAACAGAGTCCCTCCAGAGTGACTTCTCCTCCCTCCATCCCCTTCAATTCAGACACGGTCACTGGGGTAGCAGGATTTACTTTGCCCAGTAGTACCCGGGCTGGGATCTTCACAGGAGAACTAGTGACATTTCTGATGCTCACTGGAATCTGGCCCTTCGCCTTCTTCAATGCCCTCAATGGGACCACTTCAGAGATCACTTCCAATCCTGGGTGAGTGTTGAAGGGGTCTGGCTCCAAGACCACAAAGGGGCCAGGCTGCTCCCAGGAGAGTTTTACCGTAGCCTGAAGACAGGTCACCTCACCAGGCTGCAGTATATTCTCCTTCCTCGACAGTCTCCAGACTCTTCCCACCCCCTCTTCCGGGGCCTTTTGCTCCAGGATCAACTTCTGATAGACCTGTTGCAGCATGGGGTGAATCTTCTGTTTGGGAGGACTCCGCTCCTGCACTAAAGGGGTCAGCAGTCTCCTGACCAAGTCAGTGTTGGTCCCTATCAACATGGAACTGGTGTTGGCCCCTGACGGGTGAGGACAAACTACCGCCAGGGTCTCAAAGACTTCCGCCTTTCCTGTCACTGATGGATCAAAGGCCAGCCTGATTGAGACATAACCATCGTAGGGAAAGCTACGAGTGCCAATCCCCCCTATCTGTAGGTCTTCCAGCTTCTGTAAAGGCACATGACTCAAATACTTCCGATAAAAGTCTCTGTATAAAAGAGTCACTTGGGCTCCTGTATCTAGGAGGGCCTTGGTGTAGACTCCCGCCACTTGAATGGAGACTAGAGGGGAGGGTCCTATTAACTTGTCTGGGAACTTCTTCTGAGGTGCTTCCTCCTTTGGACTCCTTGATTTTCCTAATGGTGTTTTCTTCTTCTTCCATTTTTCTCTGGACCTCAACACTTTTTGGACCTGGTATGCATTGATCTTTCTCCGGTTGTCAAATTTCAACTCCCGACAGGCGGTATGGGGGGTTTTAGGAGGGGCATTTTTTCCCTTTTCTTTTTGCTCTGCTTGTTTTTGCATCTTTTTGGAGCTTTCTGTAAGTAGCGGGTGCCCGGCTGACTCCTTCACCGGGGCCCTCTGAAGTTTTCCGCCTGCTGGTATTGAGTGCCTCGGTTCTTCCTTGGACTGGGGCACACTTTCCCAGTGTGGCCGGCTCCTCCACAATTGAAGCAGACAATTTCCTTCCTTATTTTTGGGGATGTTGGAATGGGAACATTCCGGTCCGGTTCACTCTTGATCTCTCCTTTCTCCTTGGTTCCTGAGTCCTTGGCCAATAAAGAGGTCAATAAATCCAGTACTTGGGCCATCTGAGACTTCATGGTTTCTACTTTCGAGTCACGTTCGGTAGCTACTGCTGTTCTGACTCCCACGGAAGCAGGTGGGGTGGTCTTCTCAATCCCCTGTTGATCCTTCAGCAAGGCCTCTTCGTCCCTTATGATCCGCACAAGGTCTGGGTAACGCAAAGCCATGACTCCATCAGAGGTCTTCAAGTGAAGCCAAACTGGATCCGAACGTAAGGCTCCCCTTAGGATCTGCTTCATCCTGGTAGTGTCTATGACTAATTTTGCTGTGCCAAATTGTCCCTTTCTCAGTACAATTTGGCACAGCATCCTGTTCAGTCTCCGGACATATTCAGACAACTTCTCCCCCGGCTGTTGGATGGTATGTTCAAATTGATACACCAACTCTGACACCTTCTCCAGCTGGCCAAATTCCTCCTGCAACATAGACAGATAATCCATTGCTGTACACACAGTATTGCTGCACCTAAGATTCTTCACAGCCTCAGCAGCAGTACCCTTCAAGCTTTCGTTGATGCGCTGCTTTTTCTGTGCTTCTGGAACTTCCCAACCTTCTACTGCCTGCATTGCCTGCTCAATCCAGGTGTCGAAGTCTTCTTCCCCGGGTGGTACAGGTTGTGTTCCTGAAAACACCCGGAGCTTCCGGTACCCGGCTTCCACATGTACCGTGCTGGTTTTCTGGCACTTAGTAACAAAGTTTACCAAAGCAGTCAGCAGTTCCGGCCCTATGGCGGCCAGGGGTAATTCCGGAGCTTTCGTCTCGCGGCTGCCTCCCATTTTGGAGAAGAGTAACGGAGATAATGATGGGGAGGTTCGTGGAGACTCTTTCTTCACAGCCTCAGTATGCACTAAGCGATACGTTTTGTCATCAATGGCCTTTACATTCTGCCCTCTGAACTCTTCTGGGATTCCTCTTGTCCATTCCACTAGTGCATATGCCCCGGAGGTATCTGACTTTACATCCACCGCCCATGCTTTCCATCTTGGAGATATTGACATTATTAGCTGCTTTACCTCTTCTTTTTCCTGGATCCCTTCCGGTAGTTCAACAGCTACCGCCCGGATTGGATCAACAGCCCACTCTGCGCACCATTGTGTCACTGCCTGCGGGTCCATGCTGGTACTTCCGACCGGCTTGATTGCAGCGTGCAACCCACAAGGATCCCGGAACCGAGCCCCCACGTTTAGCGATACCCCCAGTTAAGAGGGCTGCCTTGTTTGTTTTTGGGCCTTGTAGTGCACCGCTCTAAACCCTTGGCAATTGGCTCTAACCTCTCGTGACACAGTTAGGAAAAGGGATGATAGAATTGCACACTCTCTCGCTAGTATTCTATATGACACAGTCCCCTTTATAATATAGCACAGTAATTGACACTGACAACCAATATACATAACTATAGGTTCTTTACAATTAGTAAAGATTAAAAGGGTAAAACAGTATGCAATGTCACATGCAGATCGCTGCAATATAAGTATACTTATCAAAAGATAAAACATTCAGCAATGTAATGACAGTTTAACAGATCCCGCTGCAGCTATCCTCCCTCGTGAGCAAGATGGCGCCCAGCAATGTCCTATACTACCCAGTCAGGCCTGACTATAACTTGGGGTATAGTTTGATGAAGAAATCTTCGCTAGCAAAACACGGTGGTGCACTTAAAGAACAAATTGTAATCCAATGGGGTAGCGATGATCGCTAACTTTGTAAAGCTGGAGAGACTAGTAAACTCAGTTCAGCAGACCGTCTCCCCAGAGTGTAACTGTAATCACTGATTGGCCTGGATAAAGTTAAATAGGCACAAAGTTAATAATATGTGGCTCTGAGCAGGCGCTCTCTCACCCGACCGGACCAGTCCTTGTCCGGTACCTCCGCTACTGTGACTGTCCACGACGCCCGGGTCTTCGGTCCTCCTGATGACAACTCTTCACAACAGGGTCAGACGCTCCGCAGGCTCCTCGGTGGAGCGGAAGGCTCTTTGGAAGAAAATGCAAGGCCCAGGTTTCAGGCCTTGCACGCACAGCAGGTCAGCACAGGGATCCTCTTCCTGGGAGGGCGGTGTCCAAAGAGAAAGAAACAGTCCCTGCCTCTCCCTTATAAAGTCCACCCCAGCAGTCCTTGTGCGGGGAAATGCACCCTGGGTGCCCTAAAGCGTGCTGGGGACTGTAGTCTCTTTAGGAAAAACGATACCCCGCTACACATATAACATGCAATAACGTCCTTTTCCTATCTAAACCTAACTGTTGCTGCCCCAGGTTACCTGCACAGATTAAGTCTCTTTGAGAGAAGTCTATGCTTGGCAATGCTCGAACAGAGAAGTCTATTTTCCTGGGGTCTTCTGACGAACTGGCATTCCAGAGCAGACCACAGGTCCCGGCAAATCTCTAGTTGCGTGTGTTCCCCAAGCGTTTTTCCAAGTGTTCCCTGGAGCCTTCTTTGGATTCTGAACTCTTCCCTTTTATAGGGGCCAAACCCCAGTGAAAACCCATGAAAAAACCTGGGAAAGGTGGCAAAACATTAACCCTTTCCCCCTGACCTGGGCAGCCTAAATACACAGGAGACCACCTGTCTACAGGATCACCAGGTCAAAATAAAAAAAAAGCCTTAAAGTGGAGTTCCACCCATTTAAAAGTCAGCAGCTACAAAAAGTGTAGCTAGCTGCTGACTTTTAATAATCATACACTCACCTGTCCCACGGTCCAGCGATGCGGGGGGACTAAGCCCCGCTCTTCTCCCCCGCCTCTCCACAGTGCTGGCATTCTAAATGTGGGCGCCTGGCTGCGTGCTGTGAATGGCCGGGCAATCTTCTGGGACCCAGAAGATTGCAGGGATGAAGGGGGGAGAGGTGATCTTCCTTCCGGCGCCGAGGCGCCAGGGGAGGAAGTGGGAGCTGGGTGCCTCTAAAAACAGGGTACCCGCTCCCCCGTGCCTCTAAAAACAGGGTACCCGCTCCCCCCCCCAAAAAAAATATGTCAGGGGGTCACCTGCACTTAAAGCGGAAGTTCAATTTTTGGGTGGAACTCCGTTTTAAAAAGGAAAATGAAAGCAGCCACAACATCTATCAACTGGTATACTGCAATATATTAAAGCAAAAACATTTTTTCATAGGACTTTTTAGGTATCAAAAATTACATAAAGTCTGAATCACAATAGTAAGATCATGCAACATAGTGGTGGTCCTTGTGATTTATTTTAGCTTTTAAGTAGATACTTCTACCTGTTTTGCCTCCTATGACTTCTTTAGGGAGATTTATTGACTACATGAAGCATATACATTCATCTCGAATCCCATCAGGAATTCACAAATGACCATGTACTATCTTGTGTGAAACCATTAATCAACATCATACAGTAAACTCAATATAATGGAAAAAAAAACAGTTTGCACCAGAACTCTCAGGGTAGTAGGTTCAAGCTGTATATCAGTGCACTGAGAGCTGCCCGTAAAATTATCAATTAAATGTTATTCAGTATGATCACTAGAGGGTACCCATGGTCAGATAATCTCAATTGTTTTTTAATAGGTAGAAAAAAGGGATGAAATCAACACAGGAGCCATCATTCCTCTTGTACTCCAGCTGTTAGTATATGCACTAGATTAAACTTTTGTTTTTAGGTTTAGAGCCTCTTTAATTAGAAAGTCTAAATACTTCACCCAAATCATCTTTTACTTAAGTGGATTAAATTTAAGCAGCTTTGACATAATGTTAGTGATTTTTCCATTCTCTGTTGTAATGTGAAACTATTTTTTGAACGAAAAATGTGATCAGACCCTCAAGCCTCGTACACACGGCCGAGTTTCTCGTCATAAAACAAACGTCGTTTTTCTCGTATGTTTTCTTGTCAAGTTTGACGAGATTCTTGTGAAGCTTTTCTTGCATACACACTGTCATTCCAAAATCTTGTCGGTCTAAAAACGCGGTGACGTACAACACGTACAACGGCAGTATAAAGGGGAAGTTCAATTTTCATGGCGTCCTCCCTTGGGCTGCTTTTGCTAATCTCGTGTTGCCGCGTGTTAGTTAAAGTTTGGGAAGAGACGATTCGCGCTTTTCAGACTTCGTGCTTTCAGTTTGTTTTCTGCGGTTCAGTAGGTGCTTGTGGGTTCGTATCTTGTCTTTCGGGGCGAGTAGTCAGGTCGTATCTGTTTTTCAGTGCGTTCTTGTCCACTCGTTTCTGTTTTTCAGGTCGTTCTTCATAGGCCTTGCTGTTCTTCAGTGCGATCTGTTTAGTTCGTTCTGTTCAGACGACCGTTTCTTAGCCATGTTGCGGATACGTTCTCATCGTAGAGATCGTGTTGTGCACCGACTTTGTGTGTCTGTTGGTCTTCTTGTATTGGACCAAAACGAGTCTATGAACAGGGTGAGGAGGAGTTCATTGACCAAGAATTGGTTGCTCCAGTGCGACCAATTCTCTCACATGCCTCTGCTGCGGGAGATCGTGGAGAATAATCCTGAGGACTACAGGAATTTTCTGCGGATGTCTGACCCCGTATTTAAGCATCTGTTGGCTTTGGTGTCCCCCTATATTACCAAGCAGAACACGGTTATGCGGGAAGCCATCAGTTCTGAGCAGAGGCTCATCGCCACGTTGCGCTACCTGGCGACAGGGAGAAGTCTGCAGGACCTGAAGTTCACCACAAGCATCTCCCCCGGGCTCTGGGCGTCATAATCCCAGAGACCTGTTCTGCTATCATCCAAGTCATGCAGGATGACTATATGAGGGTAAGTTTTCGTATATAATATCACCATCTATGTATTTAATGCATGATAATGTATTGTATTTCTTTCATCCTTCCCTAATTAGCATGATTGTAATATGCTGAGAATGTCCCCTTTGTCCCCATGCATGCTGTCCTTTTTTAAGTCATTTTTGGGCCTACATGCATTTTTACTTTTACTTACCTCTCCAGCATGCTCTCCTGGGCCCAAACACATCTAGCCTAGTCTGTTAACAATGTATTTTTTCAGATCCCTTGTAGCCCCCCCCCTCTCAAATTGTTAATAAATTTTCCTGATTGTGAAATTTGGGGGGTCCCAAACACATCTAGCCCACCCCAAAGAAAATAAATGGGCCATCAGAGGGGGGTGAGCAATGTGCGAATTGTGAATTTGTTTCTCTTTTTTTAATAATCCTTAACCAAAATGTTATACTTATGTTGGCCACTAATGTTTTTGTCTAATCTGCTTGCAAAGTTATTTGCAAAAGTACTACATTTTTTTTATCTTATTTGATTCCCCAGCTTCCTTCCACGCCACAGGAATGGCAGACCGTGGCATTGGAGTTTGCCAGGTGGTGGGACTTCCCCAACTGCGAAGGAGCCATTGACGGAAAGCACGTCCGCATCGTGCCACCCCCCCGTTCTGGCTCCTTTGTTTACAACTACAAGGGGTTTCATAGTATCGTGCTGATGGCGGTGGTGTCAGCACAGTATGAATTCCTCTATGTGGATGTGGGAAAGAAAGGAGGGGGAGCCTTCGCCCAGACGGAGTTTGCCCTTCGTCTACAGAGTGATGACCTTGCATTGCCACCGGATGCAGGGAATGTGGAAGGACTCCCCTTTGTCTTTATGGCTGATGAAGCCTTTGGCCTGGGTCGGCATCTCATGAGGCCTTTCCCCCAGAGGACCCTCACCTGGAGAGGAGGGTCTTCAACTACCGGCTGGCCAGAGCCCGAAGAGTTGTGGAGAATGCCTTCGGGATAATGGCCAGCCGGTTCCGTCTTTTTCTGACTCCTATTAATCTTGCGGAGTACAAATTGAACTATATTGTGTTTTGTTGTTGTCTACTGCACAATTTTTTGAGGAAGAAATCTCCTACATATATGGCCACAGTTAGGCTCGAGCCAGGACTTGCTGCGGACAATGCCCTGCCGGGCCTGGAACCTGTTCGTGCTGGCTTGCCCCCCCCCCAAAGTGCCTGTGCAATCAGGCAGAAATATGTGGATTATTTCATGGGTAGGGGGGCCATTCCAATGCCAGAGAATCTGTCCGAATTATAATTTTGCCGTAAAAAAATAAAAAATATCAACTTTCAATTAGTAGTTTTGCTTTGTTTATATTAGTGGTGTGTGCTACTTTTTCAAAGTGTACTTTTAGAGCCAAGTGTACTTTCCTTAGTAAACAACAAACATTTCACTGCTAACAAAACGAAATCCCAAAAAGGCTAGAGTGGTTAAAAAAAAAACAACGACATTTTTTGTATTTTCTTGTATTTTACTTAATCACACATATGGTTAGGTATACATTTTTGGTGTCTGAACATTTTAGAAACCCATTTTCGCCTTTTCACCTAACATGGCAAATTTTGCTGCTAATGAACTTAGAAAAAATCTCCTCAACATTCCTCCAAATACAACAATGTTAAACGTATAAGGCAACATGTCAGACCAATTTTGAAAAAACAAATGTCTATCTGCCCTTCCTCAAAAATGGAGTGTTGTCACCCCTGAACCTGACAAATTTAGAAGATGCACACATTTTTAAGGGGGGGGGGGGGAAACTAGGTTAGTTACTTCCTCATCCCTATTGTCAACATGTGCTACCCGCCATCATGGGGGATCATTCAACATGTTTTGGGGGGGCAACCCCTTCTTCCTTTCTCCTACTTGAGTTGTGAGGAACAGGTTGCACACCCGAAACACGTACATGGAGATCCCGTGATGGCAGATAGCACATGTTGACCCACTGTGTGCATCTTCTACATTTGTTTGTGCAACAAAGTGCTACAAAAGTGAACACAAACTTGAGAAAAAAAAATTGTTTTAGTCTATTCTCCCCAACACATCTATGGTGTCCTTAAATGTATTCTCCATATCCTGAATCCTTTTTTTAATGAAGTCCAGATGAGTACTACAATCCATTACTTGTTGTATGAGTCTTTGTGCACTATCCCTGGAGAATCTTGGACTTTCAGCAACATATTCATCCCCTAAAATAAAAATAAAAATATAACAATCTCCAGGCCTACATCTCTTTTACCTGAAGCTGTGGTGACAGATACTGACCTGTTGTAGTGACAAGTTCCACCACCTCATCCATCTCTCCTTCCTCGACTTCTCCTTCCTCCACCTCTCCTTTATCTAATTCGACATCCTCCACATCCTCAGGTTGGGCTTGTTGGGGAGGGTGGGGTTCTTTAGAAGGTGTGGGGTTCTTGGGCTCCGAGGAGTGGTGTCCTCCCAGTCTTCTCTCCCCTATGAGATTTAAACAAATGGTACACTTAACACACACATATATGAAGTCAGAACTAGGAATATGAATCATTGTTTGTAGGTGGGTTACACTTGTCTGTTTAGGCCCAGTTGCAAGATGAAGACCAGATTCGAGAACTATACAAAGCTAAAAAACAGACCTTTTGGTGAGAATTTTATCACATGCGCCCCCCCCCCCCCCAGTACCCACTGTAGCACCTGTGGTGGACACCCTAAAAAGATTCTTATGGTGGCCCACACTATAGTGCTCCTGTGAGTGCAGATGTGTAAACAACTGCTGAGTGTCCTCTCCTTTACATTGATTCAAGTAGTGATGAGCCGAACACCCCCGGGTTCGGTTCGCACCAGAACCCGCGAACGGACCGAAAGTTCGTACGAACATTAGAACCATATTAAATACAATGGATGCGAACGTTCGAATTCTAAAGTGCTAATTATAACAACTATTATGCATGTTATTGTCCTAAAAAGGGTTTGGGAACCCGGGTTCTGCGCCAGGGGACATGTATCAATGCAAAAAGAAGTTTTAAAAACGGTCGTTTTTCGGGAGCAGTCATTTTAATGATGCATAAAGTGAAAAAAAAAAAGTCAAATATTCCTTTAAATATCGTACCTGGGGGGTGTCTAAAGTATGCCTGTGAAGTGCCACGTGTTTCCCGTGTTTAGAACTGTCCCTGCACAAAATGACACTTCTAAAGGAAAAAAAAGCCATTTAAAACTGCTTGCGGCTTTAATGTAATGTCTGGTCCCGGTAGTATGGATGAAAATCTTTAGGAAAAATGGCATAGCTACCCCATGACCCCCCCCCCCCCCTACCCCAGCCCATTACCAGCCCCTTTGGGTCTTGTATGGATATTAAGGGGAACCCCGCACATAAAATAAAAAAGGCCCTATATACTCTGAACAGCCGTATACAGGCGGTGCATACAAGACAGGGACTGTAGGTTTGTTCTTATGTAGAATGTGTTTGTAATTTTGAACAGGTACATTGTTGAAGTGTAGCTCCAGCCCAAAAATCTATTTTTAAACTTTTTGGAAAACATAGGTAAGGGTTATCACCCCTGTAACATTTGTTTTGCTGTCTGTGCCCCTGTTCAGAACATTTCACCTCACTTTCCGTCCCAATGACAACTGTTTTTGAAATGTGGTGTTTTTCTTGAAACAAGGATTGCTGATAAAGCATCAGTACAGAGGAGACACCTTTCTCCCATATTTATTCTTACAGGAGAGAATTTTCCTTCCTAGTGGTAGATTTCCTCTCACTTCCTGTTGTCTTCTTGCGTTTGCAAGTAGGAGTCGTTTGTAAGTTGGATGTTTGAAAGTAGGGACCTGCCGTATATACTCTGCAGAAATAGGCCCCTTAGTTGTTGGTGTTGGCACAACACTGTAAGCACTCACAGTTACTCTTGGTTGGTGCTGGAACGCCCTGCTGTCAACTATTATATCAGGAATTTTAATTACATATAATTGTTGAACAGTGGTAGTAAAAATTGGGCCTTTGATGGTGGTGCTGGTGCCACAACACTGTAAGCCCTGACAGTTACTCTTGGTGGGTGCAGCAATGGGCCCTGCTGTGAATTATTAGATCAAGAATTGTAATTGCATGCCCCTGTTGAACAGGGGCTGAAAAATTGGGCCTTAGGCACTGGTGGCACAACACTACAACCCCTCACAGATACTGTACTTGGAGCACAGCAATGAGCCCTGTTGCAAAGTATTGCTTCAAAAATTGTAATGACACGCCCCTGTTAAACAGGGGCTGAAAAATTGGGCCTTAGGCACTGGTGGCACAACACTACAACCCCTCACAGATACTGTACTTGGAGCACAGCAATGAGCCCTGTTGCAAAGTATTGCTTCAAAAATTGTAATGACACGCCCCTGTTAACCACTTAAGCCCCGGACCATTTCGGGCCATTAGGACCAAGCCTGTTTTTGGGATTCGGCACTGCGCTGCTTTAACTGTAAATTGTGCGGACATGCAATGTTGTACCCAAATGAAATTTGCGTCCTTTTCTTCCCACAAATAGAGCTTTCTTTTAATGGTATTTGATTGCCTCTGCGATTTTTATTTTTTGCGATATAAACAGAAAAAGACCGAAAATTTTGAAAAAAAATGATATTTTCTAATTTTTGTTATAAGAAAAATCGAATAAACTCAATTTTAGTCATACATTTAGGCCAAAATGTATTCAGCCACATGTCTTTAGTAAAAAAAATGTCAATAAGCGTATATTTATTGGTTTGCGCAAAAGTTATAGCGTTTACAAACTAGGGTACATTTTCTGAAATTTACACAGCTTTAAATTTATGACTGCCTATCTCATTTCTTGAGGTGCTAAAATGGCAGGGCAGTACAAAACCCCCCCAAATGACCCCATTTTGGAAAGTATACAGCCCAAGGAAATTGCTGAGAGGCATGTTGAGCCCATTGAATATTTTTTTTTTCGTCCCAAGTGATTGAATAATGACAAAAAAAAAAAAAAAAAAAAAAAATTACAAAAAGTTGTCACTAAATGATATATTGCTCACACATGCCATGGTTATATGTGGAATTGCACCCCAAAATACATTCTGCTGCTTCTCCTGAGTACGGGGATACCACATGTGTGGGACTTTTTAGGAGCCTAGCCACGTACGGGACCCCGGAAACCAAGCACCGCCTTCAGGATTTCTAAGGGCGCAAATTTTTGATTTCACTCCTCACTACCTATCACAGTTTCGAAGGCCATAAAATGCCAAAATAGCACAAAACCCCCCCAAATTACCCCATTTTGGAAAGTAGACACCCCAAGCTATTTGCTGAGAGGCATGTTGAGTCCATGGAATATTTTATATTTTGCCACAGGTTGCGGGAATATGACAAACTGTTTTTTTTTTGCACAAAGTTGTCACTAAATGATATATTGCTCACACATGCCATGGGCATATGTGAAATTACACCCCAAAATACATTCTGCTGCTTCTCCTGAGTACGGGGATACCACATGTGTGGGACTTTTTGGGAGCCTAGCCGCGTACGGGACCCCAAAAACCAAGCACCGCCTTCAAGGTTTCTAAGGGCATAAATTTTTGATTTCGCTCCTCACTACCTATCACAGTTTTGAAGGCCATAAAATGCCAAGATGGCACAAAACCCCCCCAAATGACCCCATTTTGGAAAGTAGACACCCCAAGCTATTTGCTGAGAGGCATGTTGAGCCCATTGAATATTTTTTTTTTTGTCCCAAATGATTGAATAATGACAAAAAGAAAAAAAAAAAAATGTACAAAAAGTTGTCACTAAATGATATATTGCTCACACATGCCATGGTTATATGTGAAATTACACCCCAAAATACATTCTTCTGCTTCTCCTGAGTACGGGGATACCACATGTGTGGGACTTTTTGGGAGCCTAGCCGCGTACGGGACCCCAAAAACCAAGCACCGCCTTCAAGGTTTCTAAGGGCATAAATTTTTGATTTCACTCCTCACTACCTATCACAGTTTTGAAGGCCATAAAATGTCAAAATAGCCCAAAACCCCCACAAATGACCCCATTTTGGAAAGTAGACACCCCAAGCTATTTGCTGAGAGGCATGGTGAGTATTTTACAGCTCTCATTTGTTTTTGAAAATTAAGAAAGACATTTTTTTTTCTTTTTTTTTTTCTTTTTTTACATTTTCAAAACTTTGTGACAAAAAGCGAGATCTGCAAAATACTCAACATACCTCTCAGCAAATAGCTTGGGGTGTCTACTTTCCAAAATGGGGTCATTTGGGGGGGTTTTGTGCCATCTGGGCATTCCATGGCCTCCGAAACTGTGATAGGCAGTGAGGAGTGAAATCAAAAATTTACACCCATAGAAATCCTGAAGGCGGTGCTTGGTTTTTGGGGTCCCGTACGCGACTAGGCTCCCAAAAAGTCCCACACATGTGGTATCCCCGTACTCAGGAGAAGCAACAGAATGTATTTTGGGGTGTAATTCCACATATGCCCATGGCATGTTTGAGCAATATATAATTTAGTGACAACTTTTTGTACATTTTTTTTTTTTTTGGTCATTATTCAATCACTTGGGACAAAAAAAAAAAATATTCAATGGGCTCAACATGCCTCTCAGCAAATAGCTTGGGGTGTCTACTTTCCAAAATGGGGTCATTTGGGGGGGTTTTGAACTGTCCTGGCATTTTATGCACAACATTAGGAAGCTTATGTCACACATCATCCACTCTTCTAACCACTTGAAGACAAAGCCCTTTCTGACACTTTTTGTTTACATGAAAGAAAATTTTTTTTTGCAAGAAAATTATGTTGAACCCCCAAACATTATATATTTTTTTAAAGCAAAGGCCCTACAGATTAAAATAGTGGGTGTTGCATTTTTTTTTCCCACACAGTATTTGCGCAGCGATTTTTCAAACACATTTTTTGGGGGAAAAACACACTTTTTTTATTTTTAATGCACTAAAAAACACTATATTGCCAAATGTTTGATGAAATAAAAAAGATGATCATAGGCCGAGTACATGGTTACCAAACACGACATGCTTTAAAATTGCGCACAAACGCGCAGCGGCGACAAAACTACATTCATTTTTAAAAGCATTTAAAAGCCTTTACAGGTTACCACGTTAGATTTACAGAGGAGGTCTACTGCTAAAATGACTGCCCTCGATCTGACCTTCGCGGTGATACCTCACATGCATGATGCAATTGCTGTTTACATATGACGCTAGACCGACGCTTGCGTTCGCCTTTGCGCAATAGCAGGGGGGGACAGCGGTGCTTTTTTTTTTTTTTTTTATTATTTATTTGGCTTTTTTATTTTATTTTTAAACTGTGCCTTCCATATTTTATTTTTTTACCATTTTTATCGTTATCTCAGGGAATGTAAATATCCCCTATGATAGCAATAGGTAGTGACAGGTACTCTTTTTTTGAAAAAAATTGGGGGGTTAGACCCTAGATCTTTCCTCTGCCCTCAAAGCATCTGACCACACCAAGATCGGTGTGATAAAATGCTTTCCCAATTTCCCAATGGCGCTTTTTATATCCGGGGGGGGACATTCCCTCCCACTGCTTGTAAAAGCAGTCTAGAGGCTAATTATCTGCTAGAATTGCTTTTACATGAAAGCCGGCTGCTGGCTGAAAAGAATGATACCAAGATGATACCTAAACCCGCAGGCATCATTCTGGTATAAACATTCAAAGTCCAGCAACATACCAGTACGTTGCTGGTCCTTGTTGGACATGTATTGTAATCTTTTTTTTCATACAGCCTATTGGCTGAACGAAAAAAAGAGATTGATTGGTGGGTATGCCCACCATTAGAATACCTCCCTTCATCCACCCACTTCTAATGATGGGCATATATGCCGAAGCATGGGGGCATCCTCCCGCAAAAAAGTTATGCCGCGTACACACGGTCAAGCCTTCGTCGGAATTTCGACCGTATGTACGCGGCATAAAAGGTTATGCCGCGTACACACGGTCGGACTTTTCCACGGATAAGCCTCTGTTGGAATTTCGACCGTATATACGCGGCATTAGGAGCAAAATCGCTCCTCCGCCCCTGCTGCCCCCATGCTTCGGCATATATGCTCTTTTTTTTAACTGTGGTGGTGAAATCACCTTCTACAGCGTTGGAGTCACGGCTTTATGTATCGTGGGAGCAAACGCTGTTGCTGTCAAGATAAATAGATCCGCGCTGCAACTGAATGGCGTACCTGCTAAGCAAATGGTGGTTAACATTAAAACAAAGTAACATTACAGTACAACAGTAAGACCTTACCATGCCATACCTGCAAAGCAAATACCAAAACAAAACCTAGTAAAAAATAAAAAAATGTTTTAACGCAACCTGTGCCTAAAATATATATATGCCGAAGCATGGGGGCATCCTCCCGCAAAAAAGTTATGCCGCGTACACACGGTCGGAATTTCGACCGTATGTACGCGGCATTAGGAGCAAAATCGCTCCTCCGCCCCTGCTGCCCCCATGCTTCGGCATATATGCTCTTTTTTTTAACTGTGGTGGTGAAATCACCTCCTACAGCGTTGGAGTCACGGCTTTATGTATCGTGGGAGCAAACGCTGTTGCTGTCAAGATAAATAGATCCGCGCTGCAACTGAATGGCGTACCTGATAAGCAAATGGTGGTTAACATTAAAACAAAGTAACATTACAGTACAACAGTAAGACCTTACCATGCCATACCTGCAAAGCAAATACCAAAACAAAACCTAGTAAAAAATAAAAAAATGTTTTAACGCAACCTGTGCCTAAAATATATATATGCCGAAGCATGGGGGCATCCTCCCGCAAAAAAGTTATGCCGCGTACACACGGTCGGAATTTCGACCGTATGTACGCGGCATTAGGAGCAAAATCGCTCCTCCGCCCCTGCTGCCCCCATGCTTCGGCATATATGCTCTTTTTTTTAACTGTGGTGGTGAAATCACCTCCTACAGCACTGGAGTCACGGCTTTATGTATCGTGGGAGCAAACGCTGTTGCTGTCAAGATAAATAATTCCGCGCTGCAGTTGAATGGCGCACCTGAAAACAAAAAATTACATACCTGAAAAGCAAGCATGATAAAACATTGCAGAATAGAATACAGTAAAAAAAGAGCAGAACAATAGAGAGAAAATAGAGAGAGAGAGAACAATAAAACGACAACTATTTTTGGTTTTTTTATTTTATATTTTTTTTGTGTTTTGTTTTTTACGTTTTTTTTTTCTTTTTTACACTTTTTTTTGTAACTTTACAACTGTAATGGTTCGGGTCTCTCAAAATGTAATGGCATCTTGGGAGACCCTGTGTAAGTGTGTCCTAGTCTGTGAAATGCTGTACCCTACGCTAAAACTTCACTTTTGAGTGGTAGCGTTCAAAACATTCACCTTGGCAAAGACCAGGCTTGTCAGGACAGAGTGGACAAAAACTACGGGTGTCACGCCTAAATCCGCACTTGCTACAGACACGACATCTTTTTTGGGGGTGGCTTTGGGTAGGGGTACTCGGGAGGACATACGAATAATGCCTCTCATACAGCCGGCTTACTGCATTTGGTTGGGGATGGTGAGGTGCAGAACCGCCTGGATACAGGAGTTCTGTGACTATCTCATTCTGGAATTTTAGAAGAGATAACGTCCCGCCTGAAGCTCTGTATAGCACATGAGCATTCAGCAAAGCCAATTGGAATAATGATAGAGACACTTTTTTGTACCAGCGTCTCGCCTTACGGTCAATTAGATACGGCGCCATCAACTGGTCGTTGAGGTCCACCCCTCCCATATTTTGGTTATATTCGTGGACACAGAGGGGTTTCTCCACAACACCAGTCGCCGTACGAATTTGGACTGTCGTGTCTGCATGAAGGGAGGTAAGAAGGAAAACATTCTTATTGTCCCTCCACTTCATAGCGAGCAAGTTATTACACTTCAAGCAGGCTCTCTCCCCCAGCCTAAGACGGGCATCTACAAGCCGCTGGGGAAAGCCCCGGCGATTAGGTCGCACGGTGCCACATGCTCCAATCTTATGATCAAACAAGTGACTAAACAGTGGCACACTCGTGTAATAATTGTCCACATACAAGTGGTACCCCTTTCCGAATAAGGGTGACACCAAGTTCCACACTATCTTGCCAGCGCTCCCTATGTAATCCGGGCAGTTGACCGACTCAATCTGACTGTCTTTTCCCTCATAAACCGTAAAGTTCACTACATAGCCTGTTGCCCTGTCACAGAACTTGTAGAGCTTGACCCCGTATCTGGCACGCTTGCTGGGAAGGTACTGCTTGAAAGACAAGCGGCCAGAAAATTTAATCAGGGACTCATCAACGCAGACAACTTGATCGGGAGTAAACAAGGCTGCAAAACGTTCGTTGAAGTGGTTTATGAGGGGCCGAATTTTATAGAGCCGGTCGTATTCAGGGTCCCCACGTGGACGACAAAGTTCATTGTCGTTGAAGTGCATGAACCGCAAAATCTGCTCGTATCGTGCCCTGGACATGGAGGCAGAGAACACGGGCATGTGGTCAATTGGGTGCGTGGACCAATAAGCACGCAATGACGGAAATTTATGTGTGCCCATGTTGAGGGAAAGGCCCAGAAAGGTCTTAAATTCGGAAACCGTAATTGGTTTCCAATTTCTGGCAATTTTAGGCAACTGGGGGTTAGCGGCGATAAATTGACCAGCATACAAATTACTCTGGTCCACAATAGATCTATAGAGATCTTCCGTGAAAAACAGCGAATAAAAATCGATTGGCATAAAATCAGCTGTTTCCACCTGAATACCGGGTTGGGCAGTGAATGGGGGAAGTACGGGTTCTGCAGAAGTGGTGGGGACCCAATCAGGATAGGCGAATTCTGCAGGAAGGGCAGTATGGGCACGACGGGCCTGCCTTTGTCTTCTTGGTGGCAGCGGGACACTACTTGTGCTTGCCACCTCGCCAGCTTGAACTGCACTTATGGGACTCGCCACGTCACCAAGTGTTACTGCAGTGCTGGATGTACGTCCAGGCTGTACTAGGCCGCTGGTGCTTGCCAGTTCACCAGAAGGAATAGCGGCGCTAGTACTACTCTGCTCCATGATACGAGAGACCTGCGGTTCTTGCTCCTCAACAACCTCAGAAGATCGGGATCGGGTACGCCTGACCTTAGCAGGGACCTCAACTTCGTCGTCAGAGCTACCTGACGTGGGGCCGCTGACGTCACTGTCTTCTACGGGAAGATATTCTGAGCCTGAATCTGACAGATACGTGACCTCCTCTTCACTATCTGTCATGCTCAGAATCTCGTAGGCCTCTTTACTAGTGTACCTTCGACTTGCCATTTTGGGCTCTAAATTTAGGGGTACACTAGTAAGATTCACAGGAAAAAAAGCACCTGACTGTCGTCAGCAAATATATCAAACGCTACAAAAAAACTGTTAGCGATCGCAGGGATCAGGCCTGTCTCTGCGAACGCTGCAGTTATGTGTGTTGTGTTTGGTAAGTGACAGTGATCGATCGATACTGCACTTGGGTGGGCTGGGCTGGGCTGGGCGGAGGGGCTAAACGCAGGTACTAGCAGGTATCTGGGCTGATCCCGCTAACACTGCGTTTTTGGGAACCCTAAACCGCTGGGGATGCTAGTATAGATCTGATCAGATACTATACCACTAAGGGGGGTGTATGCTTTGCGCGTGGGTGTTAGCGTTACTGGCACTAACCTAACACTGCCTGGGGTGACGCAGACCCTCTCTGGCGCTAAAACCTAATTGATCTCACCCGCCGGGCGATCAGGGGGTTAAACCTTTATTGGGTTATATACGGCGGGTGCCCTGATGCTATAAAAAGCAAACTAATCAACCAGCGTCACCCGTAACCTTTATATGGTGATCACTGGTGAAAGGGTTAACTAGGGGCAATCAGGGGGTTAAAACCTTTATTAGGTTAAATATGGGGGTACCTGACACCAATAAAAACCTGCGGCGAACCTAAAAAAAAAAAAACTGCCTATCTAAAACACCAGCGACACGAATACAGCGATCGGAAAAACAATCGCTTAGTGACGCTGAAGTTAGGGGGTGAAAGGGTTACCTGGGGGGTGATCAAGGGGTTAAACCTTTATTAGGGGGGGTTAGGGGGCTACCCTGGACCTAAAGGGGCCTAATCCTAACTGCCTTGCAACTTTTTACAATCACAGATGACACTAAATGCAGTGATCAGTAAAATAAATGATCACTGCAATCAGTGACACTGTGATTGGGGGCTTTGGGGTGACCTGGGGGGTGATCTGGGGGTGACTGGGGGGTGATTTGTGTGCCTATGTGTACCTACGTGTCAGTGGACTGTTGGAGCACTAACCTCTGTCTTCACTCCTCGGCGCCGGGAACGAAAAGACCGCGGCGAGGGAGATGACATCACTTCCTCCAGCCTGTGTTTACATCACATGGCGGAGGAAGCAATTTCATTGGCCGGGAGCGATCGCGAGGGGGGGGGGGGCGGAATCGAGCGGCCGCCCCCTCATGCCTGATTGCTCCCGAACACTTAACGGCCGCTCACTGCAGTGAAGGGGGGTCCGGATGGACCCCCCAACTGCACAAAGGCGATCACGTAGATCTACGTGATTCTGCCTGTCCGTGCCATTCTGCCGACGTAAATCGGCGGTGGGCGGTCGTTAAGTGGTTAAACAGGGGCTGAAAAATTGGGCCTTAGGCACTGGTGGCACAACACTACAACCCCTCACAGATACTGTACTTGGAGCACAGCAATGAGCCCTGTTGCAAAGTATTGCTTCAAAAATTGTAATGACACGCCCCTTTTAAACAGGGGCTGAAAAATTGGGCCTTAGGCACTGGTGCCACAACACTCCAACCCCTCACAGATACTGTACTTGGAGCACAGCAATGAGCCCTATGGCAAATTATTGCTAAAAAAATTGTAATTACACGCCCCTGTAAAACAGGGGCTGAAAAATTGGGCCTTAGCCACTGGTGGCGGCACCCATAAACAAAAATGATCTTCCAAGCTATCATCATCAATCGTATCATTGAGGACTCGGAGGAGGAGGATAGCCAGTCAACATAACAGCACAGGCACTCAGCATCAGCATCAGTCTTGAAGGGATGTGACATGTTAAAATCAATTAGTCTGTTATATCAGCATCAGGTGTGTGGTAGCTGGTGGTGATCCAAGACTGGTTCATCTTGATGAAAGTCAGTCGATCAACCGAGTCGGTGGACAGGCGCACCCTGTGATCCGTGACAAATCCTCCAGCAGCACTGAATGTGCGTTCCGAAAGAACGCTGGATGCAGGACAGGCCAGTAGCTCAATTGCATACTGTGCAAGCTCTGGCCAGTGATCCATCCTCAAGACCCAGTAAGCCAGAGGATTTTCGGTGGGGAAGGTGTCCAAGTCTGACCTTGCCCCTAGATATTCCTGCACCATGTTTATCAGACGCTGGCGATGGTTGCTGGAACCGATCATACTTTGGGGCTGCGGACTAAAGAATTGTCTGAACGCATCGGTCAGACGGCCACCTTCCCCACCGCTCCTTCTTTGACTGGCCGAAGCCTCAGCAACTCGTTGTCCAGGACCAGGAGTTTGTAACCTCCCAGTCTCTGGGAACGCGTTGCACAGACCTTTCTGCAAGGCCTCCCGGAGTTGTCTCATCCTCTGCTCCCTCTGCGACGGTAACATAAGGTCCGCAACCTTACCCTTGTACCGTGGATCAAGGAGAGTGGCCAGCCAGTAATGGTCCCTCTCCTTGATCCGAAGAATACGAGGATCCTTCCGCAGACTTTGCAGGATCAGGGAGGCCATGCAGCGTAGGTTTGCTGAGGCATTCGCTCCGGAGTCCTCTGGGTCACTAAGGACGACATGATCCGCAGCCACCTCCTCCCAGCCACGTACAAGTCCACTGGTTTCTTGGGACTGTAAATCATCCCTAAAAGACTGCTGCTGATGATGCTGAGTGCCAGCCTCCACCTCCATGCTGACACAATCCTCCTCCTCCTCCTCCTCCTCCTCTTCCTGTGCGATGGGTGGGACAGAAGGAACACTGTCTGGGTAAAGGGGGCCTTGAGAGGCAAGGAAGTCCTCCTCTTCCTGCCTCTGTTCTGCCTCAAGTGCCCTGTCCATTATTCCACGCAGCGTGTGCTCCAACAGGTGGACAAGAGGTACAGTGTCACTGATGCATGCACTGTCACTGCTCACCATCCTCGTGGCCTCCTCAAATGGTGCCAGGACAGTGCATGCATCCCTGATCATGCCCCACTGGCGTGGAGAAAAAAAACCAAGCTCCCCTGACCCTGTCCTGGTGCCGTAGTCGCACAGGTACTCATTGATGGCCCTCTGCTGCGTGTGCAGCCGCTGCAGCATGGCCAACGTTGAGTTCCACCTGGTGGGCATGTCACATATAAGGCGGTTCTTGGGCAGGTTCAACTCCTTTTGCAGCTCAGCCAGGCGAGCACTGGCATTATAAGATCTGCGGAAATGCACACAGACTTTCCTGGCCTGCCTCAGGACATCCTGTAAGCCCGGGTACCTGCCCAAGAACCGCTGCACCACCAGGTTAAGGACGTGAGCCACACAGGGCACATGGGTCAGTTGTCCCTGTCGGAGGGCGGAGAGGAGGTTGGTGCCATTGTCGCAAACCACCATTCCTGGCTTAAGCTGGCGTGGCGTCAACCACCTCTCGGCCTGGCCCTGCAGAGCAGACAGGACCTCTGCCCCAGTGTGGCTTCTGTCCCCCAAACACACCAGCGCAAGCACGGCATGGCATCTTTTTGCCTGCGTACTTGCGTAGCCCCGTGAACGGCTACGGAGCACCGCTGGTTCATAGGACAAACCACAGGAAGAGGCCATGGAGGAAGAAGAAGAGGAGGGGGTGGAGGAGAGAGGTGTGTCACAACCAGTAGTAGCATTTTGGAGGCGTGGCGGTGGAACAACCTCCAACACTACTGCACCTTGTCCTGCATCCTTCCCAGCTGCCAAAAGAGTGACCCAATGGGCCGTGAAAGAAAGGTAACGTCCCTGTCCATGCCTGCTGGACCATGAGTCAGCGGTAATATGCACCTTACCGCTGACCGCCCTGTCCAGCGAGGCCAAGACATTGCCTTCCACATGCCGGTAGAGAGCCGGAATAGCCTTCCGTGAGAAAAAGTGGCGTTTGGGAACCTGCCACTGAGGAACCGCACATTGCACAAACTCACGGAAGGGGGCCGAGTCTACCAACTGAAAAGGCAGCAGTTGAAGCGCTAGCAATTTAGCCAAGCTAGCATTCAACCGCTGGGCATGTGGATGGCTGGGAGTGAACTTCTTTCGACGGTCCAGCAGCTGGGGCAGGGAAATTTGCCTGCTAGAATCGGACGTCGGTGTACTGCTAGCAGAGTGGCCGCAAGTACTTGGCTGTGACACACCTAATTCTACACCTTCATTCCTCTCAGTGCATGTTTCAGAGAGGACTGAAGTTATAGTGGGGTTGGAGATCCCAGCTGATGCGGTGCAAGGAGAGGTCCGCTTTGTTCTTTGGTGTGGGTCTTTGAGGTAGGCTTGCCAACGAGCTGCATGGCAGGTCAACATATGTCTGGTCAGGCATGTGGTACCCAAGCGGCTGATGTTTTGGCCACGCGATATACGCTTGAGACATATGTTGCAAACAGCAGCTGTGCGATCTGATGCACTAGCCTCAAAAAAGGCCCACACCAAGGAACTTTTTGAATGACGGGCAGAGGCAGCGCCCTGCACAGGCGGAGCTCTGCGGTGTGATTCCGTCAGTGTACTGCCCTTACGCTGGCCACCAAAGGGCATCCTGCCTCGTTGGAGATGTGCCTCCTCCTCATCCTCCTCCTCCTCCTCTCTCCTATTAGGCACCCACGTGGAGTCAGTGACCTCATCATCCCCTCCCTCCTCATCACTGGAGCCAATCTGGCAGTATGCTGCAGCTGCTGGAACATGACTGCCAGATTGGTGTCCTTCTTGAGCATCCCCTCTGTCTGCTCTCACGCTACTGCCTTCCTGTAGCTGGGTTTCATCATCAGACCCTTCGAAACGCTGGGCATCCTCCTGGAGCATGTACCCAACACTGTGCTCAAACAGTTCGGGGGACTCCTCAGGAGGAGGACATGGTGGGTCTAGGGAAGGAGTGACTGATGATGAGTCTGACATTGATACCAGGGAAGAGGACGCTTTGGCAGCTGCTTTGCCAGTACCCTGAGCCTGGGTGAGAGAGGAGGAGGAGGAGGAGGAGGGCTTGGTCATCCACTCTACCAAGTCTTCGGCATGATGTGGCTCAACATGTCCAGCTGCCGAAAAGAAGGACAAGCGTGTCCCATGGCCATGTGCTGATGACAATGCACCGCGTCCACGACCAGCACTGTTGCCCCCAGACACAGAGCCTGCTTGCCCTCTTTTATTGCCTCCTGACTGTCTGCCTCTCCTTGTTTGCCTTCCAGACATTCTAATAGATGGCCTGCAGGGAGATGGGAAAAAAGCAATAAGGGCTACCTTCAGGTGTCCTTCTCTGTCCCTTTACTTAAGGATTTCTAAATATGGTTGAGGATGATTGCTTTTGCACAGAATAGCACAACGACAATTTCCCTGACTGTCCAAAAAACAAGGATTTCAAAGATGGTTGATGAGGAATGCTTTAGCACACTATAGCACAAGGAGAATTCCCCTCACTTTCCTTCTTTGTCCCTAGAAACAAGGACTCGCACAGTGAAAGAAACTGACACTCTCCCTACCTAGAGTTTTCTGTCCCTAGAATTTTTTTTTTTTTAAAGCACACTATAGCACAAGGAGAATTCCCCTCACTTTCCTTCTTTGTCCCTAGAAACAAGGACTCGCACAGTGAAAGAAACTGACACTCTCCCTACCTAGAGTTTTCTGTCCCTAGAAAAAATGTTTTTTTAAAGCACACTATAGCACAAGGAGAATTCCCCTCACTTTCCTTCTTTGTCCCTAGAAACAAGGACTCGCACAGTGAAAGAAACTGACACTCTCCCTACCTAGAGTTTTCTGTCCCTAGAAAAAATGTTTTTTTAAAGCACACTATAGCACAAGGAGAATTCCCCTCACTTTCCTTCTTTGTCCCTAGAAACAAGGACTCGCACAGTGAAAGAAACTGACACTCTCCCTACCTAGAGTTTTCTGTCCCTAGAAAAAATGTTTTTTTAAAGCACACTATAGCACAAGGAGAATTCCCCTCACTTTCCTTCTTTGTCCCTAGAAACAAGGACTCGCACAGTGAAAGAAACTGACACTCTCCCTACCTAGAGTTTTCTGTCCCTAGAAATTTTTTTTTTTTAAAGCACACTATAGCACAAGGAGAATTCCCCTCACTTTCCTTCTTTGTCCCTAGAAACAAGGACTCGCACAGTGAAAGAAACTGACACTCTCCCTACCTAGAGTTTTCTGCCCCTAGAAAAAATGTTTTTTTAAAGCACACTATAGCACAAGGAGAATTCCCCTCACTTTCCTTCTTTGTCCCTAGAAACAAGGACTCGCACAGTGAAAGAAACTGACACTCTCCCTACCTAGAGTTTTCTGTCCCTAGAAAAAATTTTTTTTTAAAGCACACTATAGCACAAGGAGAATTCCCCTCACTTTCCTTCTTTGTCCCTAGAAACAAGGACTCGCACAGTGAAAGAAACTGACACTCTCCCTACCTAGAGTTTTCTGTCCCTAGAAAAAATGTTTTTTTAAAGCACACTATAGCACAAGGAGAATTCCCCTCACTTTCCTTCTTTGTCCCTAGAAACAAGGACTCGCACAGTGAAAGAAACTGACACTCTCCCTACCTAGAGTTTTCTGTCCCTAGAAAAAATGTTTTTTTAAAGCACACTATAGCACAAGGAGAATTCCCCTCACTTTCCTTCTTTGTCCCTAGAAACAAGGACTCGCACAGTGAAAGAAACTGACACTCTCCCTACCTAGAGTTTTCTGTCCCTAGAAAAAATGTTTTTTTAAAGCACACTATAGCACAAGGAGAATTCCCCTCACTTTCCTTCTTTGTCCCTAGAAACAAGGACTCGCACAGTGAAAGAAACTGACACTCTCCCTACCTAGAGTTTTCTGTCCCTAGAAAAAATGTTTTTTTAAAGCACACTATAGCACAAGGAGAATTCCCCTCACTTTCCTTCTTTGTCCCTAGAAACAAGGACTCGCACAGTGAAAGAAACTGACACTCTCCCTACCTAGAGTTTTCTGTCCCTAGAAAAAATGTTTTTTTAAAGCACACTATAGCACAAGGAGAATTCCCCTCACTTTCCTTCTTTGTCCCTAGAAACAAGGACTCGCACAGTGAAAGAAACTGACACTCTCCCTACCTAGAGTTTTCTGTCCCTAGAATTTTTTTTTTTTTAAAGCACACAATAGCACAAGGAGAATTCCCCTCACTTTCCTTCTTTTTTCCTAGAAACAAGGACTCGCACAGTGAAAGAAACTGACACTCTCCCTACCTAGAGTTTTCTGTCCCTAGAAAATTTTTTTTTTTAAAGCACACTATAGCACAAGGAGAATTCCCCTCACTTTCCTTCTTTGTCCCTAGAAACAAGGACTCGCACAGTGAAAGAAACTGACACTCTCCCTACCTAGAGTTTTCTGTCCCTAGAAAAAATGTTTTTTTAAAGCACACTATAGCACAAGGAGAATTCCCCTCACTTTCCTTCTTTGTCCCTAGAAACAAGGACTCGCACAGTGAAAGAAACTGACACTCTCCCTACCTAGAGTTTTCTGTCCCTAGAAAAAATGTTTTTTTAAAGCACACTATAGCACAAGGAGAATTCCCCTCACTTTCCTTCTTTGTCCCTAGAAACAAGGACTCGCACAGTGAAAGAAACTAACACTCTCCCTACCTAGAGTTTTCTGTCCCTAGAAAAAATGTTTTTTTAAAGCACACTATAGCACAAGGAGAATTCCCCTCACTTTCCTTCTTTGTCCCTAGAAACAAGGACTCGCACAGTGAAAGAAACTGACACTCTCCCTACCTAGAGTTTTCTGTCCCTAGAAAAAATGTTTTTTTAAAGCACACTATAGCACAAGGAGAATTCCCCTCACTTTCCTTCTTTGTCCCTAGAAACAAGGACTCGCACAGTGAAAGAAACTGACACTCTCCCTACCTAGAGTTTTCTGTCCCTAGAAAAAATGTTTTTTTAAAGCACACTATAGCACAAGGAGAATTCCCCTCACTTTCCTTCTTTGTCCCTAGAAACAAGGACTCGCACAGTGAAAGAAACTGACAATCTCCCTACCTAGAGTTTTCTGTCCCTAGAAAAAATGTTTTTTTAAAGCACACTATAGCACAAGGAGAATTCCCCTCGCTTTCCTTCTTTGTCCCTAGAAACAAGGACTCGCACAGTGAAAGAAACTGACACTCTCCCTACCTAGAGTTTTCTGTCCCTAGAAAAAATGTTTTTTTAAAGCACACTATAGCACAAGGAGAATTCCCCTCACGTTCCTTCTTTGTCCCTAGAAACAAGGACTCGCACAGTGAAAGAAACTGACACTCTCCCTACCTAGAGTTTTCTGTCCCTAGAAAAAATGTTTTTTTAAAGCACACTATAGCACAAGGAGAATTCCCCTCACTTTCCTTCTTTGTCCCTAGAAACAAGGACTCGCACAGTGAAAGAAACTGACACTCTCCCTACCTAGAGTTTTCTGTCCCTAGAAAAAATGTTTTTTTAAAGCACACTATAGCACAAGGAGAATTCCCCTCACTTTCCTTCTTTGTCCCTAGAAACAAGGACTCGCACAGTGAAAGAAACTGACACTCTCCCTACCTAGAGTTTTCTGTCCCTAGAAAAAATGTTTTTTTAAAGCACACTATAGCACAAGGAGAATTCCCCTCACTTTCCTTCTTTGTCCCTAGAAACAAGGACTCGCACAGTGAAAGAAACTGACACTCTCCCTACCTAGAGTTTTCTGTCCCTAGAAAAAATGTTTTTTTAAAGCACACTATAGCACAAGGAGAATTCCCCTCGCTTTCCTTCTTTGTCCCTAGAAACAAGGACTCGCACAGTGAAAGAAACTGACACTCTCCCTACCTAGAGTTTTCTGTCCCTAGAAAAAATGTTTTTTTAAAGCACACTATAGCACAAGGAGAATTCCCCTCGCTTTCCTTCTTTGTCCCTAGAAACAAGGACTCGCACAGTGAAAGAAACTGACACTCTCCCTACCTAGAGTTTTCTGTCCCTAGAAAAAATGTTTTTTTAAAGCACACTATAGCACAACGAGAATTTCCCTCACTTTCCTTCTTTGTCCCTAGAAACAAGGACTCGCACAGTGAAAGAAACTGACACTCTCCCTACCTAGAGTTTTCTGTCCCTAGAAAAAATGTTTTTTTAAAGCACACTATAGCACAAGGAGAATTCCCCTCACTTTCCTTCTTTGTCCCTAGAAACAAGGACTCGCACAGTGAAAGAAACTGACACTCTCCCTACCTAGAGTTTTCTGTCCCTAGAAAAAATGTTTTTTTAAAGCACACTATAGCACAAGGAGAATTCCCCTCACTTTCCTTCTTTGTCCCTAGAAACAAGGACTCGCACAGTGAAAGAAACTGACACTCTCCCTACCTAGAGTTTTCTGTCCCTAGAAAAAATGTTTTTTTAAAGCACACTATAGCACAAGGAGAATTCCCCTCACTTTCCTTCTTTGTCCCTAGAAACAAGGACTCGCACAGTGAAAGAAACTGACACTCTCCCTACCTAGAGTTTTCTGTCCCTAGAAAAAATGTTTTTTTAAAGCACACTATAGCACAAGGAGAATTCCCCTCACTTTCCTTCTTTGTCCCTAGAAACAAGGACTCGCACAGTGAAAGAAACTGACACTCTCCCTACCTAGAGTTTTCTGTCCCTAGAAAAAATGTTTTTTTAAAGCACACTATAGCACAAGGAGAATTCCCCTCACTTTCCTTCTTTGTCCCTAGAAACAAGGACTCGCACAGTGAAAGAAACTGACACTCTCCCTACCTAGAGTTTTCTGTCCCTAGAAAAAATGTTTTTTTAAAGCACACTATAGCACAAGGAGAATTCCCCTCACTTTCCTTCTTTGTCCCTAGAAACAAGGACTCGCACAGTGAAAGAAACTGACACTCTCCCTACCTAGAGTTTTCTGTCCCTAGAAAAAATGTTTTTTTAAAGCACACTATAGCACAAGGAGAATTCCCCTCACTTTCCTTCTTTGTCCCTAGAAACAAGGACTCGCACAGTGAAAGAAACTGACACTCTCCCTACCTAGAGTTTTCTGTCCCTAGAAAAAATGTTTTTTTAAAGCACACTATAGCACAAGGAGAATTCCCCTCACTTTCCTTCTTTGTCCCTAGAAACAAGGACTCGCACAGTGAAAGAAACTGACACTCTCCCTACCTAGAGTTTTCTGTCCCTAGAAAAAATGTTTTTTTAAAGCACACTATAGCACAAGGAGAATTCCCCTCACTTTCCTTCTTTGTCCCTAGAAACAAGGACTCGCACAGTGAAAGAAACTGACACTCTCCCTACCTAGAGTTTTCTGTCCCTAGAAAAAATGTTTTTTTAAAGCACACTATAGCACAAGGAGAATTCCCCTCACTTTCCTTCTTTGTCCCTAGAAACAAGGACTCGCACAGTGAAAGAAACTGACACTCTCCCTACCTAGAGTTTTCTGTCCCTAGAAAAAATGTTTTTTTAAAGCACACTATAGCACAAGGAGAATTCCCCTCACTTTCCTTCTTTGTCCCTAGAAACAAGGACTCGCACAGTGAAAGAAACTGACACTCTCCCTACCTAGAGTTTTCTGTCCCTAGAAAAAATGTTTTTTTAAAGCACACTATAGCACAAGGAGAATTCCCCTCACTTTCCTTCTTTGTCCCTAGAAACAAGGACTCGCACAGTGAAAGAAACTGACACTCTCCCTACCTAGAGTTTTCTGTCCCTAGAAAAAATGTTTTTTTAAAGCACACTATAGCACAAGGAGAATTCCCCTCACTTTCCTTCTTTGTCCCTAGAAACAAGGACTCGCACAGTGAAAGAAACTGACACTCTCCCTACCTAGAGTTTTCTGTCCCTAGAATTTTTTTTTTTTTAAAGCACACTATAGCACAAGGAGAATTCCCCTCACTTTCCTTCTTTTTTCCTAGAAACAAGGACTCGCACAGTGAAAGAAACTGACACTCTCCCTACCTAGAGTTTTCTGTCCCTAGAAAAAATGTTTTTTTAAAGCACACTATAGCACAAGGAGAATTCCCCTCACTTTCCTTCTTTGTCCCTAGAAACAAGGACTCGCACAGTGAAAGAAACTGACACTCTCCCTACCTAGAGTTTTCTGTCCCTAGAAAAAATGTTTTTTTAAAGCACACTATAGCACAAGGAGAATTCCCCTCACTTTCCTTCTTTGTCCCTAGAAACAAGGACTCGCACAGTGAAAGAAACTGACACTCTCCCTACTTAGAGTTTTCTGTCCCTAGAAAAAATGTTTTTTTAAAGCACACTATAGCACAAGGAGAATTCCCCTCACTTTCCTTCTTTGTCCCTAGAAACAAGGACTAGCACAGTGAAAGAAACTGACACTCTCCCTACCTAGAGTTTTCTGTCCCTAGAAAAAATGTTTTTTTAAAGCACACTATAGCACAAGGAGAATTCCCCTCACTTTCCTTCTTTGTCCCTAGAAACAAGGACTCGCACAGTGAAAGAAACTGACACTCTCCCTACCTAGAGTTTTCTGTCCCTAGAAATTTTTTTTTTTTAAAGCACACTATAGCACAAGGAGAATTCCCCTCACTTTCCTTCTTTTTTCCTAGAAACAAGGACTCGCACAGTGAAAGAAACTGACACTCTCCCTACCTAGAGTTTTCTGTCCCTAGAAAAAATGTTTTTTTAAAGCACACTATAGCACAAGGAGAATTCCCCTCACTTTCCTTCTTTGTCCCTAGAAACAAGGACTCGCACAGTGAAAGAAACTGACACTCTCCCTACCTAGAGTTTTCTGTCCCTAGAAAAAATGTTTTTTTAAAGCACACTATAGCACAAGGAGAATTCCCCTCACTTTCCTTCTTTGTCCCTAGAAAGAAGGACTCGCACAGTGAAAGAAACTGACACTCTCCCTACCTAGAGTTTTCTGTCCCTAGAAAAAATGTTTTTTTAAAGCACACTATAGCACAAGGAGAATTCCCCTCACTTTCCTTCTTTGTCCCTAGAAACAAGGACTCGCACAGTGAAAGAAACTGACACTCTCCCTACCTAGAGTTTTCTGTCCCTAGAAAAAATGTTTTTTTAAAGCACACTATAGCACAAGGAGAATTCCCCTCACTTTCCTTCTTTGTCCCTAGAAACAAGGACTCGCACAGTGAAAGAAACTGACACTCTCCCTACCTAGAGTTTTCTGTCCCTAGAAAAAATGTTTTTTTAAAGCACACTATAGCACAAGGAGAATTCCCCTCACTTTCCTTCTTTGTCCCTAGAAACAAGGACTCGCACAGTGAAAGAAACTGACACTCTCCCTACCTAGAGTTTTCTGTCCCTAGAAAAAATGTTTTTTTAAAGCACACTATAGCACAAGGAGAATTCCCCTCACTTTCCTTCTTTGTCCCTAGAAACAAGGACTCGCACAGTGAAAGAAACTGACACTCTCCCTACCTAGAGTTTTCTGTCCCTAGAAAAAATGTTTTTTTAAAGCACACTATAGCACAAGGAGAATTCCCCTCACTTTCCTTCTTTGTCCCTAGAAACAAGGACTCGCACAGTGAAAGAAACTGACACTCTCCCTACCTAGAGTTTTCTGTCCCTAGAAAAAATGTTTTTTTAAAGCACACTATAGCACAAGGAGAATTCCCCTCACTTTCCTTCTTTGTCCCTAGAAACAAGGACTCGCACAGTGAAAGAAACTGACACTCTCCCTACCTAGAGTTTTCTGTCCCTAGAAAAAATGTTTTTTTAAAGCACACTATAGCACAAGGAGAATTCCCCTCACTTTCCTTCTTTGTCCCTAGAAACAAGGACTCGCACAGTGAAAGAAACTGACACTCTCCCTACCTAGAGTTTTCTGTCCCTAGAAAAAATGTTTTTTTAAAGCACACTATAGCACAAGGAGAATTCCCCTCACTTTCCTTCTTTGTCCCTAGAAACAAGGACTCGCACAGTGAAAGAAACTGACACTCTCCCTACCTAGAGTTTTCTGTCCCTAGAAAAAATGTTTTTTTAAAGCACACTATAGCACAAGGAGAATTCCCCTCACTTTCCTTCTTTGTCCCTAGAAACAAGGACTCGCACAGTGAAAGAAACTGACACTCTCCCTACCTAGAGTTTTCTGTCCCTAGAAAAAATGTTTTTTTAAAGCACACTATAGCACAAGGAGAATTCCCCTCACTTTCCTTCTTTGTCCCTAGAAACAAGGACTCGCACAGTGAAAGAAACTGACACTCTCCCTACCTAGAGTTTTCTGTCCCTAGAAAAAATGTTTTTTTAAAGCACACTATAGCACAAGGAGAATTCCCCTCACTTTCCTTCTTTGTCCCTAGAAACAAGGACTCGCACAGTGAAAGAAACTGACACTCTCCCTACCTAGAGTTTTCTGTCCCTAGAAAAAATGTTTTTTTAAAGCACACTATAGCACAAGGAGAATTCCCCTCACTTTCCTTCTTTGTCCCTAGAAACAAGGACTCGCACAGTGAAAGAAACTGACACTCTCCCTACCTAGAGTTTTCTGTCCCTAGAAAAAATGTTTTTTTAAAGCACACTATAGCACAAGGAGAATTCCCCTCACTTTCCTTCTTTGTCCCTAGAAACAAGGACTCGCACAGTGAAAGAAACTGACACTCTCCCTACCTAGAGTTTTCTGTCCCTAGAAATTTTTTTTTTTTAAAGCACACTATAGCACAAGGAGAATTCCCCTCACTTTCCTTCTTTTTTCCTAGAAACAAGGACTCGCACAGTGAAAGAAACTGACACTCTCCCTACCTAGAGTTTTCTGTCCCTAGAAAAAATGTTTTTTTAAAGCACACTATAGCACAAGGAGAATTCCCCTCACTTTCCTTCTTTGTCCCTAGAAACAAGGACTCGCACAGTGAAAGAAACTGACACTCTCCCTACCTAGAGTTTTCTGTCCCTAGAAAAAATGTTTTTTTAAAGCACACTATAGCACAAGGAGAATTCCCCTCACTTTCCTTCTTTGTCCCTAGAAACAAGGACTCGCACAGTGAAAGAAACTGACACTCTCCCTACTTAGAGTTTTCTGTCCCTAGAAAAAATGCTTTTTTAAAGCACACTATAGCACAAGGAGAATTCCCCTCACTTTCCTTCTTTGTCCCTAGAAACAAGGACTAGCACAGTGAAAGAAACTGACACTCTCCCTACCTAGAGTTTTCTGTCCCTAGAAAAAATGTTTTTTTAAAGCACACTATAGCACAAGGAGAATTCCCCTCACTTTCCTTCTTTGTCCCTAGAAACAAGGACTCGCACAGTGAAAGAAACTGACACTCTCCCTACCTAGAGTTTTCTGTCCCTAGAAATTTTTTTTTTTTAAAGCACACTATAGCACAAGGAGAATTCCCCTCACTTTCCTTCTTTTTTCCTAGAAACAAGGACTCGCACAGTGAAAGAAACTGACACTCTCCCTACCTAGAGTTTTCTGTCCCTAGAAAAAATGTTTTTTTAAAGCACACTATAGCACAAGGAGAATTCCCCTCACTTTCCTTCTTTGTCCCTAGAAACAAGGACTCGCACAGTGAAAGAAACTGACACTCTCCCTACCTAGAGTTTTCTGTCCCTAGAAAAAATGTTTTTTTAAAGCACACTATAGCACAAGGAGAATTCCCCTCACTTTCCTTCTTTGTCCCTAGAAACAAGGACTCGCACAGTGAAAGAAACTGACACTCTCCCTACCTAGAGTTTTCTGTCCCTAGAAAAAATGTTTTTTTAAAGCACACTATAGCACAAGGAGAATTCCCCTCACTTTCCTTCTTTGTCCCTAGAAACAAGGACTCGCACAGTGAAAGAAACTGACACTCTCCCTACCTAGAGTTTTCTGTCCCTAGAAAAAATGTTTTTTTAAAGCACACTATAGCACAAGGAGAATTCCCCTCACTTTCCTTCTTTGTCCCTAGAAACAAGGACTCGCACAGTGAAAGAAACTGACACTCTCCCTACCTAGAGTTTTCTGTCCCTAGAAAAAATGTTTTTTTAAAGCACACTATAGCACAAGGAGAATTCCCCTCACTTTCCTTCTTTGTCCCTAGAAACAAGGACTCGCACAGTGAAAGAAACTGACACTCTCCCTACCTAGAGTTTTCTGTCCCTAGAAAAAATGTTTTTTTAAAGCACACTATAGCACAAGGAGAATTCCCCTCACTTTCCTTCTTTGTCCCTAGAAACAAGGACTCGCACAGTGAAAGAAACTGACACTCTCCCTACCTAGAGTTTTCTGTCCCTAGAAAAAATGTTTTTTTAAAGCACACTATAGCACAAGGAGAATTCCCCTCACTTTCCTTCTTTGTCCCTAGAAACAAGGACTCGCACAGTGAAAGAAACTGACACTCTCCCTACCTAGAGTTTTCTGTCCCTAGAAAAAATGTTTTTTTAAAGCACACTATAGCACAAGGAGAATTCCCCTCACTTTCCTTCTTTGTCCCTAGAAACAAGGACTCGCACAGTGAAAGAAACTGACACTCTCCCTACCTAGAGTTTTCTGTCCCTAGAAAAAATGTTTTTTTAAAGCACACTATAGCACAAGGAGAATTCCCCTCACTTTCCTTCTTTGTCCCTAGAAACAAGGACTCGCACAGTGAAAGAAACTGACACTCTCCCTACCTAGAGTTTTCTGTCCCTAGAAAAAATGTTTTTTTAAAGCACACTATAGCACAAGGAGAATTCCCCTCACTTTCCTTCTTTGTCCCTAGAAACAAGGACTCGCACAGTGAAAGAAACTGACACTCTCCCTACCTAGAGTTTTCTGTCCCTAGAAAAAATGTTTTTTTAAAGCACACTATAGCACAAGGAGAATTCCCCTCACTTTCCTTCTTTGTCCCTAGAAACAAGGACTCGCACAGTGAAAGAAACTGACACTCTCCCTACCTAGAGTTTTCTGTCCCTAGAAAAAATGTTTTTTTAAAGCACACTATAGCACAAGGAGAATTCCCCTCACTTTCCTTCTTTGTCCCTAGAAACAAGGACTCGCACAGTGAAAGAAACTGACACTCTCCCTACCTAGAGTTTTCTGTCCCTAGAAATTTTTTTTTTTTAAAGCACACTATAGCACAAGGAGAATTCCCCTCACTTTCCTTCTTTTTTCCTAGAAACAAGGACTCGCACAGTGAAAGAAACTGACACTCTCCCTACCTAGAGTTTTCTGTCCCTAGAAAAAATGTTTTTTTAAAGCACACTATAGCACAAGGAGAATTCCCCTCACTTTCCTTCTTTGTCCCTAGAAACAAGGACTCGCACAGTGAAAGAAACTGACACTCTCCCTACCTAGAGTTTTCTGTCCCTAGAAAAAATGTTTTTTTAAAGCACACTATAGCACAAGGAGAATTCCCCTCACTTTCCTTCTTTGTCCCTAGAAACAAGGACTCGCACAGTGAAAGAAACTGACACTCTCCCTACTTAGAGTTTTCTGTCCCTAGAAAAAATGCTTTTTTAAAGCACACTATAGCACAAGGAGAATTCCCCTCACTTTCCTTCTTTGTCCCTAGAAACAAGGACTAGCACAGTGAAAGAAACTGACACTCTCCCTACCTAGAGTTTTCTGTCCCTAGAAAAAATGTTTTTTTAAAGCACACTATAGCACAAGGAGAATTCCCCTCACTTTCCTTCTTTGTCCCTAGAAACAAGGACTCGCACAGTGAAAGAAACTGACACTCTCCCTACCTAGAGTTTTCTGTCCCTAGAATTTTTTTTTTTTTAAAGCACACTATAGCACAAGGAGAATTCCCCTCACTTTCCTTCTTTTTTCCTAGAAACAAGGACTCGCACAGTGAAAGAAACTGACACTCTCCCTACCTAGAGTTTTCTGTCCCTAGAAAAAATGTTTTTTTAAAGCACACTATAGCACAAGGAGAATTCCCCTCACTTTCCTTCTTTGTCCCTAGAAACAAGGACTCGCACAGTGAAAGAAACTGACACTCTCCCTACCTAGAGTTTTCTGTCCCTAGAAAAAATGTTTTTTTAAAGCACACTATAGCACAAGGAGAATTCCCCTCACTTTCCTTCTTTGTCCCTAGAAACAAGGACTCGCACAGTAAAACACACTGACACTCTCCCTACCTATCCTTCTCTTTCCCTAAACTAAAGGAATCCAGGTTAAGCAAGAAAGAAATAAATGTCACTGTCCCTGCCTATGCTTGTCTTTCCCTGCTCCGGAACACACTACACTAGGCCGCCGTGCTGGCGGCCTTTTATAGTGTGGGGCGTGTACTAAACACCCTCAGCAATAATTGGCCACAGGCATCCTGCCTGTGGCCAATCATTGCTCTCCTCGCTGCCGGCGCTGTGATTGGCCAAGCATGCGGGGTCACAGTGCATGCTTGGCCAATCACAGCGCCTGGATGACACTGCGATGGCGTAGTGCATTGTGGGCCGTTCGCGTCACTCGAATTTGGCGCGAACGGCCCAAATCGTTCGATCTTCGTCGAACGATCGAACAGCCGATGTTCGAGTCGAACGTATGTTCGACTCGAACACGAAGCTCATCCCTAGATTCAAGTTTGCATTTCATTCTATTTTCAAACACATCATCTAGACAGCAATGTCATAACATTTAGTGATTTTAAACATACATTTTTTGTTGGAATCAAAAAAGAACGGATATTGCCAAATCATCGTATGTAGTGTGCAAACGATGTGTCTATATCGACCGATCACTGTGCCCACTAAATTGTAGAAGATGTAATTTAAGAATGTTAATTAATAAAAAACCACAACAGGGAGCAACATGCAAGTTGGGAAATAGAACAATAGGGACACAGGAGAAGTACTTACTTTTTTTAAGCATTCATTTAATGCTCCTTAACTGCTCCGGCTCCCTCAGTTTGAGGTCAGACCACCTCTTTCTGACCCGGTAACGATATTTAGTTGGCAATGCATACCATGAGGGACTCATCAATAAAAAAACTTGGGAATTTCTCAATGTATCCTCCCCCCGAGTACCCACATTGTATGCATTGCCTAAAGTTCACAAAAATCTGTCCACCCCTCCTGGACGGCCCATTGTTTCAGGAAATGGGTCACTGACTGAAATGGCCAGTCAGTTAGTGGATGATTTTCTTAGGCCGCACGTTGAGGGACTAGTATCTTACCTCCAGGATACCACGGACCTTTTGAGGGCCCTAGATGGTGTCCATTTACCCAAGGGTTTATGGCTAGTTGCCCTGGACGTGGAGGCTCTTTACAACTCCATACCCCACAAACTGGGGGTGCGGGTTGTTGAGGGCTTTATTTCGGAAGGACATGACACCTCCAGGGCATACAATCAGTTTGTATTGGACCTTCTGGAATTTATTCTTTCCAACAACATTTTTCTGTTCAATGGATCCCACTACCTCGAGATACAGGGGGTGGCCATGGGGACCAAATGTGCCCCCTCTTACGCCAACCTGTATCTGGGGGGGTGGGAACGGGAGCTGTTTTTCAGCGATGCCCTTCAGCCTTTCTTCGAACACATTCCGGTGTGGCGAAGATTCATTGACGACGTTTTCTTCGTTTGGACCGGCCCCCTAGATGTCCTTAGATCCTTCTTGAGAAATCTAGAGGTGAATATGTTCAATCTCAAATTCACCTCAGAAATGGATCAAGTGAAATTGAATTTCCTGGACATAGAGATCTTTGTCCAGGAAGATGGCACTATTGGCACTTCTCTTTTTCGAAAGCCCTCCGCCTGCAACTCTTTATTGCATGCGAAGAGTTCCCATCCCAAATCACTTATTACAACTGTATACCCTATGGTCAATACTTAAGGCTTCACCGTAATTGTAGTAACAACAGTGACTTTGAGAGTCAAGCCAAATTGCTGAGGACCAGGTTCCAGGAACGGGGCTACGGCAATAAATGCCTCAAGAGGGCATACGTATGTGCCAAACAATGTGAGAGGAAATCCCTTCTACATGATCCTAAAACCATCAAACCGATTTCGGGGGTACAACTAATTACCAAATTCACGGGCCAACATAAACAAATTCGAACTATTTTGAACAAGTATTGGTATTTGCTCACAAGTGATGACCTGATATCAAAACATATCAGGTCATACCCCAAAATTACGTACAAAAGGGCCGGTTCCCTACGTGATGGCCTGGTGCACAGTCATCATATTTCTCAGACTTCACCCCCTCAGTCTCGGAGAGGGACGAGTTCATGTCACAGATGTCATTTCTGTAGATATGTCCATTCGGCCCAGTCAGTGGTCCTTCCGAATGGACGTACCTACAGACCGCACTTTTCTGTGACATGTCAGTCAATAGGCATTGTTTACATCATGCAATGTGAATGCCAGGCCTTTTATATAGGGAAAATCAAAAGGCCCTTCTATCACAGAATACGTGATCATGTTGCCCTCATCAAGAAGAAAAAGATGGAGACACCCATCAGCCGTCACATCGGCCTCTATCATTCATTCGATGCATCCAAAATGCACTTCTTTGCCTTGGAGCACTTCCCCCCCCCGTGACAGGGGTGGGGATTACGACAAGGTTCTCCTTCAAAGGGAGGCTAGGTGGATCCACAATTTATCGGCATTAAAATCTCCAGGTCTAAAAAAGGCCTTCAGCTTCAAGCCTTTTCTTTAATACAACTTTACTTTGTTGTTCTATATTCATTCTGTTTCATCATTTGCTCCACTGTATGTGTTACATGTGAACTTATGGGTTGATCCTGTATGTTTAAAATGTATATCTTCTCTTTGTAGACCTGACCCAACCTGGTTGGCATTCTCCCCCTGAGCCCACTGAGTTGCAATGTAATTTACTGTAATAACTAATCTTTAATCAGAATTGGTCTATTCATTTACCCATACTTTTTATTGATTAGTTTGTTCTATTCGAATTTACCTTTTTCTTTCATTAATTATTCTCTATTTTTATTTTTTGCCAGATGTGTATCATCCTAATTCAATCAGCTATTATTATTATCAAATTGGGAACGTCTTTATATTACTCAATATTTTACTTTATTCATTCTTTCTTTGTCTTTGTTCCCCTCTTGTTCAGGGCTTAATGCAGAGGAGATGGTCCCGTCCAGCAGTCCCGGCCATACGGACGCCTGGGGCGCTTTCTCTCCTACAGGTTTTTTTTTTTTGCCGGTCACTTGGGGAGTCATAGCGCCCCACTCATTATGTGCAAGGGGTCCTTCCATCTTTGGCATTTTTTTTTTCAGGATAGACATGTTTTCCATCAAGTGGGCATCTCACTGAATTTGCCCCCAGTCTTCTCGCTCACTGCTCTTTCCATCTTTAGCAGCTTTCCCTTAGTAAAGATGGCCGCGTTGGTTTCGGATGATGCGGACTCCCGTGTGTTGCCTCTTTGACACACGTATTGTGCGCCGTTCCCGTGCCAGATGCCGCCCCTTCATTCGTGTCGCCGGACCTGCGCACTATCGAGTTATTACATGTCCGCTTCCCGGCGGTGACGTCAGATGCCGCCGGGTATGGAGAGTATAAAAGTGTGGTCTCGTATGGCCACTACTGTCAGGACACACTCCCGCCAACAGTGATAGGCTCCCAGTGGATTTCATTGAGTCGATTCCTGTTTGAGGTAAACCTCTCTTCATTTATGCCACTTTTAAACAGACGCCATTTAAATTCCAAACACTTTTTGATTCATTGTGAAGCCTTGAAACATTGACAACTATTAATATTATTAGCACCCAATGAATATTTTTTCTTTTTATAGGTTTCAGTATGGGCATTTGCCCCCATCCTTTCAGCAAACTCCATAACTGGGATTGTTCCATCTCACAACAGCACTTTGTGCTTTTAATCTAATTTGGAAACTTTGCTTCCATTTAATAATCAGATTGGCACTACCTATACCAAATGTGCTAAGCAGCTGGTACGTTTTTGTTTTATAATCAGCTGATAGTGACTGCTTGTTAGATATCTAAACCTAGGGTTTTTCTTATTATAGTGACACCAAGTTTTGTCCTACCCACTCTATAGGCTCCTATCATCCCTATACTCTCTATGGCTTGGATTGCTATTGGATGGTTCCTTCCTTCCTCGTTGGTCGGTCCTGTTTAAATTGGGGAACCTAAAATGTTTATTGCATCCGTATGACCCTTACATATATTTGCGACTTTGTGGTTTCTGGGTGAGTTCTGCTCTGCAGCTTGGGGCTTGTTTACAAAATTATCTGTACATGCATTTTTTCTCTGTTATATCAGTTTGATATTATTCAACTGAGTGTACTAGTATGTCCAGTTTCATGGGCACTTGTGCACTATAGAAATGTCCCTTTATGAATGTTTTTATATTCATATGCAAATTCTATTTTCCAGTATGACCTACGTGCATTGTCAATACTCCTGAAGAAGCTCGCCCAGAGTGAAATTAGTAGAGTGACGTAGAAATGTTAGCTTGTCATTAGCTGTGACCATTCTGTCTCTCATGAATGTCAATGGTCCCTTTTTTTTAAAATTGCATATCATTGTATGTATTTACCAATAAACTTTTGCTATATTTTATTTATTCTCTCGAATGAGCCATTTCTAACGAACACCGTTTAAAAATCCCTGAGCTAGTATATGCTCAATCCCCCAATACTTCCTTCTCACATAAAACTGGGATAAGGTGTTCAAATGTCTGTATGTAGTATGGCCCTGATTTTATGATATATTTCATCCGGGTGTTACCCACCCATTTTTCCCGCTTCTGGGGCCCCCTCATTTACAGATCATTGTCTTTCTTACATTGTTGATATATTATATTTGTAACTAACTTAAGTGGAACAAGTGTGTGTTTTATTTTGATAACTCTTGGTTTTTTTTTGGTTTTTTTCTCCTTCCCTTTCCTTTTGTTTGTCACTCTTCTTCCTTTTTCTTGCCTTTTTTCTGGGCTTGAACTGGTCCTCATTAGTTACTATCCATAAAAATTATTTTTGGTTATATAGTGTCGTTTCATCATCATGTCAGACTATTGTGGCAACGCCTTTGAGGGCCTCATGGATAGGATCCACAAGGCTCACAATCCAGCCAGTGGGGGCCTGTCCATGGATCGGTTCATTCAGAGGCTGCAGCGCATGCTGGAGAGGAAATCAAGATTATTTTGGAATAGGTGGTATTTTCTTAAATATATTGAAGATAACATTGTCCCATGGGGTCTGAGAGTGCAGATCTTTCCCACTTTAAATCACATTGAACCCGAGTTCAAGGCCGATTGGGAAAAAAACTTGCAATCAAGTGCTATACAAATGATGCAATTATTAATCAAACAATTTACCATCGACTTGACCTCGGTTGATGTTGAAATTGGTAGCCTCTATGAGGCAAATGGATCCATTGTCCTGGATGAATCCTGCTCCACCAGAGAGGCCACTCTTAAAGTGGATCTTGAAAACTATGTTTCAACTATCTTAAAAAACAAGGAGAAGAAATTCACCAGGGACAAATTGGCTTATGACAACTCTCAGGCCTACAATTGGGGCAATGTTTCTAAAAACCGCAGACGATTTCCAGGTAAAAAACAAACTCCGAATGAATCTTCAAATGATGCCACTGAATCTGACTCCTCGGTTTCTTCTCTCCCTGCTGCACAGGTATCGGATCACATCACCATCACCAAAACTCACGGTTTCTCTAAACCTAAAAGTGGAAAGGGCGGCTCCAAATCCACCTCTTCTCAACACACAGTAAGTTCACGAGCACCCATTAACACTCGAGCAACCACGGCCAAAAAATAGTCCATCGACCCACCGGGCCACTCGGAATCACTTTTATCCACGGCTCTTTCCTCACCTTCACTGGCTTTTCCTTCACCCAACCAACTGGGCACCAACTCCCTCACCCCCTCTCAAAAGGATTTTCACCCGGTCCAGATTTTTTCACAACCAGTGCAGGATCAGAGATGAGTGGGAACCTCTGAGTCTCAGTTGCTGAAAACTCTCAAACCAAACTGCAGGTAATCAATTTATCATCTACAGAACTGGCACCTGAACAGGTATCCATTTTACAATTAGGTCTAAACTTCTGCCCAATGAACAAAATTGATGAATTTGAGTTCATCAAGGATCTTAATCTTTTTGCACGGAGGTTGCTATTTAAGGTCCTTTATGATAAACCTCAGCCTGCGGTCCAAACTACGGACTTCACAAATTCCCTGTGGCAAGAGATGACCTTGGAGGACATCAATGCCATGGAGGAATTAATGGAATTATGGGAGGAGGGTCATATTGACCCCAATGAACTTGAAGAGGCTGCTCTGTTGGATTCAGCCTCTCCCTCCCTGTCCCCTTGTTCTCCTTCACTTGTGTCATCTTCACTGACCGTAGCCAAATCTCAATCTAAAGAATATAAGCCTAGATCCAGGATGTTCCCTGCCCTACAGGGAAACCCGAATATCTGGGCTTTTACCAAACAAGTTACGAAAGAGATTTGCCAGACCAAGTGGTTAAATCTCTCTCAATCTAACCTCAATCAAAACCAACAGAAGGCTTTGTCAGCTCTACAAAAAAACAAAGACATTATCATCAAGCCATCCGATAAGGGGGGTAACTTGGTGGTGATGGATATCGTGAAGTATGAGAATATGGTTTTGGACATTCTGAACAACAAAGAATGGTACCGCAAGGTGTCAACCAGTCATCTTAGTTTGACCCAGACCCGGTATCGATATTTAGTTGGCAATGCATACCATGAGGGACTCATCAATAAAAAAACGTGGGAATTTCTAAATGTATCCTCCCCCCGAGTACCCACATTGTATGCATTGCCTAAAGTTCACAAAAATCTGTCCACCCCTCCTGGACGGCCTATTGTTTCAGGAAATGGTTCACTGACTGAAATGGCCAGTCAGTTAGTGGATGATTTTCTTAGGACGCACGTTGAGGGACTAGCCTCTTACCTCCAGGATACCACGGACCTTTTGAGGGCCCTAGATGGTGTCCATTTACCCAAGGGTTCATGGCTAGTTGCCCTGGACGTGGAGGCTCTTTACAACTCCATACCCCACAAACTGGGGGTGCGGATTGTTGAGGGCTTTATTTCGGAAGGACATGACACCTCCAGGGCATACAATCAGTTTGTATTGGACCTTCTGGAATTTATTCTTTCCAACAACATTTTTCTGTTCAATGGATCCCACTACCTCGAGATACAGGGGGTGGCCATGGGGACCAAATGTGCCCCCTCTTACGCCAACCTGTATCTGGGGGGGTGGGAACGGGAGCTGTTTTTCAGCGATGCCCTTCAGCCTTTCTTCGAACACATTCCGGTGTGGCGAAGATTCATTGACGACGTTTTCTTCGTTTGGACCGGCCCCCTAGATGTCCTTAGATCCTTCTTGAGAAATCTAGAGGTGAATATGTTCAATCTCAAATTCACCTCAGAAATGGATCAAGTGAAATTGAATTTCCTGGACATAGAGATCTTTGTCCAGGAAGATGGCACTATTGGCACTTCTCTTTTTCGAAAGCCCTCCGCCTGCAACTCTTTATTGCATGCGAAGAGTTCCCATCCCAAATCACTTATTACAACTGTATACCCTATGGTCAATACTTAAGGCTTCGCCGTAATTGTAGTAACAACAGTGACTTTGAGAGTCAAGCCAAATTGCTGAGGACCAGGTTCCAGGAACGGGGCTACAGCAATAAATGCCTCAAGAGGGCATACGTACGTGCCAAACAATGTGAGAGGAAATCCCTTCTACATGATCCTAAAACCATCAAACCGATTTCGGGGGTACGACTAATTACCAAATTCACGGGCCAACATGAACAAATTCGAACTATTTTGAACAAGTATTGGTATTTGCTCACAAGTGACCTGATATCAAAACATATCAGGTCATACCCCGAAATTACGTACAAAAGGGCCCGTTCCCTATGTGATGGCCTGGTGCACAGTCATCATATTTCTCAATCTTCACCCCCTCATTCTCTGTCATGGAAACCCTGTCAGGAACAGACGCCCTGGACTTCCTGGTTCCCGCCCCCGCAGGTGACGCCCGAAGGGCTATTTAAACTCCTCACTTGCAGACAGTCCCTGCTGTCTGCTCTACAGCGTTTATCCCAAGTGACCTGATCTGCCTTGTTTACCTGTATCTGACCCGGCTTCCTGTGACCCTCCTGCTATCTGCCTGTACCTGACCATCGGCCTGTTTTCTGACTTCGGTATTGCCTGATCCTTTTGTGCCTCGCTGCCTGGCAGTTTACCCGACCCCGGCTTGTCTGACGATCCTGCCTGACCTTGGCTCTTGTTCACCTGCTGCTGCCTAGTGGTTCCAGTTTACCTGCTGTGCCTCCCGGTCCGGGTCATCTGCTGAGTTCCTGGTTCCTGTCTGCTCATCTGCTGGTTCCTGTCTGCTCATCTGCTGGTTCCTGTCTGCTCATCTGCTGGTTCCTGTTCACCTGCTGCTGCCTAGTGGTTCCAGTTTACCTGCTGTGCCTCCCGGTCCGGGTCATCTGCTGAGTTCCTGGTTCCTGTCTGCTCATCTGCTGGTTCCTGTCTGCTCATCTGCTGGTTCCTGTTCACCTGCTGCTGCCCAGTGGTTCCAGTCTACCTGCTGTGCCTCCCGGTCCGGGTCATCTGCTGAGTTCCTGGTTCCTGTCTACTCACCTGCTGCAGTTCCTGGTTCCTGTCTGCTCATCTGCTGGTTCCTGTCTGCTCATCTGCTGGTTCCTGTTCATCTGCTGCTGCCCAGTGGTTCCAGTCTACCTGCTGTGCCTCCCGGTCCGGGTCATCTTCTGAGTTCCTGGTTCCTGTCTACTTACCTGCTGTAGTTCCTGGTTCCTGTCCACTCACCTGCTGTAGTTCCTGGTTCCTGCCTCCTCACCTGCTGGTTCCTGATCACATGCGGTAGTTCTTGATCCTGCCAGGCACTCGTACCCCTTCCACCTCCGTGCTTCCTGTTATACCACCAGGGGCCGCCGGTGGGAGCCGTAAGGGAGGCCTCCCTATGCTAACCGGGCTCGTCACCGTCAGGTACGTGACAGTAGCAGGCAGCCATGTCTGAGCCCGAGCAGGGAGCCTCACCTATGGAGGAACTATGCTGACACCTGGTGGGACTGACCGAGGCCGTTAAGAGCCTCCAGCAAGGCTACACTCACCTGAAAGGACAAGTGCGGGCCCTCACCAACCCCGATGGAGCTCAAGGGGGTCCACGTGCCTCCACTTCTTCCGCCGGGGCAGGAGCTGCGCCCACGGTGGTCATGCTTCCCCCTGAACCCAGGGTCCCTACACCCGAAAGATTCTCCGGGGACCGGAGCAAGTTCAGGGCTTTCCGGAACTCTTGTGAGTTGTACTTTGCCTTACAGCCCCGCACCTTTTCCTTAGAAGCTACCAAGGTGGGCTTTGTAATTTCGCTGCTTTCCGGAGACCCACAGAACTGGGCCCACCGCCTGCTAGAACGCAAAGATGCGTCCTTGGACAGCCTTACACTTTTTTTTGACGCCATTGCCCAATTGTACGAGGACCCTCAGCTCTCGGTCACTGCAGAGAACGCCCTGCGGACCCTTCAGCAGGGACGCAGAGCAGCGGAAGATTATGTAGCTGAATTCAGGCGCTGGAGCGCAGACACCAGCTGGAATGACGCTGCCCTCCGTCACCAGTTTCGCATAGGCCTTTCTGACCCATTGAAGGACGAACTGGCTAGGGTAGGAATACCAGAAAATTTGAACCTACTGATCGATCTGACAATTCAGATCGACCGATGCCTGAGGGAACGGAGGGTTGAGAGGGCCACGGGCTTCACCCGGCCGACCTGGATGCTTCCCCAGGTCCCCAGTCATCCGCACCCAGCTTCTGCAGCACCCTTGACCCCCTCGTACGATGCTCCTGAACCCATGCAGCTTGGGGTCCTCCGCCCTTCCCTTACTCCGGAGGAACACCAACGCCGACGCGCGCACAACCTGTGCCTGTACTGCGGGGAGCCCGGTCACTTCGTTAGGAACTGTCCCCTGAAGTTCCGTAAGTGCTTGTCAGTATTCCCTGCTGTGATCAACCCTCAGACTAAATCCTCCTCTCACTTCGCTCTTTCTATCTCCCTGCAGCTCCCAGGAAGGACCCTGCAAGTCGTCGCAATTATTGACTCTGGGGCTTGTAGTTGCTTCATTGACTCAACTTTTGCCCGTACTCAACTTATTCCTCTACTTCCCAAGACCCATGGACTACGGGTTCACCTGGCTGATGGGTCCCTTATCAAGTCGGGGCCCGTGGTCGAAGAGACGGCTCCAATACCTGTCACTGTCTTCTCCTCTACCGGGGTGCACCGAGAATATCTACGGCTGGATATTATCTCCTCTCCACTGTTCCCCATAATTCTCGGTATGCCCTGGCTACAAGCCCATAATCCTACCATTAACTGGGTCACGGGGGTGATCACGTTTCCTTCCTCCTACTGCCAACGGTCCTGTGGCTCACACAAACCCCCTGGGCCTGCCACCTTAATGTGTACCGACACTGAGGCCGGAATACGTCAGGCCATCCCTGACGCTTACCTGGACTTTCTCGATGTGTTTAGTAAACAGGGGGCAGAGACACTACCACCCCACCGAGCCTACGACTGCCCCATTGATCTACTTCCCGGAGCAGCTATTCCTTTCGGTAGGATTTTCCCTTTAACGGAGGTGGAACAGGGGGCCCTGAAGGACTACATCGATGAGAACCTTTTAAAGGGGTTCATTCGCCCTGCTACGTCGCCAGCAGGCGCAGGCATTTTCTTTGCAGAAAAGAAGGACCATACCCTCAGGCCATGTGTGGACTACCGTGAACTAAATAAGGTCACCATTAAAAATCGTTATCCTCTTCCTCTGGTACCAGAGTTGTTCCAAAGATTGGGAGCTGCCGTTATTTTTACTAAGCTTGACCTCCGGGGAGCCTATAACCTGTTCCGAATCAAGGAGGGCGATGAGTGGAAAACCGCCTTCCGCTCCCGGTTCGGACATTTTGAATATTTAGTGATGCCCTTCGGGCTGTGCAATGCCCCTGCCACCTTCCAGTATTTAATTAATAATGTTCTTCGGGACTTTTTAGATCTCTTTGTGATTGCTTATTTAGATGACATACTAATCTTCTCTTCCTCCCTTGACTCTCATCGCAGGCATGTCAGAAGTGTGTTAGACCGGCTTCGGCAGCATAAACTATATGCGAAGGCTGAGAAATGCGAGTTTGAGCGGGAGAGCATAGCATTTCTGGGATTAATCATCTCTGGCGAAGGCATCAGGATGGACCCACAGAAGATCACCGCAATCTTGGACTGGCCAGCGCCAGTGGATAAGAAGGGAATCCAATGGTTCGTTGGATTCGCCAACTTTTATCGTAAATTCATCCGGGGGTTCTCCGCCATCATTGCACCCATTACTCAGCTAACCAAGCAAGGTACCCGCTTCCACTGGTCCCCTGAGGCCCAAAAGGCCTTTGAGGATCTCAAAGGGCTCTTCACCTCTGCATCCATCTTAAAACACCCAGATTCCTCCCTACCATTTGTACTTGAGGTAGATGCTTCTGAGGTTGCAGTAGGGGCAATATTGTCACAGAGGCAAGGAACCAAGGCTTTGCTTCATCCGGTGGCTTTCTTTTCTCGCAAATTATCTGCGGCAGAAAAGAACTATGACGTGGAAGACCGGGAACTCTTGGCGATTAAGTCCGCCCTGGAAGAATGGAGGTACTTACTTGAAGGTGCTGCTCACCCGATCTTAGTATTCACCGACCATAAGAACTTAGAGTACCTGAAAACTGCAAAAAGACTAAAACCACGACAAGCCAGATGGGCCGTTTTTTTCCCGGTTCTCCTTCCATGTGACATACCGCCCCGGTGCCAAGAACACTAAACCTGACGCCTTGTCCCGAATGTTTCATAGATCCAAAGAACTCTCCTCACCCGATACAATCCTCGCTCCTGGGAATTTTCTCCTACTTCAGGAGGACCTACTCTCCCGGATCAGACAAGCCACCACTAGACAAGAACTCTCTCCTGAACTGGATCTGCAAACCAAGGATGAATTACTCTGGCACCAAGACAGGATATTCATACCAGAAGAACTAAAGATAACCGTGCTAGAGCTCTGCCACGATCATGCCCTTGCTGGGCACTTTGGCGTGGCTAAGACCACTGAGTTGGTACAACGTACCTTCTGGTGGCCTCGACTACGCGAGGATTGCAGGAGGTTCGTGGAGTCCTGTACTACATGTACCTGGAATAAAGGGTCCAGATCCAAAGCCTGGGGACTACTGAAGCCCTTACCCGTTCCAGAGAGACCGTGGAAAATGCTTTCTATCGACTTCATAGTTGAACTCCCCCCGGCTGAGAATCACACCACCATCTTTGTGATTGTGGACCGTCTGTCCAAGATGGCACATTTTGTTCCTATGAGAGGGACCCCCTCGGCCCCGGAAACTGCACAAATGTTCATTAAAGAAGTCGTCAGGCTCCACGGGGTACCTGCTAATATAGTCTCCGATCGGGGGGTACAATTTACCTCCCGGTTCTGGAGGTCCCTCTGCAAGACTCTGGGAATAGAGCTATCATTCTCTTCGGCTTACCACCCTCAAACCAACGGACAGACTGAGAGAACAAATCAGACCCTCGAGCAATATTTGCGTTGTTTCTCCTCCTTTGCTCAGAATGACTGGCTCTCCCTGCTTCCGCTAGCGGAGTTCTCCTACAATAACTCCATCCACTCCGCAACTAACCAGACCCCATTTTTTGCGAACTTCGGGTTTCACCCCACATTTCTGCCCAACTCTCTCCCTGAGTGCTCAGTGCCCGCAGTTCTGGAAAAAGTGAATTTCTTCTCCTCTAACAACCAGCTTCTACGCGAAGCCATGGCAAGAACTCAGGAGTATAACAAGACGGTCTACGACAGGAGGAGACGGGGTGAATTAGCGCTGGCACCGGGCGACCAAGTATGGCTTTCCACCATCAATCTAAGATTGGCTTGCCCGTCCAAGAAATTGGGCCCCAAGTTTCTAGGGCCTTTTCCTATCAAAAGGAAAATCAACGAGGTGGCCTACGAGCTGGAGCTCCCCGACTCCCTGAGGGTACACCCTGTTTTTCATGTTTCTCTATTGAAACCGTCAGTCTCCAACCCATTCCCAGGTCGGACCCCGACTCGCCCTGATCCCGTCATCATAGACGGGGAACAGGAATTCGAGGTAGAAGCTATTTTAGACGCACGAAGAAGAAATAGCCAGAGTAAATTTTTAATAAAATGGAAGGGTTACGGACCAGAGGAGAACTCCTGGGAACCCGAAGAAAACATTCACGCCAAAGACCTGATACAAGCCTTCAGGAGGTCTCACCCCGAGAAGTTTGCTCCTAGGGGCATCCGGAGGCTGCCCCTTGGGGGGGGGCAATGTCATGGAAACCCTGTCAGGAACAGACGCCCTGGACTTCCTGGTTCCCGCCCCCGCAGGTGACGCCCGAAGGGCTATTTAAACTCCTCACTTGCAGACAGTCCCTGCTGTCTGCTCTACAGCGTTTATCCCAAGTGACCTGATCTGCCTTGTTTACCTGTATCTGACCCGGCTTCCTGTGACCCTCCTGCTATCTGCCTGTACCTGACCATCGGCCTGTTTTCTGACTTCGGTATTGCCTGATCCTTTTGTGCCTCGCTGCCTGCTAGTTTACCCGACCCCGGCTTGTCTGACGATCCTGCCTGACCTTGGCTCTTGTTCACCTGCTGCTGCCTAGTGGTTCCAGTTTACCTGCTGTGCCTCCCGGTCCGGGTCATCTGCTGAGTTCCTGGTTCCTGTCTGCTCATCTGCTGGTTCCTGTCTGCTCATCTGCTGGTTCCTGTCTGCTCATCTGCTGGTTCCTGTTCACCTGCTGCTGCCTAGTGGTTCCAGTTTACCTGCTGTGCCTCCCGGTCCGGGTCATCTGCTGAGTTCCTGGTTCCTGTCTGCTCATCTGCTGGTTCCTGTCTGCTCATCTGCTGGTTCCTGTCTGCTCATCTGCTGGTTCCTGTTCACCTGCTGCTGCCCAGTGGTTCCAGTCTACCTGCTGTGCCTCCCGGTCCGGGTCATCTGCTGAGTTCCTGGTTCCTGTCTACTCACCTGCTGCAGTTCCTGGTTCCTGTCTGCTCATCTGCTGGTTCCTGTCTGCTCATCTGCTGGTTCCTGTTCATCTGCTGCTGCCCAGTGGTTCCAGTCTACCTGCTGTGCCTCCCGGTCCGGGTCATCTTCTGAGTTCCTGGTTCCTGTCTACTCACCTGCTGTAGTTCCTGGTTCCTGTCCACTCACCTGCTGTAGTTCCTGGTTCCTGCCTCCTCACCTGCTGGTTCCTGATCACATGCGGTAGTTCTTGATCCTGCCAGGCACTCGTACCCCTTCCACCTCCGTGCTTCCTGTTATACCACCAGGGGCCGCCGGTGGGAGCCGTAAGGGAGGCCTCCCTCTGCTAACCGGGCTCGTCACCGTCAGGTACGTGACAGTCTCGGAGAGGGATGAGTTCATGTCACAGATGTCATTTCTGTAGATATGTCCATTCGGCCCAGTCAGTGGTCCTTCCGAATGGACGTACCTACAGACCGCACTTTTCTGTGACATGTCAGTCAATAGGCATTGTTTACATCATGCAATGCGAATGCCAGGCCTTTTATATAGGGAAAACCAAAAGGCCCTTCTATCACAGAATACGTGATCATGTTGCCCTCATCAAGAAGAAAAAGATGGAGACACCCATCAGCCGTCACATCGGCCTCTATCATTCATTCGATGCATCCAAAATGCACTTCTTTGCCTTGGAGTACTTCCCCCCCCCCCCCCCAGTGACAGGGGTGGGGATTACGACAAGGTTCTCCTTCAAAGGGAGGCTAGGTGGATCCACAATTTATCGGCATTAAAATCTCCACGTCTAAATGAGGCCTTCAGCTTCAAGCCTTTTCTTTAATACAACTTTACTTTGTTGTTCTATATTCATTCTGTTTCATCATTTGCTCCACTGTATGTGTTACATGTGAACTTATGGGTTGATCCTGTATGTTTAAAATGTATATCTTCGCTTTGTAGACCTGACCCAACCTGGTTGGCATTCTCCCCCTGAGCCCACTGAGTTGCAATGTAATTTACTGTAATAACTAATCTTTAATCAGTATTGGTCTATTCATTTACCCATACTTTTTATTGATTAGTTTGTTCTATTCGAATTTACCTTTTTCTTTCATTAATTATTCTCTATTTTTATTTTTTGCCAGATGTGTGTCATCCTAATTCAATCAGCTATTATTATTATTATCAAATTGGGAACGTCTTTATATTACTCAATATTTTACTTTATTCATTCTTTCTTTGTCTTTGTTCCCCTCTTGTTCAGGGCTTAATGCCGAGGAGATGGTCCCGTCCAGCAGTCCCGGCCATACGGGCGCCCGGGGCGCTTTCTCTCCTACAGGTTTTTTTTTTTTTGCCGGTCACTTGGGGAGTCATAGCGCCCCACTCATTATGTGCAAGGGGTCCTTCCATCGTTGGCATTTTTTTTTCAGGATAGACATGTTTTCCATCAAGTGGGCATCTCACTGAATTTGCCCCCAGTCTTCTCGCTCACTGCTCTTTCCATCTTTAGCAGCTTTCCCTTAGAAAAGATGTCAGCGCTGGTTTCGGATGATACAGACTCCCGTGTGTTGCCTCTTTGACACACGTATTGTGCGCCGTTCCCGTGCCAGATGCCGCCCTTTCATTCGTGTCGCCGGACCTGCGCACTATCGAGTTATTACACGTCCGCTTCCCGGCGGTGACGTCAGACGCTGCCGGGTATGGAGAGTATAAGAGTGTGGTCTCGCATGGCCACTAATGTCAGGACACACTCCCGCCAACAGTGATAGGCTCCCAGTGGATTTCATTGAGTCGATTCCTGTTTGAGGTAAACCTCTCTTCATTTATGGCACTTTTAAAGAGACGCCATTTAAATTCCAAACACTTTTTGATTCATTGTGAAGCCTTGAAACATTGACAACTATTAATATTATTAGCACCCAATGAATATTTTTTCTTTTTATAGGTTTCAGTATGGGCATTTGCCCCCATCCTTTCAGCAAACTCCATAACTGGGATTGTTCCATCTCACAACAGCACTTTGTGCTTTTGATCTAATTTGGAAACTTTGCTTCCATTTAATAATCAGATTGGCACTACCTATACCAAATGTGCTAAGCAGCTGGTACGTTTTTGTTTTATAATCAGCTGATAGTGACTGCTTGTTAGATATCTAAACCTAGGGTTTTTCTTATTATAGTGACACCAAGTTTTGTCCTACCCACTCTATAGGCTCCTATCATCCCTATACTGTACTCTCTATGGCTTGGATTGCTATTGGATGGTTCCTTCCTTCCTCGGTGGTCGGTCCTGTTTAAATTGGGGAACCTAAAATGTTTATTGCATCCGTATGACCCTTACATATATTTGCGACTTTGTGGTTTCTGGGTGAGTTCTGCTCTGCAGCTTGGGGCTTGTTTACAAAATTATCTGTACATGCATTTTTTCTGTTATATTAGTTTGATATTATTCAACTGAGTGTACTAGTATGTCCAGTTTCATGGGCACTTGTGCACTATAGAAATGTCCCTTTATGAATGTTTTTATATTCATATGCAAATTCTATTTTCCAGTATGACCTACGTGCATTGTCAATACTCCTGAAGTAGTTCGCCCAGAGCGAAACTAGTAGAGTGACGTAGAAACGTTAGCTTGTCATTAGCTGTGACCATTCTGTGTCTCATGAATGTCAATGGTCCCTTTTTTTTTTAAATTGCATATCATTGTGTTTTTGTATGTGGGCCTTAGCCACTGGTGGCGGTGCCCAGAACCAAAAATGCTCTTTCAAGCTATCAGCATTATCATTGAGGAGGAAGAGGATAGTCACTCAGCATAACAGGATAGACATCAGCATCAGCATAGGCATCTGACATTTCCAAAAAAATTATTCGGTTACATCAGCATCAGGTGCTTGGTAGCTGGTGGTGATCCAAGACTGATTCATTTTTATGAAGGTCAGTCGATCGACCGAGTTGGTGGACAGGCGCACCCTGTGATCGGTTACAAAGCCTCCAGCAGCACTGAATGTGCGTTCCGAAAGAACGCTGGATGCAGGACAGGCCAGTAGCTCAATTGCATACCTTGCAAGCTCTGGCCAGTGATCCATCCTCAAGACCCAGTAACCCAGAGGATTTTCGGTGGGAAAGGTGTCCAAGTCTGATCTTGCCCCTAGGTATTCCTGCACCATGTAAACCAGACACTGGTGATGGTTGCTGGAACAGATCATACCTTGGGGCTGCGTACTAAAAAAATTGTCTGAACGCATCGGTCAGACGGCCACCTTCTCCACCGCTCCTTCTTTGACTGACCGAAGCCTCAGCAACACGTTGTCCAGGACCAGGAATTTGTAACCTCCCAGTCTCTGGGAACGCATTGCACAGACCTTACTGCAAGGCCTCCCGAAGATGATTCATCCTCTGCTCCCTCTGCGACGGCAAGATAAGGTCCGCAACCTTACCCTTGTAACGTGGGTCAAGGAGGGTTGCCAGCCAGTAATGATCCCTCTCCTTGATCGCACGAAAACGAGGATCCTTCCGCAGGCTTTGTAGGATCAGGGAGGCCATGCAGCATAGGTTTGCTGAGGCATTTGGTACGGAGTCCTCTGGGTCACTCAGGAAAACATGATTAGCAGCCACCTCCACCCAGCCACGTATAAGTCCATGGGTGTCTTGGGACTGTAATTGATCCCTTGAAGACTGCTGCTGATGGTGAGTGCTAGGCTCCACCTCCATGCTGACACAATCCTCCTCCTCCTCTTCTTCCTGTGTAATAGGCGGGCCAGCGGGAACACTGTCTGGATAAAGGGGGCCTTGAGAGGTAAGGAAGTCCTCCTCTTCCTGCCTCTGTTCTGCCTCAAGTGCCCTGTCCATTATTCCATGCAGAGTGTGCTCCAACAGGTGAACAAGAGGGACAATGTCACTGATGCATGTACTGTCACTGCTCACCATCCTCGTGGCCTCCTCAAATGGTGCCAGGACAGTGCATGCATCCCTGATCATGGCCCACTGGCGTGGGGAAAAAAGTCCAAGCTCCCCTGACCCTGTCCTGGTGCCATATTGCAACAGATACTCATTGATGGCCCTCTGCTGCGTGTGCAGCCGCTGCAGCATGGCCAACGTTGAGTTCCACCTGGTGGGCATGTCACAGATTAGGCGGTTCTTGGGCAGGTTGTAATCCTTTTGCAGGTCAGCCAGCCGAGCACTGGCATTATATGACCGGCGGAAATGCCAGAGTTTCCTGGCCTGCTTCAGGACCTCCTGTAAGCCCGGGTACCTGCCCAAGAACTGCTGCACCACCAAGTTAAGGACGTGAGCCAAACAGGGCACAGGGGTCAGTTGTCCCTGTCGGAGGGTGGAGAGGAGGTTGGTGCCATTGTCGCAAACCACCTTTCCTGGCTTAAGCTGGTATGGCGTCAACCACCTCTGAGCCTGCCCCTGCAGAGCTGACAGAATCTCTGCCCAGTGTGGCTCCTGTCCCCCAAGCACACCAGCTCAAGCACCGCATGGCATCTTTTTGCCTGCGTACTTGCGTAGCCCCTTGAACGCCTACGGAGCACCGCAGGTTCCGAGGACAAAGCCTTAGGTAGAGGCCATGGAGGAAGAAGAAGAGGAGAGGGTGGAGGAGAGAGGTGTGTCAGAATCACCAGTAGTAACATTTTGGAGGCGTGGTGGCGGAACAACCTCCAACACTACTGCACCTTGTCCTGCATCCTTCCCAGCTGCCAGCAGAGTCACCCAATGCGCCGTGAAAGATAGGTAACATCCCTGTCCATGCCTGCTGGACCATGAGTCAGCGATAATATGCACCTTACCGCTGACCGCCCTGTCCAGCGAGGCCAAGACATTGCCTTCCACATGCCGGTAGAGAGCCAGAATCGCCTTCCGTGAGAAAAAGTGGCGTTTGGGAACCTGCCACTGAGGAACCGCACATTCCACAAACTCACGGAAGGGGGCAGAGTCTACCAACTGAAAAGGCAGCAGTTAAAGTGCTAGGAATTTAGCCAAGCTAGCATTCAACCGCTGGGCATGTGGATGGCTGGGAGCGAACTTCTTTCGGCGGTGCAGCAGCTGGGGCAGGGAAATTTGCCTGGTACAATCTGACATCGTTGTACTGCTAGCAGATTGCCCGCAAGTACTTGGCTGTGACACACCTAATTCTACACCTTTATTCCTCTCAGTGCAGGTTTCAGAGAGGACTGAAGGTATAGTGGGGTTGGAGATCCCAGCTGATGAGGAGCAAGGAGAGGTCCGCTTTGTTCTTTGGTGTGAGTCTTTTAGGTACGCTTGCCAATGAACTGCATGGCAGGTCGACATATGTCTGGTCAAGCACGTGGTGCCCAAGCGGCTGATGTTTTGGCCACGCGAGATACGCTTCAGACATATGTTGCAAATGGCAACGGTGCGATCTGCTGCACACGTCTGAAAAAAGGCCCACACCAAAGAACTTTTGGAATAACATGCGGAGCTCTGCGGTGTGATGCAGTCGGTGTGCTGCCCTTAAGCTGGCCCCTGAAGGGCATCCTGCCTCGTTGGAGATGTGCCTCCTCCTCCTCCTCTCTCCTATCAGGCACCCATGTGAAGTCAGTGACCTCATCATCCCCTCCCTCCTCATCACTGGAGCAAATCTGGCAGTATGCTGCAGCTGGGGGAACATGACTGCCAGATAGCTGTCCTTGTTGGGCACCCCCTCTCTCTGGGCTCACGTTACTACCCCCTTTCTCTGGGCTCACGTTACTGCCTTCCTCTAGCTGGGTTCAATCATCCGAGCCTTCAAACCGCTGGGCATCCTCCTGGAGCATGTATCCAACACTGTGGTCAAACAGTTCGGGGGACTCCTCAGGAGGACATGGTGGGGCTAGGGAAGGAGTGACTGATGCCAATGAGCCGAGGGAAGAGGCTGCTTTGGCAGCTGCTTTGCCAAACAAAGTACCCTGAGCCTGGGTGAGAGAGGATGAGGAGGATGAGGACGGCTTGGTCATTCACCAAGTCTTGGGCATGTTGCGGCTCAACATGGCCAGCTGCCGAAAAGAAGGACAAGTGTGTCCCACGGCCACGTGCTGATGAGGATGCACCGTGTCCACGACCAGCACTGTTGCCTCTAGACACAGAGATGATTATATGCAAGACTGGCGCATACTGGAACATAAAATCAAACAAAATTGTTTACCATAAAGTCCTTTAAGCTACACAGAGCTTTGTGTGAGAAGACAGTCTTGAAATAAACTGGGCAGCCTTGCAGAGGGAGCCGAAGCCAGACTCCAACACATAGATTAGGAAAAACAGAGAAAAACAGGCGCCACTTAGTTTAAAACTGTTAACACTTTAATTACAAAGGCATCAAAGCACTCACTTTTAAGATTACTGTAAAAGGCATATTCGGGTCCAAACGACGATTAAACTCCGCTGGTTGGTGGTCTCAGAAACTGACAGACATCTGCTTGTGTGGAGCGGGGGCCGGTATTGTATCCGTGTCGGATGTTTGCCAGATGTCGCTGCAGTTAGCCAAGGAGAGGGCTGGAACACAGACTCAGAGTCTTTGCTAAGACGCAACGCACGGCAGAGTGACGTCACGTCCGGCATGCAACGCGTTTCAATGCAGGCACAAGAAGACGATGGAAGTCCGTGCGCACATCTTTTTCAAGCTAGTATGTAATTGGCTGTGTACAGCCTTTTTATATGCCTTAGGTGGTACTGCCACCTTGTTGGGCTAGATGTAAGTGCACCCTATAAAAATAGGTGTCTTACACTAGTAATGGCAATATTAACGAGATATCAAGTATTAAAACATGTAATAATACTAAACTGGGCGTATACATAGAAATACTGTGAGAATCCAAGCATGCTATATGATTCGAAAACCCTTTTCCCTATATATAAAATCTTATTTAAAAGAATTACATATAAAAAAATCATTACATATAAAAAATCATTATAAATAATTGATATACACAACACTTTTAGGATCTTAATCATAATGGGTTACCAAAAAGAACTATGATGCATAAAAATTATTATTAGTAACACATTGATAATAAAACGTTGTGGTTCGATGATAAGCAGAAAATGATATTAACAACAACTATTAGTGAAAAAGTAGGCTAAATCGAAAGCCTGCAATTAATTGGAGATGTGTATAGAACTGTCTTATTAAAAATAATTATATAATGCAAATACAGAGAAAAGTCATTGATAAAAAATAAAATAAAATGCGTAGGGGTCCCCCCAAATTCAATTACCAGGCCCTTAAGGTCTGGTATGGATATTAAGGGGAACCCTGCATCAAATTTTAAAAAAAATGAAGTGGGGGTTCCCCCCAAATATCCATACCAGACCCTTTATGTCTGTAATGGATTTTAAGGGGAACTCCACGCCAAATTGAAAAAAAAATGGCGTGGAGTTCCCCCTAAAAATCCATACCAGACCCTTTATCCGAGCACGCAACCTGGCAGGCCACAGGAAAAGAGTGTACCCCAATGTACCCCTTCCAGATCTTCCAGATTCCGATAAGCCCCCCGCCCGCAGACCCCCACAACCACCAGGCAAGGGTTGTGGGGATGAGACCCTTGTCCCCATCAACATGGGGACATGGTTTTTTGAGGGGTCACAGACCCCCAAAGCATCCTCCCCATGTTGAGGGCATGTGACCTGGTACGGTTCAGGAGGGGGGGAGCTCTCTCGTCTCCCCCTCTTTTCCTGCGGCCTGGTAAAGGGTCTGGTATGGATTTTTGGGGGGAACCCCACGTCATTTTTTTTTTAATTTGACGCAGGGTTCCCCTTAATATTCATACCAGACCTGAAGGGCCTGGTAATTGAATTTGGGGGGACACCCACGCATTTTTTTTAAATTTTTTTATCAATGACTTTTCTCTGTATTGCCGGAAGCCGCGAGTGCTTTTAGATGACTTTTTTTCCTTCAGAAATGACACTTTGTGCAGGGACAGTTCTAAGCACAGGAAACAAGCACTGCTTTACAGGCATACTATACACACCCCATAGGTACGAAATGTAAAGGAATATTTCACTTTTATTGTTTCACTTTAAGCATTATTAAAATCACTGCTCCCGAAAAAATGGCTGTTTTTAAAACTTTTTTTGCATTGATACATGTCCCCTGGGGCAGGACCCGGGTCCCCAAACACTTTTTATGACAATAACTTGCATATAAGCCTTTAAAATTAGCACTTTAGATTTCTCCCATAGACTTTTACAGGGTGTTCCGCAGCTTTTCGAATTTGCCGCGAACACCCCAAATTGTTCGCTGTTCGGCGAACAAGCAATGTTCGAGTCGAACATGAGTTCGACTCGAACTCGAAGCTCATCCCTAGTTAGGAGTCTTTGATGGGGCAGGATAGAGGTCTCTGCCGGCGGGAGTTCTCAGGTTAAGCCTCCATCTTCCGTCAAGGTCAAACCACCATAACCCCGGTATTTAACGTCAAAGTAATGACGTAAATTCCCAGTTAGGAGGTCGACAAGTGGTTAAAGGAGAAGTATGGCCAAAGATTTTTTTGGCTGTACTTCTCCTGCAGGCCACAGGAGTGCAGTTTGTTCTGTACTCCAATGACCCATTTTAAACAGACAGCAGGCTTAAGCCTGCCATTGTTTTTTTTTACAGAGTCGGTCCAGGCTCTGAAAAGATCCCGACCACATGGTCAGAATTTTCCCCAGAAGCCTGGAACGACAGCTAGCGCAGCCTGTCAGTGAGCCAGACACTCCTGTCCCCTCTACAGCCCAGTAATTCAGGGAGTGATGGAGAGGCAGAGCGGAGAGTCAGTGACTGACAGCCACCAGCTCTTTTCAGACTGAGGACGGAGAGCTGAGAGATCAGAGGTGTTTAATCGCTCAGTTATTGGTCTTAGAGACGGCAGAGGACAGCATCTGCAGCCATATAGGTAAGTATGATTGTTTATTTTATTATATTCCCATACTTCTATTTTAAAGCAACCCTTTTTGACATTGCTTACAGAATCTGCTGCCAAATATAAATGAATAAACTATTCATCTTTTAATCAATTAATTATAAATTATGTTGGAAAGCGCTGCGTAAACTGTTGGCTCTGTTTTGCCAGAAGGTTAGGACCTGCATAATCAGAAGAGAGATGGACAACATGGAACTCCAAACCCACCTAGGTTTTTAGGTTTATTTTTTTTGGAGGAGTCCTCAATTTGGCATTTTTAATGGGGAAGTTCAGATTTTGGGGTCCCAGAAAAATGGGTGAATTTGAGACACATCACCACTTGAGCTCATAACTTGAAATAGGTCAAACAGCAGGACACTAAACATTTAGGATATCTTCATGGCATCCAATAAAAAATAACACTATATACAAAAATAATAATTCTATAAAAAAATGCAAGATTTTTCAGTTAGAATAACATGTTTTTGGGTGGTCTTCATTTACTGCCTCAGCTATATTTTTTTTTTACTATCTGAAATGTTCTAAATTTTACTCCCAGAAAAGAAAGTGTTTCTTATTATCATATCGCTTTATAAATTAATACTAAGTAAATTTGATTATAGTAAATTAACTATTTTTACACATTTTAGTCTGCATATTTTTTCTCAGACATAATTGGTCTACTCTAATATTGTTAGAAAATGAAACCCAGATCTACTTCTTCTAGGCACAGTATAAAACAGATTGCAAAACAGGGGGATCCCCAGAAATAGGAATATTTGCCAAGAACAACACCTTAGTTATTGATGATGAGGTCACTTCTTGGAGATGCATTTATAGCAGTTAAACTCCATTGTCCAACTCAGGAGACAGAAAAATCCCAGCCCTGGGTGCCAATATGTCTGGAAATTCTTGCTGTTTTTGTTTGTGTATTTTGCCACCCCTGCTAAAAATGTGCTAAAATCTAACACATCTAGGTACCTGATGCAGTCATAAAGGAGGACTTTAAAAGAAGACAAAACACAGTAGTATGAAATATAGCCCTATTCATTTTATTAACAATTATTTTGTTGCATATACTCCTATTTAATAAAGTAATACATACTGTACATCAGCAAAAAAACCTAGAAGACAGCTACTAATTAGATGGCGTCTTATTGGATAATCTGGGTTACTGCACTAGGCTCATGTCTGTGCCCTAGTAAATAAGGGTGCATGTGATCCAGTGCCGGCCCAAGACATTGTGCTGCCTGGTACCAAGAATGAAATGCTGCCCTCCCCCCAAAAAAATAAAAATTCACGCCCACCAAAATGCCCCATATTCATTATTTTATATCATGATAACTAAAGTGGACCTGTCATGGCTCTATACATGTATATAGGAGTATAAAGAGGACCTGTCATGGCTCTATACATGTATGTAGGAGTATAAAGAGGACCTGTCATGGCTCTATACATGTATATAGGAGTATATAGAGGACCTGTCATGGCTCTATACATGCATAGGAGTATAATGAGGACCTGTCATGGCACTATACATGTATGTAGGAGTATAAAGAGGACCTGTCATGGCACTATACATGTATGTAGGAGTATAAAGAGGACCTGTCATGGCAATATACATGTATGTAGGAGTATAAAGAGGACCTGTCATGGCAATATACATGTATGTAGGAGTATAAAGAGGACCTGTCATGGCACTATACATGTATGTAGGAGTATAAAGAGGACCTGTCATGGCTCTATACATGTATATATGAGTATAAAAGGACCTGTGCGTGGCCATTGGCCGCGATGTCAGCCGGCCACCCGCGATCGCTCCACAGAGCCAGAACGGGGATCTGTCAATGTAAACAGACAGATCCCCATTCTGACAGGGGAGGAGAGACAGATCTGCTGTTCCTAGTGATTAGGAACAGAGATCTCTCTCCTCCTCCAGTCAGTCCCATCCCCCCAGTTAGAAACACCTCCCAGTGAACACATTTAACCCCTTTCCTGACAGTGACATTTACAAAGTAATCAGTGCATTTTTATAGCACTGATCGCTGTATAAATGTTACTGGTCCCAAAAAAGTGTCAAAAGTGTCCAATCTGTCCACCGCAATGTCACAGTTTCGCTAAAAATCGCAGATCACCGCCATTACTAGTAAAAAATATATAATAATAATAAAAATGCCATAAATCTATCCTCTATTTGGTAGACGCAATAACTTTTGCGCAAACTAATCAATATACACTTATTGTTGTAAACATTTTTTTTACCAAACATATGTAGAAGAATACATATCGACCTAAACTGATGAAGACATTTTTATTTTTATTTTTTTGGATGTTTATTATAGCAAAAAGTTAAATAAAAAATTATTTTCAAAGTTGTCGCTATTTTTGTTTATAGCACAAAAAATAAAAACCGCAGAAGTGATCAAATACCACCAAAAGAAAATTCTATTTGTTTAGGTACAACGTCACACGACCGCACAATTGTCAGTTAAATTGATGCAGTGCCGAATCGCAATTTTTTTTTATTGAAGTGCATTATTTCTATTATTACATTGTTATATAAAATAAAATAGTTCAACTCACCATAATGCCGAATCAGTGGGAGCCCTGAGTGTGTCACTTGCCGCGTCACCTGCCACCAGATGCAGATTGTCACTTGTTGCGGATTGTCACTTACCACGATGCCATCTGCCACAAATTGCGGATGGTCACTTGCCACGATGCCACACATTGCAGATTGTCACTTGCCACACATTGCAGATTGTCACTTGCCACAACGTCACCTGCCACACATTGTGGATTGTCACTTGCCACGACGTCACCTGCCACACGTAGCGGATTGTCACTTTCCACAACGTCACCTGCCACATGTAGCGGATTGTCACTTGCCATGACATCACCTGCTACACGTCTGACAGAGAGGAGGGGGGTCTGATAGAGAGGAGGGGGTCTGACAGAGAGGAGGAGGGGGGTTTGACAGAGAGGAGGAGGGGGGTCTGACAGAGAGGAAGAGGGGGTGGAGGCTGATGGAGAGGAAGAGGGGGTGGCGGCTGACAGAGAGGAAGAGGGGGGTGGCGGCTGACAGAGAGGAAGAGGGGGGTGGCGGCTGATAGAGAGGAGGGGGGGCGGCTGATAGAGAGGGGGCGGCTAATAGAGAGAAGGGGGGCGTCTGATAGAGAGGAGGGGGCGGCTGATAGAGAGGAGGGGGGGTGGCTGAGAGAGAGGAGGGGGGTGGCTAAGAGAGAGGAGGGGGCAGCTAATAGAGAGGAGGGGGGGCTAATAGAGAGGAGGGGGGCGGCTGATAGAGAGGAGGGGGCGGCTGATAGAGAGGAGGGGGGGCGGCTGATAGAGAGGAGGGGGGCGGCTAACAGAGAGGAGGGGGGCTGATAGAGAGGAGGGGGGTGGCTGATAGAGAGGAGGGGGCGGCTGATAGGGAGGAGGGGGGCGGCTGATAGAGAGGAGGGGGGCGGCTGATAGAGAGGAGGGGGGCAGCTGATAGAGAGGAGGGGGGGCGGCTGATAGAGAGGAGGGGAAACGGCTGATAGAGAGGAGGGGGGGCTGATAGAGAGGAGTAGGGGCGGCTGATAGAGAGGAGGGGGGCGACTGATAGAGAGGAGGGGGGGCTGATAGAGAGGAGGGGGACGGGCTGATAGAGAGGAGGGGGGGCTGCTGATAAAGAGGAGGGGGGCTGATAGAGAGGAGGGGGGGCGGCTGATAGAGAGGAGGGGGGGCTAATAGAGAGGAGGGGGGCTGATAGAGAGGAGGGGGCGGCTGATAGAGAGGAGGGGGGTAATAGAGAGGAGGGGGGCTGATAGAGAGGAGGGGGGGCTGATAGAGAGGTGGGGGGGCGGCTGATAGAGCAGATGAGAGAGACAGACCTAAGGAGGGGCGGGCTGATAGAGAGGAGGGGGGCCGCGGGCGGCTGACAGGACAGATGAGACCTCAGGTCTCCTGTGACACACAGCGCTAGTTAGGACTCCGGAAGCATGCAGGGCTGGCGCGATTACCCACAGTCCAGCTCCTCCGCTCCTCCAGGCGAATCACAAGCCTCATGTCCGCCGTCCGTCCCGCCCACATGACCTGCTCGGCCAATCACAGGACACCCACCGCTGCCCATTGCTGAGCTTGGCTCAAACACAGAGACAGATTTTTAGGCAGTAGTTTGAACATTGATTTGCCGCCCCCCTGAAAGTGCCGCCTGGGACCGAGGTGCCCTGATGTGATCACTTAAATTTAAATTGTAAGGTTTATAAGGCCTTGTGCCCACCTAAAAGATAACATACAGCCGGAGGAGCCTGCACACATGCTGCAGCATCGATACTTTGCTTCACAGCAAATTTAACAGGGCTTGTTGAGATTGACAGACATCACAGCCTGAACTCACCATAGAGTAGGGTGACCAGACATCCCCGATTTCAGGGGACAGTCCCCGGATTGAGGACACTGTCCCCGGACCAAGTCTGTCCCCGGTTTTGTCCCCGGATTGGATTTGAACAGGGACCGGGGCAATTTCAAAGATAGTCAGTGCAGAATTAAAAAAATAAAATAAATCTGAATTACACACCCCCGCTCCGCCGCTCCTACTAGCTTAGGGGGGGTATTATTTTCCATTATCTGTGCCCTGTTCTGATGATCATGTGCTGGTCGGAGCCGAGGGAATATTTCTTCAGTTTCGGGTGCCCATTCAGCTCCACTTGTATGTTCTTAAGTCCCAGCCAGCCGCCTGCCTTCTTATCTCCTTGCCTTCCCTGGCAGAGTGATCTTCCTCCGCTCCCCACCCAGTAGTAGCCGGGGCCCGGAGCGTAAGACTTGACAGGCTGTGAGGCGGGCAGCGGCGGGCAGAGAGTCGCTGATTGCCGCCATTACTAGTAAAAAATAAATAAATATGTTCCCGGATTTCATTTTAAAAATCTGGTCACCTTACCATAGAGGTCAATGAGACCGCACTGCAACCAAACACTTAGCCCGCGGCTGTGGCACAGTAATCTCATTCAAAATCCTTGTTTGGCAAAAAAAGCCCCCCAAAAGACATGCATTCAGGAAGTGGCAGTATTGCCTGCTTAATGTATTTGTGTGTGTCAGCCGATATTCACCAGCTCTTTCACGACGTCTCTTGTGAGGAAACGCTGAAGTTGAAGTCATCACACCTGCTCGGCTGAGCGGAGCAACGTTACATGCTTGTCTACATTTTTGTTTGTAATTACCCCTCATTTACAATAAAATGGTATTATTTGTTTATTATTTTTTAAATATAACAAAGATTGACAAATTGAGTACATATAAGGATGGTGGTACAATATTCAAATAGCAATAGAGCTAAACATTGATTTATGAACAGGATGAGTATATAACAATGTAAAAATGTAATGAGTAGAGCAACAAATAAACCAATAAAGTATTACATCGAAAGCATTATAAAATTCTATTCTATTGGTTCATTTTGTAAGAGCAGTAATAAGGAGATCAATCTAATAGGTATATATTAAAAACAAAAGAGATAACTTACAAGAAGAAAGGTAGAAAACAAAAAATAGGAGTAGATAGAGAGAAGAGGGTAGAGAAAAGTGGGGAAGGAAATGGGGGGGGTTACAAGTGGTTAAAGTGGAGCTCCACCCTAAATTACAACTTATGCTAATTGGAACCCTCCCCCCTCCAGTGTCACAATTAACACCTTTCAGGGGGAGGGGGATGAAGATACCAGTCTAAGACAGGTATTTTCACCCACATCCGGGAGTCCTCTCTCCGGGAATCTGTGGGAGTGACGTCACTTCCCCCAGACTTCCCGTAGCGTTCTGGGAGACACTCGGCTCCCAGAACACAGGAGCACCAATCAGAACGGCGCAGCGCGACTCTCGCATGTGCCTTAGGGAACCGGGCATGAAGCCGCAAGGCTTCACTTCCTGGTTCCCTCAGCGAGGATGGCGGAGGGGGCAGCAGAGTGACGAGCGATCGCTCGTCCTCTGCTGCAGACGTCGCTGGACTCCAGGACAGGTAAGTGTCCAAATAATAAAAGTCAGCAGCTGCTGTAGCTGTAGCTGCTGGCTTTTAATATTTTTTTTTTCGGCGGAGCTCCGCTTTAAGCGATCCCAAATGAATAGAAAGTATAGTCAAGGCAAATAGAGTAAAGTTAAATGAGTTAAACAATGCTTAACCCAAGGAAGGCAGAGTTTCTCGAATTCACTGATGCAATCTCTTTCGATTGCTTCCATTTTAGCATGAATAAGAGCTTTATTAGTTCTGTGTATGGTTTCAGCTAAATCTAAATATTTCGTTTTCCATGCCTTATTAATGGTTTGTTTTGCGGTTGCTAGGAGCTGTAAAAGAAGGTTAAATTGATTCTGTGTGATCCCATCAGGTTTAACCACTTGCCGACCGACTCACGCCGATAATCGTTGGCAGAATGGCACTCCTGTGCAAACTGACGTACCTGTACGTCAGTCTGCAAAAGCAGGAGCGTGCCTGTGGGTCCCGCGGACTCGATGTCCTCCGGCGGCCTGTGCTCGTGGCGAGAAGAGGCAGAACAGGGAAATGCCTATGTAAACAAAGAATTTCCCTGTTCTGCCTTGTAACATGACAGAGATCTTCTGTTCCCTGTCATCGGGACCAGTGATCTCTGTCATGTCAGTGGTAGCCCATCCTCTCTACAGTTAGAACACGCTGAGGGAACACACTTAACCCCTTGATTGCCCCCATGTGTTTAAACCCCTCCCTGCTAGTGACATTTATAAAGTAATCAGTGGCTATTTTTAGCTCTGATCGCTGTATAAGGGTCAATGGTCCCAAAATAGTGTCAAAAGTGTCCGATCTGTCCACTGCAACGTCACAGTCCCGATACAAAAAGTCCCGCAGATCACCGCCATTACTACAAAAAATAATAATAATAAAAATGCCATAAATCTATACCCTATTTTGTAGACGCTATAACTTTTGTGCAAACCAATCAATATACACTTATTGCGATTTTTTTAACAAAAATATGTAGAAAAATACATATCGACCTAAACTGAGGAAGAAATTAGTTTTTTTATATATTTTTTGGGGTTATTTAGTATAGCAAAAGGTAAAAAATATTGTGTTTTTTTTCTAAAATGTCAGTCTTTTTCTGTTTATAGTTCAAAAAATAAAACCCACAGAGGTGAACAAATACCACCAAAAGAAAACTTTATTTTTTGTGGGGAAAAAAGGATGTAAAATTTGTTTGGGTACAGCGTCGCACGACTGCGTAATTGTCAGTTAACCACTTCAGCCCCAGAACATTTAGCTGCCAAATGATCGGGCCACTTTTTGCGATTCGGCACTGTGTCGCTTTAACTGACAATTGCGTGGTCGTGCGACGTGGCTCCCAAACAAAATTGATGTCCTTTTTTCCCCCACAAATAGAGCTTTCTTTTGGTGGTATTTGATCACCTCTGCGGTTTTAATTTTTTGTGCCATAAACAAAAATATAGCCCCATTTTTGAAAAAAATGCAATATTTTGTACTTTTTGCTATAATAAATATCCCCAATTTTTTTTTTTAAAAAAAGGTAATATTTTCTCAGTTTAGGCCGATATGTATTCAATATATATATATATATATATATATATATATATATATATATATATATATATATATATATAAGCATATATATAAGCATATATTGATTGGTTTGTGCAAAAGTTATAGCGTCTACAAAATAGGGATTATGGCATTTTTACTATTATTATTTTTTTTACTAGTATTGGCGGTGATCTGCGATTTTTATTGTGACTGCGACTTTATGGCGGACACATCGGACACTTTTGACACATTTTTGGGACCGTTGTCATTTATACAGCGATCAGTGCTATAAAAATGCACTGATTACTGTAAATATAACACTGGCAGTGAAGGTGTTAATTGCTAGGGGGCGCTGAAGGGGTTAAGTGTGTCCTAGGGAGTAATTCTAACTGTTAGGGGGAGGAGCTACCAGTGACACGTCAGCGATCACTGTTCCCAATCACAGGGAACAGTAGATCCCTGACATGTCACTAGGCAGAACAGGGGAATGCCTTGTTTACAAAGGCATCCCCCTGTTCTGCCTTTGTCGACCACAATTGCAAAGATTGCGTTCCCGGGACCCGCGGGCGCACTCACGAAGCACACGGCGCGCGTGCGCACCTAGAGCGGTGCCCGCGCACGCCCGCTGGGCGGCAAATTAAAAGGGACGTACAGGTACGACCATTTGCCTGCCTGTGCCATTCTGCCGATGTATATCGGTGTGCAGCGGTCGGCAAGTAGTTAAAGCGACGCAGTGCCTTATCGCAAAAAATGCTCTGGTCATTAAGGGGGTAAAATCTTCTGGGGCTGAAGTGGTTAATAGGGCTGTAGCAAGATTGGGCTGTAGGTGTATCAAAGATTTTGGAGGCTAAGTCCAAAACTGCCTTCCCGAATTTTTGGGCAATTGGGAAGTTGAGTGCCAGGCTCTGAACAGACATGAAAACAAGCTCCAGGGTAATCAGAAGCATATTTCGATATCCTAGCGGGGACCAAATAGCAACAGGTTAGCACCTTAAAGTTAGTTTCCAGAGCAACAACATTAGAAGAAGCAGACTTAACGGCGGACCATATGCTAGACAATTAAGTAGCATTAAATGAGTGATTAACGTCTAGTTCCCATTTGGAGACAAATGAAGGGGGGGCCCAGTGTTAGTACTAGCTAAAACTTGCCATTAGAGAAACAAAACAAGTGCTCTAGCATGAGGGTCAGAAATACATATGCATCCAAAACCCGACATCTTGGATAGTTGGGAATTGGAATTAAGATAAGGTTGGAAAAAATGTTTGATTTGCAAATATCGGAACAGTTCCGATTGAGGAAGTCCAAATGTATCACACAAAGTAGAAAAAGAATGTATGGAGGAGGCAGATACTAAATTATAAAAATGGGATAAATTAGCTGTATTCCATGCTTTGAAAGAATTAGGGGCTATCCAGGCAGGGTAAGAAGCAGGATTTTTAACAAAAGAAAAGAGTGGTAAATGAGGAGATTGAAGGCCAAGAGAAGTTTTGAATCTGTCCCAGATGGATAAAGAATGTTTTGTGATAGGATTGCGAATACAAGTACGATCAGTTGGTCTTAACCATAACATGTTAGATACTGAAATAGGGTCACAGTCAGTAGACTCAATTGTTACCCAGAAAAGGACAATCACATTGTCTGATTTGAAAATATTTTGTTTTGCAAATTATGGTGGAAAATAAGTATTTGGTCATCTACAAACAAGCAAGATTTCTGGCTCTCACAGACCTGTATCTTCTTCTTTAAGAGGCTCCTCTGTCCTCCACTCATTACCTGTATTAATGGCACCTGTTTGAACTTGTTATCAGTATAAAAGACACCTGTCCACAACCTCAAACAGTCACACTCCAAACTCCACTATGGTGAAGACCAAAGAGCTGTCAAAGGACACCAGAAACAAAATTGTAGACCTGCACCAGGCTGGGAAGACTGAATCTGCAATAGGCAAGCAGCTTGGTGTGAAGCAATCAACTGTGGGAGCAATAATTAAAAAAATGGAAGACATACAAGACCACTGATAATCTCCCTTGATTTGGGGCTCCACGCAAGATCTCACCCCGTGGGGTAAAAATGATCACAAGAACAGTGAGCAAAAATCCCAGAACCACACAGGGGGACCTAGTGAATGACCTGCAGTGCGCTGGGACCAATGTAACAAAGGCTACCATCAGTAACAAACTACACCGCCAGAGACTCAGATCCTGCAGTGTCCGATGTGTCAGTACATGTCCGGGCCCGTCTGAGGTTTGCTAGAGAGCATTTGGATGATCCAGAAGAGGATTGGGAGAATGTCATAAGGTCAGATGAAACCAAAGTAGAACTGTTTGGTAGAAACACAACTCGTCGTATTTGGATGAGAGAGAATGCTGAGTTGCAACCAAAGAACACCATACCTACTGTGAAGCATGGGGGTGGCAACATCATGCTTTGGTGCTGTTTCTCTGCAAAGGGAACAGGACGACTGATCCGTGTACATGAAAAAATGAATGGGGCCATATATCGTGAGATTTTGAGTGCAAACCTCCTCCCATCAGCAAGGGCATTGAAGATGAAATGTTGCTGGGTCTTTCAGCATGACAATGATCCCAAAGACACCGCCCGGGCAATGAAGGAGTGGCTTCGTAAAAAGCATTTCAAGGTCCTGGAGTGGCCTAGCCAGTCTCCAGATCTCAACCCCATAAAAAACCTTTGGAGGGAGTTGAAAGTCTGTGTTGCCCAGCGACAGCCCCAAAACATCACTGCTCTAGAGGAGATCTGCATGGAGGAATGGGCCAACATACCAGCAACAGTGTGTGACAACCTTGTGAAGACTTACAGAAAACGTTTGACCTCTGTCATTGCCAACAAAGGATATTTTTCTGAGCAAGGATGACTTGAGGCAAGTGCTGAATACTAACAGACCCACGTACGGGGAGATGGAAGACTGGTATAGGAAGGATAGACAAGCAAAAGCGATTATAAGCTTGCTAGTGGAAGATGTCCAGCTTATCCACATAAAAACAGAAAAAACAGCCAAAGGTATGTGGACTACATTACAAAAGCTGCATGAGCATTCAAGTCTAAACAGCACTTGCTACGAAAGTCAAAAAAAGCATCAGATTTGATTTAAATAATTTTAATTAAAATGGTTATGACTTACCGGTACTTAAAATCCTTCAAAATCCTCATCATGTTCATCATCTGACATCATAAGTTCATCAAAGACACCTTGTGTTACATCTGTAAGACAGTCATCATATGGATCTAATTCTGAATCAAATGGTGTGGCTTCAGCTTCCCCTTCATCTTGCCATAAGTAGTCGTCCTCCATACCATCCAATGAATTTGATATGCCACACTTCTTGAAAGACTTGATTACTTTTTCTGCATCAATATTATTCTAGGCCAGGGATATGCAATTAGCGGACCTCCAGCTGTTGCCAAACTACAAGTCCCATGAGGCATAGCGAGACTCTGACAGCAGCAAGCATGACACCCAGAGGCAGAGGCATGATGGGACTTGTAGTTTTGCAACAGCTGGAGGTCCGCTAATTGCATATCCATGTTCTAGGCTTTTATGACAAAGTTACACAAAACATCCAACTGTGGAGCACACGTTTCCTCCTTTTGTGAATGACTTTTCGCCGCTAACCACTCACTTATTCCACTGTTCTCGAATGTAATTTTTAAATGGCTTGTTTAGGCACACATCCAGTGGCTGTACCAACGATGTCAATCCTGCAGGAATAACTGCCGCATCTGTCTTTATTCTTGCCAGCCTTTCCTTTGTGCTGGTAGTTAAATGAGCCCTGAACATATCCCACACCAGTAGGCTACGTTCTTGACAAAGTCTACCTGGTCGCCTACTCCATACATTTTCAAGCCGTAGCTTTACCCCTTCATCTATCCAGACTTTTTTATTCACATGTACAAAAACTCCAACAGGGAAATTGATTGCCGATTGTTTTTCTTTTAAAAATAATCATTGGTCTTAGTTTGGAGTCATTAGCTGTACATGCTAGCACCACTGTAAAAATTTGACTTCTTATGTCCTGTTGTTTTAATTAACACTGTTTTTGCACCTTTTGAATTGACAGTTTTATTTCCAACCATATCGAGTTTCATCCATATTTCCGATATGACTTAAGGCATAGTCGTGTTTTTTGCGCTATTACATATCGATGAAAATTACTTACCTTGCCGTCGAGATCTGCAGTTAATGTTTGTGCAGTTTTGGTCTTTACCCTCAGTACCAGATCATTCCTTTCCAAGAACCTAGTACACTAGGATATAGGGGCCTTAAATGCTTTGCTGTGATCTGGGTTAGATTTGGCCCACTGAAGAGAAAAAATACGTATGTTGTTTCATGTCACTACATAACCATTTTGACGATGCTCATGCACCATGTCTGCTACATGCTTTTGGACTTCGGGCCAATGTGGGGTACCTCTTCTTAAAGGAGTAGTAAAGGTAAATGTTTTTTCACCTTAATGCATCCTATGCATTAAGGTGAAAAAACATTTGACAATACCGCCCCCCCCCGAGCCCCCGTTTTACTTACCTGGCCCCTCGAAAGTCCCGCGCTCGCTCCCGTCATCCTCCGAGTTCCTGTGCCTGGCCGTTGATTGGCTACTGTGGATGGATTGAAAGCAGCGCAGCCATTGGCTGGCGCTGCTGTCAATCACATCCAATGACGCGCCCGCAGTAACTCCACATCATGCGAGCTCGCTCGCATTATGGTGTGGAGTCCTTGCAGGGAGGAGCCAAGACAGCCGCCGAGGGACCCCAGAAGCGGAGGATCGGGGCCACTGTGTGCAAAATGAGCTGCACAGTGGAGGTAAGTATAATATGTTTGTTATTTAAAAAAAAAAAAAAAGGGAACCTGTAGTGTTCCTTTAACCACTTCCCGCCCAGTCAATAGTGAATTGACGTCCGGGAAGTGGTTGCAACATCGATACTGGACGTCATATGACGTCCTGCAGGATAATGCCTTGCCGCGCCCGCGGGGGCGCGCAGCGCGGTGATCGGGGACGGCATGTGTCCCTCGGACACAGCGCTTCCCCGATCACGGTAAACAGCCAATTTCATTGGCTGTTTACCATGTGATCGGCTGTGTCAAAGTCACAGCCGATCACCTGTCAAAACAAACTCTGCGGCGCGCTCCGTGCGCGCCGCCACAGGCTTGCAGAGCGGGGATCGGGGAAGGCGAGTGTCCCTTGGACACAGCGCGTCCCCGATCAGAGTAAACAGCCAATGAATTGGCTGTTTACCACGTGACCGGCTGTGTCCAATCACAGCCGGTCACAAATGTAAACAAACTGCAGGAGTTACTACCTGATCCCTGCTCTCTCCTCACACACCGATCTGTGAGGAGAGAGAAGAGATCAGTAAGTTAGCTCAGTGTAGTTTGTCTACATAAGTTTACAGTGCACAACACGCCCCCCCGCCCATAAAGAGGACCTGTCACACAGCCCAGCACATCAATCAGCCCAGCCAATCAGCCCATCTGTCAATCAGCCCATCTGTCAATCAGCCCATCTGTCAATCAATCAGCCCATCTGTCAATCAATCAGCCCATCTGTCAATCAATCAGCCGATCTGTCAATCAATCACCCCGTCTGTCAATCAATCAACCCATCTGTCAATCAATCAATCAGCCCATCTGTCAATCAATCAGCCCATCTGTCAATCATCTGTCACAGGCCCACCTCCATCGGTACCGCCATTGGCACCGCCACACAGGCTACCAGTACTGCCATCGGTACCAGTACCACCACCAGTACCGCCACCAGGCCCAGCATCTATACTGCCACACAGGCCCGCTACCAGTATCACCACTAGTGCCGCCATCGGTACCACCACCAGTACCACCACCCGTACCACCGTCGGTAGTGCCACCACCACCTGTACCACCACCTGTACCGCCATCGGTACCATCACCACCCGTACCGCCATTGGTACCACCACCACCTGTACCGCCATCGGTACCACCACCACCTGTACCGCCATCGGTACCACCACCACCCATACTGCCATCGCTACCACCACCACCCGTACCGCCACCTGTACCGCCATCGGTACCGCCGCCACCACCACCACCCGTACCGCCATCGGTACCACCACCACCACCTGTACCGCCATTGGTACCATCACCACCCATACCGCCATCGGTACCACCACACAGGCCCACCACTAATACCTCCATCGGTACTACCACACAGACCGCCACCACTACCACCAGCAGTACCATTACACAGGCCCACCAATAAGCACTGCCATAATGTCCCAAAGGGTTTACACACCTGAGGAGGCATATGCCATTCTTGCCATGTCGGATGATGAGAGCAGCGGGGAGCTCCCATTATCCGATTCTGGTTCGGAATACGAGCCAGTGGAGGATAGTGGCTCAGAGTCCGAGTCCCCGGAGGAAACCGTCCCTCCCAAAAGAATGCGATCGGCACCAAGATCAGCACCAAGATCAGCACCAAGATCAGGAGAACTGCCCACCACCAGCAGCGCCATACCCCAGGAAGAGGAGCCCAGTACAAGCAATGGAAATGCACGCCCAACCCGAAGAATCCAGCCCCAATCCTACCTTCCCGATGCCCTGGCAAACCCCTTATGGTTGCCTGCCAACTCAGGATCCGCTATCATCCCCCCTTTCACCGCACAGCCAGGTGTGCAGCCCGACACTACAAATTTTTCTAAATTTGATTATTTTTGTTTATTTTTCCCACAAGATTTGCTGCAGAATATAGTGGATCAAACAAATCTGTATGCATCCCAATTTATTGCTGCCAACCCCGATTCTTCCTACGCCCGCATGTTCCAGTGGCGGCGTCTAACATTGGAGGAATTTAAATTATTTTTGGGCCTTATGTTCAATATGGGGCTTACAAAAAAGAACGAAGTCCATTCATATTGGTCCAAACGCCCCATCCAACACATGCCCATATATTCCGCTGTCATGTCCAGGAAAAGATACGACATGATTATGCGCTTTCTCCACTTCAATGACAATTCACAGTGCCCTCCCCGAGATCATCCCAACTACGACAAATTGTACAAGATACGCCCCCTAATCAATGCCTTTTCCCAGCGATTTGAAGAAGTTTTCATCCCAGACCAAAAAATTTGTGTGGACGAGTCCCTCGTACATTTCACCGGCCGACTGCAGTTCAAGCAGTACATACCAAGCAAGAGAGCCAGGTATGGGTTAAAATTAAATAAATTATGTGATCGAGCCACTGGATACGTCTGCAAATTCAGGATCTACGAAGGCAAAGACTCCCAGCTCCAGCCCCGTGATTGCCCCACATATATTGGAACCAGTGGGAAAATTGTCTGGGAGTTGGCATACCCCCTGTTCGGAAAAGGTTACCATTTATATGTTGATAATTATTATACCAGCCTGCCCCTTTTTCGCCACCTTTACAGTAAACAAACCCCGTCCTGCGGTACCATAAAAAAAAAACCGGAAGGGATTCCCACAAAATTTATTGACAAAAAAATTGCGACCTGGAGAATCGGCATCCATGAGGAACGAGGAGGTGTTGGCCATGAAGTGGAGGGACAAGAAAGATGTCCACATCCTCTCTACGATCCACAATGACACCATGGTGGAGATCCCAAGAAGACGCGGCTCCATTGTAAAGCCTGAATGTGTCCACGACTACAATTTGTACATGGGGGGGGGGTGGATTTAAACGACCAGATGCTACAGCCCTACTTATCAACCAGAAAGTCCCATTATTGGCACAAAAAAGTTGCGTTTCACCTGTTTCACATGGCCCTTTTTAATTTGTTTGTCTGCTACCAAAAAGCAACTCAAAATCACCGACTCCACTACCTCCAATATATCGAAGATATCATCGATGCCCTCATTTACCAACAAGATCCCGCCCCAGGAAGCATTCGCTCTGATAGTGTGAGTCGGCTTCACGAGCGACACTATCCCTTTAGCATCCCCCCACAGAATCTGGAAGAAGACGCCAAAAGAAATGCCGTGTATGCAGCAGAGGAGGAGTAAGAAGAGACACCAGCTATTATTTTCCCGATTGTCCCTCCCAACCTGGCCTGTGCATCGGAAATTGCTTCGAAAATTATCATACATCCATTAGTTCCCCTTATTATTAACCGACTGCCATTTCCCTATTTGCCTGCTACCATGTTACTAACTACCTTCCATGTTAATTAACTGACCCTGGCCTGTTTACCGACGATGCCTCTGCCTGCCGATTTAAACCACGTTTCTGACTTCCACGTGTACCGACCTTGGCCTGTTAATCGACCATGTTTTTGCCTGCCACTTGGACTGATCTTTTGGCCATCTACTTTTAGTACACAGGGGTCTCACATATGTGAGGGGCTTCAGAATAGCGTTCTGAGTAGAGAAAACCAGTTTTTCGTTTTCTGTGCTCCAAGAACAGGGTCTGGTTGCCCGGAGGCTTCAAAGCGATTTGGGTGGGAGAAGCCTCTACCCCTGTCCCCCTGGCCCTAAGCTTGATGGTCCTTCCTGCTGCCTGGACCAATAATTTGGCTGTGCTGACCATATTACTGCCTGTAATGACCCATGACATTATGGACCATGTTTCTTCCTGCTGCTTGGACCAATACTTTGGCTGTGTTGACCATATATCTGCCTGATGCCTCTACTGACTTTGGACAGCATTTCTGCCGGGACACCTCTGCCTGCTACCTGGACCTGTGCTTTGGCTGTGCTCTGGCTGTGCTGACAGTATCTCTGCCTGTGCGAACTATGGACAGTATTCCTGCCTGCTGCCTGGATGATTGCTTTTGCTGTCGCTGACCTCATCCCTGCCTGCTGCCTGGACCGATGCTCTCCTCTGTGGACCACTGCACTTCTAAAACCACAGGTAATCTTTTGTTATTTGGTATGTACCTGCTATGTGTTAGATATATGAAGGGCCTTCAAAAATGTGATCGGTAGTCAGAAAATGATATGTGCAATTAATGCTGCTAGAATGCCTGGAGGTGCTACTTGGATGTTGGGCCTCTGTATGTGGCCAGGCTGTGTAAAAGTCTCAAACATGTGGTATCACCATACTCAGGAGGAGCAGCAGAATGCATTTTGGGGTGTAATTTTTGCTATGTACATATTATGTGTTAGAAATATCTTATAAATTGACAACTTTGTGTAAAAAAAATGCATTTTAATTTTTTCTCCACATTTTCCAAAACCTTCTGGAAAAAAATGAACCGTTCAAAAGACTCATAATGACTCATAGATTATACGTTGGGGTGTGTGCTTTCAAAAATGGGGTCATTTTGTGGAAAATTCTATTGTCCTGGTGCTCCAGGGCCTTCAAAATTGTAATAGGTGGTTGAGAAAGGATATGTGCGATTTATGCTTGTAGAACGCCTGAAAGTGCTACTTCAATGTTGGGCCTCTGTATATGGCCAGGCTGTGTAAAAGTCTCACACATGTGGTATCGCTATACTCAGGAGGAGTAGCAGAATGCATTTTGGGGTGTTATTTTTGCTATGTATATGCCATGCGTTAGAAATATCTTATAAATGGACAACTTTGTGTAAAAAAAATGCATTTTCATTTTTTCTCCACATATTCCAAAACCTTCTGGAAAAAAATGAACCGTTCAAAAGACTCATAATGCTTCATAGATTATACGTTGGGGTGTGTGCTTTCCAAAATGGGGTCATTTTGTGGAAAATTCTATTGTCCTGGTGCTCCAGGGCCTTCAAAATTGTAATAGGTGGTTGAGAAAGGATATGTGCGATTTATGCTTGTAGAACGCCTGAAAGTGCTACTTCAATGTTGGGCCTCTGTATATGGCCAGGCTGTGTAAAAGTCTCACACATGTGGTATCGCTATACTCAGGAGGAGTAGAAGAATGCATTTTGGGGTGTTATTTTTGCTATGTATATGCTATGCATTAGAAATATCTTATAAATGGACAACTTTGTGTAAAAAAAATGCATTTTCATTTTTTCTCCACATTTTCCAAAACCTTCTGGAAAAAAATGAACCGTTCAAAAGACTCATAATGCTTCATAGATTATACGTTGGGGTGTGTGCTTTCCAAAATGGGGTCATTTTGTGGAAAATTCTATTGTCCTGGTGCTCCAGGGCCTTCAAAATTGTAATAGGTGGTTGAGAAAGGATATGTGCGATTTATGCTTGTAGAACGCCTGAAAGTGCTACTTCAATGTTGGGCCTCTGTATATGGCCAGGCTGTGTAAAAGTCTCACACATGTGGTATCACTATACTCAGGAGGAGTAGCAGAATGCATTTTGGGGTGTCATTTTTGCTATGTATATGCTATGCGTTAGAAATATCTTATAAATGGACAACTTTGTGTAAAAAAAATGCATTTTCATTTTTCTACACATTTTCCAAAACCTTCTGGAAAAAAATGAACCGTTCAAAAGACTCATAATGCTTCATAGATTATACGTTGGGGTGTGTGCTTTCCAAAATGGGGTCATTTTGTGGAAAATTCCATTGTCCTGGTGCTCCAGGGCCTTCAAAAGTGTAATAGGTGGTTGAGAAAGGATATGTGCGATTTATGCTTGTAGAACGCCTGAAAGTGCTACTTCAATGTTGGGCCTCTGTATGTGGCCAGGCTGTGTAAAAGTCTCACACATGTGGTATCGCTACACTCAGGAGGAGTAGCAGAATGTATTTTGGGGTGTAGTTGCAATTATGCATATGCTGTGTGAGAGAAAAAAACTGTTAATATGACAAGTTTGTGTAAAAAAAAAAAAAATTAATTTTCCCAAGAATTGTTGGAAAAAAATACAACTTCAAAAAACTCACCACACCTCTTAGTAAATACCTTGGACTGTCTACTTTCCAAAAAGGGGTAATTTTGGGGTATTTGTACTTTCCTCGCTTGTTAGTGTCTCAAGAAATGAGATATCCCTTCAGTACATCAGGCGTGATCAGATGTGATAAATTTTCAGTGATTGCCACCATAGTTTGTAGACTCTATAACTTTCACAAAGACCAAATAATGTACACTAATTTGGGTTCATTTTACCAAAGATATGTAGCAGTATACATTTTGGCACAAATTTATGAAGAAAAATTACTTATTTGCAAAATTTTACAATAGAAACTAAAAAAAAGTTTTTTTTTTTTTTTTAAATTGCTGTTTTTTTTGCTTATATCGCAAAAAATAAAAAACCCAGTGGCGATTAAATACCACCAAAAGAAAGCTCTATTTGTGAGAAGAAAATGATAAAAATTTTGTTTGGATACAGTGTAGCATGACTAAGTAATTGTCATTCAAAGTGTGAGAGTACTGAAAGCTGAAAATTGGTCTCGGCGGGAAGGTGCATAAGTGCATGGTATTGAAGTGGTTAATGTACACTTACCCCTTGGCATACTCTTTCATGCATCTTCATTTGCTTTCCAGTCTCGGACCATCTTTCCTGTTACTCCATATTGTCTTGCAGCAGCACAGTTTTTATGTTCCTTGGCAAGGTTTACAACGTTCAGCTTGAAACTGGCTTCATGTTTCCTTCTTCTTGCTGGAGCAATGATGGGGTCTTGTCTACCAGCCATTTTTACACCCACTAAGCCCACTAATCTGTAATCTGTCAGGTATTATCACTGTTTGAATCAGGACAGTGCAGCTCTAAAAACAATAATATTTAAATGAAAAAAAATCAAAAAGGAATCTGGTGAACTACCAAGTCCCAGAGATCCCATAATTGGTAGGCAGCAACAATGGCCAGCAACAATGGCCAGTGAATCCTCTCCTCCAATGCAATACTGCCAATGAGAGCACCAGAAATCATAATCATAAAGAAGAGGAGATCTGTAGCTGAATGTGCAGTAATACCGCATGTACAGTAGCGTCAGGTACATTACAATATACAGTATACCGCGCTGAACCAGTCACGGTGAGCAATGTATTTTATTAATGAATACAAAGCCTGCTCAAATTGTCAGAGGCTGTAACATCATCAGCCCGCGCCTCTCTGACTTTTAAAGCCAATCCAAGCAGGCGGTATACTGTATGTAGCCTGCTCTTATTGGCAGAGGTTGTTACTCCAATCCGAGCAGTCTTTGTCTTCATTAATAGAATTCATCGCTCGCCGTTATTGGCTCAGCGTGGTATACTGTATGTAGCCAAACCTACATACAGTATTACCACACATCCAGCGGGCTGACATCTAGCGGGTGGATATTTTTACCGGCGTATAAGATGACCCCTGATTTTTGGAGAATATTTTCAAGTAAAAACGGTCGTCTTATACGCCAGAAAATACGGTATACAAGATGAGACTTGAAGGAGGCCAGCAAATGTGTGACCACGTGAAAGCTATGCTAGAGATCATAGAGCAGCTGCGTGCCATCGGAGAGGACATCAAAGATAGCCATATTGTTGCCCTGCCCCTCTGCAGCCTTCCAGAGACATATACTGCTCTTAATAATGCTTTAGAAACCAGACCGAAAAGGAGCTGACAATGAAATATGTCAAAGGAAAATTAATCGATGAATATGACAGAAGGAAAAAACGCACCATGATGACAAAGCTCATAAAGGAGAAGTCCAGCATGGGCTCATTCAGCCGGGCTTCTCCTATGGGTCACAGGAGTGAAATTTGTTTTGCACTCCTGTGACCTGTTTTCAGCAGAGTGTGATCTGAAGTCATCCCTCTGCTTACGTCACCAAGATCAGTCCAGGCACCGCATCATCCCGACTCTGGAAGTCTTGATCTGCCAGATGCCTGGACTGACAGGCATCTTAGCCTCTCAGCGAGCCACTGAGACACAGAGACGGTCACTCCCCACCCCTCCACAGCTCAGCGCTCCAGTGAGCGTGGAGGAGCAGAGCAGGAGAACTGCTGATTGACAGGCAGCAGCTCTCCGCTCGGGGAAGTGGGAGAACCGATACATTGGCGGTGTTCAGTGGCTCGGTTCTTAGTGAAGAGGCGGCGGGGGACAGATGCAGCATCTGACCCACACTTCTCTTTTAAAAGGTACAAAGGCACAACGCACAACAAAGAAAGCAAAGCCTGTTTTCGTTGAAAAAGGACTGGTTACTTAAAAAAGGACCCGTTCTATCTGGAAAGCCGAGCAGTGAAAGCTAGAGCTTTCCACAAAAAAAAGAGTCAAAACAGCCACAAAGGAAACTGCAGATACATTATGAAGTGGCACTTTAAAGTGACACAATGTTCAATGAGATGCCAAGATCATTGTTCTCTGTTCTGTTCTGTTAAAACTTGGATAATAATCATTGAAACATAAAGTGACACAAAGCGGAAAACCAAGCGGCAGGTGCATAGACTTGCCACATGACTAGCGATGAGATATTCTTCACAAACATTGATTACAGTGCAAAAGACAAAGTTTTCCTAGCAAACAGGAAAAGCATCACATCCCAAGGTAAAGGCCAGGGCTTCCTGAACTGCATTACACCACAAGGCAAGCACTAGAAGGCAGCCTTCTATCAGTGAAAAGTTTTGCAAACAACAGATTCCTCGCAAAAAGAATACTGGATGATCACCTATACAGGCTCATCACTACAGACCAGCAAGCCAATATAGTCTCTAATGACCTACCTAGCAAATGTATTCACTTATGGCACAGGCGGCTGGAGCACAGAAGTCCACAAGCTATACAGGACATTATAAAGAGAGGTTTATCAGAAGATTTGACAATAGTGCCTTGCTAAGTGCTCATGAAATGCAAGTGCTGTATTGAAGCAAAAGCCAGACGTGCTCCCCTTCAACAGGCATCTCAAAGAAAAGCTACCCACCCCCTGCAGCTCATACACAGTGAGGTATGCGGTCCAAAGAAAACTCCCACATCAGGTGGGAACAGTTATTTACTGACTTTCACTGATGATTATTTCAGGTACACAACTACTTATCTGTTGAAACACAAGAATGAAACATCAAAGAAACTTCAAGAGTTTGTTGCCATGTCTAGCAATAAATTCCAATGCAAACCAGGAATAATAAGCACCGACAATGGAGGAGAATACATAAGCAAAGAAGCCTCATATCTGAAGAGACAAGGAATAGTACACCAGACAACCACATCATACACTCCTGAACAAAATGGTGTAGCAGAAAGGAAAAATCGCACTCTTATAGAAATGGCCAGGTGCATATTGTCGGATGCCAATCTACCACACAATCTTCCCGTTCATGTTTCTCCATGCTGTAAGACACGTAATATATTTATCCATGAAAGTAAAGCCGTAGTACTGCATCCAAGAAGATTCCAGCTCTTATTGCAATACTCTGCACAATATATGTAGTGGTATGGAGCAGTACGTATTTCACAGATAGCATCAGACACTGAATTCTGGTATCACATATTTTGAATTTGTAATTGTTTTTGTAACTTTTACATTTAGATTGGCATAAAAACAACAGCAGCACCCCAATCCAAAAAATGTAATCTTACAACATCTGATTTTGTATACTGTGGTAAGTGGCTTGAGTGGCTTGAATTGAACAGTGGAAGCATCAACCACAACTGGTCTAAAAGAAACCTAACAGGGGCACAGACAGCAATAACAATTGACAGGTGTTCCAATTCCTTTCCACTCTATCTAAAACTAAGAAAAGTTTTGCTTTGGCTGTTTTTTAAGCTCCAATTTGCACAGGCTACTGAAAGAGTCAAAGGAGCAATTTAGCTTTCCCACCTACCTTCTCTGACAGTCTAAAAGCAAAAAGCTTCTGCTATGATCTCTATAGAAAACCCATAACAGATAAAAAAAAACAGCAAAAAAAGGTTGATGCCAAACCATTATATTTTCTTTAATTTGCCGTACATAAAAGACATACATAGAAATACACAGAATACATAGAAAACAAATAGTTTCTGGAAGACAATACCGACAAAAGAAAGTCTTTATTTTACTGGTACAGCAGTATACTTATAAATGGAAGCACAGATCATACCCCAGCTTGACTGCTTAATCCACGATTCAATGCCGAAGACCTGTGCTCAGGCAGGGATGTTCCACCTCCAATAATAACAATCCATAGTAACAGGCCGGCAACTCAGTATACTCTCCTCATGGAACTTTATTTACTACATACAGATAGACATAGTGCGCAGAATGCTAACGTGTTTCGGCTAATTCAGCCTTCCTCATAGCATGAGGAGTTGCCAGAGTTGCCGGCGTTTGTTACCATGAGCAGTATACTTATCACTCCAGTATCATAAGTGATTGCAAACTGTTGTCAAATTAAAAGACCCTCTGCTGAATTGTGGGAGTAATTATTGATGACGAATTTCAAAAAGATCATGCCTGTGTAGTGGTTAATTTAGATGTAACTAGACTTTAGCACCCCATTTAACATATGTGTGAATTTGTAGTCCCATACAAACTACATGCAAACTGTTGTTAAAAATACAAAATTAGCACAAGAATGTTTTCCTGTCATTAAAGACTTTGGGGGTTATTTACGAAAGGCAAATCCACTTTGCACTACAAGTGCAAACTACAAGTTCAATGTACACTTGAAATTGCACTGAAAGTGCTCTTGGAAGTGCAGTCGCTGTAAATCTGAGGGGTAGATCTGAAATGAGGGGAAGCTCTGCTGATTTTATCATCTAATCATGTGCAAGCTAAAATGCTGTTTTTTATTTTCCTTGCATGTCCCCCTCGGATCTACAGTGACTGCACTTCCAAGTGCACTTTCAGTGCAATTTCAAGTGCACTTTGCATTTGTAGTTTGCACTTGTAGTGCAAAGTGGATTTGCCTTTTCGTAAATAACCCCCATTGTGTTTTAACCTCCCTGACGGTATTCCAGAGTCTGGCTCGGGGTAAGATTTTAGTACCATTAGCGGTAACCTCGAACCAGACTCGGGCTGCATCGCAGTATCCAGGAAAAGTTCCTTACCTTGTCCTCTGGATCCTGCGATGTCTCCCCGCTGTGTGTATGAGCTGTCTCATTGCTCGATTCACACAGTGCCGGAGTGCCGCCGAGCTCAGTTCCCTGCGACGTTGCGGCGCACGGGGGCGGAGATCGGCGCCAAATTCAAAAAAGTAAAAACACAATACATATACAGTACACTGTAATCTTACAGATTACAGTACTGTATAAAAAAATTACACATCCCCTTTGTTCCTAGTGGTCTGTCCAGTGCCCTCCATGCACTTTTATATTATAAATACAGTTTTTTCTGCCTGGAAACTGGAGATTGTCCATAGCAACCAAAAAGTGTCCCTTTATGTCAAAAGTGGTTTTAGACCAGCTAGAAAACAGCGATAATAAATTAGAATCACTTGCAGAATTGAGCGATAGCGATTCATGGGGAAATTCATCATCAAACACTAAATCTAATGACAGCGACAATTCTGCAACTGAGCAAATTTCAATGTTTTTGATTTGATTACATTATTGAATAATTTTAATTATTGTTATATTATTATTTGTTATAATTATTTATAGTTATTTATGATTTATGATTTTGTGTTTCAAACTTTATCATACCCGAGATGTCTACTAGACTCTTGTTTGGACAGATTTAAGTGAGTTATTCCTAAGAATTGCAGGCCTACAATATAAAATGCCAAATCTCCATACAAAATAATTGTACCGCTTTCAGCACCTAAAATCTAACAGAATCATACTGCCAGGGAGGTTAAGAAAAGCAAACCAATTGTATTAGCAACAATCATCCATTCAAAAATCCTGTTTTTATTTCCCTGCATATAACTGGGTATTCAGGATGAAGGCCGGGTTCACACTGGGGCGACAAACGGGAGCTCATGTCGCATGACGTGTGAAAATCAATGTTTCCCTATGGAAGCCGTCTTAACTGGTCCGACACATGTCGGTCCGACTTTGAAAATGCTCCCTGTACTACTTTGGTCCGACTTTGATCCGACTTCAGCCCATTGACTATCATTGAAGTCGGATCAAAGTCGGACCGCAGTCTTGCATGATCCGACTTTGGCATGCGACTTCTACTCTGCTGATCTTGAGGGGGAACTCCAAGCCAAATTTTAAATAAAAAACCGGCATGGGTTCCCCCTTCAGGAGCATACCAGGCCTTTGGGTCTGGTCTGGATTTGAAGGGGAACCCCTATGCCGAAAAAACGGGTCCCCCCGAAATCCAAACCAGACCCTTATCCGAGCACGCAACCTGGCAGGCCGCAGGGGAAGAGGGGGGGCCGGGAGAGCGCCCCCCCTCCCTCCTGAACCGTACCAGCTCGCATGCCCTCAACATGGGGGGTTTGGTGCTCTGGGGCAGGGGAGCGACCTGTGGCCCCCCCCCACCCCAAAGCACCTTGTCCCCATGTTGATGAGGACAGGGCCTCTTCCCGACAACCCTGGCCGTTGGTTGTCGGGGTCTGCGGTCGGGGGGCTTATCGGAATCCGGGAGCCCCCTTTAATAAGGGGGCCCCCAGATCCCGGCCCCCCACCCTATGTGAATGAGTATGGGGTACATTGTACCCCTACCCATTCACCTGGTGGAAAAAAATGTCAAGAAAAAAACACAAGGAAGGCATGGAGTGTGGGGGTCGTAGATGTTAATGGAGCCAATGTTAAGATATTACCAGATCTTTCTTATGCGACCTTACAGCGTCGAGCTATACTAAGACCTCTACTAGACCAGCTGAGGGAGATGGGTTTAACATATAGGTGGAGATTCCCGTTCGCATTGACCATACGGAAAGAAGAGACTTCTTTTACTCTGAATAGGATGACGGACTCCGCAGATCTCTTTGTATTTCTGGGGATCCCTACCTTCCCATTACCAAACTGGCTGAGACCATTACAATTCCCCGGACAACGGGGGAACCAGTCCCAACAGACAGGGGAGCAGCCCCGGACTAATAGATGGAGGCGAAGGACACAGGAAAATATAGATCAGGAGGCTAAGCAGGGATAGAGCTGCACAGCTTACCGTATTACTCACAGCACTTCTCACAGTACTTTTCCCTTTTTTTTTTTGCTGTTCCTCCTCTGCATCCTTGAGGTGCCCATGAGACACCCCTGTGGCACCCATGGAAAGAAGAAGGAGCCTGAAAAGGGACATGGACTAATTCCAGGTACTCTCACCTCTTTTTCCTTTTTTTTTCTTTTTCCCCCCTCTTTTCTTTCTCGCTGAGGAAGAATGGGAAAACTCTGCATAAGGGTATATAAAGGATATATAAAGAAGAGATAAGAGGAAGAGAAGATCCCTTATGTCATTTTTTTTTTCCTCTCTTCTTCCCCCCCCCCCCTTGTTTGGGGAAGACTTTCTCTCCTTGGTGGTTGTGTGTTATGTTTTAAAAGCATACATAAATATTTTTTTTCTTTTGATGCGGATGATACCCTGGAATAGATAAATATAATAGACTGAAATAGACTGAAATAAGGGGGAGGGAGGTTGATAATGAGATGGGTAATGCCTAATATAATCTGGGGGTGGAGCGCTGGGGCTATGGTGATTATATTTGGTTATGCTTTGGGGGGAGGGAAGGGGGACCTTTAGGGTGAAAAAGGGAGGAAGGGGGGGGGGTGAAAAGGGGGGGTGGGATGGTATATGAGATTTTGGGGGGGGGGGGTATGGGGTATTGGGTAGGGAGTTGTAAAACACATTGTAAAACACATTTTTGCGATAGTTTATATAAAAAGGGGAATTTTCGGGGGGAATATCATCTCTAATAGAGGGTGCAAGAGAGAGGTAAGCACTACAGAGACACGTAATTAATGTACGGTAAAGGGGTACGGTACTCGTAATCACAGTTGGGTTTGTGTTTTTTTTTTGGGGTAGGATGAGGGGAGGATAGTAAGAGAAAGTAAGGGGGGTCACTTAAAACTCACTATTAAAGGGGAGGGGGGTGGGGGGGAGGGGAAGAGGGGAGAGGGGAGAAGGTGGAGAGATGGGTACAGGGGGGGTGGGGGTTGTTTTTGTTTTCTTTGCTTTGTTGTTTTTTTTTTCTATGTAGGGAGGAGGAATCACGTAAAGGGTCCTCCAGAACTCCCAGTAACCTAATCAGAGAGACATACAGAAGCTTAGCCCCCGCTCCCTCCCTGTTCCCCCTTAAGAACTCCCTAATCCGGGGTTTAAATTATCAACTAGATAAGCTATTTTAGCGTTAGGGTTTGTGCTTTTAACCATGGCAATGGTCGTGGGAATTGAATGGAATGGATCTTATTTCTTTTTTTGGTACAATATATTTTATGTTGAAGGAAGGGAGAGGGCGAGGATGGAGAGGAGGGGAGGGGAGAGGAGGGAGGGAGGAGGGGGGAAGGGGGAAGGGAGGGAGTGAAACTTATGTTTATGTTTATGACTCAAAATATATATATATATATATTTCCCCTTACCTTAGGGGACACAATATGGTTACAATTTGGTTAATATATGGTTAATATCGGATGCAGAGGGGAAACTGAAAAAAGTCTAATAGTACTGATGTATATATATACCGGAATATAAGCTGTCTGTAATAGGGCAGACAATAAGAATAATGTTGATGTGATCGGCGGGGAGGGAAGGGGAGGGGAGGGAAGGGGAAGGGAGGGGGGAGGGACCTCACCCGCATATTTTTGACTGAACCCCCACCTAGGTAAGTACTCACTTAAGCGGTAAACCCAAAGTGAGTACAAAAAAGTAACTTTTAATTTTAATTTGAATCCCTCTATTTCTTAAAGGGGGATACGGGGGTGCTCTTACCCACCGTAACACATTAGGGTTGTTAGAACCCTTTTGCTTTTTTTTTTTTTTCTCGGCTCGGTAGGGGAGATGGAGGAGCTGAGAGTTATCTCTCTAAACTCTAAGGGGCTTAATACCCCAGAAAAAAGGAGGATGCTCCTTCAAGACTTGAAACGATTAAAATCGGATGTGGCATATATTCAAGAAACACACTTTAGAGAGGGCAGAGCACCAATTTTGAAAAATAATCTTTTTCCATTGGTATACCACGCCTTTAATAGGGCAAGTAAATCTCGAGGGGTATCTATATTAATAGCAAGACAAGTACATTGGAAATTATTAGATCAAAGAATAGACACAGAGGGCAGATTCTTGTTTCTTAAAGGCATGATTGAGGGTAATAAAGTGACCTTGGCTACGATATATGCACCTAATACTAATCAAGACCAATTCATTTGCGCCACCCTTAATAAACTTATGAAATTCACAGAAGGGAAACTACTCCTGGGAGGAGACTTTAATCTCCCCCTAGATCTTAAAATGGATACCTCAGCAGGAAGATCCTCGGTAGCTAAAGGCCTTCGTAAGAGGGTCTTACAGACCTTCCATAATTTTCAACTTACCGATGCCTGGAGAGTGTACCACCCAGATGAAAAGGACTATACCTTTTATTCAACTCCACATAAGGGTTACTCTCGGATTGATTTATTTATTGTCCCACACAATATGGTAATGGAGATCAAAGAAATAGAGATAGGGAGTATCACATGGTCTGACCATGCTCCGATTACCATGACAATGAGTATGAATAAACAGTCGGAGGGAAAGATGAGACAGTGGCGACTGAATGAGAACCTGCTTGAGGATGAGGTAACGGTTCAAGAGGTAATGAGAGAAATTGAATACTATTTTCAATATAATTTTACACCAGAGATAGATGCAGGGATAACATGTGAGGCGCATAAAACTGTAATAAGAGGGATTCTTATTAAGCATGGCTCTAGGATAAAGAAGGATAGGGAAAAGCAACTGAATAAATTACTTACAGACATACAAGTATTGGAGACCAAACACAAACAAGACCCGAGAGGAACAGGAGAGAGGGAACTTTTAGCCCTACGTAGACAAGTGACGGATCTATGGCATTATAGAGCTAAGGCAGCAGTACAGAGATGCCGGAGATATTATTATGAATCAGGAGACAAATGTGGTCGAACATTGGCTAGAGCTATACAAGAACGGAAAACCCAATCATATATCCCTTATTTGGTGGATTCGAAGGGGAACAAGATATATCTCCCCACTCAGATAGCTATGAATTTTTGTAAGTTTTATCAGACTCTATATAATCTGCCTACTACAATGCAACCCCAAAATAATAAAAACAAGATAGAGGAATATATAGCATCGTCAGGTATCCCCCAATTATTAGAACAGACTAGAGAGGACATGGAAGCGCCTATCACATTAGAGGAACTACAGGAGGCCATTAAGTCAGCTAAACCAGGTAAAGCCCCGGGTCAAGATGGATTTACATATAAATACTATCAGAATTTTTTTCCACTCCTAGGTAAGCAGATGGTACAAATATTTAATGCAATAGGACAAGGGACAAGGTTTACACCAGAAACGTTGAAATCACATATCACTCTTATACCGAAGGAGGACAAGGATCCATCAGCATGTGGCAGTTACCGCCCTATCTCTCTACTTAATGTAGACCTAAAAATTTTCACTAAAATACTGGCCATGCGTATCCAACCACACCTAACATATTTAATACATCCAGATCAGGTAGGTTTTATACCAAGTCGAGAGGCTCGAGATAATACTATTAAAATCCTGAACCTTATCCATGTAGCCAACCTCTCAAACATGCCCACTGTGTTCTTAGGAACAGATGCCGAAAAGGCATTTGATCGGGTTAGTTGGCCTTTTGTGTTCTCAGTGCTACGATATGTTGGGATGGGGGAGAGGATGGTTGGATGGATATCGAGTTTATATACAAGATTAGAGGCACAAATTAAAGTAAATGGATTCATATCTGATCCCTTTTCTATTTCTAATGGCACCCGACAGGGATGCCCCTTATCACCCCTCCTTTTCGCGCTATCGCTTGAACCCCTACTTTGTACAGCAAGGCAAAACCCCGATATATCGGGGGTAAGAACTGGAGATACGGACTATAAGGTCTCCGCTTATGCGGTTGACCTTTTGTTTTCTTTGACGAAACCAACAATATCAATGCCGAATTTGATGGGAGAATTGGATCGATATGGTACCATATCTAATTTCAAAATTAATATGATAAAATCAGAAGCAATGGGGGTATCTATGTCAGTATTACAAACTAGTACCTTGAAAACAAACTTTAAATTTAGATGGTCCTCGACGGCCATTAAATATCTGGGCACCTATATGCCACCCAAATTAGATCAAATTTTTGAATTGAATTTTTTACCCCTATTAAGTAAAGTCAAAACCCTATTGGTTAAATGGGACAAGGGTACCTTTTCGTGGTTTGGCAGATGTAACATAATTAAAATGTCAATCATGCCTAAATTAATATACTTATTTCAAACACTGCCAATGCATGTACCTGTAGAATTTTTTAAACGGACGAATGCTCTGGTAGTAGATTTTGTTTGGGGGCATAAGAGGCCAAGATTACAACGTCGAATACTGACTATGCCTAAACAATTTGAGGGGGTAGCAGTTCCTGACATTCAGAAATACTATCAAGCGGCCCACATGGTGAGAGTAATAGACTGGTGTAGGCATACAAGTCTTAAAATATGGTCAAAGATTGAGCAATCACAGTGCAGAGTCCCACTGCGTCGAGCGGTTTGGTGCTTTTGAGACCTTAGTTCTGATCTCAAAAAACACCCAACCTTGGGCCCTACCCTGCGGATTTTCTCTCAAATATGCACCACCACCGGACTATCATCAGTCAACTCCCCCCTGTACCCCATCGTGGGGAACCCACGTTTCCCTATGGGACTACAGGAGGGACCATGGAGAAGACTTTTAGACTTACAGATATTTCAGGCTTCGCATTTCGCGCAAGGAAGGACGATTAATTGGCCCTCATTTATGGAATTAACTTCACCTAACGATCGCTTTGGCCTCGATTTCTGGAGTGGAGTCCAACTGAGACATTTTTTTAATACCCTACCACCCCTGGAGGGTTTCCTAAGACCATTGACTCCTTTAGAAAAGTTGTGTGAAGAAACAGGCCCTTGTTACCATACACTTTCGAAAATATATGGATTATTGATTGCCCCTCCAGAAGATTATGTCCCCCCATATATAAGGAAGTGGGAAACAATATTGGACAGGACATTTACGCAGGTACAACATAAGCAGATTATAAAGTGGGCGCTAAAATCATCCATATGTACGAGGGCCCAAGAAACGAACTTTAAAATCATGACGAGATGGTATCAAACACCATCACTGCTTAATAAATATTTCCCGGTGATCTCAGATAAATGTTGGAGATGCCAAGAAGAAAGAGGGACATTGCTCCACGTGTTTTGGTCATGCTCAAAGTTAGCACACTTCTGGAGGGAGGTACGTCAGATAGCACAAAAATTTACTGATTATAATATACCAGAAGACCCGGCTTTATTCTTGTTGCATGTCTCTGAAATACCAGGGGAAATATACAGTAGATCAATTGTACATCATCTTATTAACGGTGCTAGAGCATGTATTGCCCGGCAGTGGAGAGATACGAATCCCCCAACAATCTTTCTATGGTTTAATAGAATTGAAGAAGTAAATAAGATGGAGGACTTGACACTCTCACGTCAAGACCGTCATGAGATTTATTCTAAAACCTGGGCACAATGGAACATATTTAAATACTCGGAAGAAGGGAAGACCCTTTTTTGTAACCCAAGAAGAGGAGGGGGGAGCTAGGGCTCATCTACCTCCCTGTCCGACCCGAGAGATTTTTTTTTTTTTTGGGTTAAGGTGAGGTAACCAAAGTTTCTTAGAAGGTGGTGGGTAATAGGAGGGGAAGAATCAAAGGAACAGGAATATTCCAATAGAATTAGATTTATGTTCTATTTAAGATCATAAGAATGTGATATATGGTTTGGGCCCGTGGGGCATTTATTGGTTTAAACTGAAACAGTAAAATGTGCTATTTGATTACTTCCCCTGTATGTTGGATAAAACAGATAAATAAAGAAATTGTAAAAAAAAAAGAAAAAAACACAACACAGCTTTTTAAAGTAATTTATTGCACAGCTCCGGGGGTCTCCGGTGTCGTCTCCGCGCTTTCCGGTTCTTTCTTCCTTCCGCCGGGCCTCCGCTATCTTCTTCCAGCTCTTTTGCTAGCAGGGCCTGGTCTTCTCCGTCGCCTTCTTCTTCTCCGCGCTCTCCGGTTCTTTCTTCCGCCGGGCCTCCGCTATCTTCTTCCAGCTCTTTTGCTAGCGGAGAGGCCCGGTCTTCCCGTCGTCTCGTCCGGCTCTCCGTTGTCCTTCTGCCGGCGGCGTCTTCTTCCCTCTTCTCCTTCTCGATGTTGACACATCACTTCCTCCCGCTGTAATGCTTGGCAATTCGCTCATCAACGATTTATATAGGCTTCTCATGACATCACAGTCACATGCTCCGGGTCACCCCGGAGCATGTGACTGTGACGTCATGGGAGCATGTGACTGTGACGTCACGAGAAGCCTATATAAATCGTTGATGAGCGAATAGCCCAGCATTACAGCAGGAGGAAGCGATGTGTCAACATCGAGGAGGAGAAGAGGGAAGAAGACGCAGGCGGCGACAGGAAGACCGGCCCCTCCACTAGCAAAAGAGCTGGAAGAAGATAGTGGAGGGGCCGGCAGAAGGAAGAAAGAAAGAACCGGAGAGCAAGGGAAGAAGGCGACGGAGAAGACCGGGCCCCGCTAGCAAAAGAGCTGGAAGAAGATAGCGGAGGCCCGGCAGAAGGAAGGAAGAACCGGAGAGCGCGGAGACCCCCGAAGACGGAAGAAGACCCCCGGAGCTGTGCAATAAATTACTTTAACAATCTGTGTGTGTTTTTTTTTTTTTACATTTTTTCCACCAGGTGAATGGGTAGGGGTACAATGTACCCCATACTCATTCACATAGGATGGGGGGGCCGGGATCTGGGGGCCTGCCCGCAGACCCCGACAGCCAACGGCCAGGGTTGTCGGGAAGAGGCCATGTCCTCGTCAACATGGGGACAGGGTTCTTTGGGGTGGGGGGGCCGCAGGTCGCCCCCCTGCCCCAGAGCACCAAATCCCCCATGTTGAGGGCATGCGGCCTGGTACGGTTCAGGAGGGAGGGGGGCCGATCTCTCGTCCCCCCCCTCTTCCCCTGCGGCTTGCCAGGTTGCGTGCTCGGATAAGGGTCTGGTTTGGATTTCGGGGTGACCCCCACGCCGTTTTTTCGGTGTAGGGGTTCCCCTTCAAATCCAGACCAGACGCAAGGGCCTGGTATGCTCCTAAAGTGGGAACCCATGCCGTTTTTATATTTAAAATTTGGCGTGGAGTTCCCCCTCAAGATTCATACCAAACACAGTGAACGGATCCCCGTTCATTGAAAGTCGGACATATGTCGGCTTCATGTCGTAGGGCAAAGTCGGATCCAAAGTAGGACGGCTGTCGTGTCGCACTAGTGTGAACCCAGCCGAACTTCAGGTTGCTCAATGAACATTTTCTACTACATTATTAAATCAACCCTATGATTTCACACTTGGCATGATTGATTATATTTTTACCGCATATTTAAATACATTTACCAACTTTGCTTTTTAATTAAAATTGCTCAGAATAACACATTTTTGTTTAGAATGGACAAGGAATAAATCAAATCCTTATATATCAGTGTCTATAATGTCTCCTTTACTGTGTTTATTATTTGATAAACACTTAAAAAAAAGAGACTGGTGGATTTCTGGGATTAATTTATGTTGTAATTTGTTAACAGTAGGTTTTGAAAGTCAGCATTGATGGGTAACTAGTAGGAGATGAACTCACAACTGTCCCCATTGTCTCCTGGTATAATTATATTGACACGTGTTACTTTTCTAATTGCATTCATATTATTTTTCCTATAAACAGAAACTTAGTATTCTTGGCTGAGTTTCAATAAAAACAAAGCAATTTTAGCACAGTACTGATTACGAGTTGAAAGGGAAATATTCAGGGTTTTGGGTTTGGGGCTGCAGATTTCTCTGTGATTTTGTGAACAATGGAAGACTAAGAACTGTGAGAGTTTCCGAGAAATTTAATATTGTTCAAAAAGGCTATACTGTCTAGCAACCTATTTTTCATAGCAGAAGCTTGTAAGGTCATCTAAGTATATAATTCCTGTTAAAACATCAATTAATTCCAGCAGTCTTATACCACAAACCTGACATGAGTTCTAGTCAGATTTTGTTTTCTGCTTAGCTAAATTTCCATGGTTCAAAATGGCTGACTGGGCTATCAAATACAAAATGAATCCATTCATAAAGAAGAAGTATGGCCAAATCCTATTTTGGCCATACTTCTTCTATGCATCACAGGAGTGCACTTCGTTCTGCACTCATGTGACCCATTTTCAGCCGACATCACTCAGCCGATCCATGGTCTGGCATCCACCCAAATGCCTGGACTGGCAGCAGTCTCAGCCTCTCAGCGAGCCGCTGGGAGATTGAGCTAGCCTCTCCCACCCCCTGCACAGTCCAGTGTTCCAGTGAACACTGGAGGGGTAGAGCAGAGAGCCATCAGGGGATAGCTGCAGCTGGGATTGGTGCTGCAGCCATCTAGGTGAGTATTATTGTTTATTTTTTTAAATTCCTGAACTTATCTTTTAAAGAAATTGAAGATGCTCAATGGCCAGAGCAGCAGGAATAGTTGGGGGGTGGGGGCAGTCATAATCTATAACATTTATGAATTGGGGTAACTTTTGTAACCTGGACTGTAGCTTATAACTACTGTGGAACTTCTTCCTTTGTTGTTGCTGTATTTTCCTTCTGCAGTGTGGACAGGGTTAAACTGAATATTCATTCACGCAGAAGTGCAGTAGGCATCTTTAAGGAGGCGACTTTGTATAGCTCACTTAAAAGCATGGTGTCACAATATGATATGTATAGAAGTGACAAATGCGCTCTTTTGGCTAAAGAATCCCAGATTCCTGTGGCGCCTTCTAGAGCAGGTGATGCAGCACTGTGAAGCACCCATGGGTAACCACAATGGACTGGGATAGTTGGTGCAAGAATGCATTTGCAATACTCAACAATATGACCATGAATTGCAAAGTAATGATGTGTAACAAAAGTGTGGACAGAACACCTGCTATGCTCAATGGGTGGCATGGCAGATGTGTTGTCCACAGCCCAACAGCTCAATTGTCAAGGGGACAATGTGTCAGATGCACACCGTTGGGGTCAGGAGTGCACCGCTAAGGTAGTGAACCCTATGGCTGACTGCTGTGGATGGAACTCTGGGTGGTTAAGGAAGGCAGGTCCACTGGAGCACTAACAGGGATCCCACAGGGAGCTAGAGCCAAAGATTCCCCAGGGCATGGAGTCTAAGATCCAGCAGGTGTTCACCAGAGCCTGTAGTGGTGAGGATGGACTGGACTGCAACTGGATCCAGGTTGCGGCCCCCAGAGTCCCCTAGCTCACGCTCCGTAGGGTATAGAGGATAGAGGGGAAGCAGCAGCTCAGGATACAAGAGATAGTGAGGGGATAAGACAAAGGTCGGGGCGTCTAGCAGAAAAGGATAAACAAAGGACACGCCAAAGGTCAAGGTCACAAGCAGACAGGGATAGTCGAGAACAAGCCAAGATCGGTAAAACAGAGACAGACGTAGCACACGGCAAGCAGGAACCCAAACACACAATAGCTTAACAAACAACGTTGATCAGCACGGCTGGCTTGCAGTGCACAGGTTAATATAGTGTTCCCTGATAGGGCCTGGGATGGAGCCATGTTTAGAGGAGAGATTACTTAAGCAGCCAGGTGAGAGTGGTGGCCTCTTAATCTGAGCACATGGAGAGGTAAGCTGAGAGACAAACATTACTGCATAACCATGACACAATGTGACTAATGCTGACCTGCAGAGGCTCATTGTTGAGTTAAAGGGGAAGAGGAGACTGACTGAGGTGTCTGACAGTGCTCCAGGGGAGCAACAGGCTGTGGTGATGGGTACCTCCAAGGAAGTGGGGGCCTCTTCAAAGGTTTTAACCTCTCAAACTGCAGTGGATGAGCCCCTCCACATCTTGGACAAGGGAAAGGTCCCTAAAGTGGTCACACATTTAGACTTGGGATGTATAGAGATGACAGGAACTTTTCTTGAAATGTTGGAGTTGGTAAAAACGCATTCCCTGTACACGTGGGTGTCTCCACCGCAGTCGGACCAGGTGGTACTGCGTAGTACCAATGTGTGGAGCCAGATGGAACAGGCCATGCTGGGTAACCTTGACCAAGAGGGGAATTGGTAGCGCCGATGTTTGTTAACCGTTTGGCACAGGATCTCCAGATTCTCTGTGAGAGTACTTCCAGTTATTGATTGGTATGGAAGGCGCTCAGGAGAACTGTTTGAGATATCAGAGGTCTCTCCGCCTGATGCAGTGATTAGGAGCATTTCTGCTGGTGTGGTCCGAGGTGCGGCTGAGCAGTGGTCAGTAGAGAGCGCCGACACTTTCTCACCTGCTAGACCTTATTTAAAGGAAGGGCCTGGAATGGATGTGGCAGTAGCGGAGATGTTTTCGGTCACTGGCAAAGAGGTACAAGTTAAGGTACCCAGAGACGCCGCGGGAGAAAGCGCTAATATTGATTGCTGTAACAATGTAATGTGTACACCAGTTGGCATAATAATAGTAAGGAAGGATTTGTGCTTGGGTCAGTGTCATTTGTTAGGACAGCCGCCCATGGAGCGTTGGACAGCAGGTGAGGTGGAGCTTGGCGATGGTTCCAGGGAGCATAGTCACTCGCCTGTGTGTGGTCCCTCTTAGAGATGTGAAGGCCCAGAAAAAAAACGTGAAAATTTGGAAAAAATACTTTTTTTTAATGTTTTTGATCGTGATGACGGGTGCTGGTGTTCCTCCCTCCAGGTCAAAACAAAGGGGGGGGGTATGTAATAGTGAGAGTCCCTGTCCCTATGGAAATGGAGAAAAAATGGACACAGAGTCTGCATATCGGCGGACTGCAGAGCTACAGAGCGTAGATTGGAAACTCTGGCTCTGCCAGCTTTCTCTGGATCTTGCTATTTCGGGATGGGCTCTGTAGTTGGAGATCCCTCAGAGTCTTGGGTGGGACCGGGTCTCCAACCCTGTGTTTGGGCGTTGTGGACAGCCTGCAGGGTGTGTGCCCAGGTGCATATAACGAGGGGCTGGTGAGAGTAGTAAAGGAAGGAAGGTGGAGTGTGAGCAGCTTGCTACGGCTGTTGCTGTGTGAGGACAGACCTGTGTCTGGAAAGCGGTCTGCCGGCGGGAGACTGCAGCCCGTGTAAGGGGGATTCTTTGCCCAGGGACTGGGAAAGGCTGACCAGCCTTGAGAGTCGGGAAGACTACGGAAGCCAGTGAGTCCAGGGGGCTGGAAAGAATCAAGTCTGTTGAGAGCAAGCAGAGGAACAGCTGACAAGAGAGGAGAGCCAGATGGCTCGGTATATTTTTGTTATTCATGAGTGCTAAATGAAGCTTGAACACCTGCGTGGGAATCCTAAATGGACTTATGTTTTTTTTTTCCGCTTAATAAACGTGGGCCACCAGGCCCTTAACTATAAACGCCTGTCTGATGTGGACTCACTGCACAAGAAATGCATCTATCACTTGAGCTAAACACCCCCAATATCACAATATATATATATATATATATATATACAGTTGTGCTCATAAGTTTACATACCCTGGCAGAATTTATGATTTCTTGGCCATTTTTCAGAGAATATGAATGAAAGCACAAAAACTTTTCTTTTACTCATGGTTAGTGTTTGGCTGAAGCCATTTATTATCAATCAACTGTGTTTGCTCTTTTTAAATCATAATGACAACAGAAACTACCCAAATGACCCTGATCAAAAGTTCACATTCCCCAGTTCTTAATACCATGTATTGCCCCCTTTAACATCAATGACAGCTTGAAGTCTTTTGTGGTATTTGTGGATGAGGCTCTTTATCTTCTCAGATGGTAAAGCTGCCAATTCCTCTGGGCCAAAAGTCTGTAAATTCTTGCATGAACTGCACGTTTGAGATCTCCCCAGAGTGGCTCAATCATATTGAGGTCAGGAGACTGAGATGGCCACTCCAGCACCTTCACTTTATTCTGCTGTAGCCAATGACAGGTCAACTTGGCCTTGTGTTTTGGATCATTGTCATGTTGGAATGTCCAAGTACGTCCCATGCGCAGCTTCCTGGCTGATGAATGCAAATGGTCCTCCGGTATTTTTTTATAACCTACTGCATTCATCTTGCCAAAAAATTTTGACCAAATTTCCTGTGCCTTTGTAGCTCACACATCCCCAAAACATCCCCCTCCATGTTTCACAGTAGGAATGTTGTACCTTTCATCATAGGCCTTGTTGACTCCTCTCCAAATGTAGCATTTATGGTTGTGGCCAAAAAGCTAAATTTCGGTCTCATCACTCCAAATGACTTTGTGCCAGAAGGTTTGAGGCTTGAGGCTTCTCTCTGTGCTGTTTGGCGTATTGTAAGCGGGATACTTTGTGGCATTTGCGTAGTAATGGCTTTGTTCTGGCGTCTCGACCCTGCAGCCCACCTTTCTTCAAGTGTCTCCTAATTGTGCATCTTCAAACAGCCACATCACGTGTTTTCAGAGAGTCCTGTATTTCACCTGAAGTTATTTGTGGGTTTTTCTTTGCATACAGAACAATTTTCCAGTTGTGGCTGAAATTTTAGTTGGTCTACCTGACCGTGGTTTGGTTTCAACAGAACACCCTCATTTTTTACTTCTTGATTAGAGTTTGAACACTGCTTATTGGCATTCTGAATTCCTTGGATATCTTTTTATATCCCTTTCCTGCTTTATACAGTTCAACTACCTTTTCCTGCAGATCCTTTGACAATTCATTTGCTTTCCTCAGGACTCAGAATCCAGTATCGTCAGTGCAGCACTGGATGAAAGATGCAAGGGTCTGTCAGGAGTCCAGAAACTCATTGACCTTTTATACATACACACTAATTACAAGCAAACAGATCACAGGTGAGGTTTGTTACCTTTAATAGCCATTCAAACCCCTTTGTGTCAATATATACTGTATATATATATATATATATATATATATATATATATATATATATATAGATATACACACACACACACACACACACAGTATACAGTGGGGCAAAAAAGTATTTAGTCAGCCACCAATTGTGCAAGTTCTCCCACTTAAAAAGATGAGAGAGGCCTGTAATTGTCATCATAGGTAAACCTCAACTATGAGAGACAAAATGTGGAAACAAATCCAGACAATCACATTGTCTGATTTGGAAATAATTTATTTGCAAATTATGGTCATTGCGTTTATAGTAAATATTTACAATGTTGTATACATTCTTATTGGCTGCTCTATATACATGCACAAGCTTTTATTGATGTCTTTTGGAGCTCATGTTCTGATTCCTATCAGATGTTTTTTTCTACTCTAAATGTTTGTTCAAGCAAATTAACTTTTCATTTTTTACAATTTCCACCTTAATTATTTATACTAATTGCTGCAATTCAAAGCCCCTAGGTCAAATCAGGGGTGTGCAGCACTCTCATCCACAGCTGGTGTCGCTTTCCCTTTGTGGGGGTTAAACATCTAGGCCATTCAAAGGGCTAACTATGTGCCACTGTTTTTGTGTACTGTGTTAGGTGCTTTTTCTAAGGGAAGTGATGGATTTTATTCCCTGCTTTGCAGGGACACAAAATCTGTCACTTCCCACGAAGTTCTGCCTTGTATACATTCGCAGAGCTCTATTCTGTGTCTCTGCCCGGCGATCAGTGGATGCCTAGCAAACATCTAGTGCTCAGCAGAAGCAGGCTGGCAGGCGCATGCCCCCCCCCAAGTGGAAGTGCAGAGTCACGTATATACTGTATATGCGTGATTCTGCACAGGAGGGCCGCCCTGTAGCGGTATATCTGCTAAGGGGTGATCATTAAATGGTGGTTAAAATATCTCAAGGTGTGTCAGTAAGTGCTGGGTGAATAAGGTGTGTCATCTTCAGATGTGCAGAGAGTCCCCACAACAGGGAGGTGGAGCTACAGTAGGACAAGGTCATTTGGCACCCAGGGTGCTAGGCAAAGCCAGGTGTAATGCCAAAATGTTCCCTTCCTTCATAAGCTGTGAATGACTTTAGCAGAATAGGTTGCAGATCCTGGCCTTTTTTTTTCTTCCTTCTGCTGAAACGACCAAGGCAGCAGACTCTTCTGCCTACCCATCATTCCAGTCCTTGGCCTGGCTAACAAAGGAACAACAGGGCTTAATCACACATAGCAGTAACTCCAGTTACTGCTATGTGTGATTAAGTTCTGTTATCCTGGTGCAAGGCTGTGCACCAATGAATGTGAGTGAGCATTTTTATGGTTTTGGAATATAATTTTAAATACTTTGAGGATTTTACACCATGCAAGCTTCTTTTTGGCGGTATCTGGACTTGAGTGCAGACTGTAGGGGGTAAATATTGAGCTGCTGATCCAGGACCCCCCTCCCTTAAAGCGGAAAAGCGCTCTATGACCCATATTGTGAATAGGGTCATGGTCATCCGGTTAGTGTTCTGTGTCAAAGGCACACTTGGGTGTTTGTTTGTACAGAAGAATATAAGGAAGACTTTATGAAGCATGAAATATCACATAATGTAATGAACACTTTTTTTATTAGTTTTTATTTGCTTTATTTTTATTTAATTTTTTTCACTTTTATTTCTGTATACATTGAGCATTAAGAGTACAGTTGTGTTAAATAGATGCACTATTAAGTTTATAATATTCGGTATATAATCACTGTTTTTTTACCTAGCGCAGCTATATATATATAGTGCGAGATAGCTGCATCTTGGAACAACTAATTTTATTTTTTTTACTTAGCTTAGGCTGAGTGCAGAGATGAGCATAGGTTAAAGGGCAGATCCCAGTAAAGAGTGGATGGATCAAGAAATTGCTTCCAACTTCATGTCAGTTTTTTAAAGTGTTACTAAACCCAGTAATATAAAAATAGTTCACCTACCCACCCACAGTGCCCACAGCTTATAAATCTTCTTTTTACATTAAAATACTGCCTCTATATACCTTGTTGGATGATCTGTATACCACGGTCACATGATAACCTGCAGAGTTTGTCCAGAGCTGTGTGTTCAGGTAGGAGGAGATTTCCACTATAGCCTGTAAACACGCCCACATGTGTGATATCAATATCATGTGACCTGGCTAGCTCTGAGAACAAGGAAATGTTCTCTCCAGTATAAAAGACACAACTGAGCATGTGTAGGTTGGCTACCCTGCCTGTGTGTTAGCTGGCCTTCCCCAGATAGACAGCGCAGGGGGGGGGGGGGGAGGATCTAGGCATACAGGATAAAACAGCCTTTTTACACAATGCAGAGGATTAACCCCTTAAAATCCACAGTGAGTATAACAAGCATGCTATTCTGCATATACAGACGTTACTGTTGTGGGTTTAATAAAACTTTAAGGATCATCTTCTATAGCAATGGTCAGAGTATTGTTAATCAACAAACACATTAAATAAAATTGACATAATTTATTCTGCATATTCCATAAAATACTAAGCCCACCCAGCTTTCAAACAGCTTAAAAACTTGGCAGACTTACTACATAGTCCCATCTCAGTATACATATCCAATGACCTATAACAATACATAGTGTACAGATTTCCTATAGGGTATCCATGCGTCAACATTTCTTCGGGACCAAAGCAACCCACACTGTATTATAGTTTTCATAATGTTCATCTCTACAAGGCATGTACTGTTTATAAATGGACATATATCCAAAAATCTGAAAGCTATACAGTACATACCATACATACAGTATCTCACAAAAGTGAGTACACCCCTCACATTTTTGTAAATATTTTATTACATCTTTTCATGTGACAACACTGAAGAAATGCCACTTCGCTACAATGTAAAGTAGTGAGTGTACAGCTTGTATAACAGTGTAAATTTGCTGTCCCCTCAAAATAACTCATTAATAATGTCTAATGTCTAAACCACTGGCAACAAAAGTGAGTACACCCTAAGTGAAAATGTCCAAATTGGCCCCAAGTAGCCATTTTCCCTCCGCGGTATCATGTGACTCATTCGTGTTGCAAGGTCTCAGGTGTGAATGGGGAGCAGGTGTGTTAAATTTGGTGTTATCGCTCTCACTCTCTCATACTAGTCACTGGAAGTTCGACATGGCAACTCATGACAAAGAACTCTCTGAGGATCTAAAAAAATAAAATTGTTGCTCTACATAAAGATGGCATAGGCTATAAGAAGATTGCGAAGACCCTGAAATTGAGCTGCAGTATGGTGGCCAAGACCCTACAGAGGTTTAACAGGACAGGTTCCACTCAGAACAGGCCTCGCCAGGGTTGACCAAAGAAGTTGAGAGCACGTGCTCTGCGTCATATCCGGAGGTTGATTTTGGGAAATAGACGTATATGTGTGCTGCCAGCATTGCTGCAGAGGTTGAAGGGGTGGGGGGTCAGCTTGTCAGTGCTTAGACTGTACGTTGCACACTGCATCAAATTGGTCTGCATGGATGTTGTCCCAGAAGGAAGCCTCTTCTAAAGATGATACACAAGAAAGCCTGCAAACAGATTGCTGAAGACAAGTAGTCAAAGGACATGGACTTCTGGACCCATGTCCTGTGGTCTGATGAGACCAAGATAAACGTATTTGGTACAGATGGTGTCAAGCGTGTGTGGCGGAAACCAGGTGAGGCGTACAAAGACAAGTTTGTCTTGCCTACAGTCAAGCATGGTGGTGTGAGTGTCATGGTCTGGAGCTGCATGAGTGCTGCCGGCACTGGGGAGCTACAGTTCATTGAGGGAACTATGAATGCCAACATGTACTGTGACATACTGAAGCAGAACATGATCCCCTCCCTTCAGAGATTGGGCCACAGGGCAGTATTCCAACATGATAACAACCCCAAACACACCTCCAAGACGACCACTGCCTTGCTAAAGAAGCTGAGGGAAAAGGTGATGGACTGGCCAAGCATGTCTCCAGACTTAAACCCTACATAGCATCTGTGGAGCATCCTCAAATGGAAGGTGGAGGAGCTCAAGGTCTCTAACATCCACCAGCTCTGTGATGTTGTCATGGAGGAGTGGAAGCGGACTCCAGTGGCAACCTGTGAAGCTCTGGTGAACTCCATGCTCAAGAGGGTTAAAGCAGTGCTGGAAAATAATGGTGGCCACACAAACAATTGACACTTTGGGCCTAATTTGGACATTTTCCCTTAGGGGTGTACTCACTTTTGTTGCCAGCAGTTTAGACATTAATGACTATGTGTTGAGTTAGGGGACAGCAAATTTACATTGTTATACAAGCTGTACACTCACTACTTTACATTGTAGCAAAGTGTCATTTCTTTGGTGTTGTCACATAAAAAGATATAATAAAATATTTACAAAAATGTGAGGGATGTACTCACTTTTGTGAGATACTGTATATCAGGGTTGCCAACTTACAGTAAATTTACGAACAGTTTGTAAAATCTGTACTTTTTGCATCTGTCCTTGAATGTCCATTACGAACATGTAGGCTGCGTGTCCGTAACTGACATTCATGGACAGATGCAACAATTATGGATTTTACAAACTGTTCGTAAATTTACTGAAAGTTGGCAACCCTGCTGTATATCCAAAAATGTGAAAAACATTTGGTATACATACTGTATATAATTATTAAACATTTTCTGAAAATATTGCTTAAATATTATCACTTTCATCAAAAGGGGTATGATCATATGTACTTCCATCCACCACAGGCAAAGTCAAAGAAGCCTCCCCAAACATAAGATGGGTGAAAAGACTAAGAAAATAAGTCAAAAGCAGAAAATGGATCACAAAAACGAAACCATATAAGAAACAAGAGAGAGTATACAAAAGGGGAGAAAAACATGTACCTGTTGTTTAACGTGGATGGCCGCAAGAAGGGACTTATTGGGGACTTATGGAGATAAGAATAGCATGAATAACATGAATCAGAAAACTACTGCATTATGGTCACTAGATGAAGCTGATAATCATGTAGCCTGCTAGAAGAAGATTGCAGTTTTCTTTGAGAATAGGTCAATTTCCAGGCTTGGCTGGCAGCCAAGCCTGGTTGTGTTTTTGTAATCTGGGTTGAAAGTGACCTAGAATAGAGCTAGGTGACTCACAGGTGGTGTCACAAGGACTTCCCACTTCTTTCCAGAATATTCCAGTGCTTTCTGGAAAGAGAGGTGGTAGGGAAGATGGAGCCACTTGGGGTATTCTGAGGAGCCTTGACCAATCCTCAATCTGGATTGGCAGGGGGCAGGCCTCCTTAAATACCCAGGGTCAGCCCAGCTGGGAAAGAGTTAATCATTTGGAAGATGGAGTGTTAGGCTGTCGGGGTCTTGGAGGAAGCTCCCCAGTCTAGGGGGGGGTGACCTTGGGCCTGGGTGCAGACGGGGCCCTCTTACAACCCACAGAGGTGTCCTGACCAGGAGGCACAGGAGGAGCAAGAGAGGACAGTGGGAGAACACTGCTGGGCAAGTCTCCAGGAGTTTCACAGTTGAAGCCAGGAGGGCTGGTAAATGTTCACACAGTCAGGAGGACTGGGAGGCTCAACTGAGAGGACTGAGATGCAGCAGTCTGGGATGGGTGCAGAGCCAATATGGAGGATTATGGTGGCACAGGCAGTGGAGAGAGGCAGCTGCAGCCAGGAGGGCTGGCAGTACCTGAAGAAGTGGTGCTGGGAGCAGTAGCCACAGGGACAGCTAGAACTAGAACTTTCTATTTTGCTACAACAAAAGGGGCCCGTGGTCCCTGCCTGTAAAAGGCATCTGCTTCAGGCATTGCCGAGCCAGTGTCAGGCCTACAGTGCTGCTAGTCCAGGAAATACAGCAAGTGATGTGCTGGAGGAGTGAGGAGTGATAATCTGCAAGCAAGGAAATACAGGAGGAGAAGAGGAGATTGTATATATACCGAGGTGTATATCATTGGTCCCAATATTGATGTTTGATTACCTGTGCATCTCATAAGTTCCCCATCCCTATCCAAGTTTAATTCCCCTCAATAAAACAAAAAAAAAGTGCAAGGGTTGCTTTCATGTCTCTGGATGCTTGAAAAGTATGTGACAGCATGAGGAAAGGAATGCCGATAACTGACAAGTGTGTTTATATCGTGATCAGCTGTGATTGGACACAGCTGATCACATGGTACATGGTAAAGAGCCGCTGATTGGCTCTGTAGCCCTATCACGGAGCATGTGCGCGATCACAGGAGGACATCATATGACGCCCTCCCAGAACTGACCATTAATGATCCTTAAGTGGCAACATGAAGCCTAACCTGGCTCTAGTCTTTGCTGGTTATCATGCTTTAAGCTAAAACTAGCAATAGAATTCTAGAAAAGAAGGGATAGGGTTAACTAGAATAATAGGAGCTGCATATAAACTATGCAGCAATTTAGAATGTGGATGAAAGGTTTAGCACTGGGAAAAACTTTTTGAAAGATAAAGAGTGCATTTTATATACAACTGTATAGATCAGACCAAAATGAGGGGGAAAGAGGGACAGAGGGACATTGCTCCAAATCAGGGACAGGCCCTCGAAAACAGGGACAGATGGGAGCTATGCAATATACTGAAAGGGGACTACTACACATACAGTAGCACAGGCCTAGCTATCTGGCACTGTGCATGTGAAATTATACCAAGGACATAGATACTCTGTATATCATAAGGATTTAGATATACACTTAGCAGCAGCGGCTAAACTATTAGATTATAGGAATACTTGCATAATCGGCCCTTCTGACTTGGGGATTAGCAGTGTAGCTAGGTGCTTGGCTAAGAATGGAGAGTGGGAAAAACACTGGCTGCAGCTGCAACAAGAGAAAGAAGCTGCTGAGCAGGAAGAGTTCAGTAGACTGAGTCAGGCAGCGCTGTACTGTGGGAACTGTAGTCCAGAGGGGAGAGGCTCTACTGTACTCAAGAGCATTTGAACTGTATTTCACAGAGAGAGTTTGCCAGGATGAGAGAAAAGAGTTGCATTTTCTAAGGCTGTACAGAACACATCTATCTCTTGTTGTGAGGGAGATTTTAAGGAATACACATTGCTATCCAGGGTGCACCATCACTGCTGCATATCAGTGGCCTAAGCAGGGTCCAGAGTGCATGTATATTTACAGGTGTAGCGGCCTCCTCACTCCCCCCTCTGCATCAGCTCGTCTTTCTCTTGTCTAGGGGTACCTCAGAGGGGAGAGAGCGGGGTCACCACGCCAAGCCTTCACCACAGATGTCTGTGCGGTGTAAGCAAAGTTCTTTCTCTACCTTCGGGTCAGTGTTGTGCACCTGGAGTTAACTTGAATAATGTCCACCAGAAAAGAGCCCCACACCATTAAAGTCCAACACTCCTTTATTCTTCTCGAGTGAACAGCATGATCAGTTAGACTCCCTTAAAGAACAGAACAAACAAGGAGGTGTGGATGCGAGTAGGCCCAGACACAATGAACTCTCCACTTTCCTCCATGAAAGTGGTCTGAGGTCTCTGAGCGGGGGGGGGTTTCCTTCCAGGCGGTCTCCGATGGGAGGCTCACCTGTCACTGGCAATCTGCTGCACCCGGTCTTCAAGTGAGTAGCTCCCCTCTGTCCATTACGCCTTCCGGATTCGGGTACCCAATCCCTGGGTTCCCTAGGACCTCCTTCCCTCGCGGAACTCAGTGTTGGGCACTGAGCTCCAGACCTCCATCCGAGTACCTCACCCCAGGCTAAAGGTGCCTGGGATGGAACACGACCTCCGGACATCCTCTAGGCCTAGGCCGCCTAGAGGACTGACACGAACCACCGCCCTCAGGCTGAAGGTGCCTGGGACTCGACCCCCGTGACAAAGATGGCCGGCCCCTTTATACCCTCTCCCAGCAAGCACGGCGGGTTCCCCGCCCCACCATACCGCTGCCGAGGAAGGACAAAAAGGAGGCACGGCACACAGCAATGGTTCAACCCCAGCCCAGGGCGACAGCGCCACCTGCTGGACCGCAAGGAACTGCACACTGCTGGTGTCTCTGCCAGTTTTAAATAGAGGGAAAAGTGTATATCCGCTACACTCTCCCCCTGATGGTTTGACACTGGTCCCAAGTGTCTGGAGCAAACCATGCCCTCAATGGCTGACATAGTCCAGTCCAGAAACCAACTATAAATTGTACAAAAATAAAACTTTTTGAAAAAACTTGATCAACTGGAGCAATTGTGTCTGAGCCCTATATAAAAGGGAAGGGAAACAACAACATTTAACCATAACTTTTTTTTTTTAATCATAATTTCACATTATACTTTTCCCACCCATCCTGACTAAGACCCACCCCATACTCAGTGGTCTTGATGGGATGCTCTCCTGCAGAGGGAAAAGAAAGAAAATTAACACACACAAACCCTGACACATGTATTCGTGTGAGAGAAAAGAAACTTCTCCGGGAAGAAATCCCATTCCTCCAAAGAGTGAGTGTATGAAAAGTGTTAACGTTGCGCAACACTGCCACCTGGTGACAGCGTCGCGGTAACTGCACTCGTGGAACTCTTCTTCTTCCTTTGAGCCCTATCTACCCCAGAGTCCATGATCTCTTGCTGGAAAGTGAAGAAAAAAACAGGAACAGTCCTTCATTTCTCTGGGTAACAAGGACAACGGGCCCCAGAAAGTTCAGCAGCATACAACAAGAATGGAGTCTTTTCTCTCCTACAGGTAGAAGCGGGGATGCGGCAGAACAAGTGGCTTCAAGTGCTGGTCCATGGTCTCCAGATGATATTCTACATCTTCTCCTTCCTTGCCCCGGATCAGCACTTTGTCTGCATGGATGTGCCGTCCCAACATACACTCTGCCTTGCAGTCCTTAAAACGCTGAGAGGCCTTGGGAGAACATGCCAGGTACCTGCGGGCGTGTGGAATCTGAAGGTGAGTCCACACAAAGTCATTGTACCAGCGCTCCCGGCAAACTTCCACCTCATAGAGCAGCTCCTTGGACAAGTATGGATACTCCCATCCGTACTCTGCAGCAACCTTCTGGCCAAATAGGCGTTGTAGTCTGGCCAAAGGAGGCATAGTAGCTCTGTCCCCTTCGCCAGGCAAAACTATTGAGTCCGGGTGGCGAGGGACCTTGATCACATCTGATCTGGGCATAGGTGCCCGCAACAGCAGTCTCTTTTCTCCGGTCTTCGGTGTAGGTGATACCGGAGATGTAGAGGCAGGCTGGGGATGGGACCCCTCTTCAGGCGCTGGTGCCTCCACCCGGGGTGTACTATCCCCTGTAGACATGGGTGGATCTCTGGTTCTGCGGTATGAGGCGAGAGGTACTTTGTCCCAGTCCTTCTCTGCAAACAGTTCGTCTATAGCAACATCGTCTCCCATATCCGAGAGCGACTCCAGGTCAGAGGTGTCACACTCCTCCGCGGGCAGGTACCCTGTAGTGGAGACTGAGTTCTCACCTCTTCCCACACACCAAATCTTTCCGCCTGGCTTACCTCGGCCTTTACTTGAAGCGGGACGTCCGGGACTCCTGCCGACGGATCCATCCGGGCCGGGCGTAAGCGGGCGAGATGGTCCACCACAACCGCTGGTCGGGGCTACCATACTGGTCTTTCTCTTCGGTGGTGGACACTGCGAGACAGTGGTGACCGAGTCAGCATCCTCGGATTTCTCCCGTTGAGTATTCACGACCTCCTCCGCGGTCGCTGCAGTGTGCGCAGGGATGGCTGTCAAAGCAGTGATTCCTTCTCTTTGAGTGGTGTCGCCTGCAGCACGGCCAGGGTAAATGGTTCTCTGCTTCTCAACCGCTGGATCCACTTCAAAAAGAAACTCCCTACAAGCCTCGCATCGCCCGAACGGCTTCAGTTGGCACACCAGTCCCGAACAGCCGGGACAAATCACACCCAGGGCCTCAACGTCCATGTATGAATACAGGGCGAATCGTCCCCTTGGCTTCAGCCGGATCCTCGTATCTGTTACCGGAGCAGCAGCAGTCAGTGTCGTGGTAGAAGGGTGAACCGGAATCCACGATGTATGTCCGAACATGGTGACCTGTTGCTAATCCATCGCACACTGCAAAGTTTTTGCGCCAACGTCCCACGTGTAGTCCTTCACACGTATTGGACCCCTCCCCTATGCTCCAGTTGGCGGGCTTTTCTTCTTTTTTTCCTTCTGAGTCACGCCCACGAACTAAGCGGTGGGGTGTGCCTGGTGGCGCAGTGCAAATAGAAGCCCCCACGTGTAGTTCTTCACACGGCTGAGCTCCCCCTTCCCTTGCTTTCTTCTGCGCAGGCCTTTCCCTTCATTGGGTCATGTCCACGACTTCAAGCAGGGATGCACTTCGGTCAATGAAGGCCTGCCTACTCGTAACTCCTCCGGGCAAACACGTTCAATTCCGTAGTACACGAACACTATCCCGGACGAGCCCCCACGTGTATCGGTCTCCTCACTCCCCTCTCTGCATCAGCTCATCTTTCTCTTGTTCTAGGGATACCTCAGAGGGGAGAGAGCGGGGTCACCACGCCAAGCCTTCACCACAGATGTCTGTGCGGTGTAAGCAAAGTTCTTTCTCTACCTTCGGGTCAGTGTTGTGCACCCGGAGTTACCTTGAACAATGTCCACCAGAAAAGAGCCCCACACCATTAAAGTCCAACACTTCTTTATTCTTCTCGAGTGAACAGCATAATCAGTTAGACTCCCTTAAAGAACAGAACAAGCAAGGAGGTGTGGATGCGCGTAGGCCCAGACACAATGAACTCTCCACTTTCCTCCATGAAAGTGGGCTGAGGTCTCCGAGCGGGGGGGGGGTTTCCTTCCAGGCGGTCTCCGATGGGAGGCTCACCTGTCACTGGCAATCTGCTGCACCCAGTCTTCAAGTGAGTAGCTCCCCTCTGTCCATTACGCCTTCCGGATTCGGGTACCCAATCCCTGGGTTCCCTAGGACCTCCTTCCCTCGCGGAACTCAGTGTTGGGCATTGAGCTCCAGACCTCCATCCGAGTACCTCACCCCAGGCTAAAGGTGCCTGGGATGGAACACGACCTCCGGATGTCCTCTAGGCCTAGGCCGCCTAGAGGACCGACACGAACCACCGCCCTCAGGCTGAAGGTGCCTGGGACTCGACCCCGTGACAAAGATGGCCGGCCCCTTTATACCCTCTCCCAGCAAGCACAGCGGGTTCCCCGCCCCACCATACTGCTGCAGAGGGAGGACAAAAAGGAGGCACGGCACACAGTAATGGTTCAATCCCAGCCCAGGGCGACAGCGCCACCTGCTGGACCGCAAGGAACTGCACACTGCTGGTGTCTCTGCCAGTTTTAAATAGAGGGAAAAGTGTATACCCGCTACACAGGCATTTACTAATTCAGACAGTAGAGAGCAGCAGATCCCTACACTTGTTAATAAAGAACATCCAACCTGGAGGGAAAATAGCCTAGTAGCATTAGATTTTTCATACAGAATGAATGAACATGCAGTTTCCCAGAATTAAAAGGCTCTGCTATTTATTTTTTTATTTATTTTTCTAAATACACCCCTAAGTATAACTGGGTGGCTGGCCTTTATTTTTTTTAGTGCCTGTGTCCCTTTTTTCTGTAGGTAGAAATATAACTTTAGGTTGCTTATTATCAATAAACTTTGTATCTCAACAGGCGATACAGAAGAATGCCTTTATCATTGTTATTCAGAAGATTAGAAGGGACTGAGAAGGAAATGAAAAATCATTAAATATAATTTCACATGCCCTCAATGCTACCATTTATCTCTTATCCATCCAAGTAAAAGCATCTGGGTAGGTTCAATGCTTACTGAGGCATATAATTCCAATTACATTGTTTTTTCTTTACTTTTTTAAGTGACAACTTGACATTCAATAATCGGGTCAAGTTTGATTGATGAAGACAGATTAATTACAGCAAATACAAGGGGCCAAGGAGGAGCAAGTGGCCCGCATCGCTTTCCACTTCACTCCCCTATAACAAAAATAGTCTTCCTTAGCCTTCTCCCTGCATTTGTGAAAATGAATTACTCTACTAAAGAACATACCGTATGAATACTCGAGTATAAGCCAACCCGAATATAAGCCGAGGCACCTAATTTTACCACAAAAAAATGGGAAAACTTATTGACTCGAGTATAAGCCTAGGGTGTCCATCTGCATGCCTCATTATGCCTCACTTTGCCTTCCTGTGCCCATGCCTCACTGTGTCCATGCCTCACTGTGCCCATGCCTCAGTGTGCCCATGCCTTACTGTGCCTGTGCCTCACTGTGCCCATGACTAGACTGACGTTTAACATGGGAGTCTATGGAAGGGGTGCCCAGCTTTGAAAAATCGGTGCTCCTCGACCGTAGGTCACCCAGACAACAAACTGCACACTTGTAGATGAGAAATGGGGCTACATGTGTGCCAAGTTTCGGGTCCAGGGGACCTACGACCGACCGGTACCTGGCCCCAAAGTCACCAGAGAAATGACCGTTTAACATGGGAGTCTATGGAAGGGGTGCCCGGATTTGATTTGAAAAATCGGTGCTCCCCGGCTGTAGGTTTCCCGGAAAACAAACTTTGCACACTTGTAGAGGAAGAGTGGGGCTACATGTGTGGGGTCCAAAGGACCTACGGCCGGCCGGTAGCGGGTCCCCAAAGTCCGGGAGATCAGGCGCAAAAAGGTGACTCGAGTATAAGCCGAGGGAGGCATTTTCAGCACAAAAAAAGTGCTGAAAAACTCGGCTTATACTCGAGTACAGGCATACCCCACTTTTAAGTACACAATGGAGTTTATTTACTAAAGCTTGAAAGTGCAAAATTAGGCTAATTTCTGCATGGAAACCAATAAGCTTCCAGGTTTTATTACCAAAGCTTAATTGAACAAGCTAGGATTAGAAGCTCATTGGTTTCAATGCAGAAGTGAGCCTGATTTTGCACTTTCCAGCTTTAGTAAATAAACCCCATTGTGTATGTAGCGGGGGTTAACATTTAGGGGGAGTATCTGGGTGGTAGCATGGCCCAGATACACTAATTGTTAGGGATCTATGGCCAATTTGGTTTGTGGAGGATATAATGGTGTTCAGTTCCCTGCGGCCCCTGGGTGGCGCTGTCGCCTTGGGCTGGGGTTGAACCATCATTGTAGGACCGTGCCCTTTGTGTCCTCTCGCGGCAGTAGTACAGCGGGGTGGGGAACCCGCTGTGCCTGCTGGGAGAGGGTATAAAGGGGCAGACATCTTTTGCACGAGGCCCGAGCCCCAGGCACCTTCAGCCTGGGGGCTGCTGTTCTGTCGTCCGCGCCCAGGTTCCCTCGGCCTGGGTGCGAGGGAGTTCGAGTTCCATCCCAGGAACCTTAAGCCTGGGGTGAGGTACTAGCCGAGGCCTGGGACCCAGTACCTTCGACTGGGTCCTGTATGGGAGAAGATACCTAGTGGCCCACTGAGTGAGGGGACCCGAGTCTCGGGTGAGGAGAACCAGGGAGGTGACCTGGCCTGAAGATCCAGCGCAGCATTGGCTGGTGACAGTGCAGGCCTCTGGGGACCGACCGGGATGGATCATCTCCCTAACAGGGGTCGCCATTAGAAGGTAGTTCATGTTCTATGGTCTTTGCAGAGACCCAGCTACATCAGGTCGGTGGCAGCGGCCTATCCTAAGGTCTGTGGCAGAGACCTCATCGTTCACCCGGTCTGTGGCAGGGACCAACCTCACGGACGGTGGCAGCGACCGTGCGCCAAAAGTTGTTGTGAACTCCTAACAGCTTCTCTGATCCGAAAGGATTGTGCCTGAACCCTCTCCCCACAAAGTTTGTGTTTGTATCAACTAGGGATGAGCTCGGTGTTCGAGTCGAACATAAGTTCGTCTCGAACATCGGCTGTTCGACCGTTCGGCGAACATCGAACGATTTGGGCCGTTCGCGCCAAATTCGAGTGACGCGAATGGCCCACAATACACTGCGCCATCGCAGTGCAATCCCGACGCTGTGATTGGCCACGCATGCACTGTGACCCTGCATGCTTGGCCAATCACAGCGCCGGCAGCTAGGAGAGCCATAATTGGCCACAGGCAGGTTGCCTGTGGCCAATTATAGCTCAGGGGGTTTAGCACACGCCCCACACTATAAAAGGCCGCCAGCGCGGCGGCCTTGTGTAGTGTGTTCCGGCGCAGGGAAAGAGTTACATAGGCAGGGACAGTGTCAGTGCTATTTGTACCTCAAACTTGTGTGTAGGGAGAGAGAAGGATAGGCAGGGAGAGTGTCAGTGTCATATTCTTTGCTAAACCTTGTGTGCAGGGAGAGAGAAGGATAGGCAGGGAGAGTGCCAGTGTCATATTCTTTGCTAAACCTTGTGTGCAGGGAGAGAGAAGGATAGGCAGGGGACAGTGTCAGTGTCACATTCTTTGCTAAACCTTGTGTGCAGGGAGAGAGAAGGATAGGCAGGGAGAGTGTCAGTGTCATATACTTTGATAAACCTTGTGTGCAGGGAGAGAGAAGGATAGGCAGGGGACAGTGTCAGTGTCATATTCTTTGCTAAACCTTGTGTGCAGGGAGAGAGAAGGATAGGCAGGGGACAGTGTCAGTGTCACATTCTTTGCTAAACCTTGTGTGCAGGGAGAGAGAAGGATAGGCAGGGAGAGTGTCAGTGTCATACTTTGATAAACCTTGTGTGCAGGGAGAGAGAAGGATAGGCAGGGGACAGTGTCAGTGTCATATTCTTTGCTAAACCTTGTGTGCAGGGAGAGAGAAGGATAGACAGGGAGAGTGTCAGTGTCATATACTTTGATAAACCTTGTGTGCAGGGAGAGAGAAGGATAGGCAGGGGACAGTGTCAGTGTCATTGTTGCTAAGCCTTCTGATCATATTACACCTGAAGTTAGCCTGTATTGCTGCTTTTTCCTGGTGTGTTACACCAACAGGCATTTGCGGCACTTACAGCGGGCGGAGTGTGCCTCCTGATCATATTGCACCTGAAGTTAGTCTGTATTGCTGCTTTTTCCTGGTGTGTTACACCAACAGGCATTTGCGGCACTTACAGCGGGCAGAGTGTGCCTCCTGATCATATTGCACCTGAAGTTAGCCTGTATTGCTGCTTTTTCCTGGTGTGTTACACCAACAGGCATTTGCAGCACTTACAGCGGGCAGAGTGTGCCTCCTGATCATATTACACCTGAAGTTAGCCTGTATTGCTGCTTTTTCCTGGTGTGTTACACCAACAGGCATTTGCGGCACTTACAGCGGGCGGAGTGTGCCTCCTGATCATATTACACCTGAAGTTAGCCTGTATTGCTGCCTTTTCCTGGTGTGTTACACCAACAGGCATTTGCGGCACTTACAGCGGGCGGAGTGTGCCTCTTGATCATATTACACCTGAAGTTAGCCTGTATTGCTGCTTTTTCCTGGTGTGTTACACCAACAGGCATTTGCGGCACTTACAGTGGGCGGAGTGTGCCTCCTGATCATATTACACCTGAAGTTAGCCTGTATTGCTGCCTTTTCCTGGTGTGTTACACCAACAGGCATTTGCGGCGCTTACAGCGGGCGGAGTGTGCCTCCTGATCATATTACACCTGAAGTTAGCCTGTATTGCTGCTTTTTCCTGGTGTGTTACACCAACAGGCATTTGCGGCACTTACAGCGGGCGGAGTGTGCCTCCTGATCATATTACACCTGAAGTTAGCCTGTATTGCTGCTTTTTCCTGGTGTGTTACACCAACAGGCATTTGCGGCACTTACAGCGGGCGGAGTGTGCCTCCTGATCATATTACACCTGAAGTTAGCCTGTATTGCTGCCTTTTCCTGGTGTGTTACACCAACAGGCATTTGCAGGACTTACAGCGGGCGGAGTGTGCCTCTTGATCATATTACACCTGAAGTTAGCCTGTATTGCTGCTTTTTCCTGGTGTGTTACACCAACAGGCATTTGCGGCACTTACAGCGGGCGGAGTGTGCCTCCTGATCATATTACACCTGAAGTTAGCCTGTATTGCTGCTTTTTCCTGGTGTGTTACACCAACAGGCATTTGCGGCACTTACAGCGGGCGGAGTGTGCCTCCTGATCATATTACACCTGAAGTTAGCCTGTATTGCTGCTTTTTCCTGGTGTGTTACACCAACAGGCATTTGCGGCACTTACAGCGGGCGGAGTGTGCCTGCTGATCATATTACACCTGAAGTTAGCCTGTATTGCTGCCCTTTCCTGGTGTGTTACACCAACAGGCATTTGTGGCACTTACAGCGGGCGGAGTGTGCCACCTGATCATATTACACCTGAAGTTAGCCTGTATTGCTGCTTTTTCCTGGTGTGTTACACCAACAGGCATTTGCGGCACTTACAGCGGGTGCAGTGTGCCTCCTGATCATATTACACCTGAAGTTAGCCTGTATTGCTGCCTTTTCCTGGTGTGTTACACCAACAGGCATTTGCAGCACTTACAGCGGGCGGAGTGTGCCTCCTGATCATATTACACCTGAAGTTAGCCTGTATTGCTGCTTTTTCCTGGTGTGTTACACCAACAGGCATTTGCGGCACTTACAGCGGGCGGAGTGTGCCTCCTGATCATATTACACCTGAAGTTAGCCTGTATTGCTGCTTTTTCCTGGTGTGTTACACCAACAGGCATTTGCAGCACCTACAGCAGGCGTAGTGTGATTCCTGAAAAATATACTTCTGAAGCTAGGCCTTATTGCTGGTTTTCCCATTTCCCTGCAGGCCATTAGAATGTCTGGAAGGCAAACAAGGAGAGGCAGACAGTCAGGAGCCAATAAAAGAGGGCAAGCATGCTCTGTGTCTAGAGACAACAGTGCTGGTCGTGGACGCGGTGCATCGCCATCAGCACGTGGCCATGGGACACGCTTGTCCTTATTTTCGGCAGCTGGACGTGTTGAGCCGCATCATGCCGAAGACTTGGTAGAGTGGATGACCAAGCCCTCCTCATCCTCCTCATCCTCTCTCACCCAGGCTCAGGGTACTGGCAAAGCAGCTGCCAAAGCGTCCTCTTCCCTGGTATCAATGTCATCATCAGTCACTCCTTCCTTAGACCAACCATGTCCTCCTGAGGAGTCCCCCGAACTGTTTGAGCACAGTGTTGAGTACATGCTCCAGGAGGATGCCCAGCGTTTCGAAGGGTCTGATGATGATACCCAGCTAGAGGAAGGCAGTAGCGTGAGAGCAGAGAGAGGGGATGCTCAAGAAGGACACCAATCTGGCAGTCATGTTCCAGCAGCTGCAGCATACTGCCAGATTGGCTCCAGTGATGAGGAGGGAGGGGATGATGAGGTCACTGACTCCACGTGGGTGCCTAATAGGAGAGAGGAGGAGGAGGATGAGGAGGAGGCACATCTCCAACGAGGCAGGATGCCCTCGGGGGGCCAGCGTAAGGGCAGCACACCGACAGAATCACACCGCAGAGCTCCGCCTGTGCAGGGCCCTGCCTCTACCCGTTATTCAAAAAGTTCTTTGGTGTGGGCCTTTTTTGAGTCGAGTGCATCAGATCGCACAGCTGCTGTTTGCAACATATGTCTCAAGCGTATATCGCGTGGTTAAAACATCACCCGCTTGGGCACCACATGCTTGACCAGACATATGTTGACCTGCCATGCAGCTCGTTGGCAAGCCTACCTTAAAGACCCACACCAAAGAACAAAGTGGACCTCTCCTTGCACCGCATCATCTGGGATCTCCAACCCCACTATACCTTCAGTCCTCTCTGAAACCTGCACTGAGAGGAATGAAGGTATAGAATTAGGTGTGTCACAGCCAAGTACTTGCGGGCACTCTGCTAGCAGTACACCGACGTCCGATTCTAGCAGGCAAATTTCCCTGCCCCAGCTGCTGGACCGTCGACAGAAGTTCACTCCCAGCCATCCACATGCCCAGCGGTTGAATGCTAGCTTGGCTAAATTGCTAGCGCTTCAACTGCTGCCTTTTCAGTTGGTAGACTCGGCCCCCTTCCGTGAGTTTGTGCAATGTGCGGTTCCTCAGTGGCAGGTTCCCAAACGCCACTTTTTCTCACGAAAGGCGATTCCGGCTCTCTACCAGCATGTGGAAGGCAATGTCTTGGCCTCGCTGGACAGGGCGGTCAGCGGTAAGGTGCATATTACCGCTGACTTATGGTCCAGCAGACATGGACAGGGACGTTACCTTTCTTTCACGGCCCATTGGGTCACTCTTTTGGCAGCTGGGAAGGATGCAGGACAAGGTGCAGTAGTGTTGGAGGTTGTTCCACCGCCACGCCTCCAAAATGCTACTACTGGTTGTGACACACCTCTGTCCTCCACCCCCTCCTCTTCTTCTTCCTCCATGGCCTCTTCCTGTGCTTTGTCCTCGGAACCAGCGGTGCTCCGTAGGCGTTCAAGGGGCTATGCAATTACGCAGGCAAAAAGATGCCATGCCATGCTTGCGCTGGTGTGTTTGGGGGACAGGAGCCACACTGGGGCAGAGGTTCTGTCTGCTCTGCAGGGGCAGGCCGAGAGGTGGTTGATGCCACGCCAGCTTAAGCCAGGAATGGTAGTTTGCGACAATGGCACCAACCTCCTCTCCGCTCTCTGACAGGGACAACTGACCCATGTGCCCTGTGTGGCTCACGTCCTTAACCTGGTGGTGCAGCGGTTCTTGGGCAGGTACCCGGGCTTACAGGATGTCCTGAGGCAGGCCAGGAAAGTCTGTGTGCATTTCCACAGATCTTATAATGCCAGTGCTCGCCTGGCTGAGCTGCAAAAGGAGTTGAACCTGCCCAAGAACCGCCTTATATGTGACATGCCCACCAGGTGGAACTCAACGTTGCCCATGCTGCAGCGGCTGCACACGCAGCAGAGGGCCATCAATGAGTACCTGTGCGACTACGGCACCAGGACAGGGTCAGGGGAGCTCGGTTTTGATCAGGGATGCATGCACTGTCCTGGCACCATTTGAGGAGGCCACGAGGATGGTGAGCAGTGACAGTGCATGCATCAGTGACACTGTACCTCTTGTCCACCTGTTGGAACATACGCTGCGTGGAATAATGGACAGGGCACTTGAGGCAGAACAGAGGCAGGAAGAGAAGGACTTCCTTGCCTCTCAAGGCCCCCTTTACCAAGACAGTGTTCCTTCTGTCCCACCCATCGCACAGGAAGAAGAGGAGGAGGAGGAGGATTGTGTCAGCATGGAGGTGGAGCCTGGCACTCAGCATCATCAGCAGCAGTCTTCTAGGGATGATTTACAGTCCCAAGAAACCAGTGGACTTGTACGTGGCTGGGAGGAGGTGGCTGCGGATCATGTCGTCCTTAGTGACCCAGAGGACTCCGGACCGAATGCCTCAGCTAACCTACGCTGCATGGCCTCCCTGATCCTGCAAAGTCTGCGGAAGGATCCTCGTATTCTTCGGATCAAGGAGAGGGACCATTACTGGCTGGCCACTCTCCTTGATCCACGGTACAAGGGTAAGGTTGCGGACCTTATCTTACCGTCGCAGAGGGAGCAGAGGATTAGACAACTCCGGGAGGCCTTGCAGAAAGGTCTGTGCAACGCGTTCCCAGAGACTGGGAGGTTACAAACTCCTGGTCCTGGACAACGAGTTGCTGAGGCTTCGGTCAGTCAAAGAAGGAGCGGTGGGGAAGGTGGCCGTCTGACCGGTGCGTTCAGACAATTCTTTAGTCCGCAGCCCCAAGGTATGATCGGTTCCAGCAACCATCGCCAGCGTCTGATATACATGGTGCAGGAATACCTAGGGGCAAGGTCAGACTTGGACACCTTCCCCACCGAAAATCCTCTGGCTTACTGGGTCTTGAGGATGGATCACTGGCCAGAGCTTGCACAGTATGCAATTGAGCTACTGGCCTGTCCTGCATCCAGCGTTCTTTCAGAACGCACATTCAGTGCTGCTGGAGGATTTTTCACGGATCACAGGGTGCGCCTGTCCACCGACTCTGTTGATCGACTGACCTTCATAAAGATGAACCAGTCTTGGATCACCACCAGCTACCAAACACCTGAAGCTGATATAACAGACTAATTTATTTTCAAATGTCACATCCCTTCGAGACTGATGCTGATGCTGAGAGACTGTCCTGTTATGTTGACTGACTATCCTCCTCCTCCTCAATGATCCGATTGATGATGATAGCTTGGAAGAACATTTTTGTTTCTGGGTGCCGCCACCAGTGGCTAAGGCCCAATTTTCAGCCCCTGTTTAACAGAGGCATGTAATTACAATTTTTTATGCAATGCTTTGCAGCATGGCTCATTCCTGCACTCCAACTAGAGTATCTGGGAGAGGTTGCAGTGTCGTGGCACCAGCACCAGTGGCTAAGGCCCAATTTTTCAGCCCCTGTTTAACAGGGGCGTGTAATTACAATTTTTGATGCAATACTTTGCAACAGGGCTCATTGCTGTGCTCCAAGTACAGTATCTGTGAGGGGTTGCAGTGTTGTGGCACCAGTGCCTAAGGCCCAATTTTTCAGCCCCTGTTCAACAGGGGCATGCAATTACAATTCTTGATCTAATAATTCACAGCAGGGCCCATTCCTGCGCCCACCAAGAGTAAGTGAGGCCTTACAGTGTTGTGTCAACACCACCACCACCACCAAAGGCCCAATTTTTCAGCCCCTGTTCAACAGGGGCATGCAATTACAATTCTTGATCTAATAATTCACAGCAGGGCCCATTCATGCGCCCACCAAGAGTAACTGTGAGGGCTCACAGTGTTGTGGCAACACCAACATGTAAGGGGCAAATTTCAGCTGAGTATATACGGCAGGTCCCTACTTTCAAACATGCAACTTACAAACGACTCCTCCTTGCAAACGGAAGGATACAACAGGAAGTGAGAGGAAATCTACCCCTAGGAAGGCAAATTCTCTCCTGTAAGAGTTAATATGGGAAAAAAAGTGTCTCCTCTCCACTGATGCTTTATCACCAATTCTTGTTTCAATAAAAAACCCAAATTTTCAAAAAACATTTGTCATTAGGACGGAAAGTGAGGTGAACTGTTCTGAACAGGTGCACACTGCACAGACAGCAAAATAAATGTTACAGGGGTGATAACCCTTCCCTATGTTTTCCAAAAAGCTTAAAAATAGATTTCTTGGCTGGAGCTACACTTAAACAATGTACCTGTTCAAAATTACAAACAGATTCTACATAAGAACAAACCTACAGTCCCTGTCTTGTATGCACCGCCTGTATACGGCTGTTCAGAGTATATAGGGCCTTTTTTATTTTGTGTGCGGGGTTCCCCTTAATATCCATACAAGACCCAAAGGGGCTGGTAATGGGCTGGGGTGGGGGGGGGGGGTGATGGGGTAGCTATGCCATTTTTCTTAAAGATTTTCATCCATATTACCGGGACCAGACATTACATTAAAGCCGCAAGCAGTTTTAAATGGCTTTTTTTCCTTTAGAAATTTAATTTTGTGCAGGGACAGTTCTAAACACGGGAAACACGTGGCACTTCACTGGCATACTTTAGACACCCCCCAGGTACGATATTTAAAGGAATATTTGACTTTTTTTTTTTCACTTTATGCATCATTAAAATGACTGCTCCCGAAAAACGGCCGTTTTTAAAACTTTTTTTTGGATTGATACATGTCCCCTGGTGCAGAACCCGGGTTCCCAAACCCTTTTTAGGACAATAACATGCATAATAGTCGTTATAATTAGCACTTTAGATTTCGAACGTTTGCATCCATTGTATTTAATAGGGTTCGAAAGTTCGTGCGAACTTTCGGTCCGTTCGCGGGTTCTGGTGCGAACCGAACCCGGGGGTGTTCGGCTCATCACTAGTATCAACCTGTCTGCTTGCAAAGAGGCATATTTATCTCTGCGGAAATAAATATAGATGTTGTACTGTCACCTGGTGTGGGCTTACTTTTCTGGGAGCAAAGTGTTCTACATTCACCTATCTACCTGTCATATTTGAAGTGGAATCTCCGGACAGAGACACAGACCCGAAGGTAAAGATCTTAGCTCAAACCTCTACACACACAAGAGGGGCGAGCTGGTGGCAGCACCTCACCCCTCTCCCTGGTCCCCCTAGACGAGTTAACCAGCCTAGAAGAAGGGAGAGATCGGGTGAGACCGCTACATGTACTTAAAAGTGGGGTATACCTATATATACGGTAAGTCTTTATCGCATTATGGAATCACAGAGATTGTTCAGTAACTGTGTCACTGAAAAAAAATAAAAAGAAGTTAATGTTGCTATCAGTTATACGATGCAGGCACCAGGAGGGCAATGTCAAATTAATCTGCTAGTAGGCATGAAGTGCAAGCACTTGAACCATCTTTAATTGCTCCGCTGTATGCTTTAATACCAAGCTGTTCTAAACTGGCAAAGCCATGAAGCTTCACAGTAGTAATGGAGTTTGTCAGTCCCCTCTCACCTCACATGTTCCTTCTGGCCAGTGAGGCAGACCGTCATAATGGTGGGCCAATATGCACTTGCATGCTCTTTACACAACTCTTGGCACACAACTGCGTACAGCCACATTTTCTAATGCATCTCAATAGACAGCTGTACGAGGCAGCTGCAGGTCCCAGAAGAGTCATTTCATAGAGTAATTTTAAGTGTAGCGGCCTCCTCACTCCCCTCTTTGCATCAGCTCGTCTTTCTCTTCTCTAGGGGTACCTCAGAGGGGAGAGAGCGGGGTCACCACGCCAAGCCTTCACCACATGATGTCTGTGCGGTGTAAGCAAAGTTCTTTCTCTACCTTCGGGTCAGTGTTGTGCACCTGGAGTTACCTTGAACAATGTCCACCAGAAAAGAGCCCCACACCATTAAAGTCCAACACTCCTTTATTCTTCTCGAGTGAACAGCACAATCAGTTAGACTCCCTTAAAGAACAGAACAAAAAAGGAGGTGTGGATGCGAGTAGGCCCAGACACAATGAACTCTCCACTTTCCTCCCTGAAAGTGGGCTGAGGTCTCCGATCGGAGGCGGGGGTTTCCTTCCAGGCGGTCTCCGATGGGAGGCTCACCTGTCACTGGCAATCTGCTGCACTCGGTCTTCAAGTGAGTATCTCTCCTCGGTCCATTACTCCTTCCGGATTCGGGTACCCAATCACTGGGTTCCCTAGGACCTCCTTCCCTCGCGGAACTCAGTGTTGGGCACTGAGCTGCAGACCTCCATCCGAGTACCTCACCCCAGCCCCAAGGTGCCTGGGATGGAACACGACCTCCGGACGTCCTCTAGGCCTAGGCCGCCTAGAGGACCGACACGAACCACCGCCCTCAGGCTGAAGTTGCCTGGGACTCGACCCCCGTGACAAAGATGGCCGGCCCCTTTATACCCTCTCCCAGCAAGCACGGCGGGTTCCCCGCCCCACCATACCGCTGCCGAGGGAGGACAAAAAGGAGGCATGGCACACAGCAATGGTTCAACCCCAGCCCAGGGCGACAGCGCCACCTGCTGGACCGCAAGGAACTGCACACTGCTGGTGTCTCTGCCAGTTTTAAATAGAGAGAAAAGTGTATACCCGCTACACTCTCCCCCTGGTGGTTTGACACTGGTCCCCAGTGTCTGGATCAAACTATGCCCTCAACGGCTGACATAGTTCAGTCCAGAAACCAACTATAAATTGCACAAAAATAAAACTTTTTTGAAAAACTTGACCAACTGGAGCAATTGTGTCTGAGCCCTATATAAAAGGGAAGGAAAACAACAACATTTAACCATAACTTTTGAATCACATATTCACATTATACTTTTCCCACCCATCCTGACTAAGACCCACCCCATTCTCAGTGGTCTTGATGGGATGCTCTCCTACAGAGGGAAAAGAAAGAAAATTAACACACAAAAACCCTGACACATGTATTCGTGTGAGAAAAAAGAAACTTCTCCGGGAAGAAATCCCTTTTCTCTAAAGAGTGAGTGTGTGAAAAGTGTTAACGTTGCGCAACACTGCCACCTGGTGACAGCGTCGCGGTAACTGCACTCGTGGAACTCTTCTTCTTCTCTTGAGCCCTATCTACCCCAGAGTCCATGATCTCTTGCTGGAAAGTGAAGAAAAACAGGAACAGTCCTTCATTCCTCTGGGTAACAAGGACAACGGGCCCCAGAAAGTTCAGCAGCATACAACAAGAACGGAGTCTTTTCTCTCCTACAGGTAGAAGCGGGGATGTGGCAGAACAAGTGGCTTCAAGTGCTGGTCCATGTTCTCCAGATGATATTCTACATCTTCTCCTTCCTTGCGCCGGATCAGCACTTTGTCTGCATGGATGTGCCGTCCCAACATCCACTCTGCCTTGCAGTCCTTAAAACGCTGAGAGGCCTTGGGAGAACACGCAAGGTACCTGCGAGTGTGTGGAATCTGAAGGTGAGTCCACACAAAGTCATTGTACCAGCGCTCCCGGCACACTTCCACCTCATAGAGCAGCTCTTTGGACAAGTATGGATACTCCCATCCGTACTCTGCAGCAACCTTCTGGCCAAATAGGCGTTGTAGTCTGGCCAAAGGAGGCATAGTAGCTCTGTCCCCTTCGCCAGGCAAAACTATTGAGTCCGAGTGGCGAGGGACCTTGATCACATCTGGTCTGGGCATAGGTGCCCGCAGCAGCAGTCTCTTTTCTCCGGTCTTCGGTGTAGGTGACACCGGGTATGTAAAGGCAGGCTGGGGACGGGACCCCTCTTCAGGCGCTGGTGCCTCCACCCGGGGTGTACTATCCCCTGTAGACATGGGTGGATCCCTGGTTCTGCGAGATGAGGCGAGAGGTACTTTGTCCCAGCCATTCTCTGCAAACAGTTCGTCAATAGCAACGTCGTCTCCCATATCCGAGAGCGACTCCAGGTCAGAGGTGTCACTTTCCTCCGCGGGCAGGTACCCTGAAGTGGAGACTGAGTTTTCACCTCTTCCTATACACCAAATCTCTCTGCCTGGCTTACCTCGGCCTTTACTTGAAGCGGGATGTCCGGGACTCCTGCCGACGGATCCATCCGGGCCGGGCGTAAGCGGGCAAGATGGTCTACCACAACCGCTGGTCAGGGCTACCATACCGGTCTTTCTCTTCGGTGGTGGACGCTGCGAGACAGTGGTGACCGAGTCAGCATCCTCGGATTTCTCCCGTTGAGTTTTCGCGACCTCCTTCGCGGTCGCTGCAGTGTGCGCAGGGATGGCTGTCAAAGCAGTGATTCCTCCTCTTTTAGTGGTGTTGCCTGCAGCATGGCCAGGGTAAATGGTTCTCGGCTTCTCAATGTCCGGGACTCCTGCCGACGGATCCATCCGGGCCGGGCGTAAGCGGGCGAGATGGTCCACCACAACCGCTGGTCAGGGCTACCATACCGGTCTTTCTCTTCGGTGGTGGACGCTGCGAGACAGTGGTGACCGAGTCAGCATCCTCGGATTTCTCCCGTTGAGTTTTTGCAACCTCCTCCGCGGTCGCTGCAGTGTGCGCAGGGATGGCTGTCAAAGCAGTGATTCCTCCTCTTTGAGTGGTGTTGCCTGCAGCATGGCCAGGGTAAATGGTTCTCGGCTTCTCAACCGCTGGATCCACTTCAAAAATAAACTCCCCACAGGCCTCGCATTGCCCGAACGGCTTCAGTTGGCACACTAGTCCCGAACAGCCGGGACAAATCACACCCAGGGCCTCAACGTCCATGCATGAATACAGGGCGAATCATCCCCTTGACGTACCCGAGCCCCCACGTGTAGCGGCCTCCTCACTCCCCTCTTTGCATCAGCTCGTCTTTCTCTTCTCTAGGGGTACCTCATGATGTCTGTGCGGTGTAAGCAAAGTTCTTTCTCTACCTTCGGGTTAGTGTTGTGCACCAGGAGTTACCTTGAACAATGTCCACCAGAAAAGAGCCCCACACCATTAAAGTCCAACACTCCTTTATTCTTCTCGAGTGAACAGCACAATCAGTTAGACTCCCTCAAAGAACAGAACAAACAAGGAGGTGTGAATGCGAGTAGGCCCAGACACAATGAACTCTCCCCTTACCTCCTCGAAAGTGGGCTGAGGTCTCTGAGCGGAGGGGGGGTGTCCTTCCAGGCGGTCTCCGATTGGAGGCTCACCTGTCACTGGCAATCTGCTGCACCCGGTCTTCAAGTGAGTATCTCCCCTCGGTCCATTACGTCTTCCGGATTTGGGTACCCAATCCCTGGGTTCCCTAGGACCTCCTTCCCTCGCGGAACTCAGTGTTGGGCACTGAGCTCCAGACCTCCATCCGAGTACCTCACCCCAGGCCAAAGGTGCCTGGGATGGAACACGACCTCCGGACATCCTCTAGGCCTAGGCCGCCTAGAGGACCGACACGAACCACCGCCCTCAGGCTGAAGGTGCCTGGGACTCGACCCCTATGACAAAGATGGCCGGCCTCTTTATACCCTCTCCCAGCAAGCACGGCGGGTTCCCCGCCCCACCATACCGCTGCCGAGGGAGGACAAAAAGGAGGCACGGCACACAGCAATGGTTCAACCCCAGCCCATGGCGACAGTGCCACCTGCTGGACCGCAAGGATCTGCACACTGCTGGTGTCTCTGCCAGTTTTAAATAGAGAGAAAAGTGTATACCCGCTACATAAGCTATGAACAAACGAGAAGCCCCCTCAAGGGGGACAATTGGTGGCAAAGAGGGTGGCAAGGTCTTGAGAGCCTGACCACAGTGCGTATATGTGAGGTCTGCAGGACCAGATGCTAACTCCCCTGATCACTTTTAAGAAAACATATAAAGAGAGATCATAATAGCCCTCAAATGTGACGTGTAAACACTTTTGGTGATTTATTATGGATATAGCGCCATTTTGGCTGAACAAAGCCCCCTCTGTCTAACGAGATTACAACGTGTGTCAAGCGTTTACAGAACAAAACCATTTTCAGCAGACAGAGGGCTGAAGCAGACAGCGGCCTGCCTGCTGTTGGCTGAAATCACAGAGCGGGTCCAGGCTTGGGCAAGATCGCAACAATGAAGTCAGGATCCACCAACATGCCTGGACAGGCACTCGGCTCTGCTTCTCAGTGAGCTGCTAAGAGCCTGAGCCAGCCCCTCTTGCCTCCTCTACAGCCCAGCGCTCGGGTGAGCCACGGGGGGGAGCAGACAGCAGTGACTGACCAGTTCTCTGCTTAGGAAGTACTGAGAACCGAGCGATCAGAGGTGTTTGCTCGGTTCTCAGTGTTAGAGCCGGCGGGGGACAGATGCAGCATCGGACCGATGCTGCATCCACCTAGGTAAGTATGATTCGGAAGAAAAACAGAAAAAACTCCATACTTCTCTTTTAACCTCAGCTTAACAATGACTAAAAAATACCCAACATCAGAATATTTTTTTTTTGTTTCAATAGTTTTTATTTCAGTTTTTACAAATTTCCATGTTATCAAAATAAGCACAAAGTATTACTTATTATAGCAGTGTCATTACTATATGTCTGGATCCCAACATTTGCATTTGATGCAAACTTTTAAAGGTATGGAGCCAGCCTAACAGCTATCTATAACAATGATAGTACCGTAGAAAGTAAAGGAAAGACTAGAGAGATGAAATTAAGTCAGATGAAAGGAAGAAGAAGTAAAGAAGAAGAAGACTCTTGTAATTCAATCTCTGCCCCCTGCCCCCCCCCCCCCCGAACTGTCTATATCAGCTCCCCTCTAGAGCCTTCAGACAGGTATTGGATCCAAGGATTCCACACCTTATCAAACTGTGGCATTCTATCATTAAGTGAGGCTGTCATCCTTTCATTAAGCATAATCCAGGAGAGTTTGTACTTGATCTGGTCGAATGGGACTATTGTCCGTTTCCATGCTTTTGCTATTATAATTTTAGCTGCTATAAATATGTATCTTATAAGTTGCTTAAGGGGTTTTGTGACCTGTTTTATTTCGGTTCCCAGCAACGCCTGAGTCGGAGATTTATGGAGGTTCACCTGGGTAAGCGTATAAATAAAGTTATACACCCTAATCCAGTACCTCCTCACCTTGGGGCACTGCCACCATGTATGGTACATAGTGCCAATATGCCCACAACCGCGAAAACATAGCGGGGATGCTCCGGGTATAAAAGTTGCCAACCTTGCTGGGACCATATACCATCTCATAATAACATAACTTTAAAATTGGCCTCAATTAATGATGTATTCATAATGGATTTAGTCGCACCCTCTGCTATTTTGTGCCACTCGTCCAACTCCATGTTCTCACCCATATCAGCCTCCCATTTCTTCATATATTCTAATTTTTCATTACAGCTGGTCAGTGTTGTATATATTGCCGAAATGTGCCCTTTAATCTTATCGTATTTTGCACAAAGATGTTCCATAGGGGTCATTGTAGTAATATCTGAGTTTCTGGACATAGTGTTTATAAAATGTGCAATCTGACCATACCTAAACAACTCTGAGGTCGGTAGTTGGTACTCTTCTTCTAGTTTCTGTCTTGTTATAATACCTCCGCTGTCACAGAGGTCTGCAATTCTCATTAATCCCTTATTCGTCCACCAGGCAAATGCTCGGGGGGTGAGACCCGGGGCAAAGTTTTCATTTCCCAATAGTGGGGCTAGATGAGTATGCTGGGATTAGAACCTATGAGATTTACGTAATCTGTCACAAATATTCAAGGAGATGGAAAGTGCTGGGCATAAAATTGCGGGTCTTTGCTTAGGGGGTAGCCAAAGAATGGATGAAATTGGGTGTGTCCTACATGCTTTGGCTTCCATCTGCATCCAAATTGGATGAGATCCCCGACTATGGAATCTGGTGACATTCGCTAGTTGTGCAGCCTGATAATATTTTAGTAGGTCCGGGAAACTTAATCCCCCTTTATGCTTTGGAGTATATAACGTGCGAACGTTCACCCTAGGTCTCTTGTTTCCCCATATAAAGGACAATAGTTTAGTTTGCAGTGATTTCAGGTCCCCCTTAGTTATTGCTACTGGTAGTGCTCTAAATAGATTCAATATTCTTGGCAATACATTCATTTTGACCGAGTATAATCTGCCAAACCATGACGGCGGACGGAGTGACCATCTCGACACATCTGCCCTTTATAGTTCTAAACAGTACAGGATCATTCTGGGAATATAGTGTGTTCCATGAGGGAGTGAGGTTTATCCCCAGGTAGGAAAGGGAATGTATTTTCCAAGTAAATTTATAGGATCTTTGCAGGGTAGAGATTGTGGGCTCACTCAGAGAAATATTCATGGCCTGTGATTTCTCATGGTTTATGGTTAAGCCTGAAATTATGGAGAACGGCTTGAGTATGGCATACAGATTAGGGAGTGTTGTAATAGGGGATGTTATTGCCATCAATATGTCATCTGCAAATAGTATGCATTTATGTTCTATGTTTCCACAGTCTATGCCTTTGACATCTTGTGAAGCCCGAATTTTGATTGCTAGTGGTTCCAGTGCCAGCACAAAAAGAAGTGGTGACAAAGGACACCCTTGTCGTGTACCTCTGTAAATTTTAATGGGGTCCGAGTAATATCCCTTTACCATTAGAGCCGCTGTCGGGGAACTGTAAAGTGTTTGCAGTATAGATAAAAAGTGATTCCTGAAACCCAGCCAAGCTAAGACATAGAGGAGGTAGTCCCAAGACAGGGAGTCAAACGCCTTATGTATATCTAATGAAAGCAGCATCCCCTGTCTTGGGCCACCCCCATCCCAGTCAGAGTGTACCGCTGAGATAATGTCTATGACCCTTCTCGTCTGGTCTGTTTGACACCCCGGCACGAATCCTGCCTGATCAGGGTGGATATATTTTGCTAAGAATGAGTTCATTCTGACCGCCAGTATCTTTGTCATAATCTTTAAGTCTAAATTGATCAATGAAATGGGGCGGTAGTTTTCACAACTGCCATGATCCTTTCCCGTTTTGGGGATGACCTGAATAAATGCTTTATTCTCTTGATTCGGTAGGGCTGTACCCTGTCTGATCGCATTTAAAAAAATGCAAAGGTGTGGTGTCAGAATTTCTTGGAACTTCCTATAATAAAATCCGGAGAACCCGTCAGGGCCTGGTGCTTTAGATGGGTTAAGGTTTTTAATCGCCTGTGATATCTCTGTTTCGGTAAATTCCTGTTCCATAAGTTCAATGTGTTCTTTCTGTATGGTTGGCAAGGGGATGTGTTCAAAGAATTTATCCATTTTGTCACTTCCTACTTTATCTGAAGTTTTATAGAGCCTAGTGTAAAACTCCGTGAATACCTTCACTATTCTTTCTGGATTCTGGCTATGTCGACCATTTTTTAGCCGTAGCTTGGATAGTGCTGATGTATAGGGACGGGGTGTTAATTTCCTCGCTAATAGTGTGGTAGGTTTGTCTCCCATCGTGTAGTATCTGTGTCGCGCCCATCTTATTTTTTTTTCCGCTTGCGTGGTAAGACTTAGGTTTAGTGCTAACCTGGCCTCATTTATTTTATGTCTGATATCGACCTGTGGATTCAGCCTTTGTTCTGCCAGCGCGTTGTTTAGCTGTTGTTCCTGTTGTGCTATCGTGCTATCCCTAGAACGCTTGTTCCGTGCTGCTATTTGGAGCAGTTTACCCCTTATAGTGGCCTTATGTGCTGCCCAATTAACTACTGGGGAAGTAGTCCCTGGTAGGTTTTCCTTAAAAAAATAAGCGTATTTCTTTTTCTATCTCCATAACCGTAATTGGGTCATTTAGCATAGTGGCATTCAGTCTCCATGGGGACGGGTAGGGCTTCATCCACAGATTGGATAAAGAAAGTCTAACTGGTGAGTGATCTGACCAGGGGGTATTTAGTATGTCTACTGAAGTGATATATGGTAATAGTGGAGTTCTTATGAATATATGGTCAATTCTCGAATATGTGTGATGTACATGAGAATAAAAAGTATAGTCCCTCACTGAAGGGTTATCCTTTCTCCATGTGTCTATAAAGTCATTATCGTGTAACAACTTCGCCAGTCTGTTCGTGCTCTTTGGTACGTGTCTAAACAGCGATTTGCCTCGGGAAGACTTATCTAGTGTTTGGTCTAGTGGCATATTACTGTCACCTCCCAATATGACCTGTCCCTGTATTTTGGGGAGTAGCGTCTCGAACATGTTATGAAAAAAGTCTATTTGACCCGTATTAGGGGCGTAGTAGAATATTACGGATGTTATCTGATCGTTGATGTGGCCCACTGCCATGACGTATCTGCCCTGTTTATCTCTAATTATGGTAATGGGTACAAACGGTACTTCGCGAGAAAAGCATACTGCTACACCAAGCTTTTTATCGGGGCCAGAGGATGTATAAAATTGTGGGTATTTTGCACTAAGATATTTCGGGGTAGATGATTTAGAAAAATGTGTTTCCTGTAGCATCAGAATGTCAGCCTTTTGTTTATAGTAATATGTGAAGGCCTTCGCTCTCTTGGCAGGAGAATTAAAGCCTTGCACATTGTGTGTAATAATAGAGTATTTAGTGTGGTGGTCATTCGCCATCATGGTTCTGCCGAACACTCTTACCCTGTTCCAGACTTTCTATCACTGGTTGTACGATTACTCGGGATGAGGCAGTTTCACTTAACCAGCTGGGCGCCACTGGTCCCGGGGGGGGGGGGGAGAGTGTCAACCCTCCAGAAAGGAAGAAAAGAGGAGAAAAGAAAATAGAGAATGTTCGTAGACTCAGAAGGAAGCTGGTACTCACTTCCGTAGATGCATTAAGGTTCATCACAGTTATTTAACCTGTCTCCGTATGGACAGGATTTGCTCCAGGTAAATCACCTGGGAATTGGGTGTGAAGTTGCTCTCATCCGTGGATGAGGACAAGGTCACTGGAGTGGCATGTGAGTTCACCCCGGCTCCAAACTCGATTTTTATCCCAACAGGTGCAGGACTTAAACTTGCTGAGAGAAAAAAAAAAAATGGAGACAAAAATAGACAAAAATGCAAAACGAAAATACATGCCAGTAAAAACTCAATACATAAAAACAATAGTTAAGTGTCGGTTGAGCAAACAATAGGCAAAAATAAAAGATGAAAATAAAAGATGAAAAAGTGAAAAAACAATCAAAAAAGAAAAAGAAAAAAGGACTTGGTCCTCATGAAAAAGCTGCGATGGGTCAACTGACCCTGCTGTCCTATAGTGAGACCGGACTCACGGGTTGTACTTCGCTTCTCAACTTTTCTTGCCAACAAACAAGATTTTGGCATAACCTGTAATTTCGAGAACCAAGATAACTAGAATATTTTTTTTTAGAAACTCTAATCATATTAGTATAACTCCCAACTGTCTCCGACCCTCGGACAGCCTCAGTTGTCTCTCTTTTTGATTGGATGTGTACATTGCTAGACAGAATGTACTATTTTACTACCAAACATGTTATGGTGCTGTAATTTTTATTTTATTTTTTATCCAGCCTTCGTATTACTACATTTATCATTTTGGAGATTCAAAATAAAGGGAAAATAGAGGTTTAAAAAAAGCACTTGCGTGGTTTAGCCGAACAGTTTCTGGATATTACGGTCTTGCTTAGATTGTATAAGGCCCCATTCACACTAGCGCAATTTTTTTGTGTGTCGGACATTCCACTGCCAGTAACCCCATTGTTTTTTGGGGGGGTGGCAAACAAACTTGCCTGCGCCCCCCTGCTCGTGTAGGTTGTAGGTGGCAGGGAAGTCAGCAAGTGTTTGCTGTGGCTTCAGAGGAAAGTCTGGAGCCACAGGCATTTGTTTTTGTTTTTTACTCACCAGCCCCTGCTGTGGAGAGGGAGCTTGCTCTGTGTCCCATTCAGCGTTTCCTCCCAAGTCTGCCATGTTGCAGGCTCCGGTGAGCCATTTAGGCTGTGCAGAGTTTGCCGAGTGGCGGTAAGCGGAGCTCCCTGTCATCTCGGCCCTTCGGGCACACAGTGCGGGCTGTCTCGTCTCTATGTTGCCGGACGCTAATCCCCACTTTCCCGGTCAAGCGGCCATACTGACTCGTGGCCAAGCTCCGCCGTGACTCCCGGCCAATCAGGTCTCAGAACCCGCTTCAGGATTGGCCGGGAGGAGATGCAGGAAGACTTTAGCGAATATTAATTCCCTAATGTCACACAAGTGGGTGGGTGAGCCCACAATTTTTTAAGCCAATGAGAGCCTCAGGCTCTAATTATGTGCTTAAAAAAAAACAACATTAAAATCCATGCGTCCAGCGCCCTGCATTGAGATTTAGGGCTGGGCGCATGGATTAGGGGGGCAGCGCCCCTAATGAGTGTGCCTCCACTGCCCGCTGCAATGCAAAGCAATACAAATCAGTGCAATTTTTTAAAAGGTGCAAGTGCTTCTTTTGATGCAGCATATTGGGGTTCATTTACTAAAACTGGAGCACTCAGAATCTGGTGCAGCTGTGCTCGGTAGCCAGTCAGCTTCTAACTTCAGCTTGTTCAATTAAAGTGGATGTAAACCCCGACAGACCACTTTTACCTACAGGAAAGCCTAGATTAAGGCTTACCTGTAGGTGCAAGAAATATCTCCTAAACCTACACGGTTTAGGAGATATTTGAAAAAGACAGGCCCTGATGTCTATGGCGCATGCGTCGTAGAGAACGGCACGCAGGCGCACTGAGTGTGCCATTTCTAACGGCGATCATGACGTCATCGCGGCTCCGGCCAGTCACAGCGCCGGAGCTGCCATACCCAGAAGTCACTCCGGGAGAGATGGCGGCGACAGAGGAGGGGAATGAGGACCGCTGCGGGGGCTTCGATCTCAGGTAAGTAATTTATAATGAACTAGTATGCTATGCATACTAGCTCATTATGCCTTTGTCTTGCAAGGTTTTTTTTTTCCCCAGAGTGTTTACTTCCTCTTTAAGCTGACTGGTTTCTATGCAGAGTTTCACCAGGTTTTGCACTCTCCAGTTTTAGTAAATAAACCCCATTGTGTTTATGGCCCCATAGACTTCAATGGAAGCACATGAAAAATGCAGTTAAATGCAATTTTGGTGAATTTTTACCAATCTTCTCCTTCTACAAAAAAAATACATGAAAAAACATCAATACACAAGTAAACATGCATAAAAACGCACTACAAATACACACCTAAAATGCATGATTTTGCAGCAGCACTAGGCTAAAGGGTCACATTATAAAAAGAAAAAAAAATGTAAACATTTAAAAAAAATTAAACAATAGTTATGATACTTGCAACTTGATATGTGTGTAGCGACCTCACCCCTCTCACCCCTTCTTCTCGGCTTGTTGTCTTGTCTAGGGGAACCTGGGAGGAGGGATGAGGTACACCACGGCCCATGTCCTCTTTTTGGAGAGAGGTGAAGGCCAGAACGTATTTTACCACCGGGTCGTGTGTATAACCCAGAGCCAAGTCTTTCCTGTAAATGACCCCCTCTGCTTCCAGTAACTGGAGTTCCACACCACTGAAAAGGTCCAACTCTTATTTATTCTCCAACAGCAATTAATCGTCACTTAGCACAGACAGGTTGTGACCAAAGCACTGTTCCATATAGGTGGGGAGTAGGTCGAGGCACAATCCTTAGATAGAACCAACCATTGTGGTGTCACCAACGGTTATGGCGCACAGTCGCTGCCACCGACTGTGTAGAACAGAGAGTGAATTACCTTCGCTAAACGCAGTCCCTGTCAGAGGGAAGACATCCGTCCAAGAGAGTTACCAGAGGCCCCACCGTCACCAGCAATGCTGCACCAGACTGTTACGCTCCCTGGCCTCCTCATCTTAGACTCGGGCACCCAATGCTATAGGGCCCCCTTGGATTCCTCCACCCTTGCGGGACCCAGTCGAAGGTACTGGGCCCCAGGCCTTCTCAATAGTACCTCACCCCAGGCTAAAGGTGCCTGGGATGGACTCCATCTCCCGCTCCGGCCAGGTCAAGGGCACCTGGGCCCGTAACTCCGGAACGCCGGCACCCAGGCTGAAGGTGCCTGGGCACGACTCTGACCTACGACTCTGAACCCCGTGTTCAGGGTGTCCGCCCCTTTATCTCCTCTCCCTTTGCATCACAGCAGGTTCCCCGCCCCGCTGTACAAGCGCCGGAAAAGGACAAAAAGGGATGCAGTCTTGCGGTGAGGGTTCAACTCCGGCCCAGGGTGACAATGCCACCTGCAGGCCGCAGGGAACCTCACACCTCCAGAGTCCTCCAAGAACCATAAAAGGGTCCCAGATTCCCCAACAATCAGTGCATTTTAACCCCCGCTACATGTGAAAACAACAATTCAAACAGCAAAACAGTGGGGGTTATTTACTAAAGGCAAATCCACTTTCCACTACAAGTGCACTTGGAAGTGCAGTCGTTGTAGATCTGAGGGGAAGATCTGAAATGTTTTTTTCATCTGATGTTTTTTTCATCCAATCATGCACAAGCAAAAATGCTGTTTTTTATTTTCCTTGCATGTCCCCCTCAGATCTACAGCGACTGCACTTCCAAGTGCACTTGTAGTGCAAAGTGGATTTGCCTTTAGTAGATAAACCCTAATGTCTGCTGCAGGCATATATTAAAATAATTACAAGTAATGATGACATTAATAGCTTATTTAAAAACACGGTTTGTTTTCTTACATTTGAAGCATTACCGTAAGTTATATAATAATTGACAATTTTCTCAAAAGGGGGAGGGTTACCTTGTGTAAGTGTCTGTCAGGTTTTTAATGCCTGACAGGCCAGCCCAGGAAGTAATGAGAAATATCACCATCAGTAATACAGAAAAAACACATTATAGTAAAATGCTTTTAATGCTCTTTGTGCCTTCCTGTCCTGGTAGCAATTGCACCCCCATGTCCTTTATGAGTGCCACAGGCACAGGAAGTGAGAAAAACCAACCCAGTGGAGTCACAGAGAAAAAAAAAACTTTACTAAATTTGAACTATTCCCCATTATATCCCAAAATAAAAATGGCTAGGGGTCTCTGTGTGGGAAATACAGTAATTTTTACGCCTAAGTGTGCCTGCTAAAAATTATGTGTGGTGTCCTAAAATATATAATATGTTTAGCACCCTTTTAGGCCCCTTTCACACTGAGGCGTTTTTACCGCGTTTTCGCGGTAAAAATAGCGCTGTAATAACGCCTGAAATAATCCTGCCCCAGCATTCTCAATGTGAAATCTCTGAGGGCTTTCACATTGAGGCGTTTTGCTGGCTGGGCGTTGAAAAAAATCCTGCAAACAGCTTTTTTATAGCAACTTTAGGGCGCATAAAATAGCGCTGTAAAAACGCCTATCCCCATTGAAATGAATGGGATTCGCGGTAAAAACGCATAGGCATAAGCGTTATGTTAAAAAATAGCGCTAACGCCTATGCGTTTTTACCACGTTCACGCAAATTTTAGCGCGAACGCTGTAAAATCGCGGTAAAAACGCATACGCGTTAGCGCTATTTTTACCGCGATCGCGGTAAAACGCGGTAAAATCGCGGTAAAATAGAGGTACAAAATCCTATAATTTTTGAGCGTTTTTTCAACGCCTCAGTGTGAAAGGGGCCTAACATAGGTGCTAGAATTAGGTAAATTTATTTATGGCTCACTGTAACCAGTGTGGCTGTGTTGATTATTCTAGTCTGTTCAGTGTTTCATTTGCTGCAGGTTTGATTGCTCTCTCTGCTTTCAGGTGAACTGTGGGTGTTTTGAAACAAAGGTGTGGAGCAAGGCAAATGGGCAGCATGAATATTTATAATCGCTGGAAAGATGGCCCAGATGGGTGTTGAGAGTCTGTATAAATACTATGAGACACAGAGCTTCCCAGTATTTTTCCTTGAAAGGAGATCACAGCCTAAGAGGCCACCCTGCCAAGTGCCTGCAGGGGGGCCGAGGCCTCAGGTGGACATCTTTAGAACATGCTTTGCTGGAAGCTGCAAAAAGCTGACTGAGGGACTGCCATCTGGGGATCTAGTCTTGTATCACAGGGAGAAGGTATTGCATGGATCTTTAACCACTTAACCACTTCCTTACTGGGCACTTAACCACTTAAGCCCCGGACCATTTTGTAGCTGAAGGACCAGAGGTGTTTTCAGAATTTGGCACTGCGCTGCTTTAACTGGAAATTGTGCGGACATGCAATGTTGTACCCAAACAAAATTTGCGTCCTTTTCTTCCCACACATAGAGCTTTCTTTTAATGGTATTTGATTGCCTCTGCGATTTTTATTTTTTGCGATATAAACGGAAAAAGACTGAAAATTTTGAAAAAAAATGATATTTTCTAATTTTTGTTATAAGAAAAATCGAATAAACTCAATTTTAGTCATACATTTAGGCCAAAATGTATTCAGCCACATGTAAAAAAAATGTCAATAAGCGTATATTTATTGGTTTGCGCAAAAGTTATAGCGTCTACAAACTAGGGTACATTTTCTGGAATTTACACAGCTTTTAATTTATGACTGCCTATCTCATTTCTTGAGGTGCTAAAATGGCAGGGCAGTACAAAACCCCCCCCCCCAAATGACCCCATTTTGGAAAGTAGACATCCCAAGGAAATTTCTGAGAGGCATGTTGAGCCCATTGAATATTTTTTTTTTTTGTCTCAAGTGATTGAATAATGACAAAAAAAAAAAAAATTAAAAAAAGTTGTCACTAAATGATATATTGCTCACACATGCCATGGTTATATGTGGAATTGCACCCCAAAATACATTTTGCAGCTTCTCCTGAGTACGGGGATACCACATGTGTGGGACTTTTTAGGAGCCTAGCCGCGTATGGGCCCCCGAAAACCAAGCACCGCCTTCAGGATTTCTAAGAGCGCAAATTTTTGATTTCACTCCTCACTACCTATCACAGTTTCGAAGGCCATACAATGCCAAAATAGCACAAACCTCCCCAAATGACCCCATTTTGGAAAGTAGACACCCCAAGCTATTTGCTGAGAGGCATGGTGAGTATTTTACAGCTCTAATTTGTTTTTGAAAATGAAGAAAGAAAAATAATCTTTTTATTTTTTTTCCAATTTTCAAAACTTTGTGACAAAAAGCGAGATCTGCAAAATACTCACCATACCTCTCAGCAAATAGCTTGGGGTGTCTACTTTCCAAAATGGGGTCATTTGTCATTTGGGGGGGTTTGTGCCATCTGGGCATTCCATGGCCTCCGAAACTGTGATAGGCAATGAGAAGTGAAATCAAAAATTTACACCCTTAGAAAGCCTGAAGGCGGTGCTTGGTTTTTGGGGTCCCGTACGCGGCTAGGCTCCCAAAAAGTCTCACGCATGTGGTATCCCCGTACTCAGGAGAATTAACAGAATGTATTTTGGGGTGTAATTCCACATATGTCCATGGCATGTTTGAGCAATATATAATTTAGTAACAACTTTGTGCAAAAAAATTTAAAATAAAAAATAAATTGTCTTTTTTCCGCAACTTGTGTCAACATATAAAATATTCCATGGACTCGACATGCCTCTCAGTGTATAGCTTGGGGTGTCTGCTTTCCAAAATGGGGTCATTTGGGGGGGTTTTGAACTGTCCTGGCATTTTATACACAACATTAGGAAGCTTACATCCACTCTTCTAACCACTTGAAGACAAAGCCCTTTCTGACACTTTTTGTTTACATGAAAACATTTTTTTTTTTTTTTGCAAGAAAATTATGTTGAACCCCCAAACATTATATATTTTTTTAAAGCAAAGGCCCTACAGATTAAAATGGTGGGTGTTGCATTTTTTTTCCCACACAGTATTTGCGCAGCGATTTTTCAAACGCATTTTTTGGGGAAAAAATACACTTTTTTTAATTTTAATGCACTAAAACACACTATATTGCCTAAATGTTTGATGAAATAAAAAAGATGATCTTAGGCCGAGTACATAGATACCAAACACGACATGCTTTAAAATTTCGCACAAACGCGCATTGGCGACAAACTACATACATTTTTAAAAGCCTTTAAAAGCCTTTACAGGTTACCACGTTAGATTTACAGAGGAGGTCTACTGCTAAAATGACTGCCCTCGATCTGACCTTCGCGGTGATACCTCACATGCATGGTGCAATTGCTGTTTACATATGACGCCAGACCCACGCTTGCGTTCGCCATTGCGCAAGAGCAGGGCAGGACAGGGGTGCTTTTTTTTTTTATTATTATTTTGCTTTTTTATTTTATTTTTAAACTGTTCCTTCCATATTTTTTTTTTTATCATTTTTATTGTTATCTCAGGGAATGTAAATATCCCCTATGATAGCAATAGGTAGTGACAGGTACTCTTTTTTTTGAAAAAACTGGGGTCTATTAGACCCTAGATCTTTCCTCTGCCCTCAAAGCATCTGACCACACCAAGATCGGTGTGATAAAATGCTTTCCCAATTTCCCAATGGCGCTTTTTATATCCGGGGGGGGGACATTTCCTCCCACTGCTTGTAAAAGCAGTCCAGAGGCTAATTAGCCACTAGGATTGCTTTTACATGAAAGCCGGCCGCTGGCTGAAAAGAATGATACCAAGATGATACCTAAACCCGCAGGCATCAATCTGGTATAACCATTCAAAGTCCAGCAACACACCAGTACGTTGCTGGTCCTTGTTGGACATGTATTGTAATCTTTTTTTTGATGCAGCCTGTTGGCTAAACGAAAAAAAAAGATTGATCGGTGGGTATGCCCACCATTAGAATACCGCCCTTCATCCACCCACTTCTAATGATGGGCATACATGCACCATTTATATATGCGGAAGCATGGGGGCATCTTCCCGCAAAAGTTATGCCGCGTACACATGGTCAGACTTTTCCACCGGCAAGCCTCCGTCGGAATTTCGACCGTATGTACGCGGCATTAGGAGCAAAATCGCTCCTCCGCTCCTCCGCCCCTGCTGCCCCAATGCTTCAGCATATATGCTTTTTTTTTTTAACTGTGGTGGTGAAATCACCTCCTACAGCACTGGAGTCGCAGGGATCAGGCCTGTCTCTGCGAACGCTGCAGTTATGTGTGTTGTGTTTTGCAAGTGACAGTGATCGATCGATACTGCACTTGGGTGGCCTGGGCTGGACGGAGGGGCAAAACGCAGGTGCTAGCAGGTATCTGGGCTGATCCCGCTAACACTGCGTTTTTGGGAACCCTAAACTGCTGGGGACGCTAGTATAGATCTGATCAGATCCGATATTTATCTGTTCAGATAAACAGATCGGACCCCCCAACTATACAAAGGCAATCACGTAGATATACGTGACTTTGCCTGTCGGTGCCATTCTGCCGACGTATAACTACAGTGGGCGGTCATTAAGTGGTTAAACCCCCCTCCTGCCCAGACCAATTTTCAGCTTTCAGCGCTGACGCACTTTGAATGACAACACTGCACCCAAATGAAATTTTTATCATTTTTTTCCCACAAATAGAGCTTTCTTTTGGTGGTATCTGATCACCTCTGCGGTTTTTATTTTTTGCGCTATAAACAAAAAAAGAGCGACAATTTTGAAAAAAAAACACAATATTTTTTACTTTTTGCTAGAATAAATATCCCAATTTATTTTTACATTTTTTTTTCTTTTAGTTTAGTCCGATACGTATTCTACATATTTTTGGTATAAAAAAAAAAAAAAAAATCGCAATAAGCGTTTATTGATTGGTTTGCGCAAAAGTTGTAGCGCCTACAAAATAGGGGATAGATTTATGACATTTTTATTTTTTATTTTCTTCCACTAGTAATATCGGTGATCTGCAATTTTTGTCAGGACTGCGATATTGCGGCGGACACATCGGACACTTTTGACACTATTTTGGGACCATTCACATTTATATAGCGAACAGTGCTATAAAAATGCACTGATTACTGTATAAATGTGACTGGCAGTGAAGGGGTTAACCACTAGGGGTCGGGAAGGGGTTAAATATGTTCCCTCATGAGTGATTCTTACTGTGGGGGGAGGGGACTGACTGGGGTAGGTGACCGATGGTTGTCCCTATGTACAAGGGACACACCATCCGTCTCCTCTCCCTAGCAGGACATGGATCTCTGTGTTTACACACAGAGATCCACGTCCCTGGCTCTGTGACAGCCGATCGCGGGTACCTGGCGGACATCACGGCCGCCAGGCAGGCGCATCGGCACCCGCGTGACACAGCTCTTCCGCGATGCGCGCCGCCGCGGGCGCGCATTGCGGAAGTAAACAAGAGGACGTCCATCCGGCAGTTCAGGTCCGCGCTGCAGCTGTCTTTCGGCTATAGCGCGGATCTAAAGTGGTTAAGGACCGAGCCTGTTTTTCAGACTCAGTGTTCACACGTTAAAAACTTTTTTTTGTTGCTAGAAAATTACTTAGAACCTCCAAACATTATAAAAAAAAATTCTAACACCCTAGAGAATAAAATGGGGATCATTGCAATACTTTTTGTCACACCGTATTTGCGCAGCGGTCTTACAAGCGCACTTTTTTTAGAAAAAAAATCACTCTTTTGAATTAAAAAAATAAGACAACAGTAAAGTTAGCGCAATTGTTTTTTATATTGTGAAAGATAATGTTACGCCAAGTAAATTGATACCCAACATGTCACGCTTCAAAATTGCGCCCGCTCGTGGAATGGCGTCAAACTTTTACCCTTAAAAATCTCCATAGGCGACGTTTAAAAAATTCTACAGAATGCATGTTTTGAGTTACAGAAAAGGTCTAGGGCTAGAATTATTGCTCTCGCTCTAACGATCGCGGCGATACCTCACATGTGTGGTTTGAACACAGTTTTCATATGCGGGCGCTACTACTATTTACAAAAATAAATTGGCCCTTTAAGACGTATGGGCGGAAGTGACGTTTTGAGTGACAACGCTTCCGCCCTGCTATGGTATGGAGACGGATGGGGGCCATCTTGCCCTCACTCATATCCATGCCCAGCACGAGAAAGGACCCAATTGCCTCTGCCGCTGCCGACGGCTCCGGTAAGCGGCGAAGGGCGCAGGAGAGCGGCGGGAGGGGCCCACGATAACAGTGATCACGCGGCGAATCCACCACAGAGACCACCATTATCGTTTACAGGACCGCGGCCTGGATAGATGGATACCTCGGTTGTGGCAGCAGCTGCTGCCATTACCGAGATATCCCTCTTCAAACTAAGGACGTATATAGTCGTGTGGCGGTCCTTAAGTGGTTAACCACTTGCCTACAGGGCACTTTCACCCCCTTCCTGCCCAAGCCATTTTTTAGCTTTCAGCGCTGTCACACTTTGATGACAATTGCGCAGTCATGCAACACTGTACCCAAATGAAATTTTTATAATTTTTTTCCCACAAATAGAGCTTTCTTTTGGTGGTATTTGATCACCTCTGCGGTTTTTATTTCTTGCGCTATAAACAAAAGAAGAGGGACAAGTTTGAAAAAAAAACAATATTTTTTACTTTTTGCTATAATAAATATCCATTTTTTTTATTTTTAAACAAATTTTTTGCTCAGTTTAGGCCGATGTGTATTCATATTTTTGGTATAAAAAAAAAAAAAAACGCAATAAGCGTATATTGATTGGTTTGCACAAAAGTTATAGCATCTACAAAATAGGGGATAGATTTATAGCATTTTTATTAATTTTTACTAGTAATGGCGGCGATCTGCGATTTTTATCGTGTCTGCGATATTGCGGCGGACACATCGGACACTTTTGACACATTTTTTGGGACCTTTAACATTTTTACAGCGATCCCTGCTATAAAAATGCATTGATTACTGTATAAATGTGACTGGCAGGGAAGGGGTTAACACTAGGGGGCGAGGAAGGGGTTAAATGTGTTGCCTGGGAGTGATTCTTACTGTGGGGGAGGGAACTGACTGGGGGAGGTGACCGATGGTTGTCCCTATGTACAAGGGACACACCATCGGTCTCCCTCTCCCTGACAGGACATGGATCTCTGGGTTTAAACCCAGAGATCCACGGTCCTGCTCAGTTACTGGGCAATTGCGGGTGCCCGGCAGCCATCGCGGCCGATGAGCACGCGCATCGGGTCCCTAGCGACGAGGCGCACACGCGCCCCATAGTGGCTTCTGAAGGCGCAACGTCATATGACATCCGATCAGAACAATAGAGTCTTCCGCCCGCCGTCATTTGACGGTGGGTGGTGGACAAGCAGTTAAAGGAGGCAACCAACTTTCCAAGGACGTTTGTGAGTACCAACTGGTGAGAGAGATCCTAGAGACTTTGGACTGAGGCCATTCCCTTGTGGGTCAGAGTCAGTGTGTGTAAAGGGGATTGTTACGTACCTGCCGGATGAGCCTGACGTGCAGTGGGAAGGCCTCTCGTACAACCCCGGCTCAAGGGCCACCGATGTTGCAACAGTGGCCGCAAGAGCCTGGCGGTGTATGGGTGCCTGGTTCGTCTTTGGTCTTGTCAGTTCAGCTGGTGCAGCAGGGAACAGGAAGCAGGCTGGTAGGTGCACTGGCTGGGGAGACACTGAATATGTAGTCAGACAAGCGGGTTTGGTAACAGACGATCAGATGTAGGTATAGACAACAGGCAGAGAATGGTCAGGATACAGGCAAAGTTCGGCAACAGGAAATCAAGCAGTGTAGAGCTGAGCGTGGTTACAAGGCAGGCCGGGATCAGGATAACAGAGATCAATCATAGTCAAACAAACACAGGAAACATATCAGATCACAGGAACAGGAAGTCACTGGAACAGGTATGAACTGCAGATCAGGCAGCAAAGACACAGTGCTGCTGAGGTGTTTAAATAAGGCAGCCTGTTGCCAATCACTGAAATCAGTCTGCACTATTAACCCTTAGGTGGCAGATCCATGACATTGCCCCCCCCCCCCTTATGGGCAACCTCCGGGTGCCCAACAGGTCTCTCTTCTGTGGATTTCTGCGAAAAAAGGCATTAACAAGGTCTCTGGCGTGCACATCCTGTTCAACCTCCCAAGAGTTATCCTCCGGGCCATAACCTTTCCACTTAACCAGGTACTGTACCTGATTCCTTCTTCTCCTACAGTCTGATAGCCTCCACCTCATACTCCTCTTCGCCATTGATGGTCACAGGTTCTGGTGACTTGGATACTCTATCTGGAAAAGAGTCAGGGACTGCGGGTTTCAAGAGAGAAACATGGAAGACAGGATGTACCCTAAGTGAATCAGGTAAAGATAATTCATAAGCAACCTCATTAAGTTTCCTCTTGACTGGGAATGGTCCCACAAATTTAGGTGCCAGTGTCTTTGAGGGACATGCCAACCTGAGATTCGTAGTAGAAAACCATACCTGGTCTCCCGGGTGGAGAATCAGTTCACCCCTCCTTTTCCTGTCAAAAGCCATCTTGCTTGCTGCTTGTGCCATGGTAACAGCTTCTTGAAGCAACTTATTGTTGCGGTTTAGGAAATCCACTGTGTCTTGGACAGCAGGAACTGTGGTCTCTGGAATAAAGTCGGGCAAGAAGGATGGGTGAAAAACATAATTTGCAAAGAAGGGTGACTGACCTGTGGCAGAGTGGGTGGCATTATTGTAGGCGAACTCCGCCAGTGGCAGCAGCGATACCCAGTCATCCTGGACAAAAGTGGTGAAGCATCGGATATACTGTTCCAATGTCTGATTGGTTCTCTCTGTCTGTCCATTGGTCTGGGGATGGTAGGAGGAGGACAAGGATCTTTCAATCTTAAGGGCTTCACACAGAGTTTTCCAGAATCTGGAAGTAAACTGAACCCCCGATCAGAGACAATGTTCATAGGGACTCCGTGAAGCCTCACAATCTCTCTGATAAATACTTGAGCCATCTCCATGGCCGAGGGAGTACTCTTCAGAGGCAAGAAATGGGCCATTTTGGACAGTCGGTCCACTATCACAAAGATGGCTGTGCATCCTTCCGATGGGGGAAGTTCCACAATGAAATCCATGGCTATCATTTTCCATGGTCTGTCAGGGACTGGCAGTGGCCGAAGTAGACCCCAAGCTCAGGTCTTTGTACCCTTGCTGCGGTTGCAGATTGCACAGGAATTCACGTACCTCTTACAGGTTTCTTCTAGGTCCGGCCACCAAAATGTGCGTTTCAGGAGATCAAGTGTCTTGTGGACCCCAAAATGACCTGCTAGGGGATGATCATGAGAAAGACCCAAAATGATTATACTTAAACATTCAGGCACAAATACCTTGCTTCCGTTAAACAGCAATCCTTCCCGGAGTGTCAGCGTGACCCCTGGAGGGTTAGGAACGTCTGTCAAAGCCTGCTTCATTCGGTTGAGGAGGTTGCCCTGTAAAAGTAAGAAGTTATTTTCAGACAAGATGGTATCTGCTACTGGTGGTTCCTTGGGGTCATCGAACATACGAGACAGTGCATCTGGTTTGACATTCTTTGAGCCCGGCCGATAGGTGATGTGGAACACAAATCGGGAAAAGAACAGGGCCCAACGTGCTTGACGTGCCTTTAGACGTTTAGCAGTCCGCAAGTACTCAAGATTTTTGTGGTCAGTATAGACCAATATGGGATGCGCTGCTCCCTCCAGGAGGTATCTCCACTCTTCTAAAGCCGCCTTAATGGCCAGTAATTCTCGGTCCCCAACGTCATAGTTTCTCTCTGCTGGGGAGAGCCTGCAGGAGAAAAAGGCTACTGGATGCATTAGATCCTTAGGGCCTTGGCGTTGGGAGATGACTGCTCCAATAGCGACTTCAGATGCATCTACTTCTAGTGTATACGGCAGAGATGGGTCCGGGTGACCAAGAACAGGTGCTGAAATAAACCGTCTCTTCAAGGTTTCAAATGCGGCTTGTGCCTCGGGTGTCCAATGGAAGCAAAGGTTCTGTCTAGTCAGCTGTGTGATAGGGGTGATGATGGCGGAAAAGCCCTTAATGAACCTCCTGTAAAAGTTGGCAAATCCTACGAAGTGCTGCACCCCCTTCTTGTCGGTAGGTGCAGGCCAGTCTAAGATAGCAGAGACCTTTTCAGAGTCCATCTTGATCCCTTCAGGTGAGATTATCAGTCCCAGGAATTGGATGCTGCTTTGTTCAAATTCACATTTTTCACCTTTAGCATATAGTCCATGTTGGCAGAGTCGGCTCAGCACCCTTTTGACATGACCTCGATGAGAGTCTAGAGAAATGAAAAAAATCAGGATGTCATCTAGGTAAACAATCAAAAATATATCCAGGAAGTCTCGGAATATATCATTGACAAAGTGTTGGAAAGTAGCCGGGGCATTGCATAGTCCAAAGGGCATCACTAGGTATTCATAGTGGCCAAATCGGGTGCGAAAGGCCGTCTTCCACTCATCCCCTTGACGGATGCGGACTAAATTGTAGGCCCCCCGTAGATCTAGTTTGGTGAAGATGGTTGCCGACCTTAATCTCTGAAATAGTTAGGGTACTAGAGGGAGAGGATATCGGTTTTTAACTGTAATTTTGTTGAGCTCCCGATAGTCCACACAAGGTCGTAGGGAGTGGTCCTTTTTCTCAACAAAAAATATTCCTGCTCCTGCTGGGGAGGTAGATGGTCGGATGAACCCCTTTTTCAAGTTTTCTTGGATATACTCTTTTAGTGCCTCCTGTTCTCGTTCAGCGAGGGGGAAGATTCTACCGAAAGGGATTTCAGACCCTGGAAGCAGTTCAATTGGGCAGTCGTATGGCCGATGCGGGGGAATAATGTCAGCCCCTCGCTTACTAAAGACATCCAGAAACTCATGGTAGGGTTCAGGTACGATTTGCAGCACCTCAGACTCAGAGTCCACACAAAATAGTGTTGTAGAAGAAGCTGGGGACCTAGGTAAGCAGTGCTCCTGGCAATAGTCTGAGTGGAAGTTGATTCTCCCTGTGACCCAGTCAACTTGCGGATTATGCGCCTGCAGCCAGGGTAGGCCCAGAATAACAGGGAATAGCGAGGAGGTGATGACATCAAGGCTTAGGATTTCCTTATGTTGGGAGGAAGCCAACACGGGTATAGGGTAATGTCTCTTGGGTCACAGGTCCAGACTTGATACATGACCCGTCAGCTAGAAAAACAGAAAGTCCTTGTGCTTTAGGTCTCAAGGGGATGCGTTGTTGTGTTGCAAAGGTTAGATCGATGAAGCAACTGCAGGCCCCGGTAACTGCCACTTCCCTTTCTAGCAGTTGAAAAGAGATAGGAATGGTTAGGTTGGTGGCATTGGTAGATAAAGAAAAGTTATTAACTGAAGAAATCATCTGCCACTTACGTGTCTTGGTTGGACAGGAACGTACATAGGGGCCCGCTTCCCCACAGTATAGGCAGAGGTTATTCTGTCGTCAGTGCAGGCGTTCCTCTGGAGACAGAGAGGGGTGTATTAGGCCGATTTGCATAGGCTCCGGTGCTTTGGTGGCAGAAGTAACAGGAGCGGGCTGAACTGGAGTGAAGCTAACAGGTGCGGAGTAAGTGGGAGCTGGGATCCGGGGCATCATCCAGACTGGACGTGGCTGCTGGGCTGATCTTTCGGATCGTCGCTCGCGGAGACGAAGGTCAATTTGAATGGCCAGTGTGATAAGGCCTCCAGGGTATTTGGGACTCCGACACGTGCCAATTCGTCTTTCAGACCTTCTGATAACCCCAAGCGGAACTGGTGTCGCAGAGCTGCGTCATTCCACTGTGTGTCTGCACTCCAGCGTCTAAAGTCTGTAACATAATCTTCGGCCGTTCTGCGGCCTTGCTGGAGTGTATGAAGGGCAGCCTCTGCTGTGGTGGTTCGTTGCGGGTCGTCGTATAATTCGGCCATCGCGCCGAAGAAGGCGGACATGGACTGTAACAATACATCGTTCTTTTCCAACATCCGATGAGCCCAGGACTGAGGCTTACCCTGAAGCAGTGATATGATGAATCCTACTTTGCTGGATTCAAGGGAGAAAGTTCGAGGTTGCAGGGCGAAGTACAGTTCACATGCGTTGCGGAAGGATCAAAATTTTCCCCGGTCACCTGAAAATCTCTCTGGTGCTGGAACTCTGGGTTCAGGGGGCAGCATCACCACTGAGGTTGCTGCAGTGGCAGTCCTTGAGGCAGAAGGTGCAGCAGTGCTTGCTGGTGTAGCTGGAGTCTGTACACATTGTTCCAGTTGCGTATAATCCTCCTGTAGAGATTTGACTGCTTGGGAAAGGGCTGCAAGGTGCTGGCAGATGTCATCCATGGCCGACTTCCCACTTGCAGGCTCAGACATGGCTGCCTGATACTGTTACGTACCTGCCGGATGAGCCTGACATGCAGTGGGAAGGCCTCTCGTACAACCCTGGCTCAAGGGCCACCGATGTTGCAACAGTGGCCGCAAGAGCCTGGCGGTGTATGGGTGCCTGGTTCGTCTTTGGTCTTGTCAGTTCAGCTGGTGCAGCAGGGAACAGGAAGCAGGCTGGTAGGTGCACTGGCTGGGGAGACACTGAATACGTAGTCAGACAAGCGGGTTTGGTAACAGACGATCAGATGTAGGTATAGACGACAGGCAGAGAATGGTCAGGATACAGGCAAAGTTCGGCAACAGGAAATCAAGCAGTGTAGAGCTGAGCATGGTTACAAGGCAGGCCGGAATCAGGATAACAGAGATCAATCGTAGTCAAACAAGCCGGGTCAAACACAGGAAACAGATCAGATCACAGGGACAGGAAGTCACTGGAACAGGTATGAACTGCAGATCAGGCAGCAAAGACACAGTGCTGCTGAGGTGTTTAAATAAGGCAGCCTGTTGCCAATCACTGAAATCAGTCTGCACTATTAACCCTTAGGTGGCAGATCCATGACAGGGATATTAGTGTCCAGTGTGCTGAAGAGCTTAGTCCATTTAATTCCCTGCAAAATGACTTTTCTTGGACTGTTCTCCAGAGGAAGATTATAAATCTTAAGCTTGCTACAGGCTCATAGTTCTACAGAAGATACGTGTCCTCCAAATTGTACATCGTTTCTGGAGTATCCCACTTAATTCCCTAACCCTATCCAAGTTACCCAAAGATGAGAACACCAAAAGAAAACACCTGAACTGTTCATTGAGCCGAAGAGTGACTGTGACCATGTGCCTGGTCGTGGGGCAACTGTTGGGAAAAGGTACCCTGGGCATCTTTCTAGCGGCTCCTATGGGGTAGCACTACAAATGATTGAAAGATGGGTAAACAATTGTGTTCTATGCTAATATGCATAGCACCATCCAACCAAAGCTGTGGTCTGCACATGGGAAGATGCCAAGAACCCATAGCTATAACTGAATATAGATTTTGCAGTTCCTTTCCAGAAATAGACGTCATTGTTTTGGATTCATTCCGAAAAAAAAGTCCCTACAACCTTGGCCCCATCTTTTATCATCATGCAAATACTAAATAAACTGATTGACATCCATGGTCTGCTGAATAAAATTGTGTGATAATTGTACACAGTTCATTGCTGTTGAATTTAAAGCGTTGGTCATCATATTTTAACAGCTCAATTCTACCTCTCAAATGGGCAAGCTTAACATGCAGCCTGTGAAAGAAAAATACCCATTTTGCTCAGTTCTGTTCCCTAAAGGCTTTTAAGGGTTACATGGGCATCTGCAGGTTTGGGCAAGGGGGGTCTAGTGCCCCCCCTGGAATCAGGGATCGGATTGACACTGTTAAATTCAGCACAGTGGCGTCGCTATGGGGGTGCAGACAGCCCGCACCCAGGTGCCACCCGCCAGTGGGGTGACACCATCAAGGTGCTGTCAGGCCCCCCCATCAGTGTAGTGTGACTGCAGGCTTTTTTCCCTGCTCAGTCCAGCAGAGAACTTGGTGGCGCTGTGACAGGAGAAAGGTGAGCTGTCAGTGGTTTCCCCCACTCGCCCCCCCCCCTTTCTCCTGTCAGGGAGAAGAGACGGCGGCTTCCACTAGGTTCCCCACCCAGCTTCCTGCACACTCCGTTCCTTCGCCATTGGCAATAACTGAGGGCCAATCAAGATTGATGGCCCCATTTTACACAGGGAGGAGGCTACAGCTCGATCAAGAGAGAGATTGAGAGACTGCAGCCTGGAAAAAAGTTGAGGGAGTGAGTGCTACAGGACAAAGAAAGAGAAGTGCGCTGGGCGGAAGCCTGAGAGAGAGCCACGCTGCCCAGCGCCACCAGAGAGAGAGCCACGCTGCCCAGAGCCACCAGAGAGAGAAAGACTGAGCCACTGCCGGGGTACAGACATGCTACACTACTGACCAGAGTCACCCCCGGGGGAACCCAGAGTGAGCGATCATCCAGCCGGAGGGACTGTACTTTACTTTTACTTATCCTAGGGACTGTACTATGTCTGCAGTCTCTAACCATGATAATGTGATAATGTCAATGATGCCCCCCCTGAAAAAAGTTCTGCGGACGCCCATGAAGGGTTAGATGCTCAGTTACTGGAGAGATGCCTTTGATAAGAACTGCTGCTTCTCCAAAGCAAGGCAAGCCAGTAGCTTGGAGAGCTTCCATGGTCATCTGAGATTAGATCCATTGGTGGAAAATAAAATGCTAGATGCTGTGACCAAAGCTTAAACAGGAAAAATAAGAATTGACAAAACTGTGACTCAGTAAATGTTATTAGCATAACAACAGACGTAGGGATGTCCCTTTAACATTTTTTATTGGAATATATGAACCAAGAAACAGAATTGTGGAAGCAGATTAACCGCATGTTGAGATTTTATATAGATGTGTAACTACACAACTGTTTTTTGATGTGATCTCTTTTTCAGAATGTTCAAGCAGAACCCCCTTTTTCCTGTGTTGAAACTCTTTTCTGCTTTTATTATTTTTGTAGACAGTATTTTCCATTGTTTAAAGTTTTCATTTCTCCCTTTAGTACAGATCTTTTGCCTCTCAGCTTTTGACACGTGCCAGCAAAGTTTTCACAGTTTATGTTTTCACAGAAAATTTTTAGAGCTATTAGGCTTATTTGGACTGCTCCCATTCTTCGCTATAATACAAAAAATAACAAATAGATGCAGAGCAGACTGGGACTCTGGGGCCCACCAAAAAAAGTTAGGCCTGGAGACTCACCTTGCCAGCCCTTCAGATTTTTCTAAGTGACACAACTACAGTTCATTCCTAAAAACATTGACTTTATTTCTGATACTATGAGTTTGCAGAAAAAAAATGATATTTTTAACAGAATCCTGCAAGTATATTAGACAAATGGTTCTGTCTGATTTCAGCATCTTTGGTATGAACAACATCCAAGATGTACATAACAGCAAAGAAACAGATGACTGGAAAACTACACACACAGTAATTGGTCAAGAAAGTAAGTATAATGAGGATAAAGACCGATGGTACGCTCTGAATATATCTTAGTCATCAAGAAGTTGACATCTGTTAGGTGTTTCTATCATGAAAATATATTCCGAAAAAAAGAATTCTGGCTGATTTCTACATAGTTGTGCTCAATGAACAACACCCAAGAAGGGTGACCATGTGTCCCGGATTGCCTGGGACAGTTCTGCATTTTGCAGGTCTGTCCTGGGTCCAGGGAAAATTCATTCCGGGGACAATACAGTGTCCCAAAATGAAACTGACACAGCCATGGGGGATGGACTGACAGTACTTGTCCTAGCCGGCTGAGACACGTTTTACCTTGTTATACCGCTGGCTCTACACTACCCGAACTGGTCTCTAGGACCACCTGACACCTGGCGTCTAGCAACCTGTGACATCACGTCACCACAGTGTGAGACCAAGGCCCCCACATTCAGAGCGGAGGAGGATTTAAATTCCTCCTCCTTCACGCCTAGTGCTTTAGCTCCACCCACCTCCTCCTCAATCTCCTCCAGTGGCATTCTCAGAGGGAAGGGAACTGCCTGGATTTGAGATCAACTCTCAATACTCAGAGGTGAGGCCAGGCTCGGGGATGGATGGAACGCCATGTGTGTCATGAGGCACTGACTGCAGAGAGGACGGCAGATGAGTTGGCAGATGACACCCTCGGAGGGATGGGAGAAGGACACATCCTTAGAATTAAGGGGTTCATGCTGGGACTTGTAGTCCTTCACTTTTGGGCATGTGAAGAACTACAGGTCCCAGCATTAGCCCCCTCAGAGCTGAAGACGTGATACCCACGCCCCCCCCCCCCCCAACTAGTGAAAAACTACATGTCCTAGCATGAACTGGTGAAATCAATGGGGTCACACCCTTAGATCTCAGGGGTTAAAACTGGGACTTGTAGTCCTTCAATTTTGGGTTGAAGTCACATCCTTAGATCTCAGGGGTTCATGCTGGGACTTGTAGTTGCGGGCGGGCTGCGGGCAGCTGTTTGGGCCCCCCAACAATGGCTGGGCCCAGGGCAGCTGCCAAGTTTGCCCTGCGGTAAAGATGGCCCAGTTTTAAGCACCCTTGTCAGTACTAAATGGTTTGTCTCAACCCTCCAATTGCTACATCTGCAGCACAGCTTGTTTTGTTGAAAAACAACAGACTTAGGCTCAGTTAACACTAGTGTGCCTCCAAACTCATGCGCGTTCGAGTGCAACTTTGGAGTGCGACTTTGATGCAGCTTTCATGTGACTTTCATTTGATTTTACACTCTGTGGCACTTAAGTTCCAAGAAAGTCACATCAAATTAGTGCAGAAACCTTTTGAAAGTTGCATATATAAGAACGGGTGCCATTGAAATAAATGGGCTGCGACTTGAGTCCAAAGTGGCATGACAAGTCGCACTAGTGTGAAAGGAGCCTTACTGGCTAGATCATCAAATTAAAATAAAGGAAAAAAAGCCTAAATTTTTTTTTTGTCTTTTGCTTATTATCAGGTTGACATTAATTAATGTTTCAAAATCTCTGTTTTCTGCAGACAGATGTAGGGATCTGCTGCAGTGTACTGAGTGTCTATACAGTAATTGTAAATACACAGACATTCCAACCTGCAAAAACTAATTTCAGGGAGGTTTCAAACTAATTTCAGGGAGGTAACGCTTCACGCCGATAACGACCCCCCCCCCCCAATAAAATGCAGCCTGATCAGTGCCAATTAAATGCAGCTATACCAGTGCCCATGAAATGCAGCCTGATCACACAGGGGCTGGGCTGGGGGTCCTGGGGTCTGGCCTTTTAGGGTCTGGCTGCTGGGGCCAAGGGTCTGGCTGCAGGTCCTGGGGTCTGGCTGCTGGAGCCTGGGGTCCGGCTGCTGGGGCCAAGGGTCCAGCTGCTGGGGCCAAGGGTCTGGCTGCTAGGGTCTGGCCGCTGGAACTGGGCTGTTGGTCCTGGGGTACGGCTGCTGGGGCCTGGGGTCCGGTTGCTGGGGCGAAGGGTCTGGCTGCTGGTCCTGGAGCCTGGGGTCTGGCTGCAATGGGGCTGGTGAGGCATCCCAGTCAGCGAATTCAGTACAAACCCCCCTCCTGCAGTGCAGACCCCCCTCCTGCAGTGCAGACCCCCCTCCCGCAGTACAGACCCCCCTCCCGCAGTACAGACCCCTCTCCCTCAGTGCAGACCCCCCTCCCGCAGTACAGACCCCCTCCTTCAGTGCAGACCCCCTCCCGCAGTGCAGACCCACCTCCCGCAGTACAGACCCCCTCCTTCAGTGCAGACCCCCCTCCCGCAGTGCAGACCCCCCTCCCACAGTTCAGACCCCTCTACCTTAGTGCAGACCCCCCTCCCGCAGTACAGACCCCCTCCTTCAGTGCAGACCCCCCTCCCACAGTATAGATACTTCCCCCTCAGTACAGATCCCTCCTCAGTATAGACCTCCCTCTCAGTATAGACACCCCCTTCCATCAGTATAGACCCCCCAGTGAAACCCCCCTCCATCAGAATAGACCCCCCTAAGTGCAGACCCCCCTTCCATCAGCATAAACCCCCTCAGCATATACACCCCCCTCCATCAGCAAGGACCATCTCAGAATATACACCCCCCCTCCATCAGCATAGACCCCCTCAGCAGTTACACCCCCTCCATGAGCATAGACCCCCTCAGCAGTTACACCCCCCTCTATCAGTATAGACCCTCTCAGCATATACACCCCCCCTCCATGAGCATAGACCCCCTCAGCATATACACCCCCTCCATCAGCATAGACCCCCTCAGCATATACACCCCCCTCCATCAGCATAGACAACCTCAGCATATACAACCCCCTCCATCAGCATAGACCCTCTCAGCATATACACCCCCTCCATCAGCATAGACACCAGCATATACACCCCCCCCCCATCAGCATAGACCCCCTCGGCATATACACACCCCTCCATCAGTATAGACCCCCAGTGCAGACCCCCCCTCCACTTGTGGTAGTAGTCCCCCCTCCCATAGTGCCCCCAGCATATGTCCATGTACACTGTTCAGACCTCAGAACAGCGCGGGATATGCACAGTGGCGTGTCCCTCCACGGACTCCCTCATCCATCCTGTGTACAGTAGTGTGGGAGGAGCTGCAGTGCAGAGGGCTGGAGGGGTGGAGTACCAACATCTGAGCCTAGAGCCAGGGAAAACCTTTTGAAGAGGGAGAGACACAGATCAGAGTGGTGTGTGGATCGTGCGATGCCGCTGCCCACAGGTGTCACCCCTCGCACCCCCCGCACCTTCATAACAACGCCACTGCCTCCGCCCACTGCTAAATTGACGAGACCGAAAAAAGTACCCCTGTCCATGCACCAGCCAAAGCAGAATGGGGACAGCAGTATGGGCTGTCCCCCCTCTCTGCCTCAGCTTGCAGCACTTTATATCCGCCTGTCACTCAGCCAAAGACAGAGCGGCCGTACTCCATTCGGACGTTCGGGCTGCTCTGTCTGTCGGTGGTTGAGTGACAGGCACAGCCGGGAGATCGCCCTGCACTCGCGGGAGTCCGCAGCCAAATGCGGGAGGCTCCCGCGGCTCCCGGGAGACTTGAGATGTCTGAATACATGTGCTTTTAATATATACAGGTAATTATATAAGCACTTCCTGACTCTGGCTTTAAAACTCCAGAAGGAGGAAGGGGAGAGAGAGAAAGTCTCAATCACATTTCATCCTAATGCTGCTAAATCCAGGCGAGAAGGGAGTGTTATGCAAGTATTCATCTTTAATAGTAGTTTAACTGCAGCTGCCCTTAGCTTCTTAAGTGTGTTTCTGATTACTTGTGACAGACTTATCTCTGTTCTATTGTTATTATCTCACATGTATAGTGCAGGATAGCTAGGTCTGTGCTACTGTAGTATGTGTGTAGTGGTCACCTTCCAGTGTATTAGTAGGTGAACCTGTTTTTTTGCAATAGAGTTTATATGCAGCTCCTGTTATTTTAGTTAACCCTGTCCTTTCTGGTCTGGGATTCTGCTCACCTGGCCCATCACTGTACCTCCCTGCTCTTCTGTCCCACTGCTGAACCCCCTTCTCATCTTTTCCACCACTGTACCTCCCTTCTCATCTGCCCCACCGCTGTACCCTCCTGCTCATCTGTTCCACCTTTGAACCCCTCCTGCTCATTTTTCCCACCGCTGTACCCTCCTGCTCATCTGCTCCACCGCTGTACCCTCTTCTCATCTATGATATGCGTTATATGCAAAGTGGTGAAAGGAAGCAGAGAAGAGACACATCTACCTGTCCTGGCACACTCATCCTGCTGATCCACCTCTTGCATCCAGCCCACGTGCTTGTATGTGATGTAGGTGATGTATTTGATGTCACATACAAGCATCTGGAATGGATGCGCAATGATGAGCTCAGGTCAGGGGCATTTTCTGAAAGCAGTGGGCGTGTGTGCAGCATCATACGTTGGGCCCCCGCAGCTGAGAAAAAGTGGTTGGGTGTGATTTTCATTGCGCTGAATACTGCCTCTGGCTTAAAGGGACACAGAGTGCAGGGGCCAGTGGTAAGTGACGCAAAGGTTCGGAAATAATTTCAACAAAGTTCCCAGAAGCTCAACACTAATTACACAAACTGTCAACTGATTGTAGTTTTCTCAATCACAGTGAAATCCCTTCTTTTTGAGATTGGTAGTGGCAACCAAGTGAGTCATCTTCCTCCAGATGGTGGACAGGGGCTGTGATTGGCTTAGCAGTGACCAAGACAGTCCTCCTCCTCCTGGAAACAGGGACCGCCCCCCCCTAGCAGAACTGTACCCAATCTCTTCCCATCACAAAAGCTGACAATCGCAGCTACAGCGAAGTTGGAGAACTAAACAATGTTTCCCATCTTTTACAATGTGTGGGGGCACAGTGCCTCCCCCTCAGTGTAGGTGCAGCGTAGAGAACTCTGAAATTAGAATGCATTAGTGTCTCACTGACACTTCCCTGCACTGCTCTGCTGATGGTTAGTCGAAAGAGGCTTCGCATGCCGGGGGTTGCCTACACCTGGGCTACGCAGATATGCATTTGCACCTCCCTGGTGTTGTGCTTTTCCCTCATGGTTCCTGATATGTGGAACAACTACATGGACCGTTTCCAACTAGTAAAAACATACTACTCAATGCCATACAAGATGAGCAAAGTAACAGGGTTTACCACAAGAAAAGCAATATTCTTTGAATTGTGCAAGCACCAGGCACAGACCAAAAGTCATACCCCCAACCTTCTGAGATAGGAATGAGGGACACCTATTAGAAAAAGTATGTAGGCATAGGACACATGCCCTAACACACCCCCTTAAAGAAAAATTGTACAAAAAATATGATTGGTTAAAATCACAAGTGCTTTTTTTTTTACATAGAAAAGAGTTGTCACTTGCACCAGCCTCAGTGTAGGACCACCAAACTAAAAAAATGCCTAAAACATAGAGGAAACTTTAGAAGGAATAATTTAAAACATATGACTATAATAAGTCCATATAGTCCATAATAAAACACCTTGAAGGCAGCCCAGTGAAGATGAGAAGCAACTCTTGGGATAGCTGAGGAGGAAGCACAGAGGCGCCACTCTAAGTGCAGTAAATTAAATGAGTTTTAATGAGCAAACAGAGCGTACATACTCACAAGAGTAGATTTAAAACAGGCGTGTCAGACAAATATTGTCAGAACATCTGGTAAGGGAATCCATCCGTGGGCTATGAGCTGGTGAAGTGGAGCGGGTTGCGCCAGTGTTTGCCGACGCTTCCTGGACTTCGAGAACACAGGAAGCAAGATGGATGACGACACTTCCGGGTTAGCGATGGGCCGGGTGGATGACAACACTTCCGGGTTGTCAGTGGATCAATAGGTGACGCGTTTGCGGAGCATGCGCTTCTTTCTTCAGGCCTGAACAGGAAGCCATTACAAATTTTGCAGAAGCATGTCTGCACAGAAGATATCCGTTTCTATTTTTGTTTGAGGCTTATCTAATCATAAAGTGGGTTTGTTACATTGAGTATTGTTCCCACTCTCCATGGGTCACCATCTATAGTTTTCTCCAAACATGCCTGCTCGGTCACCTGGTCAGTGACAGACAAACTTGACTATACAGATTGTGCAGAGTCACAAATAGCTGACTAGGAACTGATCCTGGGCTGCTTCAACCAGCCTTTGCTGGCAGCTTGTAATCTGTTTTGTGTACCAGTGCTAAATTTTTTGTTTTTGTGTACCTCTTTTAGGCCACATGCAAACTCATCTAAACTGTTTTGAAAAAGTTCAGCTTATGTGAGTTCATAATGCTGATTTTCTCATGTCAAGATAAACAACGTTTACAAGAAACCAGTGTGCATAAGGCCTTAACTTTTCTTACTTGTGGATGATCTTCTTTTAGGCTCCATGCTCTAGAACAGTGGTTCTCAACCTGGGGTCGGGACCCCCTCGGGGGTCGAATCACTATTTGCCAGGGGTCCCCGAATCCTGGGGTGTTCTTGAAGCCCGCACCGCTCTCCCAACCTTTTCACGGCCGCCCAGCAGGGCTGTCCCTGGAGCCTGTGGCTGCCCAGCTGGGCTGTTCCTGGAGTGGGAGGGGCTGGCGGAGACCCTATCTCCTGATTTCGGCATAGGTGTCACTGCTGCGGGACACTACAAAGTCAGGGACACAGTGAGTAACACTACCTGTGATTATAGTTGTCATTAAAAGCCCCCACTACAGTTCTCAGATCAGCAGATGACCTTTATTAAGAGCAACAAAGTTGGCTGATCAGAACCCCCCCCCATGCACTGCCACTGATCCCCCCCCCCTGCACTGCCACTCATTTCAGCCCCCCCCCCCCCACCAAGGAGTAAGAGAAGGAATAATAAATAAAGAATACATGAAAAGAGGGGGAGGAACAAAGAAAAAGGGAGAGAAAGAATAAGAGAAAGAACAAGAAAGATGGCTAGAGAGAGGGATGGGGAAAAAAATAAAGAAATTAGGATAGAGAGAGATAAAAGGGAAAGAAAGGTGAACAAAGAGAAAGAGTGATATATCCTAAAATGTACCTTAAGGGGTTTTAATACTGTACAAGTGGAAAGGACTCAGGAAGCGCGAAATGTCCGTGGGTTAGGGGCGCAAATTACTTGTCTTGGCTTGGGTGCTGACAACCCACGCTACGAAAATAATTGTACTGTTAGACCCCTTTCACACTGAGACGATTTGCAGGCGCTATAGCGCTAAAAATAGCGCCTGCAAAGCGCCCTGAAAGAGCCACTCCATTCACTCCAGTGTGAAAGCCCCGAGGGCTTTCACACTGGAGCGGTGCGCTGGCAGGGCGTCAGAAAAAGTCCTGCCGGCAGCTTCTTTGCAGGCGCCGCCGATGGGCAGCGCCGCTGAACCGCCACTGTAGCGGGGATTTGCGGGCGCTTTTAACCCTTTTTTGGCTGCTAGCGTCCAAAAAGTGCCGCAAAAACGACAGTAAATCACTGCTAAAAATAGCTGCGTTTTACCGCTGACGCCCAGGCGCTGTGAGTGTGAAACCACTCTTAGGGGTCCCCACAACTTGGGAAATTTTATCAAGGGGTCACGCCACTAGAAAGGTTGAGAACCACTGCTCTAGAAGCTGTTGTTAGTTATCCTATGTGTTCATGCACACTATGCTATGCTATTAGCTTTTTTGAACTTCAGCATCTAGAAGAAGAAAAAAAATAGTTTTTGTCGATTTTTTTTGGAGCGTTTTACCAGCAGAAATAAAATGCTGAATCCTCCTAAATGCTTCTAAACACTACTAAAATGCTCCTAACAGCTTTTTTTGAGCTTTAATGTGCACTGATGAGGCTTCACTGGCGGGCACTGATGGGGCCTCACTGATAAAGCTGCACTGATGAGGCGGCACTGATGGGCACTAATGAGGCAGCACTGCTGACCTGTCTTTTGATTGGACCCCATAAAACTGACAGCTGGCGTTGTTTAGGTAATATAACATGTTAATCATAATCGCCATAATAGAGTTTATTTTACTTCTTTCTTTCCTTAGAGTCTGATTCATTCTGCTGACCAGGGCCTCTCCCAGTTTCTTACGCACATGGTTGGCTACCTAGGAAGTTTTGTTGAGGTACCTACCATCCACTTTCTATTTGTTAATAGGTTTTGCTCTCTATTTAATATAAGTCCTCATAGGATCCTATAATCTTTTTTATGTAGACCTACCCTGTGCTATTGTGTGACAGGGGGCCCCCTTGTTGCTCCGGTGCCCAGGGGATTTTCTGCATGTTGGTGCAAGGGTGCTGAGGTATGTCCCATATGATAAATGTATTGGTATAGTGTGCCATTATTCATACAGGTATGTCTTAAGTATTACTATTTCTTTCTAGAGGATTGCTGTATTGCTTTCATGCGTTCTGATGAAGCTAACTGTGGCGTAACGCGTCAACACATGAAGACTCTTTAATCAGCACTGGAATTGCCAAGCATGTGAACATTTATTGTTCTATATGTACAGTTATTCCTACAAGCACTACTATACTCTGTTTTTAATCAGAAAGATAGAAATAAACTATATGACATCTTTTAAAAACATGTTGTATAATAAAAAATTATGATTTTATATATATACTCCACGTTTGGACTATATAGTCTGACTTTCTTTATCTTTCTTTGTCTACTTTCAACAAATGTCACTTTTGGAGGTTTTCCTTAAATTAATAAAAAAGTACTACAAAAGGATGCAGTGAAAATTATGTTTCAGGGTCAGAGGAACTTTTTGCTCTTCCATATAGCATCATTTTCAACTATTCTGCCAATTGGATTGCGAATGTGATAAAATTAAATAATCCAGACCCCAGAGACACCTTGAAGAAACATGAAGCATTTAACACAGAACCATACTGTAACTATCTTGTAAATGTTTGGTAATGCAGCCAAAGCAGCATTTTTTGTTACAAAAATGTAATTCCTGTGTTGATTTTTTACCCTTTATGGCTTAAATTTCTGTAATAAAATTGGCACCTGGGTAAAGAAATTCAGGAAAATATGCTCCTACCACGCAGTAACAACCACTAAGTACGCTATATATGCAATCAGAGATGTTGATATGCCAATGACTGCGTTTTTTTAAATCTGCCCATACTGTAGTGGTCACAGACATTTCCCTGTTGTCTTGCATGGGCTTCTCAGGTAACAAATACATTTCTCCACATTATTGGGAATTACACATTTCAGTATAACTTTACAGGGGTGGCTACATGTCAGCTTTAAAACTGTATACTATAAAGAACCCAATAAACCATGCGCACTTCCATTTAAAACATTTTTATGGAATGGACTTTAGCAGTAACACGATGAGGCACAAAATGTTAACATAAAATACAACAAGCCATTTAAATCAATTGTTGTAACTTTATTTATTTAATACTGGAAAATTAGACCAAGATAGTAAAACAAAACAATAAAAAAGGCAACCTAAATGAGTAAGTCAAGCACATCCAATAAATATGAAATATGCTAATAACATCAAAACACATATCTTCCACTGTTGTATGTAGAAACTCAGACTTATGATAATTCAAGAGGGGGAAAAAAGTAATAAAAAGTTAAGAGAAAGACTATGCCCAGCAAGGACAGAGCATAGGGAGAAAAAAAAAAAAAAAGGGATGTGAGAATGGAAAGGGCAAGGAGATTTCTTCACTAGATGTGTCCTATTTTCTGAGCTGAATGACAGCAAGCCTCCTTTTAATCACTTTCTCCTATCCCCAGCGGTGTTGAGCAAAGTTCCACTTTAAAATAAAAAAGTAACATTTTACATTCTATGTTAGTCCTGTCAGTTTTTCCAGTCCCATTTGTCAAATTCAACAGCAAAAAAAAAAAAAAAATCCACAGTTTTCTGGGAATTTCTTCGATATCCTCTACTTTTTTTTAACTCTAGCTATCTCTCCAGCTCCCACTCATGTTACCATTCTTTTAAATTCAAACAAAACATGTAGTGCTGCCAAATGTGGCAAACTGTTTTGAAATAAAATAAATTTGAAGTATTGCATAAAACAGAATTATAAACAAAATCATAGCACAAGCTTTCAATAAGCCACAATATCTGCAGCAATTATGTTTTTAGATAATACAATTAAAGTGGAAAAGCAGACAAAAATCATAATCTTAAAGTGTAACTAAACCCAGGACCCTGCATTCACTATATCTGGTCTCCCACAGTACATAGAACATGGAAATGCAACAATTTTAGTAAATATAAACTGCTAAATACCCTTTTTCATTAGCAGTATATAGCAGTCTTGTGACTTCTATCAATGTCTGGTTAAAGCTTGTAGGAGGAGTTTTCCTTCTCCTCTGAATGTCTGGACAGTGCTGATTGGCCCTGTGCTGATCAGTTGCACCCTCCCAAGAAAAAGAAAAAACTCTCTAGCAATACACACCAAACTGAGCATGTGCAGATTGACTCCACTACCTCTGTCTTATCTGGAGATGTTTTGGAGACAATACAAGAAGGGGAGGATCTGTGCACACAGGATCAAACAGCCTTTTTACAAAATGCAGAGGATTAACCCTTTAGGTTCCTCAGTGAGTATAACATACATGCTTTACTGCATATTAGAGCTGCGCGATTCTGGATAAAATGAAAATCTCAATTTTTTTGCTTAGAATAAAGGCCACGATTGTCGGCGTAACATCATCTTTCATATTATACAAAAAATTGGGCTAATTTTACTGTTTCGTTATTTTTTTAAGTCATTGAAATGTATTTTTTCCCCAAAAATTGCGTTTATAAGACCGCTGCGTAAATACAGTTTGTCATAAAATATGGCAATGACCGCCATTTTATTCTCTAGGATCACTGCTAAAAAATATATATCTATTATATAATGTTTGGGGGTTCTAAGTAATTTTGTAGCAAAAAATACTGATTTTAACTTGTAAGCAACAAATGTCAGAAAAAAGTTTAGTCTTTAAGTGGTAAACTGACCTAATTTACAGAAGTTAATTCCTTTGACCTAAAACACGGGTAGGCAAACTTTTGAGCACAGTTGACCGAAAAATGTTTTCAAAGAAATCGAGCGTGCTGATTTTATAACAAAAAAATGTCAACTTCACACTCTCAATCACGAAAAGGATTTTTTATAAAGTAAATGCTGTAAACTACTTGAGTAGTAGTAAGAAACTAACATCCTGTGCTCTCACGCCTCAGATTAGCCCCAATTCCTGCAACTCCACACTTCAGATCAGCCCCAATTCATGCACCTTCACACCTCAGACCACTGTCCTCCCTGCAAATCTGTTTCACCACAGTACCTCCCTGCTTATCTGTCCCACCACTGTACCCAACTGCACATCTGCCCCACCACTGTTACACCCTGTACATCTGCTCCACCATTGTAACCCCCTGCACTTCTGCCTCACCACTGCAACCCCCTGCACATTTGCCCCGCCACTGTAACCCCCTGAGTATCTGCCCCACCACTGTAACCCCCTGCACATCTGCCCCACCACTGTACTACCCTGCACATCTGCCCCACCACTGTAACCCCCTGTACATCTGCCCCACCACTGTAACACCTTGCTCTTCTGTCCCACCACTGTAATCCCCTGCTCATCTGCCCCACCAATGTACCCCTTTCTCCTCTGCCCCACCACTGTAACCCCCTGCCCATCTGCCCCACCACTGTACTACCCTGCACATCTGCCCCACCTCTGTACCCCCATGCTCATCTGTCCCATCACTGTAACCCCCTGTACATCTGACCCACCACTGTACCACCCTGCTCTTATGTCCCACCACTGTAACCCCCTGCTCTTCTGCCCCACCACTGTACCTCCCTGCATATCTACTCCACCGCCGTACCCCCATACTCTTCTGTTTCACCGCTGAACCATCTTCTCATCTGTCCTAACACTGAACTTATTTGCTCATCTGCCCCACCACTGTAACCCCCTTTCTCATCTGCCCCACCACTATACCTCGTGCACATCTGTCCCACCTCTGTTCCCCCTGCTCTTCTGCCCCACCACTGTAACCTCCTGCTCATGTGTCCCACCAATGTACCTCCTTTCTCCTCTGCACCCCCCTGCACATCTGCCCCATCTCTGTACCCCCCTGCTCCTCTGTCACACCGCTGTAACCCCCTGCTTATCTGTCCCACCAATGTACCTCCTCTCTCCTCTGCCCTGCCACTGTATCCCCCTGTACATCTGCCCCACCTCTTTACCCCCTGCTTTTCTGCCCAACCACTGTAACCCCCAGCTCATCTGTCCCACCAATGCACCTCCCTTCACATCTGCCCCACTGCTGTAACCCCTGCTCTTCTGTCCCACCGCTGAACCCCCATCTCATCTGGCCCAACACTGAACCCCCCCTCCTGCTCATCTGTCCCACCACTGTAACCCCCTGCTCAACTGCCCCATCACTGTACCCCCTGCTTTTCTGTACCACGCTGAACCCCCTTCTCATCCCTCCCACCACTGTAACTCCTGCAAATCTGCCCCACCATTGTACCCGCTTGCTCTTCTGTCCCATCACTTTAACCCCCCTGCTCATCTGCCCCATCAATGTATCCCCTTTTCTCATCTGCCCCACCACTGTACCTCCCTGCACATCTGCTCCAACGCCGTATCCCCATGCTCTTCTGTCTCACTACTGAATCACCTTCTCATCTGTCCTAACACTGAACCCATCTGCCCCACCATTGTAACCTACTTTTTCATCTGCCCCACCACTGTAACCCCCTTCTCCTCTGGCCCAACACTGAACCCCCTGCTCATCCGCCCCATCACTGTACCCCCCTGCTCTTGTTCCACTGCTTAACTCCCTTATCATATCTTCTACCACTTTACCTCCCTGCACATCTGCCCCACTGCTGTAGCCATGTAAGTATGTTTTTTAAGGATAACCCAGAGAACAAGGTAGGAAGGGGTTGGTAAAAAATGATCAGTGCAGCCCTAGCAGGACCCATCAGGGACACCAATCAGTGCCCATTAGTGACACCAATCAGTGGCCATCAGTGATGCCTTTTGTTTTTCAAAATGTTTGGTATTTTTTAACAAAAAATAAAAAACCCAGGGGTGATTAAATACCACCAAAGGAAAGCTCTATTGGTGGGAATAAAATTATAAAAATGTAATTTGGGTACAGCGTTGCATGACTGCGCAATTGCCATTCAAAGTGTGAAAGCTGAAAATTGAAGCAGTTAAAGAAAGATATACTGGTAGTGTTAATAAGATTAAGGCCTCAAACTAGGCTGTCGGCAGCAGAGGACCCAAATCAACCAGCGGCTCCTGCAGGGGTGGTGCTACCTAAGCAAAGAAGATAGTGACATGGGACCAGGCATGTGGCAGTGAATCTGCAGGACAATGCTGCAGGACCATGTAGGGCAGAGCCATGTGAGTATGTTTTTTAAGGATAACCCAGAGAACAAGGTAGGAAAGGGTTGGTAAAAAAACACAGAGGGGTTGAGGTTCCTCTTTACTCCTTGCCAATGACAGGAGGTGGGGTTCTTGATCATGCGCCACTGTGATTGGCTGTTACAGTGGCCACATGGTTAGGTATCCCTCCTACTGGCTCCTGATTGTTAACAGTGACAGGGAGCGGTCTGTGACACAAATAGAGCTTTCTTTTGGTGGTTTTTGCGCTATATACAAAAATAGAGTGACAATTTTGAAAAAAAAAGCATATTTTTTACTTTTCTATAATAAATATCCCCAGAAAATATATAAAAAAACATATTTTTTCCTCAGTTCAGGCCGATACGTATTCTTCCACATGTTTTTGGTAAAAAAAGTTACAATAAGCGTTTATTGATTGGTTTGCGCAAAAGTTATAGTGTCTACAAAATAGGGGATAGTTTTATGGCATTTTTATTAATATTTTTTTTTTTTACTAGTAATGGTGGCGATCAGCGCTTTTTATCGTGACTGCGACATTATGGCAGACACATCGGACACTTTTAACGCCATTTTGGGACCATTGTTATTGATACAGTGATCAGTGCTATAAAAATGCACTGATTACTGTAAAAATTACACTGGCAGTGAAGAGGTTAACCTGTAGGGGGCGCTGAAGGGGTTAAGTGTGTCCTAGGGATGTGTTCTAACTGTAGGGGGGATGGGCTATGTATCATCGAGTCCGCGGGACCTGCGGTCAGAATCACAAAGCTCCTGGCGGGCGCTCGCGTCAGGTGTGCGCGCCCACAATGCCACATCTTAAAGGGAACAAACCTGTATGCCTATCTGCAAAGCCATGCCATTGTGTCAACGTATATCATCGTGCACTGGTCGGCAAGCGGTTAAGGCCCACTTGCCCTGCTGTCCCACATATATTATGCGATAGGTGGTAAGGAAGGGGTTAAATATATTAGCTGAGTATTGAATTATGCTTTGGAAGCTTCTTGGATACAGCAAACGGCTTTACTTTTATGGAGAAATATATTACATGCCTTTTATCATCTTGGAGACAGACAGGAAGAGAACACATACAAATGCATGTAACACAATAAGGATGGTACTTCCTCTGATTACCTTACCATAGAAAACACACTATTATACTACAGCGCCACCTGCTGGATAGATAGGTATAATGCATATACACAGTCACAGTATGTAAGCAGATTGCTGTTGCTTTTCCAACACCCCTTCTCAACAGCATGTGCTTTTGTCAAATTATATTTAGCTTCTTCTGGAAATTACTATGACGTTCCTTCAACAAAGGCTTGGTGAGTGCATCGGCAGTCATCTCCTCTGACGGGCAGTATTGAATGTCAATAACACCTTGCTCTTTTGATTGTTCCTCAGTAGGTGATACTTGACATCCATGTGTTTGGTCTTAGGATTGACCCTTTCTGATTGCGTAAGCTTTATACAACCCTGGTTGTCTTCAAAAATGGGAATTGGTTTTGACATGTCTACCCCAATGTCCACAAAAAGTTGACAAATCCATATCGCTTCTTGACATGCGTGTGCTGCTGTAATGTACTCTGCTTCAGTTGAAGATAGAGCGACAGTTACATGCTTTCGACTAGACCAACTTATAGTTCCCCATACTGGAAGATGAATCCACTTGTGGATTTGCAGTCTGTGCAGTCCCCGACCCAATCAGCATCCACATATCCGACCAGTTTTGGATTTGATGTTGCTGGTAAATAGGAATGAGCTGAACACCCCCCGGTTCGGTTCATACCAGAACACTGCAAACAGGCAAAAAATTTGTACAAACACCGTTAAAGTCTAAGTGACATGAATGTGAAAAATCAAAAGTGTTAATTTTAAAGACTTATAAGCAAGTTATTGCCATAGAAATTGTATGGGGACCCGGGTACTGCCCCAGGTATGTATCAATGTATCAATGCAAATAAAAGTTTTTAAATAGCCATTTTTTCAGGTGCATTGATTTTAATAATGCTTAAAGTGAAACAATAAAAATGAAATATTCCTTTTAATATCATGAAGGGTGTCCCCTTAGTCTGCCTGTAAAGTGGCGCATCTGCGTGATGTTTTTTACTTTGCCGCAGCAAAATTACATTGCTAAAGGAAAAAATTTCATTTAAAATTGCTTGCGGCTGTAATGTATCACAAACTGCTCAGTGTCTGCTATACCCCTCTACCAATCCCTCCATTGGCTGCCACTCAACCAACTAATTAAATTCAAGATACTAACAATAACTTACAAAGCCATCCACAACCTGGCCCCCAGCTACATCACTAACCTAGTCTCAAAATACTAACCTAATCGTTCTCTTCGCTCCTCCCAAGACCTACTGCTCTCTAACTCCCTTGTGACCTCATCCCATGCTCGCCTCCAGGACTTCTCCAGAGCCTCTCCCATCCTCTGGAATGCTCTACCCCAATCTGTTCGACTTTCTCCTACTTTGTCCACCTTCAGACGATCCCTGAAAAACTAATCTCTTGAGAGAAGCCTATCTGACCCCAACCTAACAACTGTACATTTACTTTCTCCATCAGCACATCCCCCACAGTTATTACCTCTTGCATCTCTTGACCTTCCCTCTTAGATTAAAAGCTCTAAGAAGCAGGGCCCTCTAATTCCTACTGTATTAAAGTGTATTGTATTTGTGCTGTCTACCCTCAAGTTGTAAAGTGCTGCGTAAACTGTTGGTGCTATATAAATCCTGTATAATAATAATATATACTAGACTGTATATATAAAGATGTAGCACCCTGGAGTTTAGGCAGGGTTGCTCCCCACAGATTTACTTGCCAGGAATAATTATCCTGGTTAATTGTTAGAGATCTATTGATTTCTCCCTAAGTTTGGCCTTGTTGCTCTTTTCTCTTCTACCACTAGGTGGCCGGGTACTTGGTGGTACTGGATATGAGAAGGGCAATGCAAGGTCAGGTTATGGGTATATGGGGTATCTTAGCCAATGGGCAGGGGTTTTCTTGAATCCCTTGGCTTCCTGGGAGAGCCTATATATTCCGGTGGAGTCAGGTGATCTATGTTCTGTGCCAGTGTGCTGAAGAACTACAAGGAGCGATTGTAGTGAAAGAACTGTTACGTTTGTGTTAGGAACTGTTAAAGACTGTTGCCATAGGAGATAGCATTCTTGCACATGCAGACGTGGTGTCTTGCTGGATGCCTTTCCCTGTATGGCTGTCCTCCTATTGAAGTCTCGGAGTCTGACAATTAATCTTGCAACTACCTAAGGGTGTCCTGGCCCTAACCCTCTCTCCCCCCAAAAGCTTGTTAAGAGAAAAAAACGTTCTTTTGCATTCAAGAAGTGTCTGGCATCAAATAACTTTAACTACTCTGCACCCACTATGCCTCACAACCAACTACATACAGAAGGATGTCAGATATCCCTGGTCCTGGAGGTCCTCATTAGATCAAAGGAGGCCTTGGACCTTGCTACATATATGAATGAACTGCCTGCACTGACTATATATAGAGTCTACTCTGAATATATAATCTACACTGAATACAGATATATATATATATATATATATATATATATATATATATGAAATACACTGCCTGCACTAACTAACCTGTCTGCCTAATCTAGCTCAATCTCTCTCCCTCTCCGTCGACACCAACACTACACACGGCCGCTGTTGGAAGCAACCTTATATAGTGTGGGGTGCAAACTTAGTCCCCCTGAGCCATGATTGGCCAATTATGGCGCTCGCAGCAGAGCGCTCTGTGATTGGCCAAAGCATGCAGGTCAGGTCAGGTGCATGCTTTGGCCAATCATCATTATGGGGCGTTTTGCGGTGTTCGAATTTGCCGCGAACGCCCCATAATGTTCGCAATTCGGCAAACGAGCGAACACCCGATATTCAAATCGAACTTAAGTTCGACTCGAACATCGGGCTCATCCCTACTGGTAACCGTAACTTCATCTGAATTGTTCCTTTCAGGTATTGTATCACTCTCTTCACTGCATTTCAGTCTCGCTGACAAGGAGCTGAAACGTTCCTGCATAGTATGCCCACTGTTGCAGCTATGTCTGGTCTTGTCACAGTGGCAACATATAGCAGCTTACCGATTGCTCTGCGATACGTGTCATTGTTGGGTAGCAAGTTTTCTGCTTCATTGCTCTTTAGATAGCCTGGTTCCATAGGAGTTTTTCCTTCCTTTGCATCCTTGCTATGGAATTGTTACAAGATTTCTGAGATTTTCTGAGATAACTTCCATCTTCTTTTCTCGAATTTGCCACAAAAGCCCCATAATGTTCGGTAATCGCCGAATGGGCAAACACCTGATGTTCGAGTCAAACTTACGCTCATACCAAATCACCACTGGGGAAATTCCCCTATTATTTTTTTTGTCTTGGTAACCACTTTCACTGGAATAGAGAATGAAAGGAAAATCTAAATCTTTCAGAGTTAACAGGAGGTGAGGGGAATTCTTCCAACAGAAAAACATCTGATAAGGTCTAAATGGAGATTTCCCTTCCGCTCAAAAAGATCTCTTCTCACTTGTTATAAGCATTGCTGTGTTGTGGTACTATTCACTTTGAATGGCAACCTAATACACTAAGGCAATGCATATGTGTTGCAACACGTTGCAATGCATGGCACCACACCAAAATATGTCGTATTACAAATTTTGGGATGTTTTGGAGCAGCATATTCATTTCAAAAGATTACCTTAACACAATGCATGGTAATGAACTTTAACACACATGTGTGGACACTAGGGATGAGCTTCGAGTTAGAGTCGAACTCATGTTCGACTCGAACATTGTCTGTTCGCCCGTTCGCCGAACAGCGAACAATTTGGGGTGTTTGCGTCAAATTCGAAAAGCCGCGGAACACCCTGTAAAAGTCTATGGGAGAAATCTAAAGTGCTAATTTTAAAAGCTTATATGCAAGTTATTGTCATAAAAGGTGTTTGGGGACCCGGGTCCTGCTCCAGGGGACATGTATCAATGCAAAAAAAAGTTTTAAAAACTGCAGTTTTTTCGGGAGCAGTGATTTTAATAATGCTTAAAGTGAAACAATAAAAGTGAAATATTCCTTAAAATTTTGTACCTGGGGGGGTGTATAGTATGCCTGTAAAGCAGCGCTTGCTTAGAACTGTCCCTGCACAAAGTGTCATTTCTGAAGGAAAAAGTAATTTAAAAGCACTCGCGGCTATAATGAATTGTTGGCTCCCGGCAATACAGAGAAAAGTCATTGATAAAAAATGTTTTAAAAATGCGTGGGGGCCCCCCAAATTCAATTACCAGGCCCTTCAGGTCTGGTATGGATATTAAGGGGAACCCTGCATCAAATTTAAAAAAAAAATGACGTGGGGTTCCCCCCAAATATCCATACCAGACCCTTAAGGCCCGATGTCCAGCGCTGCAGTCTCCTCCAGTCTCCACTGCACACAAAACCCCCATGACGTACGAGGGGGCGGGGTCACCCGTCACATCATAGGGTAAGTCCCAGATTTCCCCGCTTGCCGGGGAATAGCCAATGACGTAGGCGGTATTCCGCCTACATCATTGGCTATTCCCCGCAAGTGGGGAAAGCCGGGGCTTACCCCTATGATCTGACGGGTGACCCTGCCCCCTCGTACGTCAGACCCCGCCTACGTCATTGGCTGAGCGGACCTGGTGGGGAACGTGATTTGATTCCTCTGCAGTGTAATAAATTAATAGACCCCACCCCTTCTCACGTTCCCCATCAGGTCCGCTCAGCCTTACACCCAGTGAAGGTGACCCCACCCCCCTACGTCATTGGCTGAACGGACCTGATGGGGAACGTGAGAAGGGGCGGGGTCTATTCATTTGTTACACTGCGGAGGAATATAAATCAAGTTCCCCATCAGGTCCGCTCAGCCAATGACGTAGGTGGGGACTGACATACGAGGGGGTGGGGTCCCCCGTCAGATCATAGGGGTAAGCCCCGGATTTCCCCGCTTGCGGGAATAGCCAATGACGTAGGCGGGATCCCGCCTACGTCATTGGCTATTCCCCGGCAAGCGGGGAAAGCTGGAGCTTACCCTATAATGTGACGGGTGACCCCGCCCCCTCGTACGTCATGGGGCGTGTGGAGTGGAGACTGGAGAAGACTGCAGCACTGGACATCGGATCACCGCGGGACACTGGATTACATTGCTGGAATAGGTTTTTTATTTTTTATTTTTATTTTTTAATAAAGGACTTTCCCAACTGTGTCTGTGTGTTTTTTTACAATTTGTTACACTTTCTTTGTGAAATGGTAAGGGTACAATGTACCCCTTACCAATTCACAAAGGGGAGGGCCGGGATCTTGGGGTCCCCTTTGTTAAAGGGGTCTTCCAGATTCCGATAAGCCCACCGCCCACAGACCCCCACAACCACCGGGCAAGGGTTGTGGGGATGAGGCCCTTGTCCCCATCAACATGGGGACATGGTGCTTTGAGGGGTCACAGACCCCCAAAGCATCCTCCCCATGTTGAGGGCATGTGGCCTGGTACGGTTCAGGAGGGGGGGCGCTCTCTCGTCTGCCAGGTTGCGTGCTTGGATAAAGGTCCTGGTATGGATATTTGGGGGGAACCCCACGTCATTTATTTTTTATGTGACGCAGGATTCTCCTTAATATCCCTACCAGACCTGAAGGGCCTGGTAATGGAATTTGGGGGGACCCCCACGCATTTTTTTTTTTTATCAATGACTTTTTTCTGTATTGCAGGGAGCCGACAATTCATTATAGCCGCGAGTGCTTTTAAATGACTTTTTTTCCTTCAGCATTGACACTTTGTGCAGGGACAGTTCTAAGCACGGGAAACAAGCGCTGCTTTACAGGCATACTATACACACTCCCTAAGTATGACATTTAAAGGAATATTTTACTTTTATTGTTTCACTTTAAGCATTATTAAAATCACTGCTCCCGAAAAAACGGCCGTTTTTAAAACTTTTTTTGCATTGATACATGTTCCCTGGGGCAGGACCCGGGTCCCTAAACCCTTTTTAGGACAATAACTTGCATATTAGCCTTGATAATTAGCACTTTTGATTTTGAACGTTCGAGTCCATTGTATTTAATAGGGTTCTAAAGTTTTCGCAAACTTTAAGTCTGTTTGCAGGTTCTGGTGCGAACCGAACCGGGGGGGAGTGTTCGGCTCATTCCTAGTGGAGACATCACAAAAATGTTAATGGGCCCTTGATCACTGTAAAGCCTCATACACACGATCGGATCCAACTTTTCCGAAGGGCGTTGGCCGTGAACTTGTTCTGCATACACACGGCACAACATTTTTAGCCAATATTCACCAAACCACGTGTTTTTTCATCTCTTTACCGCCACCCTTTGGGCAACTTTTGCTATTGCTGTCTGATGTTTAGCATTGGTTCCGAGCACGTGTGTTTGTACTATGGATTTTAGTTGAACGGACTTACGTATACACGATCGGATAAACCGACGTAACAGATTTATTGCCCAACAATTGGTGAGCATGAACAGCCAACTTTTGTTGTCGTTAATTCAGCCAACAATTGTCTGATGGAGCATACACACGGTCGGATTATCCGACACAACACGTCCACCAGACAATTATGGCCATAAAGTTGGATCGTGTATACGAGGCTTAAGACATGCCGATTTAATGAGTGAGGCAAAAAAAAAAAGAATGGTAACAAATTGCAGCCAGTCATCACATGCTGTTGGCCTTTGACAAAATTGTTATCTTTATCTTTATTGGTCTTCTACATTCAAGAATATAAAGAATACTACTAAAATAGTGATAAATACCAGAATTAAATGTAAAAGAGAATAAGAATTATAGGAGATGTAACATTAATGCCGCGTACACACGACCATTTTTCCCGTCGGGAAAAATGTAATTTTTTCTCTTTGACGAGAAAAACGACCGTGTGTGAGCTTTCCTTCATTTTTCCCGACAAGAAAAACTGCAAGAATCACGACGAGAAAAATTAGAAAATGCTCAAATTTTTCTCGTCGTGATTCACAGCATTGTTTTCCGCGGCAGTTTTCCCATAGGGAAACACTGCCGGGGAGCCTACACACGGTCGTTTTTCTCGACCAAGAGAAAAAATGTCAGGAAAACCGGCCGTGTGTAGGGGAACAAACCGTTCCTCGTTTTTCCCGGCGATTTTCTCAACGGTGTTTTCACCGTCGAGAAAATCGATCGTGTGTACACGGCATAAGACATGTTCTTTAAAAAAAAACATGAAAACATCTGATGGCACTGCTGATAAGCTGGTCAGAGCTCAATATCTGAAGAGATATGCTATCCTTATTATCTTAATTTCTGATGATTAAGTAAACCCGAAGACTGCTATAGTTATTAAGGCCCCTTTCACACTGGCACGTTTTTCAGGCGGTTTAGCGCTAATATTAGCGCTGTTATAACGCCTGAAAAAATCGAGGGCTTTCACATTGAAGCGGTGCGCTAGCAGGGCCGCTCCAAAAGTCCTGCTAGCCGCATCTTTACAGCAGTGACGGAGCGCTACTTTACCGCGGCTGCCCATTGAAATCAATGGGACACCGTGGTAATACCGCCCGCAATACCGCCTGCGGGCGGTATTAACCCTTTTTCGGCCGCTAGCGGGGGTTATATTCACCCCGCTAGCGGCCGCATACCGCGGTAATAATGACGGTATAGCGGCGCTGAAAATCGCGCCGCTATACCGCCACCGCACCAGCCCGCCCCAGTGTGAAAGGGGCCTAACTGATAAAATGAAAACTGTATCGCCTAAGTAAAATAATATGCATGAAAAGGTTTTTGAGAAAAAAGCCATTTATATAATCTAACCACAATTTCCATAAAGAAAGCAAAACCATATGTTACGAACGAATGAGACATAAACAGATAACAACCATCACTAATGATAAGCAATGAAACATGATAATTTTTTTCAATTATGCAAATTAATTATTAAGCATTAAAATATTCGTGGAGTGTAAGGGACCAAGTTAACTGGGTCCCAAACTCATCAAATCAGCACATGCACAGCTGGCCTTTCAATTTTTGGGTTGCGTGAGCGTCTGAGAACTGTTTAGGGTGGGATTAAAGTGGAAGCAAACCCTCCTATCATTTTCAGGCAAGGAAGCTGCCATCTTGGCCTCTGTTTAATCTTCAACTGCCATGATGCTGCACAAGTGATCATTTATTACACCAGCCATTGGATGGGTTGACAGTTTGGTTGAGAGTACAACCAATGTGACAGTTGGCATTCCCGGCATGCCGGGAATGTAACTGCTTTTTGAAACTGGTAAATCGATGGGTTTACTTCCGCTTTAAGTGCAATCCATAAGATCCGACTTCAAAAATGCATTCATCATCTGTCAAAAAATCTTTACATACTAATGTAAGAAGCAAACCACAAAGTCTCGTGTACACGAAACCGGCATTTTTGGTTTTGTTTTGGTATGTCAAGCTGTACATATAAAGATTCCTAAATAATATATTTTTTAGGGATTCATTGACCAATCAAATTTGGTCTGCAAGATTGGAGGTGTAGATTGTAGAGGATTCAGAACTTGATTTTTTATTTTAGATGTAGTGCAGAGAATTACACTCATCGGCCACTTTATTAGGTACACCTTGCTAGTCCCTGAAGAAAATTTGTGAGGACAGCCGCACTCCAATCCAACGTATATTTATTCAGGAAAAACAGGCACTACAAAAACCAGCATAACTCAGGACAGCGAACGCGTTTCACACTGATTCAGTGTTTACAACAGCTATGAGTAAACACTGAATCAGTGTGAAATGCGTCAGCTGTCCTGAGTTATGCTGGTTTTTGTAGTGCCTGTTTTTCCTGAATAAATATATGTTGGATTGGAGTGTAGCTGTCCTCACTAATTTTCTTCATTGCTACGTGCATTGCCGGCACCCTTGGTCTCTGAGAGAAGCACTTTCCCTATCTTATCTACCTGGAGCGGCAATTTCTGTTTTTTGCTAGTACCTGGTTGGACCCCCTTTTGCCTTCAGAACTGCCTTAATTCTTCATGACATAGGTTCAACAAGGTGTTGGAAACATTCCTCAGAGGTTTTGGTCCATATTGACATGATAGCAGATTTGTCGGATGCACATCTATGATGCGAATCTCCCATTCCACCACATCTGAAAGGTCTTCTATTGGATTGAGATCTGGTGACTGTGGAGGCCATTGGAGTACAGTGACCTCATTGTCATGTTCAAGAAGCCAGTGGTGAGATGATTTGAGCTTTGTGACATGGTGAATTATCTTGCTGGAAGTGTCCATCAGAAGATGGGTACACTGTAGTCATAAAGGGATGGAAATGGTCATCAACAATACTCAGGTAGGCCGTGGCGTTTAATCAATGCTCAATTGGTATTGGTAAGCAGTTGAACAGGTGTACCTAATAAAGTGGCCGGTGAGTGTATATCTGCAGGGTTTTTCATCTAGTTCTACAAATTATTTCATTTTTAAAAACAAATAATTATAATCAAGATCAAACAAAAACTGGAAATTGCAAGTCTGTCCTCATGTGTCTTATGGGTCTTTGAAACTCATTTGATCGACATATTATATAAAAACAGAGGTCACTGGGTAATGTTTGATCATTTTATAGATATCTTTCTGCCTTGTACAACTCTCCATTGCCTGTTCTATTTCCACCCACTCCTTGTCCTTCCAATTTATCTACATGAGATTTGTGTTAAAGGTTCAAAGAACAGAGCAGCGTTGAAAGAAATAATGGTTCTTTAGAAATTAAATGAATCATAGGAAACAAACGAGGCATATGAATGCGCGATGCCAAGGAAAACTGCAGCATATCTCTTCAGGTTATGATAGGATTTTACTGTAAATAGTGAAGACAGAGTTATTATTTTGAAGTGCACTTTTGTTAAGCCTACAAGAAAGGAATCATTCTAGCATGTCTACTTACAAAGAAGAATAGGACAGAAACAGAGGCGGCTCTAGGCTTTGTGAGGCCTTAGGCAAAACTTAGACATGAGGCCCCACTCACGCCCATAATGGGGAAAATAATTCAAGCAATAAAAATGGCAGCTGCATTGGCGCCAGTGCGGCGACATCTTGGAAAAATGCTCGTGTTGTGGCTTTAGGAAGCGATCAATGCTACCCGTGTGGGCAGATCAGCGGTCCGGTTTCCTGGGCATCCAAGGTACCGGTAGGTACCAGCAATGTGTGGCAAGCGGGTCAGGAGTTTGCCACAATGACGAGACTATGCCCCCGATCACAGGCAAATTAGGTGGCTGCGAGGCCCCTGTGAGTGCGAGGCCTTAGGCGGCCGCCTAATTTACCTAATTAAAGAGCCGCCTCTGGACAGAAAAGTAAGAACAGAATTTAGGAGTTGTTGCATATCACACAAATGGGTCAGGATGTATAACATTGCTCCGTAAACATGATTGGGGAATCTAAAACTTTTGGACACAGTGGGGTTGATTTACTAAAACTGGAGAGTACAAAATCTGGTGCAGCTCTACATAGAAACTAACCAGTTTCCATTTTTTTTTTGTCAAAGCTTAAAGCAGAGTTACACCCAAAAATGTAACTTCCGCTTTTAGTACTTGTGACATTTGGCTTGTAATTTTTTTTTTGGGGGGGGGGGGCGACGACCGGGTACCTAGTTTTCACAGGTACCCAGCTCCCACTTCCTCTCCTGGCGCCGCCGAAGGAAGTTCACCTCTCCTTCCCTGCAATCTTCTGGGACACGTCACAGGTGCCAGAAGATTGCCCGGCCATTCACAACGCGCAGCGTGGCTTGTCACACTTGCAATGCCGGCGCCGCAGAGAGGAGGGAGAGAGGAGGTAGAGAGGAGCGAGGCTTTGGGCGGCCGCATCGCTTGACTGTGGGACAGGTGAGTTTCTGTTTATTAAAAGTCAGCAGCTACACTTTTTGTAGCTGCTGACTTTTAAATGAGTGGAACTCCGCTTTAATTGGACAAGCTGAAATTAGAAGCTAATTGGTTTCTTTGCACAGCTGCACCAGATTATGCACTCTCCAGTTTTAGTAAATCAGCCCCAGTATTTTGTTGAATTGTATGAGGATAGCTAGTTTTCTAAAGGAAATTGACAATTAGGATTCCAGTTAAGGCTCCAACACAGGCTAAGCATTATGATTTAGATCAAATACCCCTCAAAATTTTTAGGTCTTGTGCGAAGGTCATATTAAATTCCATCCTGATCTGTTGACAAGATGCCCATATTTCAGCAAATATACTTAAACTCATTAGCCAATGTATTTTGTGATATTCCGTGGGCCTAACAGTGATGCCGCATAGGTCATAATGCTGAAGGATTTAGTTGAAAGGACAGCGCTTTTTTTCAGGTGGAACTTGGTGGAACTCAGTTCCGCCACCTCTGGCTCAGACCCTTTGGTGCCTGCTCACCACAATCATTTGTAAACACAGAAGTCTGGTTTCTGTGTTTACAAGTGACAGCTCTGCACTTTGTATGTAATGCAATCCTGGTATTCAATGCCCCTTTAAGACCCTCCTACTGTTCGTGAAATTTGACTGACCACACCCACTATTTCATGTGATTTGGAGGGTGTGTGTAGTGGGAGGGATTTTGTGGGGTCGTGGTTAAGTTCCAGCAATTATTGTTTGAGAAAAAAGCCCTGTGAAAGGATATAGGGCTTGATTCACACCTGTGTGCATTTTTAGTGCTTTTTGCATTTTGCAGATTTGCACTACAGAACATGTTCCATAGGAAACCATGATAAATGGACTGTAGTGCAAACCTGCAAAATGCAAAACACAGTAAAACTGCATAGGTGTGAATCCAGCCTTAGTGTGGTCAAGGACAAGTTGAGATAAAGGAGCCCTGCAATCAGAGCTACTGGGGTTGACACAAATTAAGAAGGCAGCCTTGTCTAACAAACAACCTTCAGAGAAGTTCACTATCATTTAAGGACTGAGGTCTGATTCACACCTATGCATTTTTAGTGCTCTTTGCATTTTGCAGATCTGCACTATAGAACGTGTTCCATAGGAAACCATGTTAAATGGACTGTAGTGCAAATCCGCAAAAAGCACTAAAAATGTATAGGTGTAAATCAGCCCTAAGGCTGGGTTCACACTTGTACGACAAACGCTTCGACATTGGGAACTCATGACGCATGACGTGTGAAAATCAATGTTTCTCTATGAGAGCCGTCTTAACTGGTCCGACACAAGTCGGTCCGACTTTGAAAATGCTCCCTGTACTACTTTGGTCCGACTTTGATCCTACTACAGCCTTCTGAATATCACTGAAGTCGGATAAAAGTCGGATCCTTGACCTAACCATCTGACTTGTGACATCTGACATTGTGATTGCAGCAGCAGTAAAAGGAATTTATCTCACGCTGGGATTGTTTTGATTGGTCAAAGGAGAAGTCAGACTATCTCAAAGTCGGAGGAAAATCTTATCTTGTTCATTCAAGTTGGATGGAAGTAGGACCTAAGTAGGATCAATGTAGGACCGATGTCACAGGGCAAAGTAGGATGACAGTAGTACAACAGTCATGTCGTACCAGTGTGAATCCAGCCTAAGGGACGCTCTTGTGATAAATACTTCTGGAAATCCTAAAGATGTTTTATGAAATAATATTTAAATGCCTATCCTCCTTTTGGCTCGGTTCACACAGGGGCGACTCCGGACGCGACTTCAGGTCACCCCGAGTTGCCCCAAGTCGCGCTATTTTTAAAACTAATTCAAGTCAATGGAGAGGTTTTAATGTACACGACTGCGGTCGCTCCAACTTCAAAAAAGGTCCCTGTACTACTTCAATCCGACTCCTAGGCGACTGCTAGGCGACCTGTACCCATTGATTTCAATGGAAGTCGCTCAGAAGTCGTATTCTCTGTCTTAACAGGAGCAACTCTCCAGGAAGAGAACACATATATTTCAGGCAAACCCCTCCCTCCCCCCTCCCTCCCACAGAGCTGATTCTTGTTTTATTGGCCACTGGAATGTCTCCTGTCCTGGAAGCGACTTCAAGTCGTGTTGTAAATCACCACAAGTCGCGCTGAGGTCGCCCTGAGGTTGCCCTGTGAATCATGCTCAAGTTGTGTCTGAGTTGCCTCTCAAAGTCGCGCTGGAAGTCGTGTTGCCCCTGTGTGAACCGAGCCTTTAGCTTTTTAGGCAAGTTTTGAATCCTACTTTAGTATCTTTTTTACCATTTTTTGATCTTTATTACAATGAAGGAACTCCTCAAGAAAAATCTCCCGATACTATATCAGCTAGACTAAAAGTTTAGCTCCTTGTTTCCTGTCAGTGAGCATTTTCTATGTAGTCCCATTGAAAACCTATTTGTGGTTCATGAACACTTACATTATAGAATTAGGAAGTTCAGTTATTGAAAGAACCCTAGCTTTCAGACAGTAAGTACCTAAATAGGGATCCAGCCTTCCCAACCTTTTCCATGACTAACATTCCCATATTTCCATGTGTGTAATTTTCTGTGAGCAGTATTTATTCTGTTAGTAACTAAAACAGCTGATGGGCTTGTGCTGTGACTAATCACAGCACAGTCGGCGGTGGGGCCCCTGCCAGGAAGTGCTGGATCACTTATCCAGCGCAGGAGAGTCGCTTTGCCACCGGGAACTTAAGGTTACCCAAAAACTGAGTAGACACCTGCCTATAAGCCTTTATCTTGATCACTTTGCTCTTTCCTGTTGCTCTATTAGGATTCTCCTGGTTAGCATATTGATACTGCAGCACAGCTCATTGGCTCCCAGTCTTGCCTTGCCCCTTCATCTCCCAGTCTAATGCCTAGTACACACGATCGGTTTTCTCGGTGGAAAAAAGTCCGCCAGGAAAACCGAGAACTTGCTCGGTAGCTTTTTACCCCTACACACGGCTGGGTTTCCCGGTGGGAAAACTGCCATGAGGGCTTTGGTCGGGAAACCCAGCCATGTGTATGCTCCACCGCAGTGTTTCCCATAGGAAAACTGCTGGCTTAAAAACCGCCAGGAATCCCGGCGGGAAAAAAGAGAACATATTCTCATTTTTCCCGCCGGGGTTCCCGGCGGTTTTCCTGACGGGAAAACTGCGATTGAGCATACACACGGCCAGGATTCCCGGCCAAAAGCTCTCATGGCAGTTTTCCTGTCTGGAAAACCGGTGGTGTGTACGAGGCATAAGTGCTGCTGTAAAGGGACTGTAGAAGGTGAGATTTAGTTACTTACACTGCTTGATTTAAAAAGAAATGTAATGATGTAGCAATGTACACAGAGCTGCATTCATTTGTATCCTTTATGTCTTCCTGGAAGTCAGTGTTAACGGTGTTTAATAAATAATTTGCATCCCCTTTCTGTTCTGCTCTAAGAAAAGCTACAGACAACCTTAGACTGGAGAGGACGAAGGGGATTTCCTTCCCCATGACTAGGAACATTGCCAAATAGAGTTCATGATTTATTACACAGGCTACTTCTGCTTCCATTTAATCAGGTGGTTTTACTCCAATGACCATATTGACCTTATAAGTGGGAATCTTTTGGGTAATTTTCTCTACCCCTGACTCCTTATTTTTTTTTCACTTTGTGCTAGCCTTACTTATTACTTTCAAACTGTACACTACAGGATGCATACTTGCATATAGCGTACTTTGGCAAGGGTCCAGTCATTCCTTTCAACAGAGCTCTGCTCTCACCTCTGGACAATGGTACTCCCACCCAATACTGTTTAACATAGTACAAATTAAATATGCACTATGCAAAAATACTTCACTAAGATTCCAATATAGCCTTGCACAAACTCAGGACAATCTTAATAAACTTGTTTCCAAATATTTCAAATAATAGTAAAAGCCTACTATAAGATAGAATATACAGTATCTCACAAAAGTGAGTACACCCCTCACATTTTTGTAAGTATTTTATTATATCTTTTCATGTGACAAGACTGAAGAAATGACACTTTGCTGCAATTTAAAGTAGTGAGTGAAAGTACATTCGATCATGTGCACTCGACCAGCTAAATAAAAAGAGAGTGAGTAATTGGAACTCTCTTTCACATTGAGTTCATGTAGAGGGGTACATTTGTGGCACAAGGATAGTTTTTAGATAAGCTGACTGTGGATGGCTGCCAGCTCGTGACAGGCTAGAAGTAACTCTGTGGAAGACAAAGACGGAAGGAGAGCAGCGCTGCTCTCCTTCTGTCTTTTTAAAGTAGTGCGTGTACAGGTTGTATAACAGTGTAAATTTGCGGTGCCCTCAAAATAACTCAACAGTCACAGCCATTAATGTCTAAACCCCGGATTACAAAAGTGATTACACCCTGATTACACCCCTAAGTGAAAATGTCCAAATTGGGCCCAATTAGCCATTTTTTCTCCCTGGTGTCATGTGACTCGTTAGAGTTACAAGGTCTCAGGTGTGAATGGGGAGAAAGCGTGTTAAATTTGGTGTTATCGCTCTCACTCTCTCATACTGGTCACTGGAAGTTCAACATGGCACCTCATGGCAAAGAACTCTCTGAGGATCTGAAATGTTTATTTCTTTGCTCTACATAAAGATGGCCTGGGCTATAAGAAGACTGCCAATAGTGATGAGCCGAACACCCCCGGGTTCGGTTCGCACCAGAACCCGCGAACGGACCGAAAGTTTGCACGAACTTTAGAACCCTATTAAATACAATGGATGCGAACGTTCGAAATCTAAAGTGCTAATTATAACGACTATTATGCATGTTATTGTCCTAAAAAGGGTTTGGGAACCCGGGTTCTGCACCAGGGGACATGTATCAATGCAAAAAGAAGTTTTAAAAACGGCCGTTTTTCGGGAGCAGTCATTTTAATGATGCATAAAGTGAAAAAAAAAGTCAAATATTCCTTTAAATATCGTACCTGGGGGGTGTCTAAAGTATGCCTGTGAAGTGCCACGTGTTTCCCGTGTTTAGAACTGTCCCTGCACAAAATGACATTTCTAAAGGAAAAAACGCCATTTAAAACTGCTTGCGGCTTTAATGTAATGTCTGGTCCCGGTAATATGGATGAAAATCTTTAAGAAAAATGGCATAGCTACCCCATCACACCCCCCCCCCCACCCCAGCCCATTACCAGCCTCTTTGGGTCTTGTATGGATATTAAGGGGAACCCCACACACAAAATAAAAAAGGCCCTATATACTCTGAACAGCCGTATACAGGCGGTGCATACAAGACAGGGACTGTAGGTTTGTTCTTATGTAGAATCTGTTTGTAATTTTGAACAGGTACATTGTTTAAGTGTAGCTCCAGCCAAAAAATCTATTTTTAAGCTTTTTGGAAAACATAGGGAAGGGTTATCACCCCTGTAACATTTGTTTTGATGTCTGTGCAGTGTGCACCTGTTCAGAACAGTTCTCCTCACTTTCCGTCCTAATGACAAATGTTTTTTGAAAATTTGGGGTTTTTATTGAAACAAGAATTGGTGATAAAGCATCAGTGGAGAGGAGACACTTTTTTTTCCCATATTAACTCTTACAGGAGAGAATTTGCCTTCCTAGGGGTAGATTTCCTCTAACTTCCTGTTGTATCCTTCCGTTTGCAAGGAGGAGTCGTTTGTAAGTTGGATGTTTGAAAGTAGGGGCCTGCCGTATATACTCAGCTGAAATTTGCCCCTTACATGTTGGTGTTGCCACAACACTGTGAGCCCTCACAGTTACTCTTGGTGGGCGCATGAATGGGCCCTGCTGTGAATTATTAGATCAAGAATTGTAATTGCATGCCCCTGTTGAACAGGGGCTGAAAAATTGGGCCTTTGGTGGTGGTGGTGTTGGTGGTGTTGACACAACACTGTAAGGCCTCACAGTTAGTCTTGGTGGGCGCAGGAATGGGCCCTGCTGTGAATTGTTAAACAGGGGCAGAAAAATTGGGCCTTAGGCACTGGTGCCACAACACTGCAACCCCTCACAGATACTGTACTTGGAGCACAGCAATGAGCCCTGTTGCAAAGTATTGCATCAAAAATTTCATTACACGCCCCTGTTAAACAGGGGCTGAAAAATTGGGCCTTAGCCACTGGTGCTGGTGCCACAACACTGCAACCTCTCCCAGATACTCTAGTTGGAGTGCAGGAATGAGCCCTGCTGCAAAGCATTGCATAAAAAATTGTAATTACATGCCCCTGTTAAACAGAGGCATAAAAATTGGGCCTTAGGCACTGGTGCCACAACACTGCAACCCCTCACAGATACTGTACTTGGAGCACAGCAATGAGCCCTGTTGCAAAGTATTGCATCAAAAATTTTAATTACACGCCCCTGTTAAACAGGGGCTGAAAAATTGGGCCTTAGCCACTGGTGGCGGCACCCAGAAACAAAAATGTTCTTCCAAGCTATCATCATCAATCGGATCATTGAGGAGGAGGAGGATAGTCAGTCAACATAACAGGACAGTCTCTCAGCATCAGCATCAGTCTTGAAGGGATGTGACATATGAAAATAAATTAGTCTGTTATATCAGCTTCAGGTGTTTGGTAGCTGGTGGTGATCCAAGACTGGTTCATCTTTATGAAGGTCAGTCGATCAACAGAGTCGGTGGACAGGCGCACCCTGTGATCCGTAACAAATCCTCCAGCAGCACTGAATGTGCGTTCTGAAAGAACGCTGGATGCAGGACAAGCCAGTAGCTCAATTGCATACTGTGCAAGCTCTGGCCAGTGATCCATCCTCAAGACCCAGTAAGCCAGAGGATTTTCGGTGGGGAAGGTGTCCAAGTCTGACCTTGCCCCTAGGTATTCCTGCACCATGTATATCAGACGCTGGCGATGGTTGCTGGAACCGATCATACCTTGGGGCTGCGGACTAAAGAATTGTCTGAACGCATCGGTCAGACGGCCACCTTCCCCACCGCTCCTTCTTTGACTGACCGAAGCCTCAGCAACTCGTTGTCCAGGACCAGGAGTTTGTAACCTCCCAGTCTCTGGGAACGCGTTGCACAGACCTTTCTGCAAGGCCTCCCGGAGTTGTCTCATCCTCTGCTCCCTCTGCGACGGTAAGATAAAGGTCCACAACCTTACCCTTGTACCGTGGATCAAGGAGAGTGGCCAGCCAGTAATGGTCCCTCTCCTTGATCCGAAGAATACGAGGATCCTTCCGCAGACTTTGCAGGATCAGGGAGGCCATGCAGCGTAGGTTAGCTGAGGCATTCGGTCCGGAGTCCTCTGGGTCACTAAGGACGACATGATCCGCAGCCACCTCCTCCCAGCCACGTACAAGTCCACTGGTTTCTTGGGACTGTAAATCATCCCTAAAAGACTGCTGCTGATGATGCTGAGTGCCAGGCTCCACCTCCATGCTGACACAATCCTCCTCCTCCTCCTCCTCTTCTTCCTGTGCGATGGGTGGGACAGAAGGAACACTGTCTGGGTAAAGGGGGCCTTGAGAGGCAAGGAAGTCCTCCTCTTCCTGCCTCTGTTCTGCCTCAAGTGCCCTGTCCATTATTCCACGCAGCGTATGTTCCAACAGGTGGACAAGAGGTACAGTGTCACTGATGCATGCACTGTCACTGCTCACCATCCTCTTGGCCTCCTCAAATGGTGCCAGGACAGTGCATGCATCCCTGATCATGCCTACTGGCGTGGTGAAAAAAAAACGAGCTCCCCTGACCCTGTCGTGGTGCCGTAGTCGCACAGGTACTCATTGATGGCCCTCTGCTGCGTGTGCAGCCGCTGCAGCATGGCCAACATTGAGTTCCACCTGGTGGGCATGTCACATATAAGGCGGTTCTTGGGCAGGTTCAACTCCTTTTGCAGCTCAGCCAGGCGAGCACTGGCATTATAAGATCTGCGGAAATGCACACAGACTTTCCTGGCCTGCCTCAGGACATCCTGTAAGCCCGGGTACCTGCCCAAGAACCGCTGTACCACCAGGTTAAGGACGTGATCCACACAGGGCACATGGGTCAGTTGTCCCTGTCGGAGAGCGGAGAGGAGGTTGGTGCCATTGTCGCAAACTACCATTCCTGGCTTAAGCTGGCGTGGCGTCAACCACCTCTCGACCTGCCCCTGCAGAGCAGACAGAACCTCTGCCCCAGTGTGGCTCCTGTCCCCCAAACACACCAGCGCAAGCACGGCATGGCATCTTTTTGCCTGCGTACTTGCGTAGCCCCTTGAACGCCTACGGAGCACCGCTGGTTCCGAGGACAAAGCACAGGAAGAGGCCACGGAGGAAGAAGAAGAGGAGGGGGTGGAGGACAGAGGTGTGTCACAACCAGTAGTAGCATTTTGGAGGCGTGGCGGTGGAACAACCTCCAACACTACTGCACCTTGTCCTGCATCCTTCCCAGCTGACAAAAGAGTGACCCAATGGGCCGTGAAAGAAAGGTAACGTCCCTGTCCATGCCTGCTGGACCATGAGTCAGCGGTAATATGCACCTTACCGCTGACCGCCCTGTCCAGCGAGGCCAAGACATTGCCTTCCACATGCCGGTAGAGAGCCGGAATCGCCTTCCGTGAGAAAAAGTGGCGTTTGGGAACCTGCCACTGAGGAACCGCACATTGCACAAACTCACGGAAGGGGGCCGAGTCTACCAACTGAAAAGGCAGCAGTTGAAGCGCTAGCAATTTAGCCAAGCTAGCATTCAACCGCTGGGCATGTGGATGGCTGGGAGTGAACTTCTTTCGACGGTCCAGCAGCTGGGGCAGGGAAATTTGCCTGCTAGAATCGGACGTCGGTGTACTGCTAGCAGAGTGCCCGCAAGTACTTGGCTGTGACACACCTAATTCTACACCTTCATTCCTCTCAGAGCAGGTTTCAGAGAGGGCTGAATGTATAGTGGGGTTGGAGATCCCAGCTGATGCGGTGCAAGAAGAGGTCAGCTTTGTTCTTTGGTGTGGGTCTTTAAGGTAGGCTTGCCAACGAGCTGCATGGCAGGTCAACATATGTCTGGTCAAGCATGTGGTGCCCAAGCGGCTGATGTTTTGGCCACGCGATATACGCTTGAGACATATGTTGCAAACAGCAGCTGTGCGATCTGATGCACTCGACTCAAAAAAGGCCCACACCAAAGAACTTTTTGAATAACGGGCAGAGGCAGCGCCCTGCACAGGCCGAGCTCTGCGGTGTGATTCCGTCGGTGTGCTGCCCTTACGCTGGCCCCCCGAGGGCATCCTGCCTCGTTGGAGAGGTGCCTCCTCCTCATCCTCCTCCTCCTCCTCTCTCCTATTAGGCACCCACGTGGAGTCAGTGACCTCATCATCCCCTCCCTCCTCATCACTGGAGCCAATCTGGCAGTATGCTGCAGCTGCTGGAACATGACTGCCAGATTGGTGTCCTTCTTGAGCATCCCCTCTCTCTGCTCTCACGCTCCTGCCTTCCTCTAGCCGGGTATCATCATCAGACCCTTCGAAACGCTGGGCATCCTCCTGGAGCATGTACCCAACACTGTGCTCAAACAGTTCGGGGGACTCCTCAGGAGGACATGGTTGGTCTAGGGAAGGAGTGACTGATGATGACATTGATACCAGGGAAGAGGACGCTTTGGCAGCTGCTTTACCAGTACCCTGAGCCTAGGTGAGAGAGGATGAGGAGGATGAGGAGGGCTTGGTCATCCACTCTACCAAGTCTTCGGCATGATGCGGCTCAACACGTCCAGCTGCCGAAAAGAAGGACAAGCGTGTCCCATGGCCACGTGCTGATGGCGATGCACCGCGTCCACGACCAGCACTGTTGTCTCTAGACACAGAGCCTGCTTGCCCTCTTTTATTGGCTCCTGACTGTCTGCCTCTCCTTGTTTGCCTTCCAGACATTCTAATGGCCTGCAGGGAAATGGGAAAAGCAGCAATACAGGCTAAGTTCAGGTGTAATATGGTCAGGAGGCACACTCCGCCCGCTGTAAGTGCCGCAAAATCCTGTTGGTGTAACACACCAGGAAAAAGCAGCAATACAGGCTAAGTTAAGGTGTAATATGGTCAGGAGGCACACTCCGCCCGCTGTAAGTGCCGCAAAATCCTGTTGGTGTAACACACCAGGAAAAAGCAGCAATACAGGCTAAGTTAAGTTGTAATATGGTCAGGAGGCACACTCCGCCCGCTGTAAGTGCCGCAAAATCCTGTTGGTGTAACACACCAGGAAAAAGCAGCAATACAGGCTAAGTTAAGGTGTAATATGGTCAGGAGGCACACTCCGCCCGCTGCAAGTGCCGCAAAATCCTGTTGGTGTAACACACCAGGAAAAAGCAGCAATACAGGCTAAGTTCAGGTGTAATATGGTCAGGAGGCACACTCCGCCCGCTGTTAGTGCCGCAAAATCCTGTTGGTGTAACACACCAGGAAAAAGCAGCAATACAGGCTAAGTTAAGGTGTAATATGGTCAGGAGGCACACTCCGCCCGCTGTAAGTGCCGCAAAATCCTGTTGGTGTAACACACCAGGAAAAAGCAGCAATACAGGCTAAAATCAGGTGTAATATGGTCAGGAGGCACACTCCGCCCGCTGTAAGTGCCGCAAAATCCTGTTGGTGTAACACACCAGGAAAAAGCAGCAATACAGGCTAAGTTAAGGTGTAATATGGTCAGGAGGCACACTCCGCCCGCTGTAAGTGCCGCACAATCCTGTTGGTGTAACACACCAGGAAAAAGCAGCAATACGGGCTAACTTCAGGTGTATAATGTGCAGGAGGCTTAGCAACAATGACACTGACACTGTCCACTGCCTATCCTTCTCTCTCCCTGCACACAAGGTTTATCAAAGAATATGACACTGACACTCTCCCTGTCTATCCTTCTCTCTCCCTGCACACAAGGTTTAGCAAAGAATATGACACTGACACTCTCCCTGCCTATCCTTCTCTGTCCCTACACACAAGGTTTATCAAAGTATATGACACTGACACTCTCCCTGCCTATCCTTCTCTCTCCCTACACACAAGGTTTAGCAAAGAATATGACACTGACACTCTCCCTGCCTATCCTTCTCTGTCCCTACACACAAGGTTTAGCAAAGAATAGATTTGACAAGATTTGACACTGTCCCTGCCTATCCTTCACTTTCCCTGCTCCGGAACACACTACACGAGGCCGCCGCGCTGGCGGCCTTTTATAGTGTGGGGCGTGTACTAAACCCCCTCAGCTATAATTGGCCACAGGCATCCTGCCTGTGGCCAATCATTGCTCTCCTCGCTGCCGGCGCTGTGATTGGCCAAGCATGTAGGGTCACAGTGCATGCTTGGCCAATCACAGCGCCGGGATTACACTGCGATGGCGCAGTGTATTGTGGGCCGTTCGCGTCACTCGAATTTGGCGCGAACGGCCCAAATCGTTCGTTGTTCGCCGAATGCGCGAACAGCCGATGTTCGAGTCAAACCTATGTTCGACTCGAACACCGAGCTCATCCCTAATTGCCAAGACCCTGAAACTGAAAAGGGGAGAAATAAGGTCTGATGCGACCACTTAACCACCTCCATCCCTAATAATGTAGAAACAAAAAAGGTAGCCTTGGGACTTTGGGTGAGGTGGAAAAGATGGGCTCATGCTCACACAAATAGCAATAAAAAACAATTTATTAGTTACATAGTGTTAAATGACAAAGCGGAGACAGCAATGAGTGTGCGTCTCCAGGCATAAGAGCCAAAAATGTCTAAAACATAGTACAAATAATTGTTGCAGTACAAATATATTACATCCATGGTACAACAATGCAAAAGATAGATAGAAGTATTTAGCTTGTGAAGCCACAGTGCGTATGGTGGAAAAAATGCTCAGGCAATAATGAAGCAAACAGTACAAAAGCTCATGTATAAAAAAGTAAATATTAGAAACATTATGTAGGCATAGTGGCCGACAGAGGTGGTCCTCACAATGTGCGAATGCACAGAAGCATCCTGAGTGCCCTACGCGTTTCGCGAGCTCCGCTCGCTTCTTCAGGGGCAGATGCATAATCATTGTATCTGTGGTGGGATACAAGAATTTGAAGTGAGTAACCTAGTTGAACTGATAGTATGAGGGGGAGGGGTGAGTTGGGTCAGACCAAAGGGAGACCTTATACTCACCATTGCTGAGGACTGTAGAACCGAGCACTGCATGTCGAGATGGTGGTAACTCACATGTCCAGGGTGGGGGCTGAGGGGGCGGAGCAACACAGATATCGCCACAAGGGAAGGTCCGGATGAGACAGCACAGACTGGTGGAAAGAGTCTGGCCAGTGGACATGTTGGCCCCCAAAAAAAGTAGATATGTCTAAAAATAATGTATATGTAGAACAAAATGAGTAACACCAAAAAACATGTGAGTAGCAAGTAAAATAGGCCAAAAGGCCAAAAAGGTAGTTAATGGTGATAGAACACCTATAATTGTATGATGTATAAAAATAACCTTGCTGCAACACGCTATGATGTGGATATAGAAGATAGTGAAAAAATTAGGAACAAATATCAATACTGGGGGCCAATGAGTGATGCTAACAAGCTGGAGGGCAATATAAACAAAGGGGGGTGTCATTGTGAAAACACACCTATACTGCTGGCATAATTGGTTAAAAAATGTGTCAGACAAGGTGTAAGAGTATACTTTGCATTCAAAGTTGCAAGACCATTTATGGAGTTGCTGAGTATATGTAGACAATATACCTTAATGTGAATGAAACACTGATGCCAGCAGTAAGAACCATTGAGGAGCCTCCCAGCGATGTGACCACTGCACAAGACAGACCGCAAATGCGGATCCCAGCTGTGCAAAAAACAGCCGGACTTATATCCCTCGGGCTGCCCCGGAGCTCCGCCCCCAGCGTCATGTATGGATGTGGACGCAGCGGCGTCATTACGACGCCGACTACCGTCCATCCAGGATGTTCCACACAGCCCAGCCAACAGCGTAAAATGACGCTGTGGTGTGGGCGTGGAAAACATGGCGCCGATGCGCCGTGTGGCCGCGCCCATCAATAGTGACAGGCGGGGGCAGCAGGAGGTCACAAAGTACCTCCCTTTGGCGCATCGCAGCCCCCAACAAGGAACACAGGACACGCCACCATACAGGGACAGGAGTGCGAGGGGAACAGCCTTGGGCAACCCCCAGGGCGAATGTGCTGATGCTGATTGGCCGACACTGAACAGTGCATAACAATGTATGCACTGTGCAGTACTGGATGGAGGGTGGCACTCGAACCATGGGCAGGGTAACCATAAAAATAGTGTACCCCAAACCTGGTAACAAGGGCTTGTTGGGTGTCTAGCACCCATATAGAAAAACTACATAGAGTGTAACGATGGAAAACATTGGATGTCACAGTGAGCAAGGCCCAAGGGCGCATCAGACCTTATTGGGGGCTGTGGGTGTCTACCACCCGAAGTAACAGAAAAGGGGAGAAATAAGGTCTGATGCGACCACTTAACCACCTCCATCCCTAATAATGTAGAAACAAAAAAGGTAGCCTTGGGACTTTGGGTGAGGTGGAAAAGATGGGCTCATGCTCACACAAATAGCAATAAAAAACAATTTATTAGTTACATAGTGTTAAATGACAAAGCGGAGACAGCAATGAGTGTGCGTCTCCAGGCATAAGAGCCAAAAATGTCTAAAACATAGTACAAATAATTGTTGCAGTACAAATATATTACATCCATGGTACAACAATGCAAAAGATAGATAGAAGTATTTAGCTTGTGAAGCCACAGTGCGTATGGTGGAAAAAATGCTCAGGCAATAATGAAGCAAACAGTACAAAAGCTCATGTATAAAAAAGTAAATATTAGAAACATTATGTAGGCATAGTGGCCGACAGAGGTGGTCCTCACAATGTGCGAATGCACAGAAGCATCCTGAGTGACCTACGCGTTTCGCGAGCTCCGCTCGCTTCTTCAGGGGCAGATGCATAATCATTGTATCTGTGGTGGGATACAAGAATTTGAAGTGAGTAACCTAGTTGAACTGATAGTATGAGGGGGAGGGGTGAGTTGGGTCAGACCAAAGGGAGACCTTATACTCACCATTGCTGAGGACTGTAGAACCGAGCACTGCATGTCGAGATGGTGGTAACTCACATGTCCAGGGTGGGGGCTGAGGGGGCGGAGCAACACAGATATCGCCACAAGGGAAGGTCCGGATGAGACAGCACAGACTGGTGGAAAGAGTCTGGCCAGTGGACATGTTGGCCCCCAAAAAAAGTAGATATGTCTAAAAATAATGTATATGTAGAACAAAATGAGTAACACCAAAAAACATGTGAGTAGCAAGTAAAATAGGCCAAAAGGCCAAAAAGGTAGTTAATGGTGATAGAACACCTATAATTGTATGATGTATAAAAATAACCTTGCTGCAACACGCTATGATGTGGATATAGAAGATAGTGAAAAAATTAGGAACAAATATCAATACTGGGGGCCAATGAGTGATGCTAACAAGCTGGAGGGCAATATAAACAAAGGGGGGTGTCATTGTGAAAACACACCTATACTGCTGGCATAATTGGTTAAAAAATGTGTCAGACAAGGTGTAAGAGTATACTTTGCATTCAAAGTTGCAAGACCATTTATGGAGTTGCTGAGTATATGTAGACAATATACCTTAATGTGAATGAAACACTGATGCCAGCAGGAAGAACCATTGAGGAGCCTCCCAGCGATGTGACCACTGCACAAGACAGACCGCAAATGCGGATCCCAGCTGTGCAAAAAACAGCCGGACTTATATCCCTCGGGCGGCCCCGGAGCTCCGCCCCCAGCGTCATGTATGGATGTGGACGCAGCGGCGTCATTACGACGCCGACTACCGTCCATCCAGGATGTTCCACACAGCCCAGCCAACAGCGTAAAATGACGCTGTGGTGTGGGCGTGGAAAACATGGCGCCGATGCGCCGTGTGGCCGCGCCCATCAATAGTGACAGGCGGGGGCAGCAGGAGGTCACAAAGTACCTCCCTTTGGCGCATCGCAGCCCCCAACAAGGAACACAGGACACGCCACCATACAGGGACAGGAGTGCGAGGGGAACAGCCTTGGGCAACCCCCAGGGCGAATGTGCTGATGCTGATTGGCCGACACTGAACAGTGCATAACAATGTATGCACTGTGCAGTACTGGATGGAGGGTGGCACTCGAACCATGGGCAGGGTAACCATAAAAATAGTGTACCCCAAACCTGGTAACAAGGGCTTGTTGGGTGTCTAGCACCCATATAGAAAAACTACATAGAGTGTAACGATGGAAAACATTGGATGTCACAGTGAGCAAGGCCCAAGGGCGCATCAGACCTTATTGGGGGCTGTGGGTGTCTACCACCCGAAGTAACAGAAAAGGGGAGAAATAAGGTCTGATGCGACCACTTAACCACCTCCATCCCTAATAATGTAGAAACAAAAAAGGTAGCCTTGGGACTTTGGGTGAGGTGGAAAAGATGGGCTCATGCTCACACAAATAGCAATAAAAAACAATTTATTAGTTACATAGTGTTAAATGACAAAGCGGAGACAGCAATGAGTGTGCGTCTCCAGGCATAAGAGCCAAAAATGTCTAAAACATAGTACAAATAATTGTTGCAGTACAAATATATTACATCCATGGTACAACAATGCAAAAGATAGATAGAAGTATTTAGCTTGTGAAGCCACAGTGCGTATGGTGGAAAAAATGCTCAGGCAATAATGAAGCAAACAGTACAAAAGCTCATGTATAAAAAAGTAAATATTAGAAACATTATGTAGGCATAGTGGCCGACAGAGGTGGTCCTCACAATGTGCGAATGCACAGAAGCATCCTGAGTGCCCTACGCGTTTCGCGAGCTCCGCTCGCTTCTTCAGGGGCAGATGCATAATCATTGTATCTGTGGTGGGATACAAGAATTTGAAGTGAGTAACCTAGTTGAACTGATAGTATGAGGGGGAGGGGTGAGTTGGGTCAGACCAAAGGGAGACCTTATACTCACCATTGCTGAGGACTGTAGAACTGAGCACTGCATGTCGAGATGGTGGTAACTCACATGTCCAGGGTGGGGGCTGAGGGGGCGGAGCAACACAGATATCGCCACAAGGGAAGGTCCGGATGAGACAGCACAGACTGGTGGAAAGAGTCTGGCCAGTGGACATGTTGGCCCCCAAAAAAAGTAGATATGTCTAAAAATAATGTATATGTAGAACAAAATGAGTAACACCAAAAAACATGTGAGTAGCAAGTAAAATAGGCCAAAAGGCCAAAAAGGTAGTTAATGGTGATAGAACACCTATAATTGTATGATGTATAAAAATAACCTTGCTGCAACACGCTATGATGTGGATATAGAAGATAGTGAAAAAATTAGGAACAAATATCAATACTGGGGGCCAATGAGTGATGCTAACAAGCTGGAGGGCAATATAAACAAAGGGGGGTGTCATTGTGAAAACACACCTATACTGCTGGCATAATTGGTTAAAAAATGTGTCAGACAAGGTGTAAGAGTATACTTTGCATTCAAAGTTGCAAGACCATTTATGGAGTTGCTGAGTATATGTAGACAATATACCTTAATGTGAATGAAACACTGATGCCAGCAGTAAGAACCATTGAGGAGCCTCCCAGCGATGTGACCACTGCACAAGACAGACCGCAAATGCGGATCCCAGCTGTGCAAAAAACAGCCGGACTTATATCCCTCGGGCGGCCCCGGAGCTCCGCCCCCAGCGTCATGTATGGATGTGGACGCAGCGGCGTCATTACGACGCCGACTACCGTCCATCCAGGATGTTCCACACAGCCCAGCCAACAGCGTAAAATGACGCTGTGGTGTGGGCGTGGAAAACATGGCGCCGATGCGCCGTGTGGCCGCGCCCATCAATAGTGACAGGCGGGGGCAGCAGGAGGTCACAAAGTACCTCCCTTTGGCGCATCGCAGCCCCCAACAAGGAACACAGGACACGCCACCATACAGGGACAGGAGTGCGAGGGGAACAGCCTTGGGCAACCCCCAGGGCGAATGTGCTGATGCTGATTGGCCGACACTGAACAGTGCATAACAATGTATGCACTGTGCAGTACTGGATGGAGGGTGGCACTCAAACAATGGGCAGGGTAACCATAAAAATAGTGTACCCCAAACCTGGTAACAAGGGCTTGTTGGGTGTCTAGCACCCATATAGAAAAACTACATAGAGTGTAACGATGGAAAACATTGGATGTCACAGTGAGCAAGGCCCAAGGGCGCATCAGACCTTATTGGGGGCTGTGGGTGTCTACCACCCGAAGTAACAGAAAAGGGGAGAAATAAGGTCTGATGCGACCACTTAACCACCTCCATCCCTAATAATGTAGAAACAAAAAAGGTAGCCTTGGGACTTTGGGTGAGGTGGAAAAGATGGGCTCATGCTCACACAAATAGCAATAAAAAACAATTTATTAGTTACATAGTGTTAAATGACAAAGCGGAGACAGCAATGAGTGTGCGTCTCCAGGCATAAGAGCCAAAAATGTCTAAAACATAGTACAAATAATTGTTGCAGTACAAATATATTACATCCATGGTACAACAATGCAAAAGATAGATAGAAGTATTTAGCTTGTGAAGCCACAGGGCGTGACAAGACCCTGAAACTGAGCTGCAGCACAGTGACCAAGACCATATAGCGGTTTAACAGGACAGGATCCACTCAGAACAGGCCTCGCCGTGGTCAACCAAAGAAGTTGAGTGCACGTGCTCAGCGTCATATCCAGAGGTTGTCTTTGGGAAATTGATGTATGAGTTCTGCCAGCATTGCTACAGAGGTCGAAGGGGTGGGGGGGGGTCATCCTGTCAGTGCTCACACCATACGCTGCACACTGCATCAAATTGGTCTGCAGGGCTGTCGTCCAGGTGAGGAGTACAAATACAAGTGTGTCATGCCTACAGTCAAGCATGATGGCGGGAGTGTCATGGTCTGGGGCTGAATGAGTGCTGCTGGCACTGGAGAGCTACTGTTCATTGAGGGAACCATGAATGCCAACATGTACTGTGACATACTGAAGCAGAGCATGATCCCCTTCCTTTGGAGACTCGGTGGCAGGGCGGTATTCCAATATGATAATGACCCCAAACACACCTCCAAGATGACCACTGCCTTGCTAAAGAAGCTGAGGGTAAAGGTGATGGACTGGCCAAGCATGTTTTTAGACCTAAACCCTATTGAGTGTAGCACGACCCCCGTAGGAGCTGCTGGTTAGTTTTGGGCCTGTACTCTGCCTATCAACCCCTATAAGTTTGGCTCAGTTCCCCTTGGCACAGCTGGACAGTACACTGATTGTGGAACCCACTGGCAGTTGGGAACCACAATGAAACCATGCAGCAATATAAATACAGTTAAGCGTTGTTACCTTGTAATGGCCACCTGTTCAATGACACCAGATAAGACTCCACACCAAATGCAGTTTAACCAAGGAATAAGTGTTTACTTTGTGAAGAAAAATAGACACAGTTAAACATCAACAGTTGACTTCAAACAGGGCCCTGTGAGAGTCAATGGTATATGAATAGACAATCAGGTTGAATAATGCAAAGTGAACCCTGACCTGAGTAAGCACACAGTTGAGGGATTCCCCCCAATGCAATACATTAACACTGAAGCACCTCTCCACCAGGCCTCACCCAGCTCTTAGAAATATAAAAGCTGTACAACAAGTTCTATTATAGCATAAATATATGTGCACTTTGGTTCGCCCTAGCGGGCAATTCCCATGCACGTATTCTACTATATTAGTTCATATGGACAAGCTTGATCCTGCAATTGTTCCTTCTGGTTAACAGTAGTCTTCGCCAGCCTTGGTTGGTGCACATCAATAATTTGTAATCCAAAGGAAAATGAAAGAGGAATTAACAGTTAACATATGTGATGAAAGGGGCAGATGAATGCTGATCCTTCTCTAGACGCTAACTTAATCCTGGATGCAACGTGACTCGGCTTGCAGTACTGCAGGTACCAGCAAGCCTAAGTAAACAAGTAAAGTTGTGGAAGTCACCTTCCTGCAACACAGTTAGTTGTGTTTGTGGGCAGGTGCCCTCTCACCACATGAGGTCTTGCCTCGCTGGGATCCTCCGACAGGGCCCTCTTCGTTCGCAGCCTCTGGACGAGTCGTTGTCCCGGTCCTCCGCTTAGCCAGTCGCAAGGCATTGGTGAATCGGTGACTCTGGATGCTCAGGAGTGTGGAGCTGTCTCTCTCCCTGGTCCGATCAGCAGGGCATGTAGCTGGGATCCCTCCGACAGCCGGTCCGGCCTCCCTCACTTTAGGCCCAGGCTTTTCTGGCCTAGCACCCTCGCTGCAGGCCTCTTGCCGCTTGCAAGATAGCGTCCCAAGAGAAGGAATCCAAGCCCCGCCACCCATTTAAAAGGTCCTCCCAGCAGGCAGTGTGTGGCACCACACTCCCTCCCAGCAAGTAACGTTGTGGGCCTTGTAGTCCATTTCTGACCCGTAGCAATAGAGTCTCAGTCTCTCCACACCACAAGATCCGTCATGCATTGTCCTACCATAGCTGAACCCAATAACTTGCAGCGATATGGGGCAAACGGATAATGGAAAGAATTAAGTTCTTATAAGCACAAACTGTAGTCCACGAGCTACGTGCAAAAGTAACACCTTGCTACATGAGCATCTGTGGGGCATCCTCAAACGAGAGGTGGAGGAGCGCAATGTCTCCAACATCCACCAGGTCTGTGATGTCGTCATGGAGGAGTGGAAGAGGACTCCAGTGGGAACCTGTGAAGCTCTGGTAAACTCCATGCCCAAGAGGGTTAAGGCAGTGCTGGAAAATAATGGTGGCCACACAAAATATTGACACTTTGGGCCCAATTTGGACATTTTCACTTAGGGGTGTACTCACTTTTGTTGCCAGCGGTTTAGACATTAATGGCTGTGTTGTTGAGTTATTTTGAGGGGACAGCAGATTTACACTTTTATACAAGCTGTACACTCACTACTTTACATTGTAGCAAAGTGTCATTTCTTCAGTGTTGTCACATGAAAAGGTATAATAAAATATTTACAAAAATGTGAGGGGGGTACTCACTTTTGTGAGATACTGTAGATCAGGGATCTCTAAACTAAAGCCCTCCAGGTGTTGCGGAACTACATGTCCCATGATTCATTGTAAAACTCATTCACAGACATGACCAGGCATGATGGGAATAGTAGTTCCTGAACAACTGGAGGGCCATAGTTTGGAGACCCCTGCTGTAGATCATAGATAGGGTTTTTAATTAAAAAAAAGTGGAATCATAGTATTTTTTTATATTTTTAGACAACAGCACATATAAAAAGAGAACTGCTTAATCTTTAAATCTTTATCAGCTAGCCATGATATCCTCCTTTGCTTACATCCCACCCAATGAAAATCGGTTTGGTGCTGAATGCACAAGCACACTGAGTCCCCATAGACTTGAAAATAGACATAAACAGAGTCTGGATACTAAAGCCTATTCAATCCTTGGGGAACTCCACTTCTGAACAGATTTCTGTAGGACAGGATATGTACAACGGAAAAGGCAGCACTTTTGAACTAACCTTAGTAAGTAGCTTTTTGGGGGGCTAGCAATAGTTTATGAAAAAGTATACCTGCAACTTAACGCAGTATAAATGCATAAGCAAGAAAAATAAATGCATATAAATTAGCCTGGTTTTAACTACTGTAGTGCTTTCCTGTACATTTTTAAAAAGTACAGCATGATAAGGGATTATGCCAATTATTCCCACCTGCATAAGCTTTACTCCAGGATAGACCTAAGACAACATGTTTGTTTGCTCTCCTTTTTTCCTCCTGTTTATAAAGCGTGTGTTTGTGACACTGCCTGGTCGGATCACTTTTTGGTTCTCATCTCATTTATACAATCCCTGTGTTATCCGATTAACGGGCACCTGAATTTGTCTATTTTGATCTATGAACTTTAATGCCATCCCAGTCTTAGTCCATAAGGTTCAAAGCAAGGTCCATAAAGACATGGATGAGTAAGTTTTGGGTGGAGGAACTTGACTGGCCTGCACAGATTCCTGACCTCAACCCGATAGAAAACCTTTGGGATGAATTAGAGTGGAGTCTGCGAGCCAGGCCTTCTTGTCCAACATCAGTGCCAGACCTCATAAATGCGCTTCTGGAAGAATGATCAAACATTCTCATAGACACACTCCTAAATCTTGTGGACAGCCTTCCCAGAAGAGTTAAAGCTGTTATAGCTGCAAAGGGTGGGCTAACTCAATATTGAAACCTACAGACTAAGACTGGGATGCCATTAAAGTGCGTGTAAAGGCAGGTGTTCCAATACTTTTGGTAATATAGTGAATTTCCAAATATTTTCAAGTTAACATAATTGTCCTATCACCTTATGGGTGGCGCATAAGGCGATCCTGCATGGCAAATTAATACAAATTGCATTTACAATTTAAGCATGTAGAGTCGACATTGTGCACCTCAACAACAAACTTCAAACCACCAAGCTCTCCCTTAATTTACAGCCAGGCTCTCCCTTAATTTACTGCTGACTAGGGATGAGCCGAACACCCCCCGGTTCGGTTCGCACCAGAACCTGCGAACGGACCGAAAGTTTGCGCAAACTATCGAACCCCGTTAAAGTCTATGGGACTCGAACGTTCAAAATCAAAAGTGTTAATTTTAAAGGCTAATATGCAAGTTATTGTCCTAAAAAGGGTTTGGGGACCGGGTCCTGCCCCAGGGGACATGTATCGATGCAAAAAAAGTTTTAAAAACTGAAGTTTTTTCGGAGCAGTGATTTTAATGATGATTAAAGTGAGAAAAAAAAAGTGAAATATTCCTTTAAATATCATACCTGGGGGGTGTCTATAGTATGCCTGTGAAGTGGCACGTGTTTCCCGTGTTTAGAACTGTCCCTGCACAAAATGAAATTTCTAAAGGAAAAAAGGTCATTTAAAACTGCTTGCGGCTTTATTGTAATGTGTGGTCCCGGCAACGTGGATGAAAATCATTGATAAAATCGGCATAAGTACCCCTCCCAGCCCATTTGGGTCTTGTATGGATATTAAGGGGAACCCCGCACCCAAATTAAAAAAAGGAAAGGCGTGGGGCCCTCAGGCCCTATATACTCTGTACAGCAGTATACAGGTGGTGCAAACAAGACAGGGACTGTAGGTTTGTTCTTAAGTAGAATCTGTTTGTAATTTAGAACTGTTACATTTTTAAAGTGTAGCTCCAGCCAAAAAATCTATTTTTAAGCTTTTTGGAAAACATAGGGAAGGGTTATCACCCCTGTAACATTTATTTTGCTGTCTGTCCACCTCTTCAGAAGATTTCACCTCACTTTCTGTCCCAATGACAATTGGTTTTTGAAAATTTGGGGGTTTCAGTGAAACAAGGATTGGTAATAAAGCATAAGTGGAGAGGAGACACGTTTTTCCCATATTAACTCTTACAGGAGAGAATTTTCCATCCTAGGGGTAGATTTCCTCTTACTTCCTGTTGTTTCCCTCCGTTTGCAAGCAGGAGTCGTTTGTAAGTTAAATGTTTGAAACTAGGGGCCTGCCCTATATACTCTGCAGAGATTTGGGCCTTAGGTGTTGGTGTTGCCACAACACTGTAAGCCCTCACAGTTACTCTTGGTAGGGCGCTGGAACGCCCTGCTGTGAAATATTAGATCAAGAATTGTAATTACATGCCCAGATGCTGGTGCCACAAACCTGCAACCCCTCACAGATACTATAGTTGGAGCGCAGAACTGAGCCCTGCTGCAAAGTATTGCATCAAAAATTGTAATTACATACCCCTGTTAAACAGGGGCTGAAAATTTGAGCCTTAGCCACTGGTGGTGGTGCCCAGAACCAAAAATGTTCTTACAAGCTATCAGCATGAACATTGAGGAGCTAGAGGATAGTCACTCAGCATAACAGGATAGTCACTCAGCATCAGCATAGGCAGTCTTGAAGGGATCTCCCATTCAAAAAAAAATTTTTCGGTAACATCAGCATCAGGTGCTTGGTAGCTGGTGATCCAAGACTGATTCATTTTTATGAAGGTCAGCCGATCGACCGATTCGGTGGACAGGCGCACCCTGTGATCAGTTACAAAGTCTCCAGCAGCACTGAATGTGCGTTCCGAAAGAACACTGGCCAGTGATCCATCCTCAAGACCCAGTAACCCAGAGGATTTTTGGTGGGAAAGGTGTCCAAGTCTGATCTTGCCCCTAGGTATTCCTGCACCATGTAAAACAGACGCTGGCGATGGTTGCTGGAACCAATCATACCTTGGGGCTGCAAACTAAAAAATTGTCTCAACGCATCGGTCAGACAGCCACCTTCTCCACCGCTCCTTCTTTGACTGATCGAAGCCTCAGCAACACGTTGTCCAGGACCAGGATTTTGTAACCTCCTGGTCTCTGGGAGCGCGTTGCACAGACCTTTCTGCAAGGCTTCCCGAAGATCTTTCATCCTCTGCTCCCTCTGCGATGGCAAGATAAGGTCCGCAACCTTACCCTTGTAACGTGGATCAAGTAGGGTTGCCAGCCAGTAATGATCCCTCTTCTTGATCACACGAATACGAGGATCCTTCCACAGGCTTTGCAGGATCAGGGAGGCCATGCAGCGTAGGTTTGCTGAGGCATGTGGTCCTGAGTCCTCTGGGTCACTCAGGACAACATGATCCGCAGCCACCTCCTCCCAGCCACGTACAAGTCCATGGGTTTCTTGGGACTGTAATTGATCCCTTGAAGACTGCTGCTGATGCTGAGTGCTAGGCTCCACCCCCATGCTGACACAATCCTCCTCCTCCTCCTCTTCCTGTGTGATAGGCAGGCAAGCAGGAACACTGTCTGGATAAAGGGGGCCTTGAGAGGTAAGGAAGTCCTCCTCTTCCTGCCTCTGTTCTGCCTCAAGTGCCCTGTCCATTATGCCACGCAGCGTGTGCTCCAACAGGTGGACAAGAGGGACAGTATCACTGATGCATGCACTGTCACTGCTCACCATCCTTGTGGCCTCCTCAAATGGTGACAGGACAGTGCATGCATCCCTGATCATGACCCACTGGCGTGGCAAAAAAAAACAAGCTCCCCTGACCCTGTCCTGGTGTCATATTGGCACAGATACTCATTGATGACCCTCTGCTGCGTGTGCCAACGTTGAGTTCCACCTGGTGGGCATGTCACAGATTAGGCGGTTCTTGGGCAGGTTGTATTTCTTTTGGAGGTCAGCCAGCCGAGCACTGGCATTATATGACCGGCGGAAATGCACACAGAGTTTCCTGGCCTGCCTCAGGACCTTCTGTAAGCCCGGGTACCTGCCCAAGAACACCAGCTCAAGCACCGCATGGCATCTTTTTGCCTGCGTACTTGCGTAGCCCCTTGAACGCCTACAGAGCACCGTTGGTTCCGAGGACAGATCAGCACAGGAAGAGGCCATGGAGGAAGAAGAAGAGGAGGGGGTGGAGGAGAGAGGTGTGTCAGAATCACCAGTAGTAGCATTTTGGAGTCATGGTGGCGGAACAACCTCCAACACTACTGCACCTTGTCCTGCATTCTTCTCAGCTGCCAGCAGAGTCACCCAATGTACCGTGAAAGATAGGCAACGTCCCTGTCCATGCCAGCAGGACCATGAGTCAGAGGAAATATGCACCTTACCGCTGACCGCCCTGTCCAGCGAGGCAAGACATTGCCTTCCACATGCCGGTAGAGAGACGGAATCGCCTTCCGTGAGAAAAAGTGGCGTTTGGGAACCTGCAGAGTCTACCAACTGAAAAGGCAGCAGTTGAAGTGCTAGCAATTTAGCCAAGCTAGCATTCAACCACTGGGCGTGTGGATGGCTGGGAGCGAACTTCTTTCGGTGGTGCAGCAGCTGGGGCAGGGAAATTTGCCTGGTACAATCTGGCGTTGGTGTACCGATAGCAGATTGCCCGCAAGTACTTGGCTGTGACACACCTAATTCTACACCTTCATTCCTCTCAGTGCAGGTTTCAGAGAGGACTGAAGGTATAGTGGGGTTGGAGATCCCAGCTGATGAGGAGCAAGGAGAGGTCTGCTTTGTTCTTTGGTGTGGGTCTTTTAGGTATGCTTGCCAACGAACTGCATGGCAGGTCGACATATGTCTGGTCAAGCATGTGGTGCCCAAGCAGGTGATGTTTTGGCCACGCGAGATACGCTTGAGACATATGTTGCAAATAGCAGTGGTGGGATCTGATGCACTCGCCTCAAAAAAGGCCCACACCAAAGAACTTTTGAAGAGACAACAGCGCCCTGCACATGCGGAGCTCTGCGGTGTGATGCAGTTGGTATGCTGCCCTTAAGCTGGCCCCTGTAGGGCATTCTGCCTCGTTGGAGATGTGCCTCCTCTTCCTCCTCCTCTCTCCTATCAGGCACCCACGTAGAGTCCGTGACCTCATCATCCCCTCCCTCCTCATCACTGTAGCAAACCTGGCAGTATGCTGCAGCTAGGGGAATACGACTGCCAGATTGCTGTCCTTCTTGGGCACCCCCTCTATCTGGGCTCACGCTACTGCCTTCCTCTGGCTAGGTACCATCATCGGAGCATTCAAAACGCTGCGCATCCTCCTGTAGCATGTACCCAACACTGTGGTCAAACAGTTCGGGGGACTCCTCAGGAGGACATGGTGGGGCTAGGGAAGGAGTGACTGATGCCATTGAGCCGAGGTAAGAGGCCGCTTTGGCAGCTGCTTTGCTAAAGTACCCTGAGCCTGGGTGAGAGAGTATGAGGAGGATGAGGAGGGCTTGGTCATCCACTCTACCAAGTCTTCGGCATGTTGCGGCTCAACGCGGCCAGCTGCCTCTCCTTGTTGTCCTTCCAGACATACTAATTGCCTGCAGGAAGATGTAGCTGCACAAAGCTGGGATGTATATATATACTGATTACACTGCAGCTAGCAGAATCAACTGCCTGCCTGTAGTATTATTAGTAAGAGAACACCAGCAATTGTATTCAGGTAGCTTTAGGTGCACACTGTGCAAAAGACACAGTACACTAAATGAAAATACTGCAGCTCCCTGCCTGTATTAGTATGAGAACACCAGCAATTGTATTCAGGTAGTTTTAGGTGCACACTGTGCAAAGGACACAGTACACCAAATGAAAATACTGCAGATCCCTGCCTGTGTTAGTATGAGAACACCAGCAATTGTATTCAAGTAGCTTTAGGTGCACACTGTGCAAAGGACACAGTACACTAAATGAAAATACTGCAGCTCCCTGCCTGTATTAGTATGAGAACACCAGCAATTGTATTCAGGTAGCTGTAGGTGCACACTGTGCAAAGGACACAGTACACTAAATGAAAATACTGCAGCTCCCTGCCTGTATTAGTATGAGAACACCAGCAATTGTATTCAGGTAGCTTTAGGTGCACACTGTGCAAAGGACACAGTACAATAAATGAAAATACTGCAGCTAGCACAATCACCTGCCTGCCTGTCAGTATATTATGAAGAGAATAACAGGAACGGATCTAGCTAAACTGAATAAAGTGTATATATATATATATATATATACAACACCTAGGATGCATATATATCCTCTACACACTGTAACTGCAGCTAACTGACTCGCCTGCCTGCTCTATCTAACTCAAATGAGATTACACTATCTCTCTCTCTCTCTGTCTTTCTTTCAACGCCGCAACACACTACACAAGGCCGCCATGCAGGTGGCCTTATATAGTGTGGGGCGTGTACTAAACCCCCTGAGACATAATTGGCCGAAGCCAACCTGGCTTTGGCCAATTATGGCTCTCCGTTCTTACCGCGCTGTGATTTGCCAAAGCATGCGGGTCATAGTGCATGCTTGGCCAATCATTAGCCAGCAATGCACTGCGATGCCGCAGTGAATTATGGGCCGAGACGCGCCACTCGAATTTGTCGCGAACAGTCCATAATGTTTGAAATTCGACGAACGGTCGAACAGCCGATGTTCTGGTCGAACATGAGTTTGAATCAAACTCGAAGCTCATCCCTACTGCTGATCACACAGGTGAAAATAAACCACTGATGGTTCTCTCCTAAATTTTATATGCAAAAAGATATAATCGAATTACTGATAGCTACTAAACTAATCTCTAAAGTAAAACAATCAGCTCTTCCAAAAATAGGATTCTCTTCTGGATAGTACACCCAAGACCCGCAAAAAGCCTTAAAGGAATTTAATAAATACTACAGTAATCTCTACAGCGCTACGAAAGTAAAAGACCCAGATCAGTTACAGTCCTTTCTTAGTGCCTTGAAGATCCCTAAATTGACCCCTGTTCACAGGGCATTGATGGATGTGCTTATCATTTTAAGAAAATTCTGCAAGTTATAAAACAATCCAAATGCTGATCGGCCCCTGGGCCGGACAGGTTCCCGGCAATATATTAACATAAATTCTTGCTGGTCCTGACTCCCCCTAGAGTGTTTCTTTAATGCCATGAGAGCAGGACAACCCCTTGATTCCAACCTAAATATGTTTTATGCCTAAACTGGGTAAAGACCCGGGTAATAGGTAAAATTATAGGCCTATCTCCATAATCAACAATGACCTTAAATCTTGACAAACAGATTGTCTTCTTTTTTAAATGCTTATATTTATCAAGATAAGGTCAGTTTAATCCCTGGCAGGCAGGGCCTGAACCTGGTGAGACGAGCAGTCAATTTTTTTATTTTTTTTTGCTTCAGTCCAGATTGGACAGGGGCACTTCCCAAGAGGGACTATTTCTTTCTATAGAATTTAAGAAGGTGTTTGACTCTTTTTTGAGGCCTTATCTGTTTGAGTATACCATTCTTGAAATGTTGAGAAAATTGTAACCAAATCCTGAGGCCTCCAGAAGCCCAATTTAGAGGCACTAGACTAGGATCCCCCCTTCCCCTTATTTTTGTTATAGGCATTGAAACTCTAGCCATAGCTATCTGGGTTGATCCCAATATCCAGGGGGTTGCTAGTGGGATTAAAACTCATAAGTGCGCTCTATTTGCAGACAATTTGCTTCAATTTGTTACATTGCTTTTAGCCTCTCTGCTCAACATTATTTGCCTCTTAAATGACTGAAACAATCTTGGGTCTTAAGGTCAATGCCCATTAATTTGGTGCATCTGAATATAAATCTTCCCATGTCGCTCGAATTTCGCATACAATCAGATTTTCAAACTGAGTTTGTCCCAAATCTGGAAATTCGCCTTACACCTTCAATTGCTCATTAGTACCAAGATGACCTTATTACCAGAATTGCTACATTGTTTTCGTTCCCTACTAGTATTGATCTGATTTACTTAAATTACAGTCTACAATTATTTGTTATGTTTGGGGGGGAGGGTCATAGATTATTGAAAAGGGCTCTATTTGCCCATTGCCTCTGACTCCTGAATCTAGCATTATATTAACAGGCAGCCCAGGTTTTGTTGAATTTTTAGTGTTTTTTAGTGATTTATTCCTGTATTGAAAAACCAGACTTATGGATATATATAGGCAGTGTGCTCATACCCTATGGACTACTTAAAATGACAACCTGCGAGGCAACTCCCACATATCCTAGCTCCTATTCTTTGGCTGTCTGGGATGGGGTACGGAACAACACGCATCTTATTTCATCTTTTCCACACATTGGCCCCTCTGTTCAACAATCCCACTTTCATACATGGTTTGGACCTGAAGGTTTTTCGATGGTGGCTGAACCTATATAAAATAGGTCGCTTTATAACACTCAGGGGCTAATTCACTCTACAACAGTGCCACAATAAATTAAAGGTGCCTGTATCGAAAACCTTTCAATTCTACAAAATGTCTAATTTCTTATGCTCCCTGGGATCTGATATAACTTACTGCACCAAAATAAACCTATATGAGAAAAGGTGTATGCAAGACATGGGTCAGAGAAAAAGGAACTGTAACATATATGGGCTTTTACTTACCTTAACGGACAAATTCCCTTACATGAGGGAGTGGAATACTGATTTGGCATCTGAGAGGGAACTTGAACACTAGTATGGCTGTTTTTAATTGTTCTATAAAGACAATCTAAAAGTATCTTTGATTGAAGCAAATGTGAAGGTCCTGACCAGGTATCTGGTACCCTACCAAATTTCAAAACTTTACCTTTTAAAAGTCTTTACCTTTTTAATGCATGCCAATATTCTGTTTGCTTTGTTAGCAGCAGCTTGGCATTGCATGCCATTGCTGAGCCTATCATCTACTAGGACCCCCAGGTCCGTTTCCATCCTAGTTGGCCCCAGAGGTTCTCCCCTTAGTGTATAGATTGCATTCATATTTTTGCCACCCAAATTCATTATTTTACATTTTTCTACATTGAACCTCATTTGCCATGTAGTTGCCCACCCCATTAATTTGTTCAGATCTTTTTTTCCACATCCTGCAGAGAAGTTATTGCCCTGCTTAGCTTAGTAACGTCCTCAAATACAGAGATTTTACTTTTTACCCCATCCTCCAGGTCGTTTATGAAAAAATTAAACAGGATTGGTCCCAGCACAGAACTCTGGGTGACCCCACTAGCCACCCCTGACCATTCCGAGTACTCCCCATGGTGGCTTTTAAGGTATGTTCTGTATGAATTAAGTTCCACCTTAGCCAGATTCATGTGCAGAAACAACTGAACATATCAACTTACACCACCTTCTAGTCCTTAAAGCAGAGCTCCACCCAAAAGGGGAAGCTCTGCTTGTTTGCACCCTGCCCCCTCCATTGCCATATTTGGCACTTTTTTGGGGGGGAGCGGGTACCTGGTTTTGACCGGTACCCGCTCCACTTCTGGGTAAGATCGCCGCACGGCGATCTACAAAAATTACAGCACCTCCTCCTTCCCCATGCTGCCTTCTGGGAAACACAGAGGTCCCAGAAGACAGCAGGACCATTTAGAAAGAGCAACGAGGCTTGTGCATGTGCAGTAGGAAAGAGGATGTGAAGCCGCAAGGCTTTACTTCCTGTCTCCCCTTCTACAGATGCCAGCGCCTGCACCCGATTGACAAATCAGCTAGGGGTGCCGACATCACTGTATCCCTGGACAGGTACGTGTAATTATTTTAAAATTCAGCAGCTACAGTATTTGTAGCTGCTGACTTTTAAATTGTTTTTGTTTTACAGACTGGAACTACTACTACTACTACTACTCTGCTCTGCAAGCAAATTTACCATCTGTTTTTGCTCTCCTCTGGTCTTTATTATGGGAAGCTCCTGAACAGAGGCAAAATTTAACACTAGATTACTGCACAGATTTGGAAGAAATACAAAAAGCACACCAGACCACACTTGTACTTAGGCAATATTTGCTTATCCCGGAGTTCAGCTTTAATCTTCAGGTATGTAATTTTTTGATGTAGCACCCTTCTAGTTGGCTGCTAGGTTAGGTGAATTTAGTTATTTGGATATTACGTGTTATACAAATCTGGCTGCAAAAGTGGAAATATACTGTACTCCTTCAAAAGATTTTAGTAGAAGTAATAAACATCTGTCTTAAAGTGTTACCAAACCCAGTAATATGAAAATAGTTCATCGGCCCCCCCATAGTGCCCACAGCTTATGAATCTTCTTTTTACATAAACATATTGCCACTATATACCTTTTTGGATGATCTGTATACCATGGTTACACGATAAACTGCACAGTTTCTCCCATGCTGAGAGTTCAGGAAGGTGAAGATTTTCAATGCAGCCTGTATACACGCCCACATGTGTGAAATCGATATCATGTGACCTGGCTAGCTCTGATCAACAAGTATATGTTCTCTCCAGCATAAAAGACTCAACTGAGCATGTGCAGGTCGGCTACCCTGCCTGTGTTAGCTGGCCTCCCACCTATAGACAGTGCAGGAGGAGGAGGATCTATGCATACAGGATAAAACGGCTCTTTTACACAATGCAGAGGATTAATGCAGAGGACCCCTTAAGTTCCACAGTGAGTACAACAAGCATGCTATGCTGCATATACAGACTGATTTTACTGTAGTGGGTTTAGTAACACTTTAACTGCCTGATATTCTTCCTGCCCAATGTCAATTTTATTGTGGGTACTGCCGCAATGCATAACTGAACCACCAGTAAAGGTACACTGTGGTTATGTTGTGTAATGTTTCCTTTGTATGGTTTAAATAGATAAAGCCTATCTAGATAAAGTCCTTGCTAAAGAGTTACATTAGCTTAAAGCTTGAGTTTAGTTAAAAGAAATGTACTGATGTATGTCTCATGCTGTGCAGGCTGATGGATTGTGTAGAATTCTTTACTGCAGGGCTCCCCTGTCCTTTTCTCGCTGCTAAACTTCCATTGCTGCGGTGGTTAACAGCTACAGGTCTCCAGGCACAGCTGTACTAAAGTGAGCTGAGGAGGACACACCCCCTGCTGCCCTCTCCTCCTCTATTAAAGGGGAACTAAACTGTGTCTGAGCACCAAAATCTGAAAATATTTAATTCATTTTTAATATACAAAGCAAACTCACCTATCCATCTATGGCTACATGCAGTGGCATAACAAGAACCTTCAGGGCCCCGGTGCAAGAAACCACGAAAGCCCCCCTGACACCTGGCCGAGGCCCTTCCCTCTGAGTCACGTGGCGGAATGCTTGGGCCCAGTCACAAGTGCAGCCTTTGTTTCCCTGGTAGTTCCGCCACTGGTGTCAGTAGTTGTAACGGCACCCCAAGTATGAAAGGGGTTAACGCCGTTTAGGATATTCCCTCTCTGGACACACATCCACTGCCGATCCTCCACAGTCAGGCAACCGCTTCCCATAGGATTAATCCTTCCAAACATACGAGACAAACGCTCTGTGTTGAGGTTCCAAAACAGGGAATGAATCTTTATTGCAAACACATGGACACACATTTCTCTTCAAAACACTTCCCTCCCATCCTTGGGGAACAGGGCGGGTTAAACTGTCCAATGACAATGGGGATACAGGTCATGTGTGTTCAAACTTCTCCTTCAGTAAACAGTCTTAGCAGGAGGGGTTGCTGGAGTGATTCCCCCCCCCCCCTTTCCTCACAGCAAGACACTTAAACATCCCATAATAGGCAGCCAGTCGGTCTACCAGCTCCAATCCACATCATCACAAACAACAACGATAAGGCCTTTGGAAGCTAGTCTGGATTTAATCTACATTACACAGGCATCCAGGTGGATTAATATTACAGACCCATTTTAAAGCAATCCAAGACGTATTCTCAATGTCCATTATTTTCTGTCTCATACTTTCTAAGAACTTCTGGGTTCCACGGGCCCACCTGTTACAGTAGTTTTTTATTTTTGTTATTTTCTTTTTTATTATTTGTTACCATTTTTTTTTTTACAATATTATTTTTTTATCATTTTTTAGGAGCCCTTTTGCGGGGCACACACAGTTTATCGTGCCTCAGTTATGAATGAACAGAGTCAGTGATCGGTACGGCTCACTGTCTCTATTCATTAAGACACAGAAAGGTCCAGTAAATAAAACATTTACCGACCCCTTCCCCGCTCTCCATCCTGACAGCACCCCCGCAGTGCCCATCAGCAGAGGGAGGGGGCAAACCAGTAGAGCTGTGGGATAAAGGGGGGGCCAGGAGAGAGCACAGGGGGGCAGGAGAGCACACAGGTGGGAACCAGAAAGAAGATGGATAGTAGGAGTGGCGGGGCGGCTGCATACAGAGAAACCAATCTCTCCATTTTCTTCCTGCAGCCGCTAAATGCCTGTGGGAGGAAGAAGAGAATAAGCGGGCATTCAAGGGTTGCAGGAGGAAATAGGAAAATAGTTCCTCTGTGTGCAGCCATCCCGCCGCTCCTCCTATCCAGAAGTACGGGGGGGGCAGCATGAGCCCCCTGGAGTTTGGGGCTGGGTCACAATTGTGACCCCTGTAGGTACACCCCTGGCTTCATGCTTTCTTTTGTTGAGCTGCTCCCATCTTAAGTAAGGGAAGATAATTCATGTAGCATTTATTTCCTGGAATCCATCTTTCCTAAGGGATCCATTTTCCCTCCTCCACATGAAATAAAAAATGCCATGAAGACTTATAGGATGTTTGAAGTTTTAGCTTTGTTCTGGAAAGGCGAAAATAAATAAATATAATATACTTTCATATCTCCTTCCTAAGGCTAGCAGCCATGGATTAAAAATACTTAGTGTTGATTTACAGCATTTAGTTCTGCTTTAAGAACAGTTCTTCCATTGATTATACTGCCTGTAACACACTTTGTAAATGAGGGAAAGTCTGTGATTGGTCACAATGATCACATGGTACAAGACCCTGTACCCTGCCCTTTGATCTACTGTGCCCAATTTACCATGCAATCAGAAGGGTGTTTTATTGCACCCCCCCCCCCCGAATCTAGGAAGTTCCCACCCAGTCACTGTATTAAAGTTCTTTCCTCGGGAGACCATTGTAGGAGGAGTTTCAGCAATTCCATCTGGATGATACAAAATCATGGATTGATTTTGGCATATCCTCTCTTGGAACCAGTGTTTGATTATTTTATATTACTGGGATGGTGGAAGGAGGACCTGTTGGAAATAGGTCAGTGTCCAGAATCACAGCCAGGCTGCACACATGGTCCGAGAACATAAGGTTTGTACAGTATCTAAGCAAACATTATATTACATTAATATAGTAAAGCAGTTTTTATATGTTGGAAATGCAAAGTCCAATTGTAGTTTTACACTGAGAGTGCAATTACATTTTTTTTTGCATGTGTTACTTTTTCTTGTATTGAAATCAGCTGTAGTGAATGTCAGCATGTTTCCTAAAGCCTAAATGCATAGCTCCCAACTGTCCCTGATTCTGAGGGACTATCTTTGATTTGGAACAAAGTCCCTCAGTCCCCATTTCCTCCTCGTTTGTCCCAAATTTTAGTCTGATCTCTATAGTTGTATATAAAATGCACTATTTATCTTTCTAAAATAGTTTCCCAGCGCTAATCCTTTCATCCGATAGCTAAATTACTGCATTTGCAAATGTCAAAAGCCAGTATGAAGGAATAAAAAAAAGCACTTGTGGGTTTAACTAATTTTTTTTTGTATAATTCTCCTTTAAAGGGGTGTGGCAGGGTGTGTCCTATGCCTACATACTTTTGCTAATAGGTGTCCCTTGTTCCCATCTCAAAAAGTTGGAAGGTATGCAAATGTAGTTTTATTTAAAGCTGAACTTCAGTAATTTTTGAGATACAGCACCAGTCAAATGAATCACCTCTAATTAAGAGTATATTATGTCCTGCTTGTAGGCAGATGCTAAGCTCTAGAGCAGCAGAAGTGAGGCGGCTGGTGCTCAAAATTTTTGAGGGGGCGCAAAAAAACTGGAAAAAAAAGAAAAAACATCAATTGCCGCCACTGTGCCCATTAAACGCAGCCACTGTGCCCAAATGCAGCCAGTTTCCCCTCAAATGCAGCCAGTTTGTCCCCAAATGCACCCAGTCTGTCCCCAAATGCAGCCAGTTTCCCCCCAAATACTGCCAGTTTGTCCCCAAATACAGCCAGTTTGTCCCCAAATACAGCCAGTTTGTCCCCAAATACAGCCAGTTTCCCCCCAAATGCAGCCAGTTTGTCCCCAAATGCAGCCAATTTGTCCCCAGCCCGGCACGTACCTTCCACGGGTCAGCGCCGTCCTCCACGCTCCCTCATGTCTTCTTCCGTCCTCAATGTAGCTTCAGCCAATCAGGTTACCAGTAACCAGATCCGGTGAACCTGATTGGCTGAGACGCGTGTCAGTGTTAACCAGGGAACGCACAGCCCGTGCGTCCCCTGGTTAACTATTTGGAAGCCAATTACAGCCCACAGGCTGTAATCGGGAAGCCTATCAGAGCCGCTGGTTCTGATAGACACTTCCAAAAACCAACCAACTGCTGTTATTCAGATGGCCGGTGCTCGCCAGGGGGCCGGCCATCTGAATAGTGGACGGCAGTGGCGCCAATACATACATTCATGCAATGCATGAATGTATGTATTGTTGACTTATGTGACGGTCCAGGGGAGAGAGGGGGCGGCGCTCCTGCGCACACTATGGATGCATCGCCACTGATAAGCAGAGGATCAGTGGACAGATCCCCTGCTGATAAAAACGGAGTCCATCCAGTGTGAAGGGGGTCAGGCCACTGCTGTTGCTTACTTCTGCTGCTAGGGAAGCCTCAGTACAGGACTCCCTGTGGCTTAGTGGAGCCTTGTGTTCTGATTGAAAACTGAGTTCTCCCAAGATTAGGGGTGGCCATCTTAGACACAGGGAGGCTTTATTGCAGTTTAGTGCAGGCAAAGGCCCCTGATATTGTCTGATCCCTGTGCATGCAAATTCCACCCACATGCTGTCCACTGGTTACTGTACAAATCCTCCTTTCAGTGAAGCTGGATATCACATACAGTGGCAATCTCTCGGTACTGTGGGAATGAAGACCTCTGGCTTCAACAGTGAAGATACCCTGTCATTCACTCTCCTTTTCCTCTCCTCTAGTCCATTCAGAAAACTCTATGTATTTAGAATTTGAATGGACAAGGTAAGATCCTGTCACCCCCCCCCCCCCCATTCACAGAATGCTTTACATTTTGTGAAAGGAATACAAGTTTTAGGAATTGGAGAAAAGGAAGATAGGCATGGGAGGGTGAATGATGGGATCCTTCGTTTTCACCGTTGCTGCCTCTCCATCATTGCAGTACCAAAAGATCACTATTGTGTACAGGATCCGGATTCACTGAAATAAGAATTATACAGCAACCAGCATAGGATACTCATCATTAGAGGTACAATATTTGACTAGTAAATAAATTGGGTGTCAAAAACATGCTAAAATATAGAAGCACAGTTTGCAAGGTTGATCTATACCCCTAGGTCAAAATTACAACCTCTGCTAACTAGGGTTTTGCAGCTGCATTGCAATGTTGTTCATACATCAGTGAATTGGTTTTCATAAAAAGTTCATAAACCTCTTTAAAACTGTGCAGGATCTTCACATTGTAAACTTTCACTGCTGTGAAACATTATTCAGTCATTCTACTAAGTAAAAAGCTTTCCCTAAGCAGTTTGCTGATCTTGCAACATGATGTCATGCCGTGTCTCCTCATGTACAGCAGGTGGCAGCATTGTGACTTTTGAGGACCACTTTTTTTTTTAATGTGAATTCCCCTAGATAGGAATCCCCTCCTTCTACCTATAAAACAGCTGCTGAGATGTCTGTTACTCAGTTTGGGGCATGCAGCATCCACTGCTGAGTCTTCAGGAAACACAAGAGTGCGAGACAAGTGTATTCCCTATTATTACTACTGGAATTTAGAGCTGCCAAAGAAATCCTGGGATTTGCAGCCCTACTGGAATATTATTAAGATAATTTAAAGAAATTGCTATTTGAAGCTTCATCACAGAGCCTGTGACACAAAGATCTTATACAGAGTCTTACCCTTATACTCTGTTAAAGCAGGACCCTAATTATGTTTGGAAGTCTGGGAGCACCCACTGTGACCAAAGTCATAGGATGTATCATCTATTTGCAGATCATGTCCACATATGGTAAATTATTTGTATTTTAGTGGAAATTATTCATGTTATTATTATTATTATTATTAATATTTGTTATATATTCTCTTTGCTATTCAGACCTGCGGTCTTACTACTGAGACAGGTATTTTAAAAGACATAGAGGTCATGATTTTAATATTATTGTTGGCATGCCTCCATTGTCTTTATATATTCAATTTTCATTTTCAAATTTGAATATTTTGTAGTAATATAATGCTCTGGCTAAATTGTGTTCAATGTCTATCTGTACAATTCATTGATTCTGTTCTACATATCAAAATTCCAATATTATTTGATAAAAGAACAGTACATTGGAAGCTCACCTCTATTGTCTTTATATATTAAATTTTTATTTACAAATTTTAATATATTGTATATAACGGTTTGGCTAAACTCTCTGTTTGTGCTATTCATTGATGCTATTGTACAAATCATGATCTCAGTATTATTTGATAGGAGAACAATACATTGGTGGCAGACCTCTGTTGTCCATATTGTCTTGTTTCTGAACATCCTCATTCATATATAAGAATCCTTTAAGATGAAATAACACCCAGATTGTTGTATAAATGATTTCTGTAGAATGTAATGTCTTTTTTTAGAATAATGGAAGAACTAAGGTATAATTCTAACCTTTTGTATTCCATTGTCAGAATGGCAGATTGTTGTCATGCTCTTTGCATGTGACAGACGAGGTGGCGTGTGTACTAACTAGCTTATTATGTCTTCCACAGCCCATACCAAAGACATCACCCTTACAGAGCCTAAATCTATAATCAAAGCCGAGATCGGAGACGAGCTTCTTATCACATGTCTAGGCACCAAATGCCAGAACCCGGTCTTCACCTGGGCTTCCCTGTCTGACAATCCGCTAAGTGGTACAGTTGCCAATGATGGACAAATATCTGTCCTGACTATGAAGATCAGCAGCAAGAACCTTGACATGTATGATTCCTATCGGTGTACCGTGAGTTGTGATAATCCTCCTGCAGAAAAGGGCTTCAAGGTCATAGCCTACTGTAAGTATTGAATACAAACTCAAAGTGATGTTAAGCTCTGGTTTTAAAAAATAAATTATATTCAACTATATATTCTTATTGCAAAACCATACATTTTATTGCTCTCAACCTCCTTCAAATGTGTTGCTTCTGTGATCCAACTTCCTATGAGAGGATGGCTACATTCGTTCTCTTGCTGTATGTAGGAATGTAGCCACCCTCTCTTTTCTTGCTCCCAAGATGGACTAAGGTCTAAGGCAGTGGTCATCAACCCTGTCCTCAGGGCCCACTAAAGCCCCATACACACGGTCGGACTTTTGCCCAACAAAATTTCGTTTTAAGCAAGTTGGACCAACAATCCGACCGTGTGTACGCTCCATCGGACAAACTTTTTTTCGTTTGGTTTTGTTTTCATCGGACAAAAGTTGGGTCTGCAAACGGACAAACTTTTGCCCAACAAAAGTCCGATGGAGCAAAGTCCTACCGTGTGTACAGAAAACCATAGGACTTTTGTCCGATGGACAAAACAACTAATGTTAAAATCAACCAACAATAGCAGAAGTTGACCAAAGGGTGGCGGTAAAGAGCAGAAAAGAGCAGGAAAACCATGTGATGTTGCAAAAAGTTTTGGGAAAGTTTGCAGAAAAGTCCTGTGGTGTGTCTGCTATGGGTGTGCCCGGCCAACTCAGTTCGGACAAAAATCCACGGAAAAGTCCGATGGAAGTCCGACCGTGTGTACGAGGCTTTACAGGCCAGGTTTTATGTTTTACCTTGGGGAGATGCAGACTAGAATACTGCTAACACTGGGCAGCAAATGATATCACCTGTGATGTATTTCAGTTATCTTGCAAACCTGGCCTGTTAGTGGGCCCTGAGGACACGGTTGATGACCACTGGTCTAGGTCAGTGTTTCTCAACGCAAGTCATCAAGACGCACCAACAGGTCGTGTTTTCAGGCTTTCCATTATTTTGCACAGGTGATTTGATCAGTTTCACTGCCTTAGTAATTACCACAGCTGTTTCATTTGAGGGAAATACTAAAAACATGACCTGTTGGTGCGGATTGAGGACTGGAATTGAGAAACGCTGATCTAGGGAATATGAAATTTGTAGCGTGCATAGAGCAGTACACATGACCACAACTAATGTGCATAGAGGTGGGGGGAATGATAGGTTCGGGTACAGGGCCATTAAGTAGTTGATGTGCATGAAACTGATTATTTTTAGAGAGAAAAGATAATGTTTAGTATTACTTTAATAAAATCATTGCAAATACACAAATACTTATGTTTGAATGACTTACAGATAGAAGACACTTTTAAAATATTCCACAATGACAAAAATGTAAAAGACTATGTGAAAGTAGTGGCATTTGCTTCAAAACCCCTCAAAACCTTTAGCTATCAGCAACCGTTCTGCATATTAGTCATCTTCATATATGACTTGCTTTAAAGAGAACGGCAGGCGTGAACCTGAAGCTGGAGATCTCCTTTAAAACATTATAGCAGAAGTATTCATGTGGAAACATCTGTCTTTAACGGTCAGTGCTCTTCCTGCACAATGTGTGTTCAATTGTAGGTGCGAGTGCAATGCTTGAATTAACCGCCAGTAACGGTATTGGGTGTGGTTCTAACAGTCATCGCATTGTGTAACTTCTCCTATGTAAAATCTAAACCCATGATGCCTATGCCTTGCTTAGGAGTGATATGAGCTCAGTCTGTTCAGCCCTGACAGTATATCATGTGTCTGCAAAATATTTTAAAGCCATATTCATGGTTAAATTATTATCATATTAAATCTACATACCACGTCTTAGGTGTTTTTAAAATGTGCATAGCACAGAGTTACGTTAAACTGCAGGAAAGTAATACTGAAACTTGTGAAAAAAGATAATAACACAGCACAATCAAACCCAAAAACTGCTAAAAGTGCTGGTGTGCATCAATACATGGGCAAAAAATGATCAACCAACTGTAAATGGTATAAATTGAGCAAGCATGTAACCAGTGAAAGTTTTTGGGTTTGATTGCGCTGTGTTATCTTCTTTCACCTTTTTTGACTCTTGTCATGAACAGCAGCATCGAGCTTACCACTATTTGTTAGTTTTTGCAGCCCGTCTGATTTACTGTTTGAATAATGAAACATATTGCACCAATCAGCTGTCAGTTTTTTCTTAACCTGCGCTGGAAAATTGACAATTCTGAATGCTATAAGCAACAGCTATACTTTTTTTGCTCAGATTTTTATAGATAAGGCTTTTAGCGCGTAGCTTTACCTGACAGATGTTCTTTGCTTACTTGAGTCTAACTAATGCAATGAATGTCTTATTGCAGCATTTCCTAAACCCATCCTGACCATCTCATCTCTTACGGTTGGAGAACAGTCACGTATCACCTGTACCATTCCTGATGCCTATCCATTTTACATGGTTGATGCTCGGATCTTGATTGGAGAGATGACTGTGGCTGAGTATGAGGTCCCAGATGAAGATTTAGAAGAGCATGTACTGCAAAATATCAGCCTGTCTCATAATTTAATGCTGACTGATAAAAATGAGGCACAGGAGATTAAATGTGAAGCTGAACTACAATTTCGGGAAAACGAAATTGACCCTATATCTTGGGATACATCTATACAACTCAACCTTCTATGTGAGTAACCCAGGGGCATCTTTCTGAACATGTATAAGGAGTGTATATTATTTTTACAAGTAATTATATAGCACTGTCAGTTTATGTTGTTTATGTGTTATTACATATAAATTGCACATTCACAGTCCCTGCCCTCAAGGAGCTTACAATCTAAGGTCCCTAACTCATATTCATACATACATTTACTAGGGCAAATTTAGACATTATCCAATTAACCTACCAGCATGCCTTTGGAGTGTGGGAGGAAACTGGAAGCCCCGCAGGAAGCCCACGCAAGCACAGGGAGAACACTCAAACTCCATGCAGGTAGTGCCCTGGGTTGGGATTTGAACCAATGACCCTAGTGCTGCTAGGTGGAAGTGCTAACCACTAAGCCACTGTGCTGCCCCCTATAAGTATTATTTGTGAGCTATAAAGCCCAATACCAGGCACCTAAAACATTATTCCTTACAGTGGGGCTGTACCTTCCCTGCAAGAGTTTAGATCTATGGGAACAATAAAAGAAGATTTACTTACCTAATCCTCAACACGTTCTCGCTGCTAGACCAGTCAAAGCAGCATCTTCTCCCCCATGCTCCATGGTTCTAGAGTCCTAACACCATCAAGACCAATGTAGGGGCTATAGCCCCATATTGAACGTGTTGACAATGATGCACAGTCCCCTGCCAGAGTGTAGGAGCACCATCTGACAGAGGATCGGGTAAGCAAGAGTGTTTCTACTTTCCTTTCAAATCATTTTCAAATTCTGCAATATCCACTGGCCAGCATAGAGGAACATGCTTACCTAAAAGGATGCCAGGGAGGTGTTCTTTCACTTGGGGTCATCCCTTGTCAGCACTTGCTTTGAGTGCATCTGAATGGGTAGCTAGAAAGAGGGATATGGAGAGAATGGAATGAACTGTAGAAACAGGCATTAAGGAAATGAATGCAGATGGGGTTTCCTGGAACGATTTGAGGGTATTTATGTTGACTAAAGGTACACAGAGTTTTAAAGCAACAGAATGACACAATTGAAACTTGAAGCATATATATATTTTTTTACTTTTTAAAAGGAAACTAAACCTGCACTTACAAAAACCTGGGAATTAGTGAAGAGTGTAAAATGTGCTGACCTCTAGGTCCCTATAGCCAGGTCTCGAACCTGTCACAGTGTAATCTACTTCCACCTTCTGAGTCTTCTTTGGATGTCAGTTGTTGGCTTGACAATAAGGAGATGATGACAAAAGTTGTGAACTAAAGCGCACCAAAACGTACAAAAGGCAGCTCCAGAGGGGACTGTGAACAGAGACATGTAGTTTAAATACTCCCATCCAATCCTATGTTTGTGTTAGGCCCCTTTCACACGTGCCGACTGTATGTCCACTTTTTCATCCATCCGTTTACGGTTGAAAAAGGGACATACATTGGTCCCTTTGAGATCGCGGGTGTCGGCGGATGAACATCCGCTGACACCTGATCTCCTCCGTCTCCGCAATCCCCCGATTCTGCAGACGGAGGAAAATCCTATTTTTCTATCCGTCTGCAGAGCGTATCGGGTGAACACGGACAGACGGTCCGTGTTCATCTGATCCCCCCATAGGGGAGAGCGGAGATCTGACAGAGCTGTCCCTGCACAGTTTGTGGGGACCGCCCAGTCATCCGCCGGCTCAGCGGGGATCAGCGGAGCGATGCCCGCTGAGCAAGCGGAGGTTCACGGATCCGTCCCGTGTGAAAGGGGCCTAACTGAACTTAGAGTTGTCCTTTTCAGGCTTGTAACAGTATTTCACAATCTTACACCACTATTTTACATTTTTTTCTTTTTCTCAGATCCTCCAGGAAAACCAACTATCACAGTTTTCCCTGACACAAATGTAAACAAAGCAGAAAACATCTCCCTGACTTGTACATTTGAAAGTAGATCCCCAGCTAGTGTGCAGTGGGTGAAAGTGGATAAGGACAATGAACTGGTGATGAGCATTGATGACCAGGAAACTCTGACAATTCTGAATGCAGAGCCAGAAGATAGCGGGATGTACATCTGCCGTGTACAAAACAATGTAGGAAAAACATCTTCCCAAGTGCAGATCACTGTACAAGGTAAGACAGGAACTGAAAATATAACTGCTTGTAACTCAGCTAATGTTCCTACTGCTTTGTGATAGGTCGGATTTTGTGTGGGCTCAATAGACCAGAGCCTACCAGTAAGGCACCATTCACACCTAGGTGTTCTGGATTGACCTAGGCGACCATGTCTTTATGGGCCTTGCTTTGTGCACTGGTGTGCAGTCATGTTGGAACAGGAAGTCACGTTCTAAACTGTTCCCACAAAGTTGGGAGCATGAAATTGTCCAAAATCTCTTGGTATGCTGATGCCTTAAGAGTATCCTTCACTGGAACTGAGGAGCCAAGCCCAGCCCCTGAAAAACAACCCCACACCATAATCCCCCCTCCACCAAATGATTTGGACCAGTGAAAAAAGCAAGGTCCATAAAGACATGGATGAGTGAGTTTGGGGTGGAGGAACTTGACTAGCCTGCACAGAGTCCTGACCTCAACCTGATAGAACACCTTTGGGATGAATTAGAGCAGAGACTGCAAGCCAGGCCTTTTCGTCCACACCAGTGCTTGATCTCACAAATACGCTTCTGGGAAAATGGTCAAACATTCCCATAGACACACTCCTAAACCTTGTGGACGGCCTTCCCAGAAGAGTTGAAGCTGTTATCGCTGCAAAGGGGGGCCAACTCAATATTGAACCCTACGGACTAAGACTGGGATGCCATTAAAGTTCATGTGTGTGAAAAGGCCGGTGTCCCAATACTTTTGATAATATAGTGTACTTTAAAGCAGTCTTGTTAGATCATTAAAGTGGTTCTAAAGACTTAAGTTTTTTTTTACCTTAATGCATTCTCTGCATTAAGGTAAAAAAAAAATTATGTTATTAGGATCCCCCCATCCCCCTTTTATACTTACCTGAGCCCAATCTTGATCCAGCACTGTGCATAGGAGCAGTGGCTCTCTCCACTCTCTTCCTCCGCACAGGGCAGATTGGTTGCAGCAGGAGCCATTGGCTCCTGTTACTATCAATCAAATCCTGTGAAGAGGGAGTGGGGGCTAGGGTATAGCCCAGCTGTCTATGTATATTGGAGCAGGCAGCAGGGCTTAGAAGCGAACCTCTTTACCACATTAGCAAGCAGCTTGCTGTGGAAGGGGGTACTTGGCAAGGGGTAGGAGCCAGGAGCATTGGCACGGGACCCCAGAAGAGGAGGATCGGGGCTGCTCTGTGAAAAACCATTCCACAGAGCAGGTAAGTATAACATTTTTGATATTTATAAAAAAACAAAAAAACAATTAAGAGTAATTTTAATGCTTTGTATGCACTGGCATCTGAAAACAAAAGGGTTTCTTTCACTATTACTTGCTCCTATAACACTTATGCCACGTACACACGATCATTTTTCCCGTCGGGAAAAATAAAATAAAAATTTTAACAAGAAAAACGACCGTGTGTGGGCTTTTTGTCATTTTTCCAGACGGGAAAAACGGCATTAATCACGACGAGAAAAATTAGAACATGCTCTAATTTTTCTCGTCGTGATTCCCGTCATTTTTTTCCGCGGCAGTTTTCCCATAGGGAAACACTGCCACGGAGCCCACACACGGTCGTTTTTATCGACCAAGAAAAAAAATGTCGGGAAAAACGGCCGTGTGTAGGGAATACAAGCCGTTCCCTCGTTTTTCCCGTCGATTTTCTCTACGGTGTTTTCACCGTCGAGAAAATTGATCGTGTGTACGCGGCATTAGTAGCTTTCACCCTGCCACTTGCTATGGTTAGCACAACAACCAACATCAGTCAACGTATTGTGAAATTGGTCCTATTGGTGCATTTGCTGAGTTAAGATGATATTTTGCAATACGGCTGATTTACTAAAGGCAAATAGAATGCTCACTTTGCAAGGGAATCTGTCCCAGAGCTTAGTGAATAAAGTGAAGCTCTACTGACTTGCATCATCCAATCATGTGCAAGCAGAAACACTATTTTTTTTTTTTCTGGCACGTGATTGGCTATTCTTTCCCCTCACATTTCATTCACTAAGCTCTGGGGCAAAGTGCGACTTCCCTTGCCAAGTGAACAACCTTTTTTGCCTTTAGTAATTTGACCCCAAAGATTCACAATAATGACTTACAAGTTCAAGTCTTCTGTTTTGCACAATGCAAGAGAGCTGGAAAGGAAAGAAATGTGCAGTATAAAAGTAAATGTATAATTTGTGAAAACGCTGGCATATGCTATGTCTTCTAGAAATGTTGTCTACCTTTTTTCAAACCACTTAAGTATAACAATACATATGTTTTCTAGCTCTTCCAGAAAAACCTAAGTTGACCATATATCCTACAACCAAAGTGCAAATTGGACAGTCTGTCACAATTGAATGCCTAGCTAATGGAAATAATGTGCATGTGACCTTGTGGAAGGTATTAAAAGATGCAGATACTCCCCTTCTAGAAGCAAATGGAAAATTAGTCATAAATGAGGCGGACCCAATAGACACCGCCATATACAAGTGCACAGCTGAAAATTATTATGGAGTTAGTGAAGCATCAGAATCACTCACAGTGGAATGTAAGTATGATTTATTGATACATAGAAAACATATTTTCATGTAATCATCAATATGTGTTTAGCTGCTTGGGGTCCCATTTTGGACCATTTCATAGCACATTACTGCAACACATAAGAGACAACCGGCACTTTTTATTGTAACAGAAGGGTGCTATGCTTGGCTCTAGTAAAAGTTTAAACTGCCTAAACAGGGCTGGGTCTAAATATTTGCTTTGGTTGTTAATATTCAAATTATCTGACTAATTACATCTGTTCATTCAGTTAAATTCATAACTGTCCAGTCATCTATGTCTTAAATTTCATACTATTCAGACTTATCTAGCATTAGACATTAGTGTTTTTAAAATTACAGTCTCCATAGGTATGCATTTCTCAAAAGACTCCAGCGACACACATTACATCGAATGAAGTCATTCTTACAGGAAAATTACTGTTCACTTTGCCATTCCCCTGAATAAAATCAGATTCATAATATAATTTAAACATATGAATGTTATAATTTATCGCCCTAATACAGAACTTTGTGTTGTCCACATACAATATTGTGTTCCACCATCAAGACTGTAAAGTACTTTAATCCTTCAAAGTAGTTCTCCTAGTTCAGCGGTCTCCAAACTGTGACCCGGTGGCCGGATGTGGCCCTTTGCTTGCCTTTTTTCGGCCCTATTCCTCCCATCATCACCAACGAAAGGGCACAATTACTCCTACTAACATCGACGATGTGGCAGAATTCCTTCTATTGACACCAACGATGGGGCACTATTCTTCCCACTGACACCAACAATGAGGCACTGTTCCTCCCACAGACACCAACGATAGGGCAGAATTCCTTCCATCGGCACCAATGATAGGGCACTATTCCTTCCACTGACACCAAAGATGGGGCACTAGTCTTCCCACTGACACCATAGATAGAGCATTGTTTACCCCAACTTGACGCTAGGACCTTTTCTACTCCCACTGGCCCTAGTCCAGCCCTCCTAAAGTCTGAAGGTCAGTAAACCGGCCCTTTGTCTAGAAAGTTTGGAGATCCCTGTCCTAGTTGATAACAGCAATAGACAATGACAGTCTAAAGGTCCATCTGGTGAAGTGAAGGTAACAACGATATTGTATGCGGGCAACACTGAGGACTGTGTCAAGGATACTTGTGCTCAAAGATTATTGTGCAGTATGGCTGTCAACCAGTTTAGTGTGTCCTTGGGAGAATTATGCTATCTTAACTCTGCCTCATTGTGTGTAGCTGAGTTTGTAATTCAGTTAAACTATAAAATGTTTTACAGTTTTATATAAATGATGTTTTAAACATTTATTTTAGGGAAATATAAAACATTGTTTATTCATCTCTTTTTTTTTTTTTTTCAGATCCTCCAATTGACACTGTATTTACTTCTTCTGACGAGGAAGTGAATGAAGGAGATGAAGTCACTTTGACATGTGCTTCAAAGGGAGTCCCTGAACCCAGCTTTTTACTGTATCATTTGTTGCCATCGGGGGATAGAGATCTGCTTTCTGAAGGTCCAGTGGTCACATTGACAAATGTGACCAGTGGGGTTTATCAATGTGAAGCCATAAACTCGCTGGGCAGCAAGAAAGAGAAACTGGAGCTTAGAGTACAATGTGAGTAGTGGCAGTAGTAATCCCAATCACCATCCAGACTAACCTTAATTTAGGTCAATGTACTTTTTACTGATTCCTTATATGCAATAGAGAATTAGGCAAATGTGTTTTGAACACCTTATGCATGAGATAGCACAGTGATTTAGTGGGGAGCACTGGGGTCCTATGTTTACATTTCAACCAGGACACTACCTGAATGGAGTTTGCCACTTTGCGTTGATGCAAGTTTGCTCACCTAAAAGAGCATCAAACCTTAAAAAGGTAATGGGGCATTTTCCAATTGTCTTATTTACATATGACACAGTAAATTCTACATGCTCTTCACATACAGCCAAACAAGATCGTGCCTTTTTTAAATACAAAAAAACCATTCCAAGATGCGCGTAGAACCCTTTTTACCTGAGTACTATGTGTAAAGACTAAAACCATGCTTGACTATACAGACAAATTGCTTCCCAACAGTCTTCTGTGTTAACATGTATTTTCTGTTTTTTACAGTTCCACCTAGAAATACATTTCTAAACATTATGCCATCCTTGGTAACAAGAGAGGGAGAGAGTATACACTTCAGGTGCACATCGGAAGCTTATCCTGCCCCCAGACTGGTGTTGAAGAAAGAGACAGAGACAGGCTTGACTGAGTTGGAAGCTAAGAACGGGCAGTATAGCATTACACATGTGACAGAAGAGCATGCAGGAAGATATATTTGTGAGTCCTCAAATGTGGTGGGAAAGCAAGAAGCCAAAGCTACTGTAACCGTGCAAGGTGGGTCCCATACACAATATGTTGCTGCTGTATCTGTATTGTAGCTTACTTAAAGATTACGTAAACCCTAACAATAAACTTCTCTTATTTGGTCCCTTTTGGTCTGTTAAAAATAATATCTGTAATACAGTATCTGTTTGAAAAGTAAAAAAAAAAATACTTGTTGATCCTGACAGAAATCCAGTGAGCTCCTAACTTTCTGTATTAAGCTGTCAATGCTGCTCCAAATTCTCAAACATTGCTATCAGCCCTGCCCAGTTCTTTCCAAACTACCAAACACCTCCCAACATATGCTGTGTAGATGAATAACGGAGGATGTGTTGCGCAGTCCAAACATACTTATCATCCTAGAGTAAGAAATACCATTGTAGGACAGAAAGTGGGTTATTGGGAGAGTCAGAAGAAAAAAGCCTGAAAAAAAAAAAGAAAATGAATGCAGATGCCACATCTGAGAACGGCAAGCTACAATATATTACATTTTTGGGGAGCTTTGAAGTTGAACTCCAGGAAAAATCTAAATACATACATGAAATACATAAATAGAAGATGTTTGGCTGCCAAAGGATTTGTATTTCTATCCATTTAGCCCTGAGATTTAAACAACCACACAGAACAGCCAGGAGGATCACACCACTTTTTCTGTTACAATTAAGGAATATATTGTTCACACCTCTCTGCTCCAAACTTTTGAACAGAGTGTAAAGGGCAGCACCAAAAAAAAAAAAAAAGTTATTCTTATAAGATTTTTTGCATACAGCTCACCTGATTTATGACAATTTCCTTTTCCAGTCTGAGCGCTGTAATACAGTGGATGAAAAAAAGATTTGACATCAGGCTAGTAGCGTTAGAAAAAATAACCGTAACAATCTTTAATGGAATATGGAGCTGCACTTTATGTGATTTATATTCTCCTTGAGTTTAGCTTTACCCATATTTACAGTAACATCCACTAACCAGTGCCTAACATGCAAGGCTACACTTTCAACTATACAGAGTCTTCTGTTTTTTAACGTGTATTTTTTTTTCTTCTTACAGTTCCACCCAAGAATACAAATATAACCATCACACCCTCATCAGAGGTTAAAGAGGGAGACTTCATAGACATCATATGTGTTTCAGAAGCTTCTCCTGCTCCCAGACTTTCTCTGAAGGTGAGGACAGAAGATGGTGTGAGAGAGCTGGTATCGGAGGGTGGACGGTACCAAATTGCACATGCTGGCATGAAACACAGTGGGACATACATGTGTGAATCTACAAATATCGCAGGACAGCAACAAGTGGAGACCACACTGACCATACAAGGTGAAGAAAAAAAGCAAACATTATAAGGACGTATTCAATAAATCATAACAAATACAAATAAAATAATATAAGTAAAGTTATAAGATTCCAAGTGTAGCAGCCAAACCAATGAGATTTTATATTAGTGAAGGCAGATGATGGAAAGATGACCTATAAGGTTTTTGTGGTTAATTGCACTTTGTATATTGTTCTTTGTAGATACAGCATAAGGGCCCTTGCACACTGAGCCACTCTGCTCCTTTCAGTAAGGGATCCGTGAAAGAGCTGGACAGGACAGATGTCAGTTTTTTTGACATTTAGGCCTGTTCAGTTTGTGTCTGCATTTACAGAGCGGGCATGGGTGGACCCATCAAAGCTCTATGGGCGGCTGTATGTAAACGCACTTGTGTCTGTTTATATCAGGTTACCTCTGATCCATCACATTTAGGTCTGGAAAAACAGAAAAGGATGGACTCGGAGGTAGTGTATTCGTACATCAGCCTGCCCATAGAGCTGCATGGAGCTTCCAATCAGGTCCGCCTAAAAAACGGAAAGGTGGACCTTATAGGAAAGCCTGTGTAAAAGGGCCCTTAGACAATGAAGACAATACGCTCAAGTATTGTAAGCTTTTAAAGATGGCATGTAGCATTCAGTAACCAGTGTTTACCAGGTGAGGCTACACTTTTAATTTTAAAGAGTCTTCTGTTTTTAAGGTGTCTTTTCTTTTCCTTACAGTTCCGCCCAAAAAAACAGTTCTAACCATCAGCCCATCACCGGTATTGAAGGAGGGTGAGAGTGGACACATCAGGTGCATATCAGAAGCTTTTCCTGCCCCCAGATTGGTGCTGAAGAAGCAGACAGAGGCAGGTCCGATTGAGCTAGAAGTGGAAAGTGGGGAGTACAGCTTTACACATGTTGCAGTGGAGCATGCAGGCACCTATATATGTGAATCAACAAATGTGGCTGGGCAGCAAATAGCTGAGACCACAATGACTGTACAAGGTGAGAACTGAACATGTATCATGTATATGCATCCTTTGTTTAGATCTTGTGTCTTGTCTGTTCTGGTATTTGCAACACTGAACAAAAACTAAGACCAAAAATTAGGTCCAACAAAAGGAAGTGGCCATTCTGGAAGCTGCCCTTGCCTAGCTTAGCAATGTGTTTTTGCTCCTCCTAATTTATTGTGTTTGTTACGCTAACAGTATTTTATATTTGATTTTTTTTTATAATTCAACAGCTCCACCCAAAAACACTTTTATATCAATCACTCCATCTTCAGTGGTGAAAGAGGGGGATGATGTACAAATCCAGTGTATATCTGAAGCATATCCTTCCCCGTGGCTTGTCCTCATGGTGAAGACAGAACATGGCCTCATTAGCCGGTTGGAATCTGAGGATGGACGGTACAATATCACAAAAGCAGAAGAGAAGAACACGGGAACATACATCTGTGAATCTACAAATGTGTTTGGACAGCAAACAGCAGAGGCCGTGTTAACTATACAAAGTGAGTACCATGCAATCAGTGAAAAATTCTAACATTTATGATATGTTATGATAACTTATATACTAACCCAAAAACAGTTTGACATAGAATTTCAAAGGTAAACACCACCCGAAAAATTATTTTAAATGATGAGTGGAAGCTGGAGGTTGAATTACCCACCCACAAAATGATTAGGTGTATTGTAAATAGTTTATAAATCCAGGTGTAGAGATCCTGGATATATGCAGTATAAAGGCTGGTAGGTAATTCAACTCAGCATCTACCCATGTTTGAAATGATAGTTATGGATGGACTGAATCTTTATGGTTGTAGGGTAAATTATACAACACTCTAAGATATAACCTTGTGCATAATTAACCTCACAATTTTCTTCCAGTTCCACCACGAAACACCACAGTTGTGACTCCATCACAGAACATCACAGCAGGTGTTACTGTCACTATCACTTATGACATCATCCCACCTCCAGGTGAGAAGTGCCCTAAAGAGCTTCTTTCATGGCTTCCTTCCTATAAATCTATGCTAAGTGCTTCTAATATACTACTTTGCTGGCTTATTTATAGAATAGAAAGAGAAGAGCCCACACACAGGAAACCATGACTGATTCTAGAAGCTCAATCTGAGAAACTGCTCAGGGAACATCTGCTAGAGTTTTGTTTAATAGCACACGTGTATCTGGATTATGACACGGGAAGCAGTAAGCAGGGTCACAGCTATGGGGAGCTTCATAAGAAGGCATACGTTAGCCTACACTGTGTCATATAATTATAAATGACCAGTTCTCCGACCTTTCTAGAAACATTTTTGCTCTTTGCTTCCGCTTTCTTTCTTTGCTTCAGGCAGTGAGACTTTGTTATATGGTTGCATGTTATATGGTTAGACAAACTCTAAGCAATGGAGGAGCCATTATACTGTTTTTTAATTAGTACTAAAATGTTTACTATTTTGATTCCTCATCACATTCAAATACAAGAAGGATAAGTATTGCATATTGACGTACTATACACTAACCATACAATAATATTTGGACACACTACTTTCTACTTCTAATCTATAACTTTTATGCACTGCTTTAGCTTTTCTGGTCTTAGTAGCCACCAATTTATTAGCACAAATTAGTAAAATTATTTGTCAAATATACTATATGTGTGCTTGCTGGTCAATGGACCTATTTACATATTTTGTGTTTGTTTCTTTCATTTAAAAAGAAAAATGCTTTAATAGAATAAAGCTTAAGTTACAGACTGGCATCCTATTCTGGGACAGTGTGTAGACAACTGCACAGATTCCCATAACGCATATAACTACTGAACCCGACCTCACATTCTGTCTATAGAACCAGCATCTGTTGTTGTGCCAATGAATGCAACCCATTACTCTTTGGCCTTGTTCCTGTCAATCTTTCTTACCATCCCCCATCTTGTCTCTTTTGCAGAGCGACAGCAAAGCCCGAGATTTGACTACGTGCCACCAGCAATCATTGGATCTGTAGTCCTTGTAACAGCTGGTTTTATAGGAATAATTGCTCATCATCTAAAGCAGGCGAAAGTACAAGGATCCTACAGTTTAGTAAAAGCATTGAGGAACAAAGTATGACTTTAGAAAACTGGATTTTTTGGACATCTTTAGATGCAGAGTGAAATTACAATACTGTTGAAAAGGACCACAGTTTGTGGCAGAATAAAAGCGGAATCAGTCAAAAGTTCACAGGTTTTTTTGTGAAATTCAAAGTGCACTTGTGCTGGCCACAACTTTGCCTAAGGATACATAAAATTAACAAGGATGTGGCAACATAATATTTCAATGGACCTATCTTTAAAGAAAGACAAAGACTATAAAAGACAATTATTTAAGAGAGAAAGTATCTCTCAACTGAGACTGAATGGAGCCAACTTGTTAAAAATCACTGTTTGCACTTCGTTTTTTCTATCCTGTATATATTTTGTGTATGTGTGTTTTCTATGTTTCTAGAAACTATCTGTATTTAATTTAATATTACTTTGTTTTTGTCCTAACTCTATTTTCACATGTTTGTTTTATGTGGTGGAGATGTGTTACGTGAGTTGAATCTTAATTTGCCTGTTTAACTAGAGAGGACTAGAGAGGCTCCAGCCTTCTTTTGTTGGCATTGAAATGAAAGAGCTGAATATTTGGAAGGATCAAACCCAGAATGGATAGAATGGGTATTATGTCACCGGGGGTGCAAAAGGAAACAATACTGTTATATTTCTAAGCAGAGAAGAAACTACTGTGGATGATTCATCTATTATGCTTGTTTGGTACATAGAAAAGTTCTTTTGAAAAAGCTGAACATTAGGCTAGAGGCGTGCACTGTGAAGTATAGTTTTCTTGAACGGTGGTTCTGAACTACAAGATAACAATTTATAAAGCTTTACAAAAGATTCTGGGTACAGATTAAAGCATATTTTGAATAATTATTGCAATGTCTACTTTACAGTAAATTTTATATAACTCACATTTTTATACGATTGCTCTCGTATATCTATTGTATTAAATATACAGATTTAAAGATTAAAGAAGTGGGACCCTCAGAGATTTTGTGTAGTGTCTCTCTCTTAACAACTGCTGAACTATTCTATATACAATATACTTATGTGTGTGCGTAAATATATATTTAGCGCTACCCCCGTAAGAGCCAGCCGCTTGAGTTTGTTTAGTCTGTTACTCTGCCCTTCAACCCCAAGAATCGTCTCAGCATCTACTGGAACACCTACTGTAGCAATAAGGTTAGTGGAATGCCACAACAAATGACACACAGACACCGTTCAAACTGAATTCAACCTTAAAAATGTACTCACTCCAAGAGGAGAACGTACGTGAGTGTCAGTCAGCTGAATCCTGGGAGAAAGCAACCCAAAAAACCCAGTTGAATCAACTCTAAGCAAATTTGTTAGGTACAGGTAATAATGGCAAGTGAATAATAATTATACTTAGGATAGGCAAAACAATAACAAGGAGTTTTAACAAAGAGATTTCTTATTATTAGAGGTCTAACTGAACTGGCCATCACTAAAAGGGAAGGATGGCCGGCCTACAATAACTCTGATTTCAAGAAGAGATGGAGTAATATAGGTACCAATAGTGTGTCCCCTTTAAGAGCAACAAAAAGACAGTGTTCAGAGTACAAGGCCTTGTAAGTATCTTCACTGGCAGCTGGAGCCGGTGTAAGACAAGGATTACTCAAAATGTAATAAAGAGAGTCATTAGTCAGCATAAAGGATTTAATATGGCAGCAACAGGTCCTCTTTACACTCCTGAAACTACAATGTCCACTGTTCTACTGCGAACCTCAGGAACCTTTGGTGAGCGGGATAGATAGGCACGTGTAGGTATGCGTCTTTGATATCTATTGATGCCAAGAATTCTCCCCCCTGTAGGGTGGAGACCACAGAGCGGATTGACTCCATGCGAAAGGAGCAGATGTTTAGGAACTGATTCAGGTCCTTTAGATCCAAAATAGGCCTGACATCTCCAACCACAAAAAGGTTTGAATAAAACCCTGACCTCTGCTCTTTCAGAGGAACCTCTATGATTACCCCTTGGGACAGCAAGTGATCCAAAGCCCGGAAGAAGGGCTTTCTCTTTACTGGATCTTTGGAGATGTTTGAGCGTAGGAACCGATAAGGCGGGAACTCTTGGAACTCCAGCTTGTACCCTAGGGACACTGTGGAAACTACCCACTTGTCCCGGATTTCCGTCTGCCAGGCCCCTGAAAATCGCAGAAGTCGCCCCCCCCCACTCGGCAGAGCGGGGGCACCCCTTCATAAGGGGGTTTTGGGGTTTTGCTTGGCAGACCTTTGAGCCCAAGGCTTTTTGTGACCCTGGGCTTGGCCCTGGGCCTTACCTTTTGTGTTAGACTGAGGCTGCCGTCGCCACTGCCTGGAGATAGTGGCCTCAGGAGCTGGAGAGAGAGAGAATGTTTGAAAACAGGACGTTTACTCTTTTTTTACCTGGTAAAAGGGTAGTTTTACCACTAGAAATCTTCTGGATGTATTTATCCAGATCCTCTCCAAACTGTTTTTCCCCATGGAAGGGAAAACTGGTTAAAAGCTTTTTACGCGGGGCTTCGGCTTCCCAATGCTTTAACCACAGAATCCTGCGCATATGTACCAGCAGGAGAGTAAGGCGGGATGCCTGTTGAATAGAATCTTTAATGGCATCAACCGCAAAAAATAAGGCCTTAGGCAGGTTCCCCCTTTTCTCAGTTGGATCTTTAAACACCTGAGCATTGTCTACCGGGCAAGTCAGGTTTCTATTCATGCAAGAAATAGCTGCATCTATTGCTGGCAGACTCCATTTCTTGGTAAATTTCTCCTCCATAGGATAAAGAAAGGCAAATTTCTTGGGAGGAGAAAAACGCTTGGCTGGACGTTCCCAGTCAGTATAAATTAGTTTTTCCAGTAAAGGATGTTCCGGGAGGGTACATGCAGCCTGCGGGGATTTTAGTGACCCCAAGGAGGAAACAGGGGACTCAGGTAATTCAGAAGAGGGCAATTTGTACATAGCATGCACAGCTTCCGCATAGCATTTCCCCTGCAACTTGAGAACCTGAGAGGCAGAAAAAGGTTCCACTGATACCCCTGATTCATCCCACTGATCCTGATCCTTATCCCCTGATGGTGTTGCCTCATCGTCATTATCAGACTCATCTGATGGGGGATTTAGAGCAGCTGAAGGGGACCTACCCCGCTTCTTGCTCTTTTGCGAGGATGCTGCGATTAACGCAACGATTTTCACCTCTAAACCATTTAATGCTGCTGCTAGGGTGTCTTCAGTGACATATGCAGGAGCTGTCATATCAGGAGAGGCTGTAAAGCCTGACAGGGGCAATGGGTCATCCTGTGCAGCTGCATCAGGTCTTGCAGGGGAGGATGGCACCAGGCAGGGACGACTAGGACCCACTGATCCAGATGGCAACCCCTTAGTGCCCCTCTTCACTGCCCCTGAACCCCTTCTACGGGAAGGTATAGTCCTAAGCTATAAAGCAGAGGTACTAGCACAGGTGTATCAACTACTGTGCTTAGTCTAGCAAACAAGGTAAATGCTACTAATTTGCACAACCTGATGCTGAGTAGGCGTCTTGGTGTGCCTGAATGATCCAACACACATGGAGTGCTTACGTGCCCCAAAGCTTTTGTGTCCATCCTGCATGCAGCTCTTGGTGTCTAGGGATCTTTAAAAACGTTATTGCCCTGCGCCTGAGCAATGGAGCGTCGTGCCTGCTCGCGTCAACCATGCCCCCCCGCTCATTTCCCCGCCAACCAGGTTTGAAATGCGCACGTGCGTAGGGCGGCTGGCGGTGATGGATGAGAAGGGAAGAGAAAAAGAGACCCCCAACGTGTGCCATGGACCCCGGACTACAAGGGACCCTCTATACTGACATTGTGGCAGAGTCTGCAGCGGAGGAAGTGAGCCGCTCAACGGAACGACTAACACTGAGCTTTCGTTTCCTGGGGAGCATGGTAAGTTGAACACCAGGTATGCTCTTTACTCTCTCCAGTGGCGGAAAAAGGCAAGACATGCAGCTACTCATAGGAGAAAGTCCTTAAGATTTTCTTAGGATTTTCTCACTTATCTTATCCCCCCCCCGCAGGACTGCTGAAGACCAGACAGATCCAATCTTCACCTATCACAGCGGGTAGGGTTCTGGGTCCTATTTAAAGGGACCTCTTCCCTGGGCCTGTAGAAGACTCTGCCAGAAATCTTTGTGCACTTTTAATATGTGCCAAAAGCACTGGATCCCAGAGCCCAGACCTAAAAAGAGAGTCATTACAGGCAAACCTCACTCTTCTGTGAGGCCCGGGTACCATTCACTTCAGCGTTTTTTTGGCTCTTTTGGGTGGATCCAGTTTGCATAGCTCCTTGACCCCCGGAGGGATCTTTGAAACAGAGCTTTCTTCTTAGCACATCTTAACCGTGACTAACACCTTAGACACTGGCGAAAAAACTGAGGTACTCTCCTAATGGGAGGGGTTATATAGAGGGGGACTTGTCTTCATTGGGTGTGCCAGTGTCCAATCACCTGTGGTGAGCTATACAACCCACTATGTAATGATTAAGCCTCTGTGTCCCGTGGTGTACGAACAAGAAAACATTTTTGTTCCTCTCTTTTTCCTATTGTTAGTTAATGCTTGGATTGAATATTCGTGTTCTTCCTTTCTTTCCTTCTTCATCCTAGTTAATTCCTTTTCCGTGAAGATAATTATTTCCACCATGTTGTATCGTAAAGACCAAGACCGGTATCAGTGACTACATGGCAATTTGGGAGCTCTGGTGGTCGATATTAAAGTGATTGTAAAGGCTTGTTTAAAAAAAAAAACATGTTATACTTACCTCCTCTGTGCAGCCTGGATCCTCCTCTTCTTGGGTCCCTCTTCACTGCTCCTAGAATGCATTAAGATAAAAAACCTTCTGCCTTTACAACTCCTTTAACCACTTCCCGCCCAGCCTATAGCAGAATGACGGCCGGGCGGTGGTTCTGTTATCCTGACTGGGCGTCATATGACGTCCAGCAGGATAACATGCCGACGTGCACTCGCAAGGGGCGGGCAGCATGGCGATCGTTGGTGCAGTGTGTCAGTCTGACACACCGCATCTCTGATCATGGTAAGGAGCTTCTGACTGAGGCTCCTTACAAGGTGATGATTACAGCGTAACCAGGAAGTGCCGGTAAACGGTTTTCCTCGGTTCGTGCTGACAGGGAGAGCCGATCGGCAGCTCTCCCTGTCAGAGGGGGGTCTGCGCTGAGAATCAGCACATTGATTATCAGCACAGCCCCCATCAGCGGTGCCCACCACATCTGTAAATCCGTGCCCATCAGCTGCCATTCAGTGCCCACCAAAGTGCCAATCAGTGCCCACCACAGTGCCAATCAGTTGCCATCACAGTGCCAAACAGTGCCCATCAGTAACACCTGTCAGTACCTCATCATCAGTGCTGCCATCTATTAGTGCCCATCAGTGCCACCTGTCAGTGCCAATCAGTGCCCATCAGTGCCGCCTGTCAGTGCCCACTGGTGCCGCCTGTCAGTGCCCATCAGTGCCGCCTTTTCAAAAATTTGGGTGTTTTTTAGTTTGTTTAGCAAAAAATAAAAAACCCAGTGGTGATCAAATACCACCAAAAGAAAGCTCTAGTTGTGGGAAGAAAATTATAAAAATTTAGTTTGGGTACAGTGTTGCATGACTGCACAATTGTCATTCAAATTGCGACAGATCTGAAAGCTGAAAATTGTCCTGCGCAGGAAGGGGCGAAAGGGCCTGGTATTGAAGTGGTTAAGATCCAAGCAAAAGCCTTGTAAATCCTCTTGAAATCTAAGTATTGTAGAATGTCTGTCTTTGATTGCCACCAAACATGCAGTGATATGTGATATGTGATTTCTGCAGAGCGTAACTTTTCCAGGAGCGGTCTCAGCACCTTGTTACTCACTCCGCTCCCCGATGTCTCCCTATATCCACGGCCAATTTCAGCAGGATTCGGCAGGTCTCAGCCTGCCCAGCATTATATGTGGCTGTCTTAGCTCCCGGTGACTCCTGGTGACTGCTGTAGGTGACTGCAGGTGGGCCCTCCAGGCAATATACTCGACCACTTCGGCTTTGAAGCGCTGTGGTGATCTCATTGGCTTCTGCTCGGCTTCTACTCGGTCACTACTCAGCCAGCTTTGGCTCGGGCGGGCTCGGCATTCCCGACAGCATTCGGTGGCGCTCGTGTAGAGCACAAACTCAGCTGGAACGCAGACAATTCCTATACAATCTCCAGTGATCCACCTGTCACCCGGGCAGCACAGCACTGTGAAAGGCAGCGGACACATAAGCCTCTGATCCAGCAGATCCACTATTGGGATACGAGGAGGCCAATCAGAACAAAAGGGCTGGAGCTCTGGCAGATCATTCAAAAGGTAGTCTGGCTATCCTTAGATGGGAGAAGCCATGCACACCCTCTCAGGTACACCTGCATGGCGTCATGTGGTACCACGCCCCAGGGCTAGTTTAACTGGTTTGTTAAGCTAGCCACATACAGTACAGTTCAATTGACAATCTCTCTTGTATTTGCCAAAAACCCACACTACATATATGTATAGCACCCTCTGGTTAGTGTGCTAGATGTACATAGTTAGTTGTTAGTGTAGGGACATTGGCCTGACTGAGAGCCAGGCCGGAGCTGAGTCTGGGTCAGGGTTGAGTGACTGGGAGGCTGGATGACTCGTCTTACAGCTCTTCTGGTGCCTCCTTCTGTTTTCTGGAACCTTGGAGAAGGTTCTGGATGTAGTGGGTGGAGGATAGGAGGGGCTGTCATGCATATTTATGAGGGCCCTAGCCAATCTCCAGCAAATGGGCTGGCAGGGGGCAGGCTCACCTCATAAATAGACATGGACCATGCCAGCAGAGGCATTCGGGTGGAAGATGGAGATGGAGTGCAGAGAAGGCTGTCGGGGGCCCTCGCAGGTGCCCCCAGTCTGGGGGGGACCTCGGGTCTGGGGCTCAGGAACTGGAAGAATCCCCCAAAACACATGAAGGAAGCCCTTCCTGGAGGCACAAGAGCAAGTGATAGGACAATGGGAGCAGGTCAGCACGTCTCAGCATCTCTTGAGAAATCAGCTGGGTGGGCTGGTGAGTGTTCAGTCTGGGAGGACTGTGGAGAGAGTGTCAGTCTGGAGGACTGTGGAGAAGGTAGCCTGGAGGGCTAGTAAAAGGGACAGCTGCAGCCAGGTGGGTTGGCAGTGCCGGAAGAGATGGTGCTGGGATCAGTGACCACAGAGTGGAAGTGCTGGGAAAGTGTAAGCTGTGTCACCTTATCTCCAAGTATAGGAGCTGTAACTCCCTGCCTGTAATGGGCCTTTTCTATTAAACTGCAACAAGGGGACATGTCTGAGTTCTGAAGGCAAGTGAGCGCTGGTGGAAGTAGAGGAGTGTATATAGACTGTATATAGGACTGTATATAGAAAGAGTTGTCCCTGAAGTTGTTTGAAGTCAAGCGGGCATCCCATAATTTCCACATCCTGTCCAGGTTCTAATTCCTCAATAAAACAAAAAAAACAAAGTACCGGACTGTTCTCTGACTCTGGAGTGACTGTGAAAATTTAGTGTGCCTACCTGCTGTTTCCCTAATGACAGGCGCTCAGGTCTCTGTGTTTTCTAAAAAAAAAATGCCTTGTTTAACCTGATTTCACAGCGGTTCTTCACGATCACGTCACCGGCCATGTCTCCTCTCTGCCCGGGATGTGAGGAGGAGAGAGAGAGAGACAGCCAGTCATGTGACCGCGGGGAGCCGCTCTGAAATACAGTAAACGAGCCATTTTTTAAATTAAACACACAGACAGGAGCGCCTGTCATTAGGGAACCAGCAGAATTACCGTATATGCATTTTAAAAAGTTATGAGCGCAGCAGGAGTGGAGGGGGCTGGCACTGACACAGGGGCAGGCAGGCAGGGAGGGGGGGCACAAGAGCACATACCGTATAAGGACAGGAGACCTGCGGCTGACAGACACACGTAAACTGACAACATGTCAGGGCTCAGCAGCCATGATACACTGTGATCAGTTTACAAAGAGGAGGGCAGAAACTGGCAGGATCAGCCAGGTATTTCAGGTGTTACAGGGGGCCAAATCACATAGCACAAGCACTGTGCTGTATAAAATGCTTTAAAGAAGTAGGATTCTTTTTTGGGGTTAACAAATGCTTTAAGGGGGTGCGCTAAATATGATTGTATAGAGGTGACCTTATTAAATTGTAAGGTGCATGACTAGCATTATTTGAGTAGATCTGCTCAAAGTTTCCATTGTGCCAAAAGGAAAAAAAATTGTGTGAGTTGCCTTGGGGAAACTGTAAATATGTGAGATCTAATCTTCTAAAGTGTGAAAAAAGAGAGGTAAAGTTAACAGAAATGCCTAATTATGTACACGAGGCGATTCATTCTTATTATTTGTCTTGATAACCATTGCCACTGGTATTGAAAATGAAGGAAAATCAATTGCCATTCGTAGTAATCCGAATATCGGGGGGGGTACAATGTGGTCAAGATACCCATAAATGTGCTTTATTCGCAGACGACCTTTTACTGTTTGTCACTTCTCCACGGTCCTCTTTACCGGAGATTTGCTCATTGCTTAATAAGTTTTCGACTCTTTCAGGTCTCAGAGTTAATATGTCTAAATCTCAAGCTCTTAACGTGTCTCTCCCAGATTCTATAGTGTTTGATTTACAGATAGCATACCAATTCAAGTGGAGCAGCTCTTCCATTAAATACTTAGGAATCAATTTTACCTCTAAATTTGAAAATCTATATCAAGCTAATTACCCTCCTATGTACAAGAAACTTGAACTCGATCTTAGAGACTGGGAGTCGCACAGTATTTCTTGGGTTGGCAGGATTAACTCAGTCAAGATGACCCTTTTGCCCAGGCTTTTATATTTATTTCGTTCACTTCCTATTCTAATCAAAAGAGATCATTTGAAATCTTTTCAAAGTAAGCTCACTAAATTCATTTGGAACAATAAAGGTCCACGACTCTCAAACCGATGCCTATTTAACCTTCCCAAACAGGGTGGGTTAGGCCTACCGAATCTCTTATGGTACTTCCAAGCAGCACGACTGGCACAACTTTCTGTCTTATATTTTAACACAGAACTTCCTGATTGGATATCAATTGAAAATCAAGCTGTTCCATCCTCATCACTAATACACTTGTTATGGTGCCCTCCCAAAAATAGACCTCCCATCTTATCACCATCTCTCTCACAATCCTTCTCTTTATGGGATTCACTTCGGAAACTTCCCTCGCTGGTCTCTAAAGCTCAACCTTTGACCCCGTTGTTCCAAAACCCCTTTTTTAATCAAGGTTTGGACCTTCAAAACTTTAAATGGTGGTATGACAAGGGGTTGTACCGCATTGGTCAATTTTTTTCCTCTACAGGCCCTTTACCTATTGAATATTTTATGAAAAAATTAGATCTCCCTTTGTAACGGCACCCCAATCTCAAGGGGTATTAACGCCGTTTACGATGTTCCCTCTCCTAGACACACATCCACTCGCTACCGATATCCACAGCTAAACGACCCTTTCCTATAGGAGCCGACCCCTCTGGAAGAAGACGAGACGCACTCTGTCTCTTCTGTAGTAGGAATGAATTTATTATTGAGAAACATTGTAACTTTATACACAATTCAAGGCACATGATTTAACATGAACAAGGGCCCAGCTCCACCCACACATCCCAAGACTCAACACCTCATCCTGACGTCTGCTAGGCTTCAAAAGATCCCAACACAATAGAATATACGATCTCCAATACACATCTTCCCACAAAGGGTTGGCAGCCAGTCTGTCTGGCGACAACAGGTTCTAAACCCTTTACATCTTAAATCCCTTTGTATTGTAAATCCCAGTCTGCCTTTACAATACACACAAGTACAGTATGTGTCTAACCATCATGAAGGCGTCACTTTTTAATTAACCTGTTGAGGTCATAATCAAACAGTAGAGAGTTCTTTGCAGGTATCCTGGGGAATATGGTGGATGAATATTACAGACCCAATCTAGATAAAATGTATGTACAGCATTGAATATGGCCATCATAGACCATATTGGGGTTTTCATTCACCCTGTGCCCCTAATAGAGACACAGGGTGATTGACACATAAGAGCCATTGGGGAAGCTGGCGCAAGGGTATTTCATACTTCCTAAGCGATTCTGAGTTCCCCGGGCCTTCCCGTTACATCTCTCCCCTTTCGGCAGGAGACTAACAGAGGGGGGAACCCCAGACGGGTTGACTCCGAAGTTAGTCCATAGGTCCCTTCTTCTAATGCCGGTATCCACACAGTACCCCAAATAAATTTCTCCAAACAGAGAATCGCTTACCCAGCCAACCTCTGCCTCTCTCAGAGAACACACCCGCCGCTGGGGAGAGGCCTGGACTGGCCCTTCTCCCTGGAGTCCTTTCTGCCGCTGGAGAGAAGACAGGGTGACTGGGCTCAGTCCGTCATGCTGTTGGGGATCTGGGTCGACTGCTCGGCATCCCTGTGGTATACAAGTGGAGACTGAAGTCCCATCCACTTGTGGTGGGTGAAAATCTCCAAGTGCTTGCAAAGCAAGGCTGACATCCTCCTGTCTCAGTGTCACACCATTTTCTGGGGTTGTGTCAGTGAGGACTGAAGTCCCATCCAATACCACAGGAACTCCCTCTTCTGTTAGTTGGGAGCCGAGGCCCGTGGCACTCGGCTCTGTTGCCAGCTCTTCTGCTGGGTTGCTGTGAGTGGAGACCGCAGTCCCATCCACCGATATCCGCTCAAGTGGCAGTTGTGTGCAGCGGCCAGTAGCATTCTGCCCTGCTGCCAGTGATTCAGCTGGGAGTAAAAGCTTTACTGCCTCAGCTTGTTGCTGGGGAGAGGGGCCAACTGCCCCGGCTCCCTGAAACTCCACAGTGGTTTCCGGTGCTGGGCAGAGGTGGGTATCACTCTGCCCTGTTGCCAGCACTTCTGCTGGGGACTCCACACCATCTGCTCTGGTTAACTGTTGGGGGGGGGGAGATGGCCTGCTTCTCCTCCCTGCATCTCTCGCAACCTCCTTCCGAATTCCTCTTCCATGGCGGCTGGTTCTTTAGGCGTTGTCCCCGATTGCCGTATTTGCGCCATTCTCTGCTCATGTTGCCACTCATCCTGCCGCTCGATGTCTCTAATGGCTTCCCGTATGGCGGTCTCTGATGGGTTAGCACCATACAATGCCAACCGCTGTCGCACTCGTTGCTGAAACAAATCTTCAACTGACCGGGGTCCTGCATCACCCTCCTTCGGCTGCATCGCTGGCCAGTCACTGTGGTGGTTTGGAGTGTCCCAGGAACTGGAGGGAAAATCCCGCTGCTGCCAACCAATGTAACGGCACCCCAATCTCAAGGGGGTGTTGGGATCTTTTGAAGCCTAGCAGACGTCAGGATGAGGTGTTGAGTCTTGGGATGTGTGGGTGGAGCTGGGCCCTTGTTCATGTTAAATCATGTGCCTTGAATTGTGTATAAAGTTACAATGTTTCTCAATAATAAATTCATTTCTACCCCAGAGTGTGTCTCGTTTCTTCCAGAGGGATTGGTTCCTATGGGAAGGGGTCGTTTGGCTGTGGAAGATTGGTAGCGAGCGGATGTGTGTCCAGGAGAGGGGACAGAGGAAACGGCGTTAACCCCCTTGATATTTGGGGACCCGTTACACCCTTTATCCGAAAAACCAAGATTTCTTCAAATCGCTAATTTAATTCATTCTAAGTGTAAATCTGGATATTCATCCCGAGACTTTACTGATTATGAAACTTGGTGTGGGCGGGCCGTGGAGCGAAGGGAGGGATCTCTGTGATCTACAAGTCACTGGCATCCAATTTGGTGAAACTACCATACATGTTAGCTTGGGAGAAGGAACTCCTAATTGATAGAAATATTGTGGATTGGCATGCTAGCTACTCTCGCTCGACTTCAGGCTTCTACAACACCTCGCTCATAGAGGCTAATATAAAACTTTTTACAAGATGGTATCTAGTTCCCACAAGATTGGCAGTTATGTACCCCTCTGTTTCACCTCTTTGTTTTAGTGGGTGTCAGGGACTGGGTTTTATAATCCACATATGGTGGGAATGCCCAAGAATTTGTGGATTTTGGAATAAGGTATTTCACATTTTACGCAATGTCACAGGTTGCCCGATACATCAATCGCCCACAATTGCTTTGCTTAATGGGCATTTACCTCATATTCCTAAAGTCACTCGTAAACTAATTTTGTTTATTTTAACGGGAGCAAAACTAACTATTGCAAAGGCATGGAAGAAACCTTCGGTATCTATATTATCCATGAAACGAAAAGTTTCTTGGGTTATGGAACAAGAAAAACTGGTTAGCTTCTTGTTAGACGAGACCTCTAATTTTGAAGCTATATGGGAACCTTGGGCGCAATTTATGGGAATCTCTTTGTCACATAACTCGGTTGTCAACACCAATCACTGATCTTTGGAATGTATATTTGGATTGTAGGCATTCTATAATCTTTTCATTTCATATCTTGTTTTTGTTTTTGTTTTTTCTCTCTCTTCTTATCTCTCTCCTCCTTTTCTTTCTCTTCTTTTTTTTATCCTATACTTTTCTCTTTCGGTATGGACTTTTAATATTTATAATATGTTTATTGTTTTATTTCATCGGATAAAATATAACAGTTTCAGGTTCAGATTCTTTCTTTTTGTTAGAGGCTTAAACTGTTAAACTTAGCTCTAACAGTCTAAGAACAATTCTTAGTTTTCATACTAAGGTCGAGTATTGGTTTTTGCATGTACAAATGACAAATTTCTATTATATCTCTCTACTCGTCTCCATCGACGATTGTTGGTGGAGATACAAAGGCCGGGCGAGGGGCGCCCTCTCCTTCCTAGTCACAGTGTGTTCCCGTTAGGGGTGGCTGGGGAGGGGAGTAGGAGTCCCTCATATTTTCGGTTTATTTTTGTGGGAACTAGATTTTCTTAATGTAAGTTATTATTAGTTTATAAGATTACTTGATTATATACACGACCAAGATGAGGCTAGACATTAATACTTTTTGTTTAAATACTGTCAGTAATGGTTTTTAAGGTGATAATTTGTCCAAGTTTCTATGGTAATAATACCTGAGATTAATGTGAAGTCAATTGTAATCATCTTTAATATTTATGATTCTGTATTGACTTTTTGCTAAAGAAAATAAAAAACTTAAGTGAAAAAAAAAAAAAATGAAGGAAAATCTGGCATTTCCATTGTCCCTGTAACAGCATGCGAGTGGAAATCTTCTAATAGTAAAACCTTGTTTTAGTTTTTGATAGAGTGGAGAGGGATTAGAACATCGGTCAGTTTTAATTGCTGTCTGTGCCCCCCGTTAAGGAGATTCAACCTTTCTATTTGTCCTGTTTACCATTGTTATTAAAAGTGAAAGTAAACGAAAATCACAAATTTTGGGTTGTCCCCAGAAAAGTAATAGAGGGGATATCTTCCAATGAAGACACTAGTTCTGGTGACCTGGGGGTTCTCAAGGAATTCCTTTTATTTTAAGGGATTTCCCCTCACTTCCTGTTTGGCTATGGGACAGGAAGTGAATGGAAATTGGTCCGTTCCTTGCAGCACGTCACTTCCGGTCCGACGGCACGCTGCGCTCCACGCTGAAGCGCACGCTGAAGCGCATCTTCCTGGTCTTTCCTGCATCACAGGAAGACTGACATCTCGCACAGATTTGATGTCCAGACGTTCTCTGCTGACACCGCAGACCTGCCTCCAGCCACCTTCTCATCTGGGACCTACATCTCCCCCGAGGACCGCCATAGATGACACCGGACCACCATTACTTTATACATGCCTTATATTTTCCTACATCTTGTGAGTAGCCATTTGGCTGTCTTTTACTAATTTGCCATTAAAATCTGTTATACTGCACTTAGTTTGGCGCACCTTCCTTTCCTTATAGATCGACTATGGCTGGTCTCTGCTTAATTGGCGGAATTTCAATCCATGTATGGCCCGCTTAACCACTACGCAGTCTCTAAACATCCTTCCACAAACCTTTAAATTTTTCCATCCCAGATTCCTTTATCCTCCTCACCTGTACATACCCTCCACACTTCCCTCCTATACATAGTGCCCGCTGTCATACCCTACACACTCCTCCCCTGTACATAGTGCCCACTGTCATACTCTCCACACTCCTCTCCTGTACATACTGCTCACTGTCATACCCTGCACATTCCTCTCCTGTACATACTGCTCACTGTCATACCCTCCACACTTCTCTCCTATACATAGTGCCCACTGTCATAACCTCTACACTTCTCTTTTATACATAGTGTCCACTGTCATATCCTCCACACGTCTCTCCTGTACATACTGCCCACTGTCCTATCCTCCCCACTCTTCTTCTGTACATACTGCCCACTGTCATACCCTCCACACTCCTCTCCTGTACATACTGCTCTCTGTCTTACCCTCCACACTCATCTCATGTACATACTGCTCAGTATCATACCGTCCACACTCCTCTCCTGTACATACTGCCCACTTTCATAAACTCCTCTATTGTACATAGTGCCGACTGTCATACCCTCCACACTCCTCTCTTGTACATACTGCCTATTGTCATACCCTCTACACTCCTCTCCTGTACATACTACCCACTGTCATACCCTCCACACTCTTCTCCTGTACATACTGTTCACTGTCTTACCCTCCACACTCATTTAATGTACATACTTCTCAGTATCATACCGTCTACACTCCTCTCCTGTATATATTGCTCACTGTCATACCCTCCATACTCCTCTCCTGTACATACTGCCAACATTCATAAACTCCTCTATTGTACATAGTGCCAGCTGTCATACCCTCCACACTCCTCTCCTGTGCATACTGTCCACTATCATACCCTCCACACTCCTCTCCTGTACATACTGCCCCCATCATATCCTCCACACTCCTCTCCTGTACATACTGCCACTATCATACCATCATACCATCCACACTCCTCTCCTGTACATACTACCCACTGTGATACCCTCCACACTCCTCTCCTGTACATACTGCTCACTGTCATACCCTGCACACTCCTCCCCTGTACTTACTGTAACCAAACCTTACCCTCCACACTCCTCTCCTGTACATACTGCCAACTATCTTTCCCTCCACATTCCTCTCCTGTACATACTGCCCACTTTCATACCCTCCACACTCCTCTCTGGTACATACCACCCTCTGTCATACCCCCCACACTCCTCTCATGTACATACTGCCCACTGTCATACTCTCCACACTCCTCTCCTGTACATACTGTCCACTTTCATACACTCCACACTCCTCTCTGGTACATACCACCCTCTGTCATACCCCCCACACTCCTCTCCTGAACATACTGCCCACTGTCATACTCTCCACACTCCTTTCCTGTACATACTGCTCACTGTCATACTCTCCACACTCCCCCCCCCATCATACCCTCCACACTCCTCTCCTGTACATACTGCCCACTGTCATACTCTCCACACTCCTCTCCTGTACATACTGCCCACTTTCATACCCTCCACACTCCTCTCTGGTACATACCACCCTCTGTCATACCCCCCACACTCCTCTCCTGTACATACTGCCCACTGTCATACTCTCCACACTCCTTTCCTGTACATACTGCCCACTTTCATACCCTCCACACTCCTCTCCGGTACATACCACCCTCTGTCATAGCCTCCACACTCCTCTGCTGTGCATACTGCCCACTGTCATACCCTTCAAACTCCTCTCCTGTACATAGTGCCTTCTGCCATACCCTCCACACTCCTCTCCTGTACATAGCGCCCACTGTTAGACCCTCCACATTCCTCTCCATCACCTGCACATACTTCCAAGTTTTATACCCTCCATACTCCTCCCCTATGCCTCTTACCCCAAAAAAAAATGTTCTTTAAAATTATACTGAATATCTTCAATGTTACCAGCTCTAGAATGGGCACACTTTTGTTAGTTCAACTAAAGGAAATCTTCTCAATCCTCATATTTGTTCTGCCCCATTATTAGTACTCGTTTAATTTTGTGATTACTACTGTGATGTATAGAGGAACATAGGGTATCTCAGCTATTCTAAATATAGCACTTGTAAAAAAAGTGTCCCTTAAAAATATTTTGGAAATGTTGGCAACTATGCACTTAGGCACTGACCAAGGGCCACCGGGTCAGTAGGGGGCCCCATGAGAGGCTCCTGGGATCCTGTGATAATAAAGCGGTAGTAAACTTTGCTAACATTACTACTTTTTAGAGGCCCTGAGGTAGGTTATGCCACAATGTACAATGATGCACAGCATATTAGCACATTGGGGTACACTTAAATTGTCAGACTGAGCCCTCCAGTGCTGTGATCAATCCGGCAGGTCCCGGGCGCTTCCATCTTCACCCGGTCTTCCTTCTGGGCTCTGTAAATTCGGTCACTTGCCTTGGTCGGGCTGTGTTTTTTTTTTTATTTACTCTTTATTGGAAAGACTGTTAAAACTATACAGCACACACCCACATTGGTGTAATACAGCTTCATCATACAAAAAATACAAATATATAAATGTTTTCTAATCTTCCCTTTTTACCCTGTTTCTTCCCCTATCCCCCCACCTCCTCTCTCTACTCTACTACCCCCCCCCCCCCCGGATCTGCCCTTTCCTTCCTCTTTCCTCTGCTTTTTCTCTTCACTCTTTCCTATTCCTTTTTTCATTCTACTTTCCTTTCTCCTTCTCTCCTTTTTCCTTCTTACTCTGTTTTATTGTTTATCTTTTTCTATCATTCCCTTCGCATATTTATCTGACAGTTTGAAATTTCTAAATTTTTCCCATTTTACTCTATTACTTTCCCCCCTTCCCTGCTCTCCCCGGCTCAGGTATTCTATCTCAGCGATATAGTCCACTTTCTGTATCCATTCTTTTATGGTTGGCTTTCTTATTGATAACCAATTTCTTGGAATTAACCCCTTTGCCGCGTTTAGCAGGGATGGGACTAACGTTTTTCTGTATTGTTTCTTTGTTTTATTTGTGCCATGGAATAGGCATGTCCAGGCATTTTGTAATATTTGTTCTCCGGTTACTATTTCTATATAATTCAGGATTTCAGTCCAGTACTCCTCTATTTTTGGGCATTCCCACCACATGTGAATTGTCGCTCCTAGGTGCCCACATCCCCTCCCACACAATGGGGAGTTGTTAGGATGTATTTTATTCATTCTCTCTGGGGTCAAATGCCAGCGTACCAAGTTTTTATAGTTTGTTTCTATCGTCGCTATGTCAGATGCAAAACTATAAACTGATTCTATTATTTGTTTTTCCTCTATTTCTTTACCTAGATCTTGACTCCATTTTTCTACGAAGGGTAATGATCCTTCCGTTTCTAAGTCTGTTAGTATTTTATATACCTGTGATATACCATGCCTCAGAGGCTTATCTATACTACATATCTTTTCTATGGGGGTTAGCGCTTTTTCGTTTCTAATTGGCTGTGGGAAAGTGCTTACTAAGTGTTTTATTTGGAGATATTTCCAGTCACCAAGTTGGTTCCACCCGTGCTTCTTGTTTAGTTCTTGTTTTGTCATTATTTTTCCTAGTGAAGTAATGTCCTTTAATTGTGCAGTTCCCATTTGTTTTCCCAATCGTGTACCGTTTCCTGGTTTAAAAAACTCTGTGTCTGATAATGGGATTAATGGAGAATTATATTTCCATTTTTCGTGTCTATACAGTGTGTCCCATGTTTTAAATACCTTTCTAGTTATATTATGTGTTTCTTTACCTAGTGCTCTAAATTTCGGTGGTATCCATATGTTTTTTTTAAATGCGTCTTATTTAAGGTGTCTTCCATTTGTGCCCACTTCTTTTTTGCGTGTGGATTCGCCCATTCCACTAATCTGGCTAATATAATCGCCTTGTGATATCTTTTTAGATCTGGTAGGGCCATCCCCCCCGAATTAACAGTGTATATTTAATTCTGGCCTTTTTACCTTGCCATATGTAATTCAGAATAATCGTTCTAATCAGTTTAAAGAAAAATTGGGGTATTTCTATTGGAAGCATCTGAAGCTTATATATCACTTTTGGTAGGATCATCCTTTTTAATATGTTGATCCTTCCTATCCATGTAATGGGTCTCTTAGAGGTATTTTTTAATTCTGTTTTGATTTCGTTTAATAGGGGAATAAAGTTGGCCGGGTACAGTCCTTCTTGCGTTGGGGTTATTTTAATTCCTAGATATGTTAAAGATTTTTTCTCCCAAGTAAACGGGAATTCCCTCTGTAATAATCTTTCTTCCTCTTTATCTATACATAAGTTCAGGATTACTGTCTTAATTGGATTAATCTTAAAATTTGAGAGCTCCCCATATTTTTTTATTTCTTTGTTCACATTGGGCAATGACAACCTTGGCCTTGTTAGATATAGGAGTATGTCGTCTGCATACGCGGCCACTTTATGTTCCTTCTCTCCGATTCTCACTCCCCCTATATCTCGACTATTACGTATATTTGACAGTAATGGTTCTAGTGCCAACACATACAGGAGGGGTGAGAGCGGGCACCCTTGTCTGGTTTCATTATACATCTCAAATACTGACGACACACTCCCGTTTACCTTTACCCTAGCCGTTGGGTGGGTATATACGTTTTTAATCCATTTCATATATTTTGGTCCCAGACCTACATACCTAAGTGTGTCTATCATAAACCCCCAGTCGACTCGGTCAAATGCTTTTTCCGCATCTATTGACATGAGTACGACTGGGGGTTTCCTCTCTCTCTCTTTCTGAATTAATAATAGGGTTCTTATACTATTATCTCTCCCTTCCCTCCCTGCCACAAAGCCCACCTGATCTGCGTTAATTAGTTCCGGCATTAAGATTTTCAATCTCGTTGCTAGTACTTTTGCGTATAGCTTAATGTCTGTATTCAATAACGCTATAGGTCGGTAGCTGGAGCATATAGTTTTATCCTTTCCTATTTTTGGTATAATTGAAATATTGGCAAGAAGAGATTCTTTTCTTATTTCTGTATCTTCCCCTATTCTGTTAAAATAGTTGCATAGTTCTGGGACCAACTGTTTTTAATTTTTTTTTATAGTACTTAATCTGAAATCCATCGGGTCCTGGACTTTTCCCCCCCTGCTGTTTCTTGGAGGGCTTTATTTATTTCTTCTTGCGTAATTGGGTCTTCTAAACTCTCGGCACTATCAGTTGTTATCTTTGGTAAGTTAGTTTGCTCTAGGTATTCCTGTATTCTAAGTTTCCTATTTTCCTCTTCCTGTTGTGTCTCTTTCACTCTAATGTCATATAATGTACTATAATATGTCTTAAATATTTCTGGTATTTCAGATGTTTTAAATTTCATCTCTCCTTTCTGGTTTTTTATTTTATCAACATAGTTTAAAGTTTTTTTCCCCTTTGCTATTCTTGCTAGGTATTTCCCCGGCTTATTCCCCCACTCGTATCTTTCCTTTGCTACATTTTTAAATATTTTCCTGGTTTCCTGTTCCATTAAGTCCCTGAGTTGGCCTCTCTTGATTATTATCTGTTCATGTATTTCCCTGTCTACCTGTTTTTTATCTTTTTGTTCCAGGTCGTTCAGTTCCTTTATTCGATTTCTCCTATTCCGATCTCTTTCTTTTTTTTCCCTGCTCCTATGGCTATCAATTTTCCTCTTATGTAAGCCTTATGTGCTTCCCATATCGTAGCTGCACTTACTTCTGGAGTATTGTTTATTTTGAAATATTCTTCTATTTTCTTTGATATTATCTCACCTACTTCCTTGTTATCTAAGAGGTCCTCATTTAGGCTCCATGTACCCTTTCTTTGTTCTATATTGTTAAATCTTATTTTTACCGCTACGTGGGCATGGTCTGAAATTGATATCACTCCTATAGAGGCATCCACGACCTGTTCCAGGAGCTCTTGGTCAATTAATATATGATCCAATCTCGCATACGTGTCGTGCACCGTTGAATAGTATGTATAATCTTTTTTACTAGGGTGAGCCACCCTCCATGGATCTACCAGTTGATGATTATGTATTTTTTTTTTAACCAAATTTAGTTGTTTACTATCTCTTATCGGTGCACCAGACGTATTATCGAGTCCATTCCATTGAAAAATTTAAATCCCCTGCGAGAATTACATGACCTTGTTTAAAATCCGTTAGAGCATTTAGGATCCCATTCAAATATTTTTTGGGTTGGTTATTTGGACAATACACATTTGCTAATGTGTATTTTTTTCCCTGTAGATTCCCTTTTAGGAACAGAAAACGGCCCTCAAGCCTCGTACACACGACCGAGTTTCTCGTCGTAAAAAACACGTAGTTTTTTTCGACGAGATTTTTGTTAAGCTTGTCGATTTTCTCGTCAAGCTTTCTATGCGTACACACTGACATTTCCCAATTTCCTCGTTGTTCTCCGCGCTCACATCCAGCACGTACGACGGCACTATAAAGGGGAAGATCTTTTTTCTTGGCGCCACCCCTTGGGCTGCTTTTGCTGATCTCGTGTTACCGCGTGTGAAGTAAAAGTTTGGGAAGAGACGATTCGCGCTTTTCAGTCTTCGTACTTTTCAGATCATTTTCTGCGGTTCAGTTTGTGCTTGTGGGTTCGTATCTTGACTTTCAGGGCGTCTAGGCAGGTCGTATCTGTTTTACAGTGCGTTCTTGCCTGTTTGTTTCTGTTTTTCAGTTCGTTATTCATAGGCCTTGCTGTTCTAAAGTGCGTTCTGTTCTGTACGTTCTGATAAGACGACTGTTTCTTATTAGCCATGTCGCCTGGACGTTCTCGTCGTCGAGTTCGTGCTGTACGTGCGCTTGGTGTTGGTCTGCTTGTTTTGGACCAAGACCAGTCCATGAATGGTGTGAGGAGGAGTTCATGGACCAAGAATTGGTTGCTCCAGCGGGACCAATTCTGCCATATGCCTCTGCTGCGGGAGATCGTCGAGAATAATCCTGAGGACTACAGGAATTTTCTGCGGATGTCTGACCCCGTTTTTCAGGAACTGTTGGCTTTGGTGTCCCCCTATATTACCAGGCAGGACACCGTTATGCGGGAAGCCATCAGTGCTGAGCAGAGGCTCATCGCCACGTTACGTTACCTGGCGACAGGGAGAAGTCTTCAGGACTTGAAGTTCACCACAGGCATCTCCCCCCAGGCTCTGGGCCTCATAATCCCAGACACCTGTTCTGCTATTATACAAGTCCTGCAGGAGGACTATATTAGGGTAAGTTTTCTCCATTAACATCACATTTTATGTATTACATGTATGCTAATGTATTGTATTTCTTTCATCCTTCCCTAATTACCATGATTGTAATATGCTGAGAATGTCCCCTTTGTCCCCATGCATGCTGGAAGCTTTAGATTGCCCCTTTTTTCTCCTCCATAAATATTTCCCTTCACTAACTTTTCCAGCAGGGGCGCCTGTTGCTCCAAATGTTTGGGGGTCCCACCCCAATTTATGAACTAAACTTCCTCCTTTTTTGCTCTGGTGCCTATTAAACGCCCCCAGTTGTCCCCTCTAATGCAGCCATTTGGTTCCCTCCAATGCAGCCATTTTCCCCCCAGCCCTGCACTTACCTTCTTGTGGTCAGCGCCATCCTTCTTCTGTCCTTGATGTCTTCTCCTTCCCTTGATGTTGCATCAGCCAATCATGTTACCATTAAACAGACTTGGTGAACATGATTGGCAGAGCAGCCTGCCAGTGTTTCCCCAAGGAATGCCGACCCCTGCGTCCCCTATTTTACTTTTCGGAAGCCAATTACATCCCTCAGGTTGTAATGTGCAAGACTATTTTACTACCTGTTTCTGCTATGCAATTTGAACCCCCTAAATGCCGCAATTATTCATATGTCGGTCGCTAAACAAGAGGCCATCCACCTGAATAGTGGGCGGCATAGACAATACATAGGTTCATGCAACGCATGAACCTATGTATTGTTCTGAGTGATGGGCACAGGAGAGAGGGGGCAGTGCTCCAGCGCCCACTCTGGACGCACCGCCACTGCAATGCTATCCTGTGGCCAAACACATTTTCCCCCCCCAAAATAATTTAGTAATGGCCCATCAGAGGGGGTGATGAATCTGATAAATGAGCCTTCCCTTATACTTATTTTAAACACCTTAATAAACGTAGAATTTGATTGATGTTGGCCTTGATTTTTTTTTAATCAAATTTCCTTGTAATGTCTGACTTTGGTATTCTAATATTATTTCATCTTGTTTCACTCCACAGCTTCCTTCCACGCCACAGGAATGGCAGACTGTGGCATCGGAGTTTGCCACGCGGTGGGACTTCCCCAACTGCGGTGGTGCCATAGACGGGAAGCACGTCCGCATCGTGCCACCACCCCGTTCTGGGTCCTACTACTACAATTACAAGGGGTTTCATAGCATTGTGCTGATGGCGGTGGTGTCAGCACGGTATGAATTCCTCTATGTTGATGTAGGGAAGAATGGCCGGATGTCCGATGGGGGATCCTTCATCCAGACAGAGTGGAGACGGAGGGCAAAGAGTGACGACCTTGCATTGCCACCGGATGCAGGGAATATTGAAGGACTCCACTTTGTTTTCTTGGCTGATGAAGCCTTCGGACTCGGATGGCATCTTATGAGGCCATTTCCACAGAGGACCCTGACCCCAGAGAAGAGGGTGTTCAATTACCGGCTGGCCAGGGGCCGAAGAGTTGTCAAAAATGCCTTTGGCATAATGGCCAGCCGGTTCCGCCTTTTTATGACTTCAATACACTTGGCGGACTACAAAATAAACTATGTCGTATTATGCTGCTGTGTGCTACACAACTTTCTGAGCCAAAAATCAAATTCCTATATGGCCTCAGTTTTGCCAGAGGCTGGACTTTCCCCTGCAAATCCCCTGCCGGGCCTGGAATCTGCCCGTCCTGGCTTGCCCTCCCAAAATGCCCGTGAGGTTCGGGACAAATACATGGAGTATTTCACGGGTAGGGGGGCAATTCCTATGCCAGCCTATGTCTAAGGATCCCAATAAAAAGCTTGTTTAAACCTTTAATTATTTGTTCTTTCCTGTTTCCTAGTTTGTCTTTGTGCATTTGTAGTGCCAAGTGTATTTTACTTTAGTAAATAACAACCATTTCACTATGTAACCTTACAAAATAACCAAATAAGCTTAGAGGGTATTATAAAAAGAAGCTACACGTTGTTTGTGGTCAAATATTTTACTCTGTGCACATTCTCACCATTTTTAGTTTTTTCTGGTTTTTTGGGTTGGCCTGGCCCCAACCCAGCAATTTTTTGCTTATGAAAATACAAAAATAACAGTTGCATTACAAAAATTACAACATTGGATACCTCTGAGCAATCTGAGACATTCACTTACACAAACTATGTCTCTATGTGCCCGTCCTAATATGGGGTCCTGCCACCCCTTGCCCAGGCAAAAATTGAATATGCACACATTTGGGATTTTTTACATCTATGAAGTTTACAATCCTGATCCCTATTGTCAACATGTGCTATCTGCCATCAGGGGTGATCAATGGACGTGTTTTGGGGGTGCAACCCCTTCCTCAGTTCACCGACTTTAGATACGAGGAAGGGGTTGCACCCACAAAAGACGTACATGGATATCCCCTGATGGCAGATAGCACATGTTGACACACTATGTGCAGATTCAATTTTTGGCTGGTTTGATTGTCAAAAAAATTTGAATAGTTGCAAAAACAAACATGTAAAAACAAATGTGTTTGGATGGCTTATTGAATTCTCCCCAAAACATCGAGAATGTCTTTAAATGTTTGTTCCATCACATGGATTCTTTGTTTAATAAGGTCCAGTTCCGTGCTACATTCCATCACTTGCTGGATGAGGCGGAGGGCACTGTCAGCAGAGAACCGTGTACTATCCTTCACAACATTTATATCCCCTAAAAACAAAAAACAAAAGGTATTATAACTCTGCAGGCCTACATCTCTTACCTGAAGCTGTGGTGACAGATACTGACCTGTTGTGGTGACCAGATCCACAACGTCATCCACCTCTGCTTCCTGCACTTCTCCTTCCTCCACCTCAACTTCCTGCACATCTTTCGGTTGTGGGTCTTTGGGAGTTTGGGGTTGCTTGGAAGTTGTGGGGTGCATGTGCTCCCTGGAGTGTCCTCCTCCCAGTCTTCTCTCCCCTATGAGAAGCAAACAAAAGGCCAATTTATCACACTGTAAATCTCAATGTTAAAATAAAAACAGGCTAAATTGATTGGAAGTGTGGTACAAGTGTGTGTTTGGGCGGAATTTAAAGAAGAATGCATTATTTATGACCAAGAATATGCTTCGTATTCACCTTTGGATGTAATTTATTTGACATGGAGGCACCACAAAAATTCTCGTATGCACCTGTGTGGGACACCCAAAAAAGGCGGGTCTGGTGGCCCACACTATAGTGCTCCAAAGTACAGATGTGGAAGCAGCTGCTGAGTGTCCTCTCCTTTACACTGATAAAAGTTTGCATTTCATTCTCTTTACAAACACATCATCTAGACGAAAAAATACGCCACAATTTTGGAGCAAAAATGGCAGATGTATAATTACTTTTGTGGCTCTAAAATAAGCCAAAACCGCAGATAGTGGCCGAACGAAGTGTCGGTAACGTAACGAACGATTACTGTGCCCAACCAAGTTCAAAATATTACATTTTGGAAGCGAGTCCAATATGAGAAACCAAAATAAAGTGCAACATGTCAGTTTAGAAAAAGATTAATATCAGAAAAGTCTACATTTTACTTACTTTTAGCGAGCATTCTCTTTATGCTCCTCAACTGCTCTGGCTCCCTCAGTTTGAGGTCTGACCACCTCTTTCTGAGCTGCTCATTTGAGCGTTTCACCCCGAAATTCGCCTTCAGACTCTTCACGACTTTAGTGAGGATTTTGGCCTTCCTTCTATTTGGTTTGCTATACGGCCCATGCTTGGCATCATAATCAGCCTTGAGCAAGATGTCCACCATCTCCGCCATTTCCGCCAAAGACATATTCGATGCCTTGAATCTCCTCCTTGATCGTGACGTTTCCTCGGTCTCCGGGCTTGTCTCCTCCTCGTTAGTTGCGGAATTATCAGACACCTGCTGTAACTCCGCCATATCTGTCTGCGCGCCGAAAGAGAAGGGGCGGGGAAAAGATGTTAGTTAGAACGTCATGGGCGGGCGACGTGTGCGGAGCAATGTGTTCGTATTTTGACGCATGCGTGGTGTGTATATAGCAAACACACATGTGACTATAGTACGTTCGGTGTGCGGAGAGAGGAGTTCAAGTGACGGACGTGCGAACGAAGGTATGTGATTTTGTGACTTGTACAAATTGTTGGCCTATACTGTCTTGAGAATGTTGGAGGATATATATGGTGACTAGCATGTTAAGGAGGTTAGACTGTTTGCCTAACATTAGTTATATATAATTTATTTAACTTGCAGATACAATATGAATGTCTTTATAAGCGACAAGTATTTCCTGGCGGAATTTATTGACCGGGTAAGGGAGCTGCCCGCTCTGTGGGAGACGAAAAACCCCATCCACAAAAAAAGAGGGGTGAGAAAAGCAGCGCTGGAGAAGCTGCTCCCATTTGTGCATACCAAGGTGCCCACAGCCACAGCAAAACAAGTGGACACTAAAATTGGGAGCTTGAGAGGTACCTACAGGACTGAACGCTCTAAGGTGCTGGCTTCTCAGAGGTCAGGAGCAGCAGCAGATGATGTGTATGTCCCGATTTTGTGGTACTACAACAGGATGTCCTTCCTGGATGACCACATTGAGACAAGGCCATCACTCTCCACTCTTCCCCCCAGACTTCCCTGCAGCCAACCTGAGCCTTCTCTGGAGCAAGTGGAGGCAGCCATCCTGGATGATCCTGATTTGGCCATCTGGAGCCAGGTATAGTATTTTTCGAAAATGTATTGGGATAAACTTAATGAAAAAAGAAAATTACCGCTCAGATGTACCTGATTGATTTTTCCACTTCTATCCCAAGCCACGGGTGCAGGCAATGCATATAATGATGCGAAAAATGGAAGGAAACTATTGGACAGCCGCACTCCAAAAACAATTCCTTTATTGGAAAATCACGGAAATCCAAACCACAGCAAAGAATAAGAGCAGACAAGCTGACGCGTTTCGCACTGTAATTTCAGTGCTTACTCATAGCATGAGTGCGAAACGCGTCAGCTTGTCTGCTCTTATTCTTTGCTGTGGTTTGGATTTCCGTGATTTTCCAATAAAGGAATTGTTTTTGGAGTGCGGCTGTCCAATAGGGATAAACTTAATGTTTGACAAATATGTCAAGATGACAAACATAAACTATTTTGGATTGCACAAGTGAAATCAAGATCTGTAGACATTATTCTGCACTTAATTGGGTGCTAAATAGTCAATCTGATGTAGTGGTAAATTTAAAGCAAGGATTTACGGATTTACATTCTAATTGCTTCAATCAGGATTACAAAGTTTGATGCAAAGATTAAACGAACATATTAAACTATGTCCCTTTTTCATACACAGGATGTAATCAGCCAGGAGGAGGGTCTGGAAACTGTCAGGCAGGAGGAGGAAGGGCCCAGTGGCAGCCAGGAGGTGGCAGGGCCCAGTGGCAGCCAGGAGGTGGCAGGGCCCAGTGGCAGACAGGAGGTGGCAGGGCCCAGTGGCAGCCAGGAGGTGGCAGGGCCCAGTGGCAGACAGGAGGTGGCAGGGCCCAGTGGCAGACAGGAGGTGGCAGGGCAAAGGAGAAGCACCAGATCCCAGGTGCCTCCCATCCGGCTTCACAAAAGAGGCAGGAGGGACAGGAGCACGAGTGAGGCAGCAATGGCCCTTATTCGTGAGGCCCATGCCACCCTCCAGGAGCCCACATCCCCTGAAGAGGCCATTGCCGGCCTAGTGGAGGCTAAGTTCAAGGTGATGAGCATGGAGCAACGCCTCCTATGCGAGCCCCTGCTCATCACCTTGCTCAACAAGGGGGTGATGGAGAAAATTACCCCCAATACCGCCATATGTGAGGTGGCACAACTGACCCAACCTAAACCTCCACCTCCCCCTTCTTCTTCTGCCCCACCCCCTTCTGCTACACCTCCCCCTTCTTCTGCCCCACCCCCTTCTTCTACACCTCCCCCTTCTTCTTCTGCCCCACCCCCTTCTGCTACACCTCCCCCTTCTTCTTCTGCCCCACCCCCTTCTGCTACACCTCCCCCTTCTTCTTCTGCCCCACCCCCTTCTGCTACACCTCCCCCTCTTCTTCTGCCCCACCCCCTTCTGCTACACCTCCCCCTTCTTATTCTGCCCCACCCCCTTCTGCTACACCTCCCCTTCTTCTTCTGCCCCACCCCCTTCTGCTACACCTCCACCTTCTTCTTCTGCCCCACCCCCTTCTGCTACACCTCCACCTTCTTCTTCTGCCCCACCCCCTTCTGCTACATCTCCTCCTCCTCCTCCTGACAGGAGTACCCCTCCAGTGGGCCAGCCTCCAGCCAAACAAAGAAGGAAGGCTGCAGGGAAGATTGCAGGGAAGGTTGCCAGGAAGAAGAGGAAGTGATGGCCTTGCTTCATTGTGGTCGGACAGAAGGCAGCCTGTTGTAGTACCACAGACTTGGGACATATATCTCACCTGCTGCTGTTCCTGACCTCTGGGAGGCCAGCATCAGATTGTGTTCAGAAATGTTGGCCTTCTCAAGCTCCCAATTTTAGTGTCCACACAGGGTTGCTGTGTGCTCTGGGGTCCCTGGGATGCACAAATGGCAGCAGGTTCTCCAGCGCTGCCTTCTCTTTATTTTATTTTTAAACATGAATAAATGTGATTTTTGTTTACGTTCATACTTGACTATGTGTATTTGTAAAAATTAAAAATCTAGCTTTGGAGTAAGCAGATACATTTGACTGACAAAAAAAGGGACAGATAACAACCCCCCAAAAGAATAACTAAATCTGATTATCAAAAAAACATGGTGGGAAATTTAACTAATGTAGAGTCCAAAATTAAATGGGAGATCACTACCAAAACATTGCGAAATTATAATTAACATCATTTTTAAAAATATTACCATTTAAATTATTCCTAAAAACTTGCACGATATAATACACATAAAGCTTCTTAAGAGCAGCATGAAAAAGGTTAAAAAATAAGTCATAACTCTGTGTGAATATCAGCAGCAAAAGAAGGTCACTCGTTTTGATTAATGTAACATTCTAACGAAGATTTCAATGCAGAACATTTAAACGATGCAATATTTTTGAGCGTGACGAATGTGCTCTCTCCATTACGAAGGCTTGTTTTACCAGAAGATGCGCTCCCGTCTCATAGTTGCTTGTGAGCATGCGCGCTTTTGGAAGAGTCGTAAAAGCATACACACGAACCATTTTCTCGTCACAAAACAGCCCGACGAGAAACACGACGAGGAAATCTGGAATCCTGACGAGAAAATAGAGAGCAGGTTCTCTATTTTCTCGTCGAGATTCTCTGCAAATTTCTCGTCGTAAAACCATACACACAAAATTTTTTCTCGACAAAAAAGCTCTCGCGGCACATTTCTTGCCGGTTTTGGACGAGAAACTCGGTCGTGTGTCCGAGGCCTCAGGGTCGGTACTTCTATCTTCTACTATAAAACTTATGTTCTTCCCCATATCTATGGCTACTCCCTTTGATCTTTTATTTGGGGAGTCTCCATAGTACCAGGTTGGGATCGCACGTGAGTATAGTTTTGTATTAGACTCTAGAGCTAGATGTGTCTCCTGGAGGAAAACAATTTCTGCGGAGTACCTTTCCAACTCCCTTAATATCATGTGCCTTTTTTCTGGCGAATTAAGACCTCTTACACTATATGTAATACAGTTTACGTCAGTCATTTAAGTCTCCTTTTTTTTTTTTTTCTTTCCCCTTTTTTCTCCTTTCTTTTCCTCTCTCTCTCTCTTCCTCGAAGGTGCAGATACAGATCCCTTTTCCCTTCCTCCCTACCTCCCCCCTCCAACCCAATCTCCCTCCCTCTTCCTCCATCCCCCCTTCTTCCTCCCAAAATAAACATAGCCCTTTTCCACCCACCCCCTCCACCCCCTCCTCCCTCCCCTCCTCCCTCTCTCCCTCCCTCCTCCCCCCTCCCTTGTTGAGGTCTTGACCTCATGGTCTTTGGTGCAGGTTTTTCTCCTTAGTACCACTTGGGGTACTCTGCACCCTAAGCCCGAGGTGGAGTTCTGCTCGGCACCGTTGATCCCCACCCCTTACTACTAAGGGGATGATGCCAGTGCAGTAAACGAATCCAGGTCTCCAAGCCCTTCCCTTGTATCTTTTTATTTCTGTTTCATTCCTCTCCCCTTCCTCCGCCCCCCTCTACCCCTCACCCTCCCTGTTGCCACACAAAAAAAAAAGCACAAGGGAGAACACAACACCCCACTTTCTCTCTATTTGTTCTGTTTAGTTATCTGGCATGGGAATTTCTAGCTTTCTACAAAACTCGGGTGTCTCTTCGATAAATCTCAGTCTTGCCGAGATACCATTTTTCCTCCCAATCAAACATGCTGGGAAACCCCAATTATACTGGATCTCGTGTTCCATGAGAACCTTCAATAAAGGTTTTAAGTTCCTTCTTCTTTTCAACGTTTCTTGTGATAGATCCTGAAAAAATTGAATGTGGTTTTCTTCCAATTTTATTGGCGTCTTTCCCCTCAGATTTCTCCACAGTTGATTTGTTTCCTCCCAACTTTCAAATCGCACATTGATGTCTCTCGGGTTTTCCTGCGATATTTCTTTTGGTCTTCTTATTCTATGTGCTCTCTCAATCTTCATTGTGAATGTAATTTCTCTATCAAGCAATGGGTTACAAATTTTCATTATTATTTCTGTTAAATTCTCTGACTGGGATATCTCAGGAACCCCTCAAATTCTTATATTTTTCCTTCTATCTCTGTTCTCTTGATCTTCCAGTTTATATGCTTGTTCTTGTTGCTCTTTTTTAATAGATTTTATTTCTCCTTCCAGCTTTTTTATGGTGATTTCATTACCGTCTGCTTTTTTCCCCACTTCCTCTACTCTTTCCCGCATGTACTCCATGTTTTCCGTTATTACTTCCATTTGTGCTTTCAACATTTTTTCTAGGGCTGCGAACATACCCTCTATTTCCTTTTTTTTTGGAAATTGACCCTTGTTTTATTGTTCCTCATCTTTTCTTTGCTCGAGCTCTGCTTCGGCTTCTTGTTCTATTCTAGACTCTGACAGTGTATCTGTTTCTGCAGAATTTTTATTCTGGGCCTTTTTCTTCTCCTTTTTCTTCTCCTTGCTGTCTGTCTGATTACTTTTAGCTCCTTGCTGCTTTTCCGCCGCCTGTTTATCTCCATTTCCACTATGGGTTACATATTTATTCATTGGGCCCGGGCTAGGGATCAAGCTTAGCCGTGGAGATTTTGGGGTTACCCCCCCCCCCTTGGTCCCTTTCCTCTCGAACTCATGTTGCTTAAAATCCTTGGTTTACCTTCCCGGTAATTATTAGTGGGTGGGGGGGGGAGATAGATACTGTACTCAGGGTGTTTTTTCTTTCCTTTTTTCTGCTGGGGAATATAAATGCTCTAAAGTAACTTAAGTAACAAGTCTAATGCTGTTTCTTTCCCTTTTTTTCCCCCTTTTCCCCTTCTCTTTCCTTTTCTCCCCCCTCTTTTTTTCCCCCTTCCCGCTTTCCTTTCTTTCTTCTCCCTTGTGGTTACAGACAGTTCACAATTCACAGTACTTCTCTGGCGGAAAAACAAATAGCTATAGGTTTTTTCTTTTTTTTTTCCTTTGCTTCTGCTTTGATATATTTACCAATCCCGCACAGCTCGGCACAGAACCCCAGGGTATCTATAGGTAAGAAATACCGTATTTCCAAAAAAAAAAAAAGGGGGCAAACCCAACACAAACCAAAACAAAAACGGCAACAGACTTTTATATTTCTCACTATCCGCCCCTCGTTGCAGTTCAACACTTCAGAGGAAGTTCACAGTTAACCATTTTGTGTGTCTATTGCCAGTTTTGTATGCTTTTCTCTTTTTTCTTTTTCTTTCCTTGTAAGTTTTATAGTGTTCCCAGCAGCTAGAGAAACTGAGATACCTGGTAGCAAATGATAACATATAATGCAACTTTCCTTCGTTCTCTGTTAGTTACTTTAAAGCGATTATCCCTTAATCAGTTTTATCACCACTTTATTTCTTATTTAATGTAGTGAAGCATCCAGTTTCAAAATTGTATGATGTGTATGGACAATAATCACGAGTATCTGTACCTCCTCCTTTGCTCCTTGCCATACACTTTCTCTGTTCTCTAATTTATATTTGCTGCGGTCCTTACACCGGTATTGAACGAAAAAAGCCAAGCAGCCTGTGGGGGGGGGGGGGGGGGGGGGGGAGATTTCCTTGAGATTTGCTGCCCGCTCACCCCTCTAGTTCAACTAATCTCTGAGCATTTTATAGTCCATTTTCATGTTCACTCAACAGTATTTTTTTTTTATTTTTCATACCTCTTTGTCTTCTTTATATTACTCACCACTACCTGGAAAGATACTGGAGAATCCCTGCGATTTCCTTCGCATACCTTCGCATGCCAGAGGGGGAGGTCTGGAAGGGTTAGTGATAGCTTCAACGTGGGCGAGCGCTCGCTCTCTCCTTCAGTCTATTTGCTGGCAGGCAGGCTCCGGATCCCTCACTCCCCGCCTCCCTCAGACCTCCACCACCTCTGTACTCCCTCCAGGTCCTCTAGGTCTCATGCGATGTGCGGCGTGCGGCGTTCAGGGTCTCCTCTCCATGTGGTCTCCTTAGCTACTTGGCTGCAGGTCTCCTCGATCTCCCCCTCCCACCGAGTCCCACCGCACCGACGGCAAAGGTACAAGTACAATGCGGTACGGGCGGACAGTACAGGTGAGTAGACGGGGGGGGGGCAGGCAGGCGGGCGAGTGGGTGGTTTGGCGGCGGCACTCCGGGGCTCAGGCAGCATTATTCATCCTCCTGAGGAGGAAAGGGCTGGAGACCTGATGTCTCGTCTACGTGCACCGGCACAGTGTCAGCGCCATTGCGAGACTCCTCCCTCTCCTCTCTGCAATCTTGTGCAGATGATGGAAGTTTTTGTGGTCGGGCTGTGTTGATGTCATTCCCACGCATGCTCATGTGCATCTTCTCTCTCTCATCCCCCCTTTCTCTCTCATCCTCCCTCTCTTACCCCTCTCTCATCCTCACTCTCTCTTTCTTTCTCATCCTCCCTCTCTCTTTAATTTAATTTGTTATAACAAAAAATTGTTTGCATATTTAATTATTATTTATAAAAGGCCCACCAAAATCCTCAGCACCAGGCCCATGATGTTCTTAATCTGGCCCTGGGTACTGGCAGTCAGTGTTCTTGAAGCTGAAAAGAGGTTGTCTTTTTCTGATAGATGTATATGCCTATACATATCTACTAGAACAAAACACATATAAATAGTATAAGCTGTGGATTTTACTGTCGTGCCATATCATATTAACTGAGCAAAGAAAATGATCCTCTGAAAGCATTTTAACGAGAGATAACTCACTGCTTGTAATTTTTACAAGTTAATGTACTGCTATTCTAAAGCTGCTTTCTATAAAAAAAGCTGCTGATTCAGTAAATGTACAGGCTTTACAATAATGCATGGCCTTGTAGGAAGAATAATTAATGTTTTGTCAGGACAGAGAGACATAGATTAAAGCGGAACTTCACCCAAAAGGGGAAGTTCCACTTTTCTTCTCCCCCCCCTCCTCCCCCATAATTGGAATGTATTTTTTTGGGGGGGGGGGTAATTTACTTTGACAGGTACCAGCTCCCACTTCCGGTCAAATCGCTGTGGCAATTTGAGTGGAAGTTCACCCCCTCTCCCCGTTTCCTCCACAGTCTCTTGGGGCATGTCACAGATCCCAGGAGACTGCGGGTCCATTCCCGAGGCTTAGCTCATGTGCAGTGGTCAGCCGGCTTTGAAGTCGCAAGGAGTCACAGTTAAAGCAGATCTTCAGTCATTTTTTCATCTTTCCATCTACTAAATCTTCTGTTCCTGTTGGTTTAACTTTGGCTAGTAAAACATTTTTTTTTCTGCCAGTAAATACCTTATACAGCTCACTTCCTGTTTCTTCTCTGGAAAAAAAGCCTAGGCTTATGACATCATGCACAGCTCTCTCTCTCACTCTCATCAGAGTTTTCCAGGAAGGGAGTGGGGGATGAGTCATAAAAGGGCCAATGAGAGCGGCAGAGCTGGAGGTCTGTCTGTGTAAATCCAGGTGAACAGGCAGCATCTTCAGCTGCCAACAGTTAAAATGATTGCAGCCAGACTCAGTGGAGGGAGATTTATGCAGCATATTTGGCAAGTACAGAATCACAGTATATATAAAATATTATGCAAAGTGGTTGGAGGGAAGCTTCAGAGTGGCAAAGATGTTTTCATTACAAATTATGTGAGCAGACTGCAGTTCCTCTTTAAGATGCTGGCAAAGAAAGTCGACTTTAAATTTTTTGTTTACAGAGTGAAGCTCCTACTGCCCTGTACACACGATCGGAAATTCCGACAAGAAAACCGTGTTTTTTTTCCGACGAAATGTTGGCTCAAACTAGTGTTGCATACACACGGTCATACAAATCTTGTCTGAAATTCCGAACGTCAAGAACGCGGTGACAAACAAAACGTACGACGAGCCGAGATCAATAAAGTTCAATAGGTAGTTCGGCTCTTCTGCTTGATTCTGAGCATGCGTGTTTTTTTGCGCATCGGAATTGCATACAGACGATCGGAATTTCCGACAAGAACTTTTTCTGTCGGAAAAATAGAGAACCTGCTCTTAATCTTTTGCTGGTGGAAATTCTGACAGAAAATGTTGGATGGAGCATACACACGGTCGGAATATCCAACCAAAAGCTCACATCCAACTTTTTTTGACGGAAAATCCTATCGTGTGTACAGGGCATAAGTGTTTACTTTTGTCCTCATTTCTAATACATATCAAAAATTATAAGCAAATGGATATGATGAATATATCAAAAGTATGACTAAATCTAGACTATGTTCAAAAATTTTAAGCTCAGATGTCAAAAAGAGTAATTTTATTTTTCTCTTCATATTCCTGGTATTCACCAACAAAGTATACATTGTGATATCTATAGCTGAAATATATCCTAAAGTATACAGAGCACATATGTTATCTTCTTCAATATACAAAAAGACATAGTATAACTCACAAGAACTCAGAAACAAAGATTGCTCAAGCATTCAGAGTACGATATTTCATTCCTGGATAATGTACCTAATACACTCTTTATAAGCACATTATTAGATAATGCACACCATGGACTGTATTTCAAGTGGTTCTAAACTCAAACAGTTTTTTTTTACCTTAAAGCATTCTCTGCATTAAAGGAGAAGTAGGGGAAATAAAAAAAAACAAAAAAACATCATCTATACTCACTTCCTGTTAAACGCTGGCTCTAAGCCTGAAAACCGAGTGATCACATGACTGCTGATCGCTCATTTCTCAGTATTCCTGGAGCAGAGAGCAGTGACCATCAGTCACTGCTCTCTGTTCTGCCCCTCCAGAGCTCCCTGGACTGGGAAGGAGGAGGAGCAGCTGGCGTCAGTTCTGAGCCATGCTCTGAGAGGCTGAGGTTTTGGCCTGCTGTTTCTGGGTCACAGGAAAGCAAAAGTAAGTGCACTCCTGTGGCTCAGAAGAGAACTATGGCCAAAAAAGCTTTGGCCATACTTTTCTTTTAAATGTAAAAAAACTCCAAGTCATCCACAGCAAATAAAGATGACTTTAAGTTTAGAGAAGTGTGAACTCCATGGGTGGAGTTTCTCGAATCTCCCTTGCTCTTATATTCTTTGAGCCAGGGCAGGACTGGCCTACCAGGATAATTGCCGGTAGGCCGCCTGTCCTGGGTCCGGTTTCAATTGCGGCTGCAGTGCTCCCTGTCCCCTCTCTCCTGTTCCTGTGTATCATCACGGAGCTGGCTGGATCTGTATTCGGCGGCGGTGCTGTAACACGGTCCCGCCCCTTAGACCAGCTCATGTAGATAGAATCAGTGTTCAGCCTATCACACGAGGCGGTCTAGGGGGGCGGGACGGTGTTACAGCACCGCTGCCGCCAAACACAGATCCAGCCAGCTCCGTGATGATACACAGGAGATGCCCGCCGTACAGCCTGCCCTATATGCCTGGATAGGAGGATCAGATTCGGCAGGGTGGCTGCATATAGAGGAACTGAGCTTTCTATATTCCTCCATACAGCCGTGGAATGCTTGCAGGAGGGAGAGGAGGAAAATCAAGCATTCAGCGGCTGTATGGAGGAATATAAAAAGCTCACTTCCTTTATATGCAGCAACCCCTGCTTCTCCTCCTATCCAACTTCTTTTGCTGGCCCCACCCAGTTCTCCTTGTAGCTCCCCCCCAGTGCTCTCCTCCCCCACCACACTCTCCAGCCCCCCCCCCACAGTTCTATCCACCCCTGTTCTTTCTGCCCCCCCTGCTCTCCAGCTTTACCCATCCTTCTCCAGCCACCATCCCAGTGCTCCCCACTCCCCCAGTGCTCTCCACCCCTGTTCTTTACCCCCCCAGTGCTCTCCACCCCTGTTCTTTCCCCCCCAGTGCTCTCCACCCCTGTTCTCCCCCCCCAGTGCTCTCCACCCCTGTTCTTTCCCCCCCCCAGTGCTCTCCACCCCTGTTCTTCCCCCCCAGTGCTCTCCACCTCTGTTCTGCCCCCCCAGTGCTCTCTACCCCTGATCTATCCCCCCCAGTGCTCTCCCCCCCCAGTGCTATCCACCCCTGTTCTTGCTCCCCCTCCCAGTGCTCTCCACCCCTGTTCCCCCCCAGTGCTCTCCCCCCCAGTGCTCTCCACCCCTGTTCTTTCTCCCCCCCAGTGCTCTCCAGCTCTCCCCATCACTCCACAGCCCCCACCCCAGTGCTCTCCGCCCCCCACAGTGCTCTCCAGCCCCCCGTGCTCCCCACCCCTGTTCTTTCTTGGCCCCCCAGTGCTTTCAAGCTCCACCAATCGCTCTCCATCCCCCCAGTGCTCTCCGCCCTTATGCTCTCCACCCCTGTTCTTTTTGGCTCCCCCTCCAGTGCTCTCAAGCTCCACCCCAGCACTCCCCGCTCCCTACCCCTGTACTCTCCACTCCCCCCTGCATTTTGCACCCAACCACGTACTCTCCAACCCCACCAGTGCTCTCTCTGCTCCCCCCCTGCATTTTGCCCCCACCCGTGTGCTCTCCAACCCCGCCAGTGCTCTCCGCTCCCCCTGCATTTTGCCCCCACCCATGTGCTCTCCAACCCCCCCCCCCGTAGTGCTCTCCAGCCTCCCTGTACTTTCCACCCCTGATTTTTCTGGCCCCCACTGGTGCTCTCAAGCTCCCCCTATTGCTATCCCCCCCCCAGTGGTCTCCACTCCCCCCTGCTCTTTGTACCCCCCAGTGATCTCCAGCCCCGTGCTCTCCACCCCTGTTCTTTCTGCCCCCCCAGTGCTCTCAAGATCCCTCCCAGTGCTCTTTACCCCCCACACTCTTAGCTCCCTCAGTGCTCTCCAGCCCCCCCTCTCAGCCTCCTGTTCTCTCCACCCCTGTTCTTTTTGGCTCCCCCCAGTGCTCTCAAGCCCCTCCCCAGTGCTATCCGCTCCCCACCCCTGTGATCTCCACTCCCCCCTGCTCTTTGCCCCCACCCATGTGCTCTCCAACCCCGCCAATGCTCTCCGCTCTTCCTTCTCTCCAGCTCCCACCCAGTGCTCTCACTTCCCCAGGACCAGAGGACAGGCTGACTGGAGGCAGAAAATGAGGACAGCTGAAGGTGCAGGTGGCCAGGGACCACTCCATCTAACAGCAAACAGATCCTCTGGAAGGAACACTGTCCCTATCCAAAACAAGAACAGACCCTGCCTGCTGATGGCGATCATGGATATCCTGCTGGCATGGAAGGTACCGTACCGAGCATCAAAAACACACCTTCCCACAGACAGGGACTGCAGACTGGGACATGGGGCATAGGAGGGGCTGCAATGATGGGCACAATGAGGCTGCATTCGTGGGCACAGTGAGACTGCATTCACGGGCACAGTAAAGCTACATTTGATGGGCACAGTGAGGCTGCAATGATGGGCACAGTGAGGCTGCAATTATGGGCACAGTGAGGCTGCAATAGTGGGCACAGTGAGGCTTGCAATGGTGGGCACAGTGAGGCTGCATTTAATGGGCACAGTGAGGTTGCACTGATGGGCACAGTGAGGCTGCAATAATGGGCGCAGTGAGGCTGCAATGGTGGGCACAGTGAGGCTGCAATGGTGGGCACAGTGAGGCTGCAATGGTGGGCACAGTGAGGCTGCATTTGATGAGCACAGTGAGGCTGCATTGGATGAGCACAGTGAGGCTGCATTGATGGGCACAGTGAGGCTGCATTGATGGGCACGGTAAGGCTGCATTGATGGGCACAGTGAGGCTGCATTTGATGGGCACTGGTGAGGCTGCATTGAGCTCTTGTATCATGTCTGCAGCCTCTGACCATCTCCTGTATCATGTCTGCAGTCTCTGAGGGAGTCTAGAGAGGAGTCAAGAGTGGGAGCACCGCCGGGATGGGGGTCATGGGAGAAGTCAGATGTGTGTGGACTGTGGAGAGGAGACTATATAGGATAAAACCAAAGCTACTGAGCTGGAGCTGACTGACTGAGCCCTGCACGGTGCAACTGAGAGGAGGTCAGTGACAGCACCGCTAGGCCAGTCTGAGGGGGGTCACTGATGTAAGGGGGGAGTGAATACGATAATGTAAGGGGGAACTGATATAAATGTTTCCCCCTTATATCAGTAATCCACCCCCCCCTTACCTTAGTGTATTCTTTCTGCGGAAGGTGGTCCCCCCACATTCTGAGTTCCTGGGGTTCCTCTTGATGATTGACCACTTTTACCACTTTTAACTAGAATTTGCGTTTATATATATAAAGCCCTATGTGATTTCATATCTGTCTTATCTATATATAATACACTTTTCAAATGTGCTTTAAAATGTATGGTTTTCCCTTTTATGAACAAGAAAATATTGACGCTATGCTGTTACGCTGGTATAATAATGCTATGGGGCTGGTATGAAATTTTTTCCAGGGCTGGATTTTATTCCCAGTCCGGCCCTGCTTTGAGCTAGTTAGGTACTCTGTCAGATGCTATCTTTCTCTGTTTTTCTTCTCTTTTTTCTTTTCTCATTTCTCTTATTTTTTTTTAGTTAGCACTGTCCAAAAAAAGGAGGATTGTAGCAGAAGGGGCAGGTGAACAAAGGGAGCTTGCAGATTAATTAATATGGGAGGGACGGTCCTTCGAGATGTTTTTTTGCCAGGTATCGTTGGGGCCCTTTAGGAGCATTGGTGCACTTAACAACAGTCCCTGTTAACCTTCATGCAGCAATTACAAAATAGTCCCTGGAATGCTACGGTGACCTAGCAGGGGGAAGAATAGGGTGAGTGGATGCTCCAGTCTCCCTGCGGCAGCAGTGCAGGTGCTGTGATGTGGGCAGTGTTGTGCTGCTCCTGGGTGTTGTTCTCACTCCTAGTCTCAGGCTCTGATCTCCGCTGGCAGGCAAATATCCAGATAGAGGTGTGCTCTTTAACTCCCTTGGGCAGTTTAATACAAATCTATGGATTTTCTTGGCTTAAGCCCTCCCCCTGCTGGCAGAAGGAGGATGGTGCAGCAAAACATCAGTATCTCAGTAAAGGGAGAGAAGAATAAAGGGCAATGTCTCTATCTCCATATTGCTGTAGCCCACCACCTGGCTACATGGAGATGATGCACATGACGTCATGTGCTTCATCTTGCACATGGGCAGTATCAAAGACTTTTTAAAATGGCAGCACGGACACAGGGATCCAGGCAGCATGAAGACAGGACAAAAATAGGTAGGTATGAAGAAAAAGTCACAAGGATATTGGAAAGCATGATTGCTTGTTTCCGCTATTGATTATAGAGTTTGTAGAGAAAGAACAGTAGAGGGTGGGTCCTCTTTAACCACAGCGGCATTATCCTGTGACCACTGAGAGCGGCCTAGGTATCATATGATTGCTGTGACCAATCACATGATATCTTGTAAACACAACTGTTGTGAATGGCTTTCATTCATGACAGCTTGTTTACTATTGTCATCTCTGTGATTAATCACAGTAATCACATAGTACAGGGCCATTTACAGAGTCCAATCACAGCAATCACAATTGTAAGCAAGCTGTCATGAATGAAATCAATTCATGACAGTTGAAACAAGTGCTGTTGCAGTGTCATTAAAAAAAAAAAAAAATCCCAGGTGTATCCAGCTTGATTAGATGACATCAACCAGCAACAAAGAGCAACCAGAGCCAGGATGAATTCAGCTACCCCTTGAAGAAATGCCTGGACAAGGTCTTGTAAATGTAGCAATACCTTCAACTAAGAGGGCCGCAGATTTAGTTTGGGTCCTGAATACAGCTCCGCCAACCCCCGGTAATTTACTCGACCCCCTACTGGCACAGTTAGTTATGGCAGCAATAAAATTCTTATACTGTATGAGTAAACTCAGACACCAAGGCAATAATGAAAGGGGTATCTAATTTACTTTAGACTTATGGTAAAAAGGTTAACAGTGGTAACAGTTTACAGGTAACAAGTTGCAGAGCCCTGCAGCAATAAACACACTATGCATTAAATGAACAGTAAAGGTGCGCCGCGTGGGCGACCGTTAATTAGGCGCCCTGTGGCGCAGTAACTAAATGAATTAACTAGCTGGCCAGGCCTGGCTCAGATATCTAAAACTCAGTCTATAGGGGATGATGGTTTCTTCACCGGCAAGTCTTTAAAGGTGGTGCACATAATAGAATAACATTTGTAATCCAGTGGGACGATTGTAATAGAATAAACACTTTACTGAAGAACCCCTGAGTTCAGCTCTGATATGGATCTCCGGTGAGAGTATCAGATATAAACTTGTGGGCCACAGCAGTCTATAGGCACATCAGCAATAATCAGTATATGGTCTGAGCATACGCTCGCTCACCCCTCTGGACGCGATCCAGTCCGGGAACTTCCACCGACTGTGTCCTCACACACAGTGTCTTCCACCGACTGTGTCCTCACACATCCGGTCCCCGATCCAACCAAGGCTGTAGATAAGCGAAGTCAGATGCCACCCAGGCTCACAGTGGGGTGGAAGGCTCTTTGGTGCTGCGCAAGGCCTCAGGCTTCAGGCCTTGCACTCCGGCACATCCGCACAGGAGGATCAGTCACTGAAGTCTCGTGTCCCAAAGAGACCGAGCCCCGCCTCGCCTCCTCCTTTTATAACCCCTCCCATGAGTCTCTGGGGTGGAAACATTGCCGAAAGGGGTTCTGGGTAAGGTAGTCCTGGGAGTCTTAAAGGGGACCCCGCTACACAAACATTTGTACAAAAACACAAGAGAGGGAAGTGCAATCTACTGCAATAAAACTTTTAATAGATTACCATAAAACCAAAATGTTACACCCACATAATCCCAATGTAAAACTGTATCCATGAATCACCACAGAGAGCTGTATTGTGTCTACAACAAGCTTCACTACAAATGATCCCTTGGGTGCAGCAGAGTCTCCTATGTGTGATGTTTCCGCACAGCCATCCAGACTGGATGGTCAGAGGAGCGGGTATGGGAGAGACCCACTTTCAGCTACTTGGAGTGGCTCTGTTTGACAAACTCCAGGATCTAATGAGGAAGACCGGCTCTGGTGTGACCTGTGGTATGGAGGAGTGACACACAGGTTGTCCAGGTCAGTGGTAGAGAATTACAAAAAGTGTATCAGGCAGCAAAGTAGGAAAAAAAGAGGTATAAAGTTACCAATGAACTGTTAAGATTTCCATTATACATTGTCATAAGGTTTTACATTATATGATATTTAAAGAAGAGGAGTGCTTTTCAGGTAAAGACACTAAGGCGCACACAGGGTGAGAGACAGTGACATCTATCAAAACTGAACATGTTATCAAGGTCCAATTAGCTGCCCATGGTATAGAATATCACCTAAAATCACCTAAGAAGAATATTAGGGGAAAAAGAATGAGTATGATCCTCCAAAAGGATGAAGGAAGAAAGCAATAATGAGGGTCAGGTTATAACGTATTTCAAGTAAGGGGAAGGGGGAGGGGAGAGGAGAGAGAGAACAATATGGAAAAATTACTGTGCCAGATGGGGACGGCGAAGGACACCAATTTGGATTAAAACCGAGGTGATATAATGTAAGGTAAAGAAAGGAAAGAAGCAAAAAGCAAGAATTGGGGCAAGGACAAGGAGAAGAAAAGGAAAGAAAATTTGTTTTACAGCTTCTGTAGGGAGAGGACATACAACCAGTAACTAATTGTATTCTTCTTTAAAAGAAAAATCAATCCAGTAGAACTGAACCAAGTGGTATGGAACTTTAAATAGTCCCTTTGAGAAAGTTTGTTGGGTCTTCCATTTGTTTGATATCATTAGGGATGAGCTTCGTGTTCGAGTCGAACATACGTTCGACTCGAACATCGGCTGTTCGATCGTTCGACGAAGATCGAACGATTTGGGCCGTTCGCGCCAAATTCGAGTGACGCGAACGGCCCACAATGCACTACGCCATCGCAGTGTCATCCAGGCGCTGTGATTGGCCAAGCATGCACTGTGACCCCGCATGCTTGGCCAATCACAGCGCCGGCAGCGAGGAGAGCAATGATTGGCCACAGGCAAGATGCCTGTGGCCAATTATTGCTGAGGGTGTTTAGTACACGCCCCACACTATAAAAGGCCGCCAGCACGGCGGCCTAGTGTAGTGTGTTCCGGAGCAGGGAAAGACAAGCATAGGCAGGGACAGTGACATTTATTTCTTTCTTGCTTAACCTGGATTCCTTTAGTTTAGGGAAAGAGAAGGATAGGTAGGGAGAGTGTCAGTGTGTTTTACTGTGCGAGTCCTTGTTTCTAGGGACAAAGAAGGAAAGTGAGGGGAATTCTCCTTGTGCTATAGTGTGCTTTAAAAAAACATTTTTTCTAGGGACAGAAAACTCTAGGTAGGGAGAGTGTCAGTTTCTTTCACTGTGCGAGTCCTTGTTTCTAGGGACAAAGAAGGAAAGTGAGGGGAATTCTCCTTGTGCTATAGTGTGCTTTAAAAAAACATTTTTTCTAGGGACAGAAAACTCTAGGTAGGGAGAGTGTCAGTTTCTTTCACTGTGCGAGTCCTTGTTTCTAGGGACAAAGAAGGAAAGTGAGGGGAATTCTCCTTGTGCTATAGTGTGCTTTAAAAAAACATTTTTTCTAGGGACAGAAAACTCTAGGTAGGGAGAGTGTCAGTTTCTTTCACTGTGCGAGTCCTTGTTTCTAGGGACAAAGAAGGAAAGTGAGGGGAATTCTCCTTGTGCTATAGTGTGCTTTAAAAAACATTTTTTCTAGGGACAGAAAACTCTAGGTAGGGAGAGTGTCAGTTTCTTTCACTGTGCGAGTCCTTGTTTCTAGGGACAAAGAAGGAAAGTGAGGGGAATTCTCCTTGTGCTATAGTGTGCTTTAAAAAAACATTTTTTCTAGGGACAGAAAACTCTAGGTAGGGAGAGTGTCAGTTTCTTTCACTGTGCGAGTCCTTGTTTCTAGGGACAAAGAAGGAAAGTGAGGGGAATTCTCCTTGTGCTATAGTGTGCTAAAGCATTCCTCATCAACCATCTTTGAAATCCTTGTTTTTTGGACAGTCAGGGAAATTGTCGTTGTGCTATTCTGTGCAAAAGCAATCATCCTCAACCATATTTAGAAATCCTTAAGTAAAGGGACAGAGAAGGACACCTGAAGGTAGCCCTTATTGCTTTTTTCCCATCTCCCTGCAGGCCATCTATTAGAATGTCTGGAAGGCAAACAAGGAGAGGCAGGCAGTCAGGAGGCAATAAAAGAGGGCAAGCAGGCTCTGTGTCTGGGGGCAACAGTGCTGGTCGTGGACGCGGTGCATTGTCATCAGCACATGGCCATGGGACACGCTTGTCCTTCTTTTCGGCAGCTGGACATGTTGAGCCACATCATGCCGAAGACTTGGTAGAGTGGATGACCAAGCCCTCCTCCTCCTCCTCATCCTCTCTCACCCAGGCTCAGGGTACTGGCAAAGCAGCTGCCAAAGCGTCCTCTTCCCTGGTATCAATGTCAGACTCATCATCAGTCACTCCTTCCCTAGACCCACCATGTCCTCCTCCTGAGGAGTCCCCCGAACTGTTTGAGCACAGTGTTGGGTACATGCTCCAGGAGGATGCCCAGCGTTTCGAAGGGTCTGATGATGAAACCCAGCTACAGGAAGGCAGTAGCGTGAGAGCAGACAGAGGGGATGCTCAAGAAGGACACCAATCTGGCAGTCATGTTCCAGCAGCTGCAGCATACTGCCAGATTGGCTCCAGTGATGAGGAGGGAGGGGATGATGAGGTCACTGACTCCACGTGGGTGCCTAATAGGAGAGAGGAGGAGGAGGAGGATGAGGAGGAGGCACATCTCCAACGAGGCAGGATGCCCTTTGGTGGCCAGCGTAAGGGCAGTACACCGACGGAATCACACCGCAGAGCTCCGCCTGTGCAGGGCGCTGCCTCTGCCCGTCATTCAAAAAGTTCCTTGGTGTGGGCCTTTTTTGAGGCTAGTGCATCAGATCGCACAGCTGCTGTTTGCAACATATGTCTCAAGCGTATATCGCGTGGCCAAAACATCAGCCGCTTGGGTACCACATGCCTGACCAGACATATGTTGACCTGCCATGCAGCTCGTTGGCAAGCCTACCTCAAAGACCCACACCAAAGAACAAAGCGGACCTCTCCTTGCACCGCATCAGCTGGGATCTCCAACCCCACTATAACTTCAGTCCTCTCTGAAACATGCACTGAGAGGAATGAAGGTGTAGAATTAGGTGTGTCACAGCCAAGTACTTGCGGCCACTCTGCTAGCAGTACACCGACGTCCGATTCTAGCAGGCAAATTTCCCTGCCCCAGCTGCTGGACCGTCGAAAGAAGTTCACTCCCAGCCATCCACATGCCCAGCGGTTGAATGCTAGCTTGGCTAAATTGCTAGCGCTTCAACTGCTGCCTTTTCAGTTGGTAGACTCGGCCCCCTTCCGTGAGTTTGTGCAATGTGCGGTTCCTCAGTGGCAGGTTCCCAAACGCCACTTTTTCTCACGGAAGGCTATTCCGGCTCTCTACCGGCATGTGGAAGGCAATGTCTTGGCCTCGCTGGACAGGGCGGTCAGCGGTAAGGTGCATATTACCGCTGACTCATGGTCCAGCAGGCATGGACAGGGACGTTACCTTTCTTTCACGGCCCATTGGGTCACTCTTTTGGCAGCTGGGAAGGATGCAGGACAAGGTGCAGTAGTGTTGGAGGTTGTTCCACCGCCACGCCTCCAAAATGCTACTACTGGTTGTGACACACCTCTCTCCTCCACCCCCTCCTCTTCTTCTTCCTCCATGGCCTCTTCCTGTGGTTTGTCCTATGAACCAGCGGTGCTCCGTAGCCGTTCACGGGGCTACGCAAGTACGCAGGCAAAAAGATGCCATGCCGTGCTTGCGCTGGTGTGTTTGGGGGACAGAAGCCACACTGGGGCAGAGGTCCTGTCTGCTCTGCAGGGCCAGGCCGAGAGGTGGTTGACGCCACGCCAGCTTAAGCCAGGAATGGTGGTTTGCGACAATGGCACCAACCTCCTCTCCGCCCTCCGACAGGGACAACTGACCCATGTGCCCTGTGTGGCTCACGTCCTTAACCTGGTGGTGCAGCGGTTCTTGGGCAGGTACCCGGGCTTACAGGATGTCCTGAGGCAGGCCAGGAAAGTCTGTGTGCATTTCCGCAGATCTTATAATGCCAGTGCTCGCCTGGCTGAGCTGCAAAAGGAGTTGAACCTGCCCAAGAACCGCCTTATATGTGACATGCCCACCAGGTGGAACTCAACGTTGGCCATGCTGCAGCGGCTGCACACGCAGCAGAGGGCCATCAATGAGTACCTGTGCGACTACGGCACCAGGACAGGGTCAGGGGAGCTTGGTTTTTTTTCTCCACGCCAGTGGGGCATGATCAGGGATGCATGCACTGTCCTGGCACCATTTGAGGAGGCCACGAGGATGGTGAGCAGTGACAGTGCATGCATCAGTGACACTGTACCTCTTGTCCACCTGTTGGAGCACACGCTGCGTGGAATAATGGACAGGGCACTTGAGGCAGAACAGAGGCAGGAAGAGGAGGACTTCCTTGCCTCTCAAGGCCCCCTTTACCCAGACAGTGTTCCTTCTGTCCCACCCATCGCACAGGAAGAGGAGGAGGAGGAGGAGGATTGTGTCAGCATGGAGGTGGAGGCTGGCACTCAGCATCATCAGCAGCAGTCTTTTAGGGATGATTTACAGTCCCAAGAAACCAGTGGACTTGTACGTGGCTGGGAGGAGGTGGCTGCGGATCATGTCGTCCTTAGTGACCCAGAGGACTCCGGAGCGAATGCCTCAGCAAACCTACGCTGCATGGCCTCCCTGATCCTGCAAAGTCTGCGGAAGGATCCTCGTATTCTTCGGATCAAGGAGAGGGACCATTACTGGCTGGCCACTCTCCTTGATCCACGGTACAAGGGTAAGGTTGCGGACCTTATGTTACCGTCGCAGAGGGAGCAGAGGATGAGACAACTCCGGGAGGCCTTGCAGAAAGGTCTGTGCAACGCGTTCCCAGAGACTGGGAGGTTACAAACTCCTGGTCCTGGACAACGAGTTGCTGAGGCTTCGGCCAGTCAAAGAAGGAGCGGTGGGGAAGGTGGCCGTCTGACCGATGCGTTCAGACAATTCTTTAGTCCGCAGCCCCAAAGTATGATCGGTTCCAGCAACCATCGCCAGCGTCTGATAAACATGGTGCAGGAATATCTAGGGGCAAGGTCAGACTTGGACACCTTCCCCACCGAAAATCCTCTGGCTTACTGGGTCTTGAGGATGGATCACTGGCCAGAGCTTGCACAGTATGCAATTGAGCTACTGGCCTGTCCTGCATCCAGCGTTCTTTCGGAACGCACATTCAGTGCTGCTGGAGGATTTGTCACGGATCACAGGGTGCGCCTGTCCACCGACTCGGTTGATCGACTGACTTTCATCAAGATGAACCAGTCTTGGATCACCACCAGCTACCACACACCTGATGCTGATATAACAGACTAATTGATTTTAACATGTCACATCCCTTCAAGACTGATGCTGATGCTGAGTGCCTGTGCTGTTATGTTGACTGGCTATCCTCCTCCTCCGAGTCCTCAATGATACGATTGATGATGATAGCTTGGAAGATCATTTTTGTTTATGGGTGCCGCCACCAGTGGCTAAGGCCCAATTTTTCAGCCCCTGTTTTACAGGGGCGTGTAATTACAATTTTTTTAGCAATAATTTGCCATAGGGCTCATTGCTGTGCTCCAAGTACAGTATCTGTGAGGGGTTGGAGTGTTGTGGCACCAGTGCCTAAGGCCCAATTTTTCAGCCCCTGTTTAAAAGGGGCGTGTCATTACAATTTTTGAAGCAATACTTTGCAACAGGGCTCATTGCTGTGCTCCAAGTACAGTATCTGTGAGGGGTTGTAGTGTTGTGCCACCAGTGCCTAAGGCCCAATTTTTCAGCCCCTGTTCAACAGGGGCATGCAATTACAATTCTTGATCTAATAATTCACAGCAGGGCCCATTGCTGCACCCACCAAGAGTAACTGTCAGGGCTTACAGTGTTGTGGCACCAGCACCACCATCAAAGGCCCAATTTTTACTACCACTGTTCAACAATTATATGTAATTAAAATTCCTGATATAATAGTTGACAGCAGGGCGTTCCAGCACCAACCAAGAGTAACTGTGAGTGCTTACAGTGTTGTGCCAACACCAACAACTAAGGGGCCTATTTCTGCAGAGTATATACGGCAGGTCCCTACTTTCAAACATCCAACTTACAAACGACTCCTACTTGCAAACGCAAGAAGACAACAGGAAGTGAGAGGAAATCTACGACTAGGAAGGAAAATTCTCTCCTGTAAGAATAAATATGGGAGAAAGGTGTCTCCTCTGTACTGATGCTTTATCAGCAATCCTTGTTTCAAGAAAAACACCACATTTCAAAAACAGTTGTCATTGGGACGGAAAGTGAGGTGAAATGTTCTGAACAGGGGCACAGACAGCAAAACAAATGTTACAGGGGTGATAACCCTTACCTATGTTTTCCAAAAAGTTTAAAAATAGATTTTTGGACTGGAGCTACACTTCAACAATGTACCTGTTCAAAATTACAAACACATTCTACATAAGAACAAACCTACAGTCCCTGTCTTGTATGCACCGCCTGTATACGGCTGTTCAGAGTATATAGGGCCTTTTTTATTTTATGTGCGGGGTTCCTCTTAATATCCATACAAGACCCAAAGGGGCTGGGGTAGGGGGGGGGTCATGGGGTAGCTATGCCATTTTTCTTAAAGATTTTCATCCATATTACCGGGACCAGACATTACATTAAAGCCGCAAGCAGTTTTAAATGGCTTTTTTTTCCTTTAGAAGTGTCATTTTGTGCAGGGACAGTTCTAAACACGGGAAACACGTGGCACTTCACAGGCATACTTTAGACACCCCCCAGGTACGATATTTAAAGGAATATTTGACTTTTTTTTTTTCACTTTATGCATCATTAAAATGACTGCTCCCGAAAAACGGCCGTTTTTAAAACTTCTTTTTGCATTGATACATGTCCCCTGGTGCAGAACCCGGGTTCCCAAACCCTTTTTAGGACAATAACATGCATAATAGTTGTTATAATTAGCACTTTAGAATTCGAACGTTCGCATCCATTGTATTTAATAGGGTTCTAATGTTCGTACGAACTTTCGGTCCGTTCGCGGGTTCTGGTGCGAATCGAACCCGGGGGTGTTCGGCTCATCACTAGATATCATCAACTCGGTGGAGCTATTGTTTAATAGTAGGTGGTGAGGGGGATATCTATAATGTTGGAATACAGGAATGAGCTGCATTGACTAGGTGAATTATAACTGAATTTTTATACACCTTGAAAGGTAAAACTTATGCCGCGTACACACGATCGGCCATTCCGACAACAAAACCGTGGGTTTTTTTGCCGACGGATGTTGGCTCAAACTTGTCTTGCATACACACGGTCACACAAATGTTGTCTGAAACTCCAAACATCAAGAACGCGGTGACATACAACACTACGACGAGCCAAGAAAAAATTAAGATCAATGATTCCGAGCATGCGCCAAATTGATTCTGAGCATGCGTGGCATTTTGTGCGTCTGCATTGGATACACACGATCGGTATTTCCGACAAGTTATTTTGCTGTCGGAAAAATAGAGAACCTGCTCTCAATCATTTGTTGGCGGAAATTCCGACAGCAAATGTTGGATGGAGCATACACACGGTCGGAATATCCGACCAAAAGCTCCCATCGAACATTTGTTGGCGGAAATTCCGATCGTGTGTACGCGGCATAAGTGGAGATCTGCTTTTCAGTGGTCTAAGAAATTAAACTGAGTTTGTGATAACTCAGACAGTAACAGTTTGTAAGTAAAAGAAAGAGCTTGTTGTATCGAGCCAATAGTCTGACATTCACATTTGAATGACATGAGAGGACACTTGAATAACTGGGCATGTGGCAGAGATCTAAAAAAATTGAACATTTGAAGAATTTGTAGAGGCTTTAAAGGTGAAACAATTGGGACTTTAGACATATGATCAGCGGCAAGCCATGTCGAGAGCTTGATAAAGTGAAAGGCTTGTTTGTTTTGGAGAATTAAAGAGTGAAATAATTTGTCTTGTAGGCCTGAAGGAAAGTCATGGTGACCCAGAATGGGCAAGAGAGGGGAAGGGAGTGGGGGGAAATTCCATGTACGGTAAAAGCTCTGTGAGAGCTAAGCCACGTCGGTGCAGTAGTGGAATGATTGTACAGAGACAGGATGTGTGGGCTCCAAAGGAGTGCAGAGTAAAGTTGGGGAGATGGATTGCTTTATGTAGACCCGCTGTTTAAGCTGTCTTAATTAGCACTACTGAAGTCGCTCCGACTTTAGAAAAGGTTCCTGTACTACTTCACAGCAATTTCTATCTGACTTGTGCCCATAGTCTTTAATGGAAGTTGCCTTTAAATCAGATCCTCATCTATATTGATGTGATTTGGATCCGACATTACAGGAAGATGTGTAGCCCCTCCCTCGCTTCAAAGTCATATCAAGTCACATCTGAGTAGTACTCAAGTCACATCAAGTCACCAGCAAATCACCAGGAAGTCGCTTGGCAAAGTCGCACTGTAAGCAGCGCGACTTTTAGGTTGCAGTAGTGTGAACTGAGCCTTACTGTCTATTCACATGAGCTCAGAGGAAGTGGGTGGAATGATGCTTACCATCAGATGAAGGACATGTAACAGCAGATAAAAGTACTGTATGAAAAAAATCGGGATTGAAAGTGAATATTGCAGCAAAAGCTGGTGTAGTGCTACCTCCGCAGGAGCCGCTGGTTATTTGGGCTTCTTTTACCCATTCGCAGCATGCACAGCCAGGCATACAGCAATTTTAGCGTTCTTCCTTTGGCTCAAGAATCAGCCTAGGGGTTTTTGTGTTTATTATTGAAGAACTTGGATAGGGATAGGGAGCATGGGATACCCTGGAACTGTAAAACATGAATTTGAACAACTTGAGGACTACTACATTTTTGGCTGCTCTGCACAACTCTTAAAATCCTTGCACAACTTTGTCTGCACTTTCCCAGCAAAGTCCCATTGAATCTCCAGCTCCCTTTGACCTGTACCTTACTCACAGTTCCAAATACCTCACAGTCACCCTTGCAGCATTGGGTACTCACTCAGCCACCAGAATCATTGGTTGCCTCTTGCTAATATCCCTCCAGGCTTTTCCTAGTGATGAAAATGTAGATTTAGACCCTATACACACTATTAGATTTTCTGCAGATTTTTGTCTTCAGATTTACCAAAACTATGTAGTGCAAGGGCCTGCCTGATTGCATACAAATTGAAACTCTTAAGGTTTGACCTTATATTATATGGTTTGGGTAAATCTGAAGACAAAAATCTGCAGAAAATCGAATAGTATGCATGGGGTCTTAGACCGCCTCTCGAAAAACTTGAGCTCTATCCCATGAGCTCTCTCCTGACCCTCTGGATTCTTGGGTTGCTTTGCAAATAGGCGCCCCAGCTAAGCCTAGCTGGAATATTGGTGTCTTCAGGCTGGCTTCATTCCCCGCCTTCTGTCCAGGAGGGCAGAGCCCCTCAACAGGGGTTTCCTCCAGCAGTCTGGACCCAGGAACACTGCCCTACACCCACATACTGAAAGCTGCTCTTGTTGCACAAGATTCAGGCTATTTATGCAATCTTCTCCACCTTCTGGGCAAACCTCCCCAGGGATTGGCTGAAGTCCCATAAATATTCAGGCTGAAGTCTCTGCCCTCCCTTCCACCATGTTCTAGAAATCTCTAGAAGATAAGGGGAAGAGCAGCAGCCTGTTAAAACCTGAGCAGCCCCAATTAATCAACCCCTGTTCCACTGATTGCGGAGGAGCTAAAACTAAATTTGGTCTAGCAGGCTTTTCTAACTAGAAGGGTTATTTGATTTTTATTGAGTTATTAATTTGTATCTTGCTATTTTTGGCTGCACTACTACAAATAAGATTGTCTTTCACTTTTTTCTCTCTCTGTACTTTTAAATGTATTTATTTTGCGTAATGAGTGTGACAAACATTATTCTTATGTATGTTAGTCCCCATCAGAGTTTAATTAAAGGGGTTGTAAAGGTTCGTTTTTTATTTTCTAAATAGGTTCCTTTAACCACTTAAGCCCCGGACCATTTGGTAGCTAAAGGACCAGAGGTGATTTTAGAATTTTGCACTGCGCTGCTTTAACTGTAAATTGTGCGGACATGCAATGTTGTACCCAAACGAAATTTGCGTCCTTTTCTTCCCACAAATAGAGCTTTCTTTTAATGGTATTTGATTGCCTCTGCGATTTTTATTTTTTGCGATATAAACGGAAAAAGACCGAAAATTTTGAAAAAAAATTATATTTTCTAATTTTTGTTATAAGAAAAATCGAATAAACTCAATTGTAGTCATACATTTAGGCCAAAATGTATTCAGCCACATGTTTTTAGTAAAAAAAATGTCAATAAGCGTATATTTATTGGTTTGCGCAAAAGTTATAGAGTTTACAAACTAGGGTACATTTTCTGAAATTTACACAGCTTTAAATTTATGACTGCCTATCTCATTTCTTGAGGTGCTAAAATGACAGGGCAGTACAAAACCCCCCCAAATGACCCCATTTTGGAAAGTAGACACCCCAAGGAAATTGCTGAGAGGCCTGTTGAGCCCATTGAATATATTTTTTTTGTCCCAAGTGATTGAATAATGACAAAAAAAAAAAGAAATTACAAAAAGTTGTCACTAAATGATATATTGCTCACACATGCCATGGTTATATGTGGAATTACACCCCAAAATACATTTTTCTGCTTCTCCTGAGTACGGGGATACCACATGTGTGGGACTTTTTAGGAGCCTAGCCGCGTACGGGACCCCGAAAACCAAGCACCGCCTTCAGGATTTCTAGGCACAAATTTTTGATTTCACTCCTCACTACCTATCACAGTTTCGAAGGCCATAAAATGCCAAAATCGCACAAAACCCCCCCAAATGACCCCATTTTGGAATATAGACACCCCAAGCTATTTGCTGAGAGGAGTGGCGAGTATTTTACAGCTCTCATTTGTTTTTGAAAATGAAGAAAGAAAATATATATATATATTTTTTTTCAATTTTCAAAACTTTGTGACAAAAAGCGAGATCTGCAAAATACTCACAATACCTCTCAGCAAATAGCTTGGGGTGTCTACTTTCCAAAATGGGGTCATTTGGGGGGGGGTTTTGTGCTATCTGGGCATTCCATGGCCTCCGAAACTGTGATAGGCAGTGAGAAGTGAAATCAAAAATTTACACCCTTAGAAAGCCTGAAGGCGGTGCTTGGTTTTTGGGGTCCCGTACGTGGCTAGGCTCCCAAAAAGTCTCACACATGTGGTATCCCCGTACTCAGGAGAAGCAACAGAATGTATTTTGGGGTGTAATTCCACATATGCCCATGGCATGTTTGAGCAATATATCATTTAGTGACAACTTTGTGCAAAAAAAAAAAAAATTGTCGTTTTTCCGCAACTTGTGTCAACATATAAAATATTCCATGGATACGACATGCCTCTCAGTATATAGCTTGGGGTGTCTACTTTCCAAAATGGGGTCATTTGGGGGGGTTTTGAACTGTTCTGGCATTTTATACACAACATTAGGAAGCTTACATCCACTCTTCTAACCACTTGAAGACAAAGCCCTTTTTGACACTTTTTGTTTACATGAAAACATTTTTTTTTTTGCAAGAAAATTATGTTGAACCCCCAAACATTATATATATTTTTAAAGCAAAGGCCCTACAGATTAAAATGGTGGGTGTTGCATTTTTTTTTTCTACACAGTATTTGCGCAGCGATTTTTCAAACGCATTTTTTGGGTTAAAAAATACACTTTTTTTAATTTTAATGCACTAAAACACACTATATTGCCCAAATGTTTGATGAAATAAAAAAGATGATCTTAGGCCGAGTACATAGATACCAAACACGACATGCTTTAAAATTTCGCACAAACGCGCATTGGCGACAAACTACATACATTTTTAAAAGCCTTTAAAAGCCTTTACAGGTTACCCCAGTAGATTTACAGAGGAGGTCTACTGCTAAAATGATTGCCCTCGATCTGACCTTTGCGGTGATACCTCACATGCATGGTGCAATTGCTGTTTACATATGACGCCAGACCGACGCTTGCGTTCGCCATTGGGCAAGAGCAGGGCAGGACAGGGGTGCTTTTTTTTTTTCTTTTTTTTTTATTATTAATTTTGCTTTTTTATTTTATTTTTAAATTGTTCCTTCCAAGTATTTTTTGTTTTTATCATTTTTATTGTTATCTCAGGGAATGTAAATATCCCCTATGATAGCAATAGGTAGTGACAGGTACTCTTTTTTTGAAAAAACTGGGGTCTTCTAGACCCTAGATTTTTCCTCTGCCCTCAAAGCATCTGACCACACCAAGATCGGTGTGATAAAATGCTTTCCCAATTTCCCAATGGCGCTTTTTATATCCGGGGGGGGCATTCCCTCCCACTGCTTGTAAAAGCAGTCCAGAGGCTAATTAGCCGCTAGGATTGCTTTTACATGAAAGCCGGCCGCAGGCTGAAAAGAATGATACCAAGATGATACCTAAACCCGCAGGCATCATTCTGGTATAAACATTCAAAGTCCAGCAACATACCAGTACGTTGCTGGTCCTTGTTGGACATGTATTGTAATCTTTTTTTTCATGCAGCCAGTTGGCTGAACGAAAAAAGAGATTGATCGGTGGGTATGCCCACCATTAGAATACCGCCCTTCATCCACCCACTTCCAATGATGGGCATACACGCACCATTTATATATGCCAAAGCATGGGGGCATCCTCCCGCAAAAAAGTTATGCCGCACACACATGGTCGGACTTTTCCACGGGCAAGCCTCCGTCGGAATTTCGACCGTATGTACGCGGCATTAGGAGCAAAATCGCTCCTCCGCCCCTGCTGCCCCAATGCTTCGGCATATTTGCTTTTTTTTTTTTAACTGTGGTGGTGAAATCGCCTCCTACAGCACTGGAGTCGCAGGGATCAGGCCTGTCTCTGCGAACGCTGCAGTTATGTGTGTTTTTGTTTTGTAAGTGACAGTGATCGATCGATACTGCACTTGGGTGGCCTGGGCTGGACGGAGGGGCAAAACGCAGGTGCCAGCAGGTATCTGGGCTGATCCTGCTAACACTGCGTTTTTGGGAACCCTAAACTGCTGGGGACGCTAGTATAGATCTGATCAGATCAGATATTGATCTGTTCAGATACTATACCACTAAGGGGGGTGTATGCTTCACGCGTGGGTGTTAGCGTTACTGGCACTAACCTGACGCTGCCTGGGGTGTGACGCAGACCCTCTCTGACGCTAAAACCTAATTGATATCACCCGCCGGGCGATCAGGGGGTTACACCTTTATTGGGTTATATACACGGCGGGTGCCCTGACACTATAAAAAGCAAACTAACTAACCAGCGTCACCCGTAACACTTATATGGTGATCACTGGTGAAAGGGTTAACTAGGGGCAATCAGGGGGTTAAAACCTTTATTAGATAATATATGGGGGTACCTGACGCTATAAAAACCTGCGGCGAACCTAAAATAAATTACCAGCTACCGATCTGCATCACCGACACTAAGACAGCGTTTAGAAAAACGATCGCTTAGCGACAGTGGTGATGGGGGTGAAAGGGTTACCTGGGGGGCAATCAAGGGGGTTAAACCTTTATTAGATAATATATTGGGGTACCTGACGCTATAAAAACCTGCGGCGAACCTAAAAAAAATTACTGGCTACCGATCTGCATCACCGACGCTAAGCCAGCGATCAGAAAAATTATCGCTTAGTGACAGTGGTGATAGGGGGTGAAAGGGTTACCTGGGGGGCGATCAAGGGGGTTAAACCTTTATTAGATAATATATTGGGGTACCTGACGCTATAAAAACCTGCGGCGAACCTAAAAAAAATTACCAGCTACCGATCTGCATCACCGACACTAAGACAGCATTTAGAAAAACGATCGCTTAGCGACAGTGGTGATGGGGGTGAAAGGGTTACCTGGGGGGCGATCAAGGGGGTTAAACCTTTATTAGATAATATATTGGGGTACCTGACGCTATAAAAACATGCGGCGAACCTAAAAAAAATTACCGGCTACCGATCTGCATCACAGACACTAAGACAGCGTTTAGAAAAACGATCGCTTAGCGACAGTGGTGATAGGGGGTGAAAGGGTTACCTGGGGGGCGATCAAGGGGGTTAAACCTTTATTAGATAATATATTGGGGCACCTGACGCTATAAAAACCTGCGGCGAACCTACAAAAAATTACCGGCTACCGATCTGCATCACAGACACTAAGACAGCGTTTAGAAAAACGATCGCTTAGCGACAGTGGTGATAGGCGGTGAAAGGGTTATCTGGGGGGTGATCAGGGGGTTAAACCTTTATTAGGGGGGGTTAGGGGGCTACACTGGACCTAAGACTAAACTTTGGTGACACTTTTACAGTCACAAATGTCACTGATTGCAGTGATCACTAAATAAATGGTCACTGCAATCAGTGACACTGTGACTGGGGGCTGATCTGGGGGGTGATCTGGGGTGTCTGGGGGGGCCTGGTGGGGCGATTTATGTCCCTATGTGTCCTGGTGTCAGTGTAGTGTTGTGTGCACTGACCTGATGTCTTCTCTTGTACGGCGCTCGGTATATGTGAGCGCCGCACCAGAGATGACATCACTTCCTCCTGCTCCCTCTGTCTGACACAGACAGAGGGGGCATTTCCATTCGCCGGGAGCGATCGCGAGGGGGTGGCCAGAAACGAATAGCTGCCCACTCATCCCGGAACGCTCCCGGACACTTAGCCACCGCTCACTGTATAGGAGGGGGGTCCGATTGGACCCCCCAACTATACAAAGGCAATCACGTACACTCTACGTGATTGTGCCTGTAGGTGCCATTCTGCCGACGTATATATACAGTGAGCGGTCGTTAAGTGGTTAAGCTAGTGCATTGTTGGTTCACTTACCTTTTCCTTCGATTTCCCTTCTAAATATTTTTTTTCTTTGTTTTCTTTGTCTGAATTTCTCACTTCCTGTTCCTCCTCAGTAAGCTGTTCAGTAAGCTGTTCTGGCTGACTCCACACCACTCGGATGATGGTGTGAAGTTTAGTGAGGAGAAACAGGAAGTGAGAAATTTAGACAAAGAAAAAAAACATTTAGAAGGTAAATCAAAGGAAAAGGTAAGTGAAGCAACAATGCACTAGCTTAAAGTACCCTTCTTAGAAAATAAAAAACAAACCTTTACAACCCCTTTAATACCTAACCTTTATTTACTGTTTATCAATTAAATATTTTTGGAGTTCTGCCCTTACTGCTCATTTCTACCAAGTAATTTTTACATTACATAACTAGGTTTCCTTTATAATTGTATTAGGCTTCAGAAACTTGCGTTATAATAATTTGAAATAGGCTGCAAAACCTTGCTATTGGTTTGTTACAACTGATTAGCCACAGAGTACACATTACATGCTGGCTGTTTAACTTTTCCATTAACAAACTTAATTCTCTCTAGTTTTGCTAAAATGGGCAATTGAGCACATGGAGCTTTCTAGAATTTGACTAGACTTACATTTGTGTCCTTGGCAGACTGTAGGGTAATTTCAAGGTGGGCATAAAGTGATCTAAAAGTAATAACAATACAGAAAAGTGTGATTTAACAAACCACAAAATTGGTCCCAAGGGGGTGCAGGTGTGTATGCAAGTTATACTATGACGTGAAAAAGAGAACTTGTATTTGAGTAAACCCTGCAAGGTCTTATCTCATATAGTCCACATGTGGGAGCAGAAAAACCAAGAAGCTCAAGAGAAATTAAAAAAGTACCCAGGCTAAGTAATGAAACAGGAACAGAGACTGTTGCTATGTAAATAATGTGGGAGTTATGCAACAAGGTAAGTATCATGAAGATCAACAGATAAGGTTTAGGCAAGATAAAATCATTTAAAGGGGTTTTAGGTAAAGACAAAAATTTGCCATATAATTTGTTTTAATATTTTTGTTTTAAAAAGAGATGAAAGCCCTATTTGGGGATTATTTTAACTAAAACGCAATAACGTTATGTTGCAAGTTAAAGGAGTTGTAAAGTCAGAAGGTTTTATATCTTAATGCATTCTATGCATTAAGATAAAAAGCCTTCTGTGTGCAGCAGCTTCCCCAGCACCCCCTAATACTTACCTGAGCCCCAACTCTGTCCAGCGATGTCCACGAGTGTCTCGGCCGTCCGAGACTCTCCCTCCTGATTGGCTGAGACACTGCAGCAGCGCCATTGGCTCCCGCTGCTGTCAATCAAAGTCAGTCATCCAATCAAAGAGGGGGTGGGCCAGGCCTCAGCTCCTTGTCTGAATGGGCACAGATAGCTGTGACTTAGCTCGGGTGCAGCAAGCTCCTTGCTGTGGGGGCACTCGGCAAGAGGGAGGGGCCAGGAGCACAGAAGAGGGACCCGAGGAGAGGAGGATCCGGGTTGCTCTGTGCAAATTCACTACAACAGAACAGGTAAGTATAACATGTTTGTTATTTTTACTGGAAAAAAAAACGAGACTTTACAATCACTTTAAATAACAGTATTACATTGTAGCACTCTTTTGGAGAGGATATGAGAAATGGCCCTCCCCAAACATGATGGTGTGCAAAACCTGTAGGTAAATATGAGAACTAAAACCTTTGCTAAGTGGAAGAGTGGGTTCGATAATAGAGGGGATTCCTTTTCTGGGAAATTAACCAGTAATCAAATCAAAGTAAGGCTTCAGGTACACATAGCCTACTTTGACCGTGGCCGCAGGAAAACGCAAAAAGTGTTTTTCGTCTGGCAGTCAAAACGTTCCTATCCTGAACGCTATTCTTCCACATTCAGGAGAGGGAGGTTGAGGCTCCCCTAACCGCAACAGCTCCTAGACACTGGTAAAAGCCTATGTGTACATGGACACATAGGCTTTTATGTAGTTATGTAGTTACGTTTAGAAGCTTTGGCAAAAAAACGCCAAAAGCTCCTAAACTCAAGTTTAGGAGATGTAGTGTACATGAAGCCTAATTGGGATCAGAGGTACTACTGCAACCAGCATGTAACAATAATCACATGTATACAGATGTACAGCCGTATGGAAAGAGATATATAGAAGAAATCATTAATAGTACATACATCCAATGTAGAAACAGGTATTTTCAGCAAAGGGCCCAACAAGAATCCTGGTAGAATTGTGTACATATACCTGGGGATATATAGTTATTAATTAAAATACTTTCAGATAAACGTTGCAGCAAAGTTCAGTTGCAGGAGCTCCTGGGGAAAATCGCAATGTGGCATTTGTCTTTGTGATGAAGACAAGATCAGCAGTAATGGGGAGTTCCTCCAACCGTTGTCCAACCAGCCTTTTTTGCCTATTTGCCTATTTGCCCTGTGTCTTAGTCCCTAGTAGTTTCTGTCTAGTAACTGAACCTCTGATGACCAGAAGTGGTCTTAGGATGCCTAACCTGGCTTTAGCCTATGCAGGTTCAAGACCTAAGCTAAAACTAGCTATAGTTCTCAGACCAGAAGGGACAGGATTAACTAAAATAGTAAGAGCTGTATATACAATATATTCCAATAAACAGGTTTACCTACTAATATACTGGAAGCTGACCACTACATACATACAGTAGCACAGACTTAGCTATCTCACACTGTGCATGTGAGATAATAACAATAGGACAGAGATGCTTCTGTCACCAGTCTTATATATACCATTATATACAGTATCTCACAAAAGTGAGTACATCTCTCACATTTTTGTAAATCTTTTATTATACCTTTTCATTTGACAACACTGAAGGAATGACACTTTTCTACAATGTAAAGTAGTGAGTGTATGGCTTGTATAACAGTGTAACTTTGCTGTCCCCTCAAAATAACTGAACACACAGCCATTAATGTCTAAACTGCTGGCAACAAAAGTGAGTACACCCCTAAGTGAAAATGTCCAAATTGGGCCCAATTAGCCATTTTCCCTCCCCAGTGTCATGTGACATGTTAGTGTTACAAGGTCTCAGGTGAGAATGGGGAGCATGTGTGTTAAATTTGGTCTTATCACCCTTACTATCTCATACTGGTCAATGGAAGTTCAACATGGCACCTCATGAAAGAGAACTCTCTGAGGATCTAAAAAAAATAATTGTTGCTCTACATAAAGATGGCCTAGGGTATAAGAAGATTGCCAAGACCCTGAAATTGAGCTGCAGCTTGGTGGCCAAGACCATGCAGTGGTTTAACAGGACAGGTTCCACTCAGAACAGGCCTCGCCATGGTCAACCAAAAAAGTTGAGTGCACGTGCTAAGCGTCACATCCAGAGGTTGTCTTTGGGAAATAGACGTGTAGCGGCCTCACCCCTCTCCCTTGCTTTATCGATTATATGGCTGTTGTCTAGGGGTACCTGGGAGAGAGAGATGATACACACCATGGCCCATGTCCTCCGTAACTAAGAGGTGAAGGCCAGAAGATTGGGCTTTTGTGGAGGTGTCCTAGAGTCAAGTCCAGTCCTTCGTCCCTGACTCCTTTGCTTTAGTAACCCAAGTTCCACACAGTGAATAGGTACAACTCAGTTTTATTCTTCTTGCCAAGCAATAAAACAATCTTTCTCCTTTGGAAAATGGGGACAGATCGAGGCACAATCCTTTCCCTTCTTGCTGCTGCCCACTGTGCTGTCACCAGGGGTGAATAGTCACTGCCACTGACTAGGTAATATAGAACGTGAATTACCTTCGCTCACTTTGCCCCTGTCAGAGGAAGAAATCCGTCCAAGGGAGAAATGGAGGCCTCTCCGTCACCAGCGATGCCGCGCCGGGCTCTTCGGAGAAGTTACTGCACACCAGTCCTCACGAACTCAGACACGGGCACCCAAGGAGTTAGGGTCCCCTCGGATTCCTCCACCCTCGCGGAACTCAGTCGAAGGTACTGAGCCCCAGGCATCCGCCATAGTACCTCACCCCAGGCTAAAGGTGCCTGAGATGGACTCCATCTCCGCTCCGGCTAGGCCAAGGGCACCTAGGCCCGGAACACCGGAACGCCAGCACCCAAGCTAAAGGTGCCTGGGTGCGGCCGCATCCTCCAACTCTCTCCCCTAAAGTCAGGGCATCCGCCCCTTTTATGACCTCTCCCTTTGCGTCACAGCGGGCTCCTCGCCCCGCTGTACCAGCTCCAGGGGAGGACAAAAAGGCACAGTTTGCGGTGTGAGTTCAGCTCCGGCCCAAGGCAACAACGCCACCTGTAGGCCCCAAGGAACCCCACACCACAGAGTCCTCACATGAATTCAAACACCCGCTACACTCTCCCCCTGGTGATTTGACACTGGTCCCCAGTGTCTGGTACAAACTCATACCCCACAAGGGTGGTGACATAAGTTCAGCCCAGAAACCAAACTACACAATTTAGCCCTGAAATGTGCCAAGACCTGAATGGGAAAGGGAAAACTTAAAACAATATAATTATAACACTTTCCAATAAAACACTTTAAATATCTCACACATTTACATTCTTCCCTTCCTCTGGCTATCTAAGGACCACCCATTCTCAGTAGTCTTGACAGACGAGTCTCCTGCAGAGGGAAAGAAAAGAAACATACATCCTACCAACATGTGTGTTTGCTTGGAATGAATGAGTCTATCCTAGAAGAAACCCATTCACTCCAATAAGTGCTGCATAATGTAAAAAAAATAAAAAACAATCATTGCGCAACACTGCCACCTGGTGACAGTGCCGCGGTCAAGACACTCATCACTTCCAGATGAACTTTCCTCTTGATCCTTTTCTCTGTGACCCTACACTATTTAAAACCCAAAGTCACTGATTTCTTTTGAGTGCCAGGAGAAGGAGGGAGAACAAACAAAAACAGCTCCCATATCTCCAACGAGTAGAACTGCCCAAATACAAAAAAAAACTAGGGCACAGTCCCTGTGTTCAAGAAAAGGCACTCCGGAAAGTTCAGCCAGGAATAGAAAAGAAAAGCACACGGGAGTCTTTTTCCCTCTCTTCTTTTTTTTTTTCTCTTACAGGTAAAACCTTGGATGAGGCAATGATATAGGCTTCAGACGATCATCAAAAGCCTCCACATGGTACTCAACACTCTTTCCTTCTTTGCGACAGATCACCACTTTGTCAGCATGAATGTGTCTTCCCAGCATCCATTTAGCTTTACAGTCCTGGAACTTCTTTGTGACCGTTGGTGAACAGGAAAGGTACCGCCGTGCTTGCTGTACTTTCAGTTTGTCCCATACAAAGGTGTCATACCATCTTTGCCGAAAGACCTCCACCTCATAGAGCAGTTCCCGAGGCAGATTTGGGTATTCCCACCTATATTCCTGAGCAACCTTCTGGCCAAAGAGACGCTGCAGCCTTGACAAAGGTGGCATAGTATCTCGGTCTCCTCCTCCAGGTGGAACAATCGCTTCTGGGTGGCGAGGTGCGTTCACCACCTCAGTAGACCTGGGCCTAGGAGCCCGCAGTGATTGACGTTGCACTCCCGCAACAGGAGCAGGTGAAATGGATGTTGAATCCAGAAGGGGAACTTCAGACAGAGGACCAGCTTCTTCCCTTGGCACCGAAGCCTCTACCCGAGGTGTACTATCTCCAGTAGACATGGGCAGGTCCCTTGCAACACAGAACGAGGGTAGCTTCATCTTGTCCCACCCCTTCTGTTGGAAGATTTTGTCTATCTCCCCATCATCGCCATTGTCAGACAATGAATCCAGGTCAGAGGTGTCGTAGTACTCAGCGGGCAGATAATTCCCAGTCACAGAACTATCCCCCTTGACAGCCTCTACCAACTGTGGGCTACCGCCACTTTTAACCATGCAGACAGTCCCAACCCCTGGCTCACCTGGGCCTTTAGAAGAACAGGGACGTCCAGGACTTTTCCTACTGGAGCCATCCAGGCCAGGCAAGCAGTGGGGCGAAGCTCTTCCACGACCACACAAGGCCATCACTAGGCCGACTTTTCTCTTCGGCGGCCGGAGCAGGGAGCTGCTGGTGACCGAGGCAGCATCCTCGGATTTCTCTCTTTTCACTTCCGCTTGGGCAGTCACTTCGCCCGGATCAGTGCGCATGGGGAACGCACCAGCATTGATCTCTCCCTCCGGAGTGGCAGTCCCTGTGAGGTAGTTGAGGTGGAAAGCCAGAGGCTTTTCTGTGGATGGTTCCACCTTGAAGAGAAATTCTTTGCAGACCTCACAGCGCCCGAACGGCTTCAGCTGGACCACCAGTCCCGAACAACGGGGACAGATCACACCGAGGGCTTCCATGTCTCTGCAGGTATAGAGAGCCAATCGCCCCCGGGGCCTTAGTCTTATCCCTGTATCCATAATCGGAGCAGCCAGAGAAGACATATCCGCGAAGGAAGGAACTGAAATCCACGGAGCACTTGAAGCCATCCTCTCTCTTTGCTGCTCCATTGCACACTGATCCACCTGCGCCGGAATCTCCATGTGCGTACGTCCACGTGGCCAGACTCCTCCCACCTTCTGCACTTGTTCGCGGGCTTCTCACTTGTTCGCGGGCTTTTCCCTTGCCCCGCCCACGAACTACACAGTTATGGGTTGCCTCATGGCGCGTTGGCCAATATGGCCAACCTACTCGGAACTCCTCAGTTCAATTTCAGACACCATACACATATCCCGGATACGATGCCCCCACGTGTAGCGGCCTCACCCCTCTCCCTTGCTTTATTGATTATATGGCTGTTGTCTAGGGGTACCTGGGAGAGAGAGATGATACACACCACGGCCCATGTCCTCTGTAACTAAGAGGTGAAGGCCAGAAGATTTGGCTTTTGTGTAGGTGTCCTAGAGTCAAGTCCAGTCCTTCGTCCCTGACTCCTTTGCTTTAGTAACCCAAGTTCCACACAGTGAAGAGGTACAACTCAGTTTTATTCTTCTTGCCAAGCAATAAAACAATCTTTCTCCTTTGGAAAATGGGGACAGATCGAGGCACAATCCTTTCCCTTCTTGCTGCTACCCACTGTGCTGTCACCAGGGGTGAATAGTCACTGCCACTGACTAGGTAATATAGAACGTAAATTACCTTCGCTCACTTTGCCCCTGTCAGAGGAAGAAATCCATCCAAGGGAGAAATGGAGGCCTCTCCATCACCAGCGATGCCGCGCCGGGCTCTTCTGAGAAGTTACTGCGCACCAGTCCTCACGAACTCAGACACGGGCACCCAAGGAGTTAGGGTCCCCTCGAATTCCTCCACCCTCGCGGAACTCAGTCAAAGCTACTGAGCCCCAGGCATCCGCCATAGTACCTCACCCCAGGCTAAAGGTGCCTGAGATGGACTCCATCTCCGCTCCGGCTAGGCCAAGGGCGCCTAGGCCCGGAATACCGGAATGCCAGCACCCAAGCTAAAGGTGCCTGGATGCGGCCGCGTCCTCCAACTCTCTGCCCTAATGTCAGGGCGTCCGCCCCTTTTATGACCTCTCCCTTTGCGTCACAGCGGGCTCCCCGCCCCGCTGTACCAGCTCCAGGGGAGGACAAAAAGGCACAGTTTGCGGTGTAAGTTCAGCTCCGGCCCAAGGCAACAACACCACCTGTAGGCCCCAAGGAACCCCACACCACAGAGTCCTGACATAAATTCAAACACCCACTACAGACGTATGAGTGCTGTCAGCATTGCTGCAGAGATTGAAGGGGTGGGTCAGCCTGTCAGTGCTCAGACCATGCGCAGCACACTGCATCAAATTTCTCTGAATGGCTGTCATCCCAGAAGGAAGCCTCTACTAAAGATGATGCACAAAAAAGCCCGCAAACAGTTTGCTGAAGACAAGCAGATTAAGGACTTGGATTACTGGAACCATGTCCTGTGGTCTGCTGAGACCAAACTAAACTTATTTGGTTCAGATGGTGTCAAGCGTGTGTGGCGGCAACCAGGTGAGGAGTACAAAGACAAGTGTGTCTTGCCTACAGTGGTGGTGGGAGTGTCATGGTCTGGGGCTGCATGAGTGGGCAAGCATGTCTCCAGTCCTAAACCCTATTGAGCATCTGTGGGGCATACTCAAACAGAAGGTGGAGGAGCGCAAGGTCTCTAACATCCACCAGTTCCGTGATGTTGTCATGGAGGAGGGAAGAGGACCCCAGTGGCAACCTGTGAAGCTCTGGTGAACTCCATGCCCAAGAGGGTTAAGGCAGTGCTGGAAAATAATGGTGGCCCCACAAAATATTGACACTTTGGGCCCAATTTGGGCATTTTCACTTAGGGGTGTACTCACTTTTGTTGCCAGTGGTTTAGACATTAAGGGCTGTGTGTTGAGTTATTTTGAGGGGACAGCAAAGTTACACTGTTTTATAAGCTGTACACTCACTACTTTACATTGTAGTAAAGTGTAATTTCTTCAGTGTTGTCACATGAAAAGATATAGTAAAATGTTTAAAAAAAATGTGAGGGTGTACTCACTTTTATGAGATACTGTATATATATATATATATATATATATATATTGTGACAGCAGGAAGGTAAAGTCACCTGGTTGCATCCAGGGGGGTAGATATATTTCGCCCAGATTCAGGCTTTACGCCGACTTATACAACTAGGTGGAGAGTTGTATAAGGCTAGTGGGCTCATGGATGACTCATACCTCTAGGGAGAGTGTGGGGCGTCGTGCAGACAGAGATGAGGAGACCAGCTGAACCTTGTCAGCTCATTTAGGCCTCTATAAGAACTCCCAGCTTCATTAGATGTTAGCTCATGCCTGGAACCAGACCTGTGTGGACTGTCTAGGGAGAGTGAACCCCTGTGCGGTGAGACAAAGCCTGTGTGGCTATTTGCTTGGACATTTAAAACCAGGGACTTAGGGACTAGGACAGCACTAGGCTGATCCCAGTTGTTAGTTAGGAAACCTGTATGTTTAGTCAGAGGTCAAGTTGACCAGGATTTATTTTGTTTATGTTTCTTTTGCTTTGCTGTGTTTTGTCACTGTAAATAGAAAATAAACCGCACCTTTTTGATTTTGAAAACCACAACCTCCGTTTGCTGGGCCTGTTTTTGTGTGGGGAGCCCATCTCGGGGGTCACACACACCCGCTGCCGAGCTAACCCCCTCACAGTTGGTGGAGAATGCGGGCAGTTTTTTTTTTTAAGCCAGCATGGAGGAGATACTGAAGCAGCTGGCTCTAGCAAATGCCAATCAACAGCAGACAAATGCAGGTTTGCAAAAGAACTTCGCAGCCCAGCAGCAAGCTCATCAACAGAGCCTTGCAGCCCAGCAGCAGACAAACGCAACTTTGCAACAGAGTCTGGAGGCTCAGCAACAAGCCCAGCAGCAATCTGAGGCCCGCTTCATAGACCTGTTGCAGAAGCAAGAGCAGAGACTACAACAACAGATGGAAGCAGTAATGCAGCAACGTCCGCAGACCAGTGAGGAAAGCCGTCCCACTAATACCGCGTCCTTTGGGGTGAGTCGTTTATTGACAAAAATGACTGGAGAGGATGATCCAGAGGTATTTTTGACCACATTTGAAAGGACCGCTGAAAGAGAAAAGTGGCCTGAGGAGCAGTGGGCTGGACTGGTGGCTCCTCTGTTAACTGGTGAATCGCAGAAAGCTTACTATGACCTAGAGCCTAACCAAGCAAAAGACTATGTGATGCTAAAAGCTGAAATATTGGCAAGGCTGGGTGTCACCCAGGCTGTCCGGGCTCAGCGTGTGCATAACTGGACTTTCCAGCTTGGAAAACCCCCCAGGTCTCAAATGTATGATCTCATTCACCTGAGCAGAAAGTGGCTACAGCCAGAGACTTTGTCCGCACCAAAGATTGTGGAACGTGTTGTAATGGATCGGTTTTTGAGAGCTCTTCCTACTGCCATCCAAAAGTGGGTAAGCCATGGAGACCCAGAGACGGCCGATGGTCTTGTGGATCGTGTGGAGAAATACTTGGCTACAGAGAACCTGACGGCCTCTTCCAGAGACACGCGGACTTTCCACCCTAAGACCAGACCATCCCCAGGGGCGGATAAGAGGATTCCAAGGGGTGAGGGTGGAGAGAGTGAGAGGGTGGGAGCTCTACCCCAAGTTTGGCGAGAACAGCCTGGGAAATCAGCGGCTCAAGAGGCCGCAAGAAGGATCGTTTGCTACCGCTGCCGGCAAGCGGGACATATTGCAGCCAATTGCCCGGTTGTGGAGGAACCCATGCAGTGTGACTTTCTGACGGGCAGACGTCAGTCGCTGTGTGCGACAGTCGCATGCACTGCCATTCGAGGAACTGAGAAACATTTATGCAAAATGTGTGTTAATGGTAGAAATGTTGTGGTATTGTTGGATTCAGGTAGCCTTGTGACCCTGATAAAGGCTGAGTTAGTTAAAACAGAGGTCTCTGGGAATAGCAAGGTAGCTGTTATTTGTGTGCATGGGGACACCCGAGAGTATCCAGTGACTACAGTGTGTTTCGAGACCCCCAAAGGTACCCTCTCTCATCCAGTGGGCTTAGTATCTCAGTTACCGCATGACGCCATTGTGGGAAGGGATTTTCCGAAGTTCTGGGAACTGTGGGATGATTCTGAGCCCCCCACTGGTGCCCCTATGTACCAGGAATGTGATAGCCAGAACTCCCCTGAGAGTGGTGAGGACTCTCCGGAATTTCCCTTATCAGTATTGGCAGGGGAGACTCAAGAAACTGGAGAGGAGCCCACCTCCTCAGACGAAAACCTACCGTCTGTGGAGTTTTCTGATCTTGAGGTTCACAGGGAAAACTTTGCCACAGAACAGTTGAAAGACCCCGCCCTAATAAAGGCACGGGAAAACGTAGTGAAAATAAATGGCGAGTTAGTGAACCCAGATAATACCTGCACTTACCCATACTTCAGCGTAGAGAAGGACCTACTGTATCGGGTGGCAAAAAGGGCAGAAGAAACCGTTGAGCAGCTTGTGGTGCCCAAACCTTACAGGAAGTTGGTGTTGGAGTTGGCCCATGGGCACATTCTTGGAGGTCATCTGGGGACAGAGAAAACCCAAGAGAGGGTATTACAGAGATTCTATTGGCCGGGGGTGATGAAGGACATAGAAAATTATTGTTCCTCCTGCCCTGTGTGTCAGAGGTCGGCCCCAATGCCACATTTCCGTAGCCCGCTGGTCCCTCTACCCATCATTGAGGTCCCGTTTGAGAGGATCGCCATGGATTTGGTAGGTCCTATAATCAAGTCCGCTAGGGGGCACCAGTACATATTAGTTATAATGGACTATGCCACCCGTTATCCAGAAGCGATCCCTCTCCGAAATACCTCGGCCAAAACCATAGCCAAAGAGCTATCTCTTGTGTTTAGCCGGGTGGGTATTTGTAAAGAACTGCTTACGGACCAAGGTACACCCTTTATGTCCCGGGTTATGAAGGAGCTGTGTAAATTGTTCAAAGTGACGCAATTACGTACATCTGTGTATCACCCCCAAACCGATGGGCTGGTTGAAAGGTTCAACAAAACCCTAAAACAAATGTTGAAGAAAGTGGTGGATAGAGATGGAAAGGATTGGGACTGTCTACTTCCTTATCTGATGTTTGCTATTAGGGAGGTGCCCCAATCCTCTACGGGATTCTCCCCCTTTGAGTTACTGTATGGGAGACACCCAAGAGGGCTGTTGGATATTGCCAAGGAAACTTGGGAAAGTGAGAGTTCTCCCCACAGGAGTGTGATTGAGCATGTCGCCCTGATGCAAGACCGAATTGCACAGGTAATGCCCATCGTGAAGGAACATTTGGCCCAAGCGCAGTTAGCACAGCAGAGAGTGTACAACCGTGGAGCCAAGACCCGTACCTTTTCCCCGGGGGATAGGATACTGGTACTTGTCCCTACGGTTGAAAGTAAATTCCTTGCCAAATGGCAAGGCCCCTACGAGATAATGGAAAAAGTGAGCGAAGTGAATTACAAGGTCAGACAACCAGGAAGGCGAAAGCCCGAACAGATCTATCACGTTAATCTGTTGAAAGCCTGGAGGGATAGAGAGTCCCTAGTCGCAGACACTTGGTCACCAGCTCAAACTGGTTGCGTGATTCCTGAGGTTGGAATAGCAGCCACCTTGTCACAACCCCAACAACAGGAGGTTAAGGAGTTTGTGCTTCGCAACAAGGAGGTATTCTCTGAGCTGCCGGGACAAACATCTGGGGTAGAGCATGACATCATTACCCCGCCCGGTGAAAGGGTGAAGTTAAAACCCTATCGGATCCCAGAGGCCCGACGGGAGGCAATACGGGAGGAAGTACAGAAAATGCTGAACTTAGGGGTGATAGAGGAGTCCCAAAGTGATTGGTCTAGTCCCATTGTGTTGGTGCCTAAACCGGATGGGAGCTGGCGATTTTGTAACGATTTTCGTCAGTTGAACAAAGTTACAAAATTTGACACCTACCCCATGCCACGTATAGATGAGTTGATCGACCGGCTGGGAACAGCCCGATACATGACGACTCTTGACCTCACAAAAGGGTATTGGCAAATCCCCCTGGCCAAGTCGGCCAAAGAGAAAACCGCATTTGTAACCCCAGACGGGGCGTTCCAATATAAAAGAATGCCGTTCGGGTTACAGAATGCGCCGGCCACATTCCAGCGGAAAATGGACCAGATGCTGAGGCCCCATCGGAAGTATGCTGCGGCTTACCTGGATGACATAATTGTCCATAGCACAGATTGGGCCTCACATCTGCCAAAAGTGCAAGCAGTCCTGGACTCTGTTCGGGAAGCGGGGTTTACGGCTAACCCCAAGAAGTGTACCATTGGGCAGGAGGAGGCCAAATATCTTGGGTACACCATTGGGAGGGGAGTAATAAAACCCCAACTCAACAAAGTCGAGGCCATCCAGAGTTGGCCACGTCCCAACAGCAAGAAGCAGGTACGAGCCTTTCTGGGAATCGCTGGGTATTATCGGCGATTCATTCCCCACTTTGCTTCTAAGGCTGTGCCCCTAACCAACCTGACGAAGGGGAAAGGGTCGGTCATGATTAAATGGACCCCCGAGGCTGAGGCAGCATTCCAATTCTTGAAACAAGCCTTATGTAGCCAGCCAGTGTTGTACTCACCCGACTTCTCTAAAGACTTTGTCGTACAAAGTGATGCATCAGATGTGGGGTTAGGAGCAGTATTGTCCCAGGTCTGGAACGGGGAAGAGCACCCAGTCATTTACCTCAGCAGGAAGTTGAAGTCCCATGAGGTAAATTACGCCACCGTTGAAAAGGAGTGTTTAGCGGTGAAGTGGGCTCTAGATTCCCTTCGGTACTACCTGCTAGGTAGGCACTTTGACATGGTTACGGATCACGCTCCGTTAAAGTGGATGGCTCAAAACAAGGAAACAAATAGAAGAGTGAATAGGTGGTTCCTGGCCCTCCAGGAATTCAACTTCACAGTAAAGCATCGCCCTGGCGTTCAAATGGGGAATGTGGATGCTTTGTCTCGAGTACATGAATGCCTGATTGCTGGTGTTCCAACCCCGAGGTTAAAACAAGAGGGGGGGGGTATGTGACAGCAGGAAGGTAAAGTCACCTGGTTGCATCCAGGGGGGTAGATATATTTCGCCCAGATTCAGGCTTTACGCCGACTTATACAACTAGGTGGAGAGTTGTATAAGGCTAGTGGGCTCATGGATGACTCATACCTCTAGGGAGAGTGTGGGGCGTCGTGCAGACAGAGATGAGGAGACCAGCTGAACCTTGTCAGCTCATTTAGGCCTCTATAAGAACTCCCAGCTTCATTAGATGTTAGCTCATGCCTGGAACCAGACCTGTGTGGACTGTCTAGGGAGAGTGAACCCCTGTGCGGTGAGACAAAGCCTGTGTGGCTATTTGCTTGGACATTTAAAACCAGGGACTTAGGGACTAGGACAGCACTAGGCTGATCCCAGTTGTTAGTTAGGAAACCTGTATGTTTAGTCAGAGGTCAAGTTGACCAGGATTTATTTTGTTTATGTTTCTTTTGCTTTGCTGTGTTTTGTCACTGTAAATAGAAAATAAACCGCACCTTTTTGATTTTGAAAACCACAACCTCCGTTTGCTGGGCCTGTTTTTGTGTGGGGAGCCCATCTCGGGGGTCACACACACCCGCTGCCGAGCTAACCCCCTCACAATATATATATATATATATCTATACCTAAAAGCTATGTCAACAATAGTAAACTATTAAACATTTGGGCGCCTGCCTATTAATCCCTGTATTCTGGTTTGGGTTCAGCAACCACTCTTCCATGGACATGGTCATGGAAGACCATGTCTGTGCCTCAGTTTTTCTCGCTTCCACTTCCTCCTTCTGGGGTTTCTAACCCAGCTAGCAGAGACAGGAAGTATATGTCTATTACAAACCAACTATGTGGTAATTAAAAAAACAGCTATTTATAAATACAGACAGTAGAGGACAGCAGATCTCTACAACAATAAAATATGCGCATATATTCACAAAAACAGACATTGTTAAAGTGCGTGCATGTTACATGTTGAGGCAGAACTCTAGCCTCCCCCCCCCCAAATTAATAACCAATTAAAGGGTAAAATTTAAAAAAACAGCTCTTTCTGCAAAACTCACCCTCAATCCAGAGCTACACAGGCAAGTGGCTAAAGGAGTCCCATGGCTGACAACACAGGCAGGTGGTTGGATACACAGGGCCACCCCATTTTAGGTACAGTACTCTGAAAGCCATTTAAGAAGTGCTCCCCACAGTGGATGGATCTTTTGTAGAAGCTGTATGCTGTTGGGCTCCTCCTGCCTGGCTGTATCCACTCTGGGACATATGCCGCGTACACACGATCGGAATTCGACATCAAAACCGTGGATTTTTTTCCGTCGGATGTTTGCACAAACTTGTCTTGCATACACACAGTCATACAAATGTTGCTCGGAAATTCCGAACGCCAAGAACGCGGAGCCGTACAACACTACGACGAGCTGAGAAAAATGAAGTACAATGATTCCGAGCATGCGTCAAATTGATTCCGAGCATGCGTAGGATTTTTGTGCGTCGGAATTGGATACACACGATCGGAATTTCCGACAAGAACTTTTGTTGTCGGAAAAATTTAGAACCTGCTCTCAAACATTTGTTGTCGGAAATTCCAACAGCAAATGTCCGATGGAGCCTACACACGGTCGGAATATCCGACCAAAGCTCACATCGAACATTTGTTGTCGGAAATTCCGTTCGTGTGTACACGGCATAACAGTGCAGGACTACCTCTGATCCATCAGGTGCAGTCTTGCCAAACTTCTGAAGGAGGAAAACAGAAACAGAAACTTAAATCCCCTGAGCATGACCAGGAGACAAGGAGATTGTGGGAGCCCAGGGGATTGTTAGAAAAGGAGTTAAAGTTGTGCATACCTGCAGCTGAGGTTGGTAAGTAAAGAGGCACTTCACTACATAATTAAGATAGGTCAAGGAAGATTTTTCTTCAAAATACACTGAAATGTATTTGCCCACTTCCCAGATGTGTCTACTATGCAGCTTTATGCCAATTGCTGTAATCAGTTTATTGCCATATGTAGGCTTATATGAATAGCGCATGACAGTAAAAAATGACACCAGTATTACTTTAATGTCATGTTTAGCGATGGGCCGAACACCCCCTGGTTGGGTTTGCACCAGAACATGCGAACAGATGAACACTGTTAATAGGACACGAATGTGAAAAATAAAAAGTGTTCATTTGAAAGGCTTATATGCAAGTTATTGCCATAAAAAGTGTTTGGGGACCCGGGTACTGCCCCAGGGGACATGTATCAATGCAAAAAAAGCTTTTAAAACTGCAGTTTTTCCAGGAGCAGTGATTTTAATAATGCTTAAAGTGAAACAATAAAAATGAAATATTCCTTTAACCACCTCACGCCCGCCGTACGAGTATATACGGCCGCAAGGTGGTTGTCAATTGCCGGGAGGCCGTTATTATACGGCCTCCTCTAATTTGGCCACTGGGGGCGCGCGAGCGCCGCCGGCGGCGCGCGCACGTGCCCGGCGCGTCACTGCAATGCCGATGCGCGTGCCTGGCGGCCACGATGTCCGCCATGCACCCGCGATCGGCTGTTACAGAGGCAGGACGTGGATCTCTGTGTGTAAACACACAGATCCATGTCCTGTCAGGGAGAGGGGACCGATGCTGTGTCCCTTGTACATAGGGACACAGATCGGTCACCTCCCCCAGTCAGTCCCCTCCCCCCACAGTAACAATCACCCCAGGGAACACATTTAACCCCTTCCTCGCCTCCTAGTGTTAACCCCTTCCCTGCCAGTCACATTTATACAGTAATCAGTGCATATTTATAGCACTGTTCGCTGTATAAATGTGAATGGTCCCAAAATAGTGTCAAAAGTGTCCGATGTGTCCGCCATAATGTCGCAGTCACAAAAAAAAATCACTGATCACCGCCATTACTAATAAAAAATAAAAAAAATTATAAAAATGCCATAAAACTACTCCCTATTTTGTAAACGCTATAACTTTTGTGCAAACCAATCAATAAACGCCGATTGCGATTTTTTTTACCAAAAATATGTAGAAGAATACGTATCGGACTAAACTGAGGAAAAATTTATTTTTTTAAAAAAAAAATTGGGATATTTATTATAGCAAAAATCAAAAAATATTGCTTTTTTTTCAAAATTGTCGCTCTATTTTTGTTTATAGCGCAAAAAATAAAAACCGCTGAGGTGATCAAATACCACCAAAAGAAAGCTCTATTTGTGCGAAAAAAAGGACGTCAATTTTGTTTGGGAGACACGTCGCACGACCGCGCAATTGTCATTCAAAGTGTGACAGTGCTCACAGGCTGCACCAGATGTCACCGGAGCATTCTCCGGAGTGCTGGCGCTGCTCCTACCGGCCAGGGGGTTTCTTCCATATTTTCTGGGCTTGCCCAGCAATTGTACAGTATTGGAGTGAGGTGCTACGGGTGATCAATAAGGCCACCGGGACTTGCGTCCCATGCAAGCCCATACACTGTTTGCTAGGACTGGTTGACCAACTGCCAATACTCAGAGCCAGAAAAACACTCATATCCCTGTTGTTGTATTATGGGGGCAAAGCCATTACAATGAATTGGAAACAATCGTCTCCCCCCTCTGTTAAATTTTGGAAAAACTTAATTAATGCCAGTTTGCCCCTGTATAGAGCCACGTACTTGTCTAGAGGTTGTCCGCACAAATTTGAAAAGGTGTGGAACTGTTGGTTAGATGACAGAAGCACGGCAAGTGATACAGTGACCACTGTCTAGACTCCTACTGTATCATTGGAATATCGATCTATTAACCCAAATACTGTTTCCAGGCTACCTTCCTCTATCAATACCACTTTGAAGCATGACGTATATTGACTGAACCCTCTCCCCAAGCTTGGGGTTGTAGTATAGACTAAGTTAAGTTCTTTGTTATTTGTCGCCCTGTGACGGTCTGATGCCGAAACAGGGTAATGGCCCCTGCGTGGGCAGCTGTTATGCCTAGGTGTGGGCAAAATGTGTGTATGTTTTATAAAAATTCAATAAAAAGATTTAAAAAAATAAATAAAGTGTGACAGTGCTGAAAGCTGAAATTTCGCCTGGGCAGGAAGGGGGTATATGTGCCCAGTAAGGAAGGTGTTAAATATCATGCCTGGTGGGTCCCTTTAGTCTGCCTGTAAAGTGGAGCATCTGTCTCATGTGCTTTACAGTCCCACAGCAAAATTAAATTTCTAAAGAAAAAAATATCCTTTAAAATTGCTTGTGGCTGTATAGATTGCCGGGTCCCAGGAATATAGATAAAAATCAATGAAAAAATTGGCGTGGGTCCCCCCCCCAGTCCATACCAGGCCCTTTGACACGTGCCGGGTTTCAACCCGCCAGAAACCCGGGTACATTCACCCGTCCTGTCCAGTGGCCCCAGCCACAACATCTAGAGCGTCGCATCCCGATTCCCGTGCCCAAAGCCATCAATGTACACTGTGCGAGAGCTGGGAAGTGGGCAGCGGGAGCGGGCGCTCTTTGATTGGCTGAATTAGTCACATGGTCACATGTGGAGGTGGAACTGGACTGTGGGTGATCGCGGCCGCTCGGAGTCCCGCCTCCCTGCCTGGTGAGCGCTGTGTGTCTCCTGACTGAGGTGAGATCTCTGTCATCTGCTCTTCCACCCCCTCTTTCCCCCCTCCCCTCTCTGTAAGCCATCCCCCTCTGTCAGCCCCCCTCCTCTGTCAGCTACCCCTCTCCTCTGTCAGCTACCCCCCTCCTCTGTCAGCTACCCCCTCCCCTCTGCCAGCTACCCTCCTCCTCTGTCAGCTACCCCCACCCCTCTGTCAGCCCCCTCTCCCCTCTGCCAGCTACCCCCTCCCCTCTGTCAGCTACCCCCTCCCCTCTTTCAGCTACCCCCCTCCTCTGTCAGCTGCCCCCTCCCTCTGTCAGCCCCCCTCCTCTGTCAGCTACCCCCTCCCCTCTGTCAGCTACCCCCTCCTCTGTCATCTACCCCCTCCCATCTGTCAGCCCCTCCTCTGTCAGCTACTCCCTCCCCTATGTCAGATACCCCCTCCTCTGTCAGCTACCCACTCTCCTCTGTCAGCTACCCCCATCTCTGTCAGTTACCCCCCTCCTCTGTCAGCTACCCCCTCCCCTCTGCCAGCTACCCCCCTCCTCTGTCAGCTACCCCCTCCCCTCTGTCAGCCCCCCTCCCCTCTGCCAGCTACCCCCTCCCCTCTGTCAGCTACCCCCTCCCCTCTGTTGGCTACCTCCTCCCCTCTGTCGGCTACCCCCTCCCCTCTGTCAGCTACCCCCTCCTCTGTCAGCTACCCCCTCCCCTCTGTCAGCTACCCCCTCCCCTCTGTCAGCTGCCCCCTCCTCTTTCAGCTGCCCCCTCCCCTTTGTCAGCTACCCCTCCTCTGTCAGCTACCCCCCTCCTCTGTCAGCTACCCCCTCCCCTCTGTTAGCTACCCCCTCTTCTGTCAGCTACCCCCCATCTCTGTCAGCTACCCCCCATCTCTGTCAGCTACCCCCTCCTCTGTCAGCTACCCCCTCCCCTCTGCCAGCTACCCCTCCTCTGTCAGCTACCCACCCTCCTCTGTCAGCTACCCCCTCCTCGTTCAGCTACCCCCTTCTCTGTCAGCTACCCCCCTCCTCTGTCAGCTACCCCCTTCTATGTTAGCTACCCCCTCCCCTCTGTCATCTACCCCCCTCCTCTGTCAGCTACCCCTCCCTCTGTCAGCTACCCCCTCCCCTCTTTCAGCTACCCCCCTCCTCTGTCAGCTGCCCCCTACCCTCTGCCAGCTACCCCTCCTCTGTCAGCTACCCCCTCCCCTCTGTCAGATACCCCCCTCCTCTGTCAGCTACCCACCCTCCTCTGTCAGCTACCCCCATCTCTGTCAGTTACCCCCCTCCTCTGTCAGCTACCCCCTCCCCTCTGCCAGCTACCCCCCTCCTCTGTCAGCTACCCCCTCCCCTCTGTCAGCCCCCCCTCCCCTCTGCCAGCTACCCCCTCCCCTCTGTCAGCTACCCCCTCCCCTCTGTTGGCTACCCCCTCCCCTCTGTCGGCTGCCCCCTCCCCTCTGTCAGCTACCCCCTCCTCTGTCATCTACCCCCTCCCCTCTGTCAGCCTCTCCTCTGTCAGCTTCCCCCTCCCCTCTGTCAGATACCCCCTCCTCTGTCAGCTACCCACTCTCCTCTGTCAGCTACCCCCTATCTCTGTCAGTTATCCCCCTCCTCTGTCAGCTACCCCCCATCTCTGTCAGCTACCCCCCTCCTCTATCAGATACCCCATCTCTGTCAGCTACCCCCTCCTCTGTCAGCTACCCTCCTCCTCTGTCAGCTAACCCCCCTCCTCTGTCAGCTACCCCCTCCCCTCTGTCAGCTACCCCCTCCTCTGTCAGCTACCCCCCTCTGTCAGCTACCCCCTCCTCTGTCAGCTACCCACCCTCCTCTGTCAGCTACCCCCTCCTCTGTCAGCTACCCCCTTCTCTGTCAGCTACCCCCTCCTCGTTCAGCTACCCCCTTCTCTGTCAGCTACCCCCCTCCTCTGTCAGCTACCCCCCTTCTATGTTAGCTACCCCCTCCCCTCTGTCATCTACCCCCCTCCTCTGTCAGCTACCCCTCCCTCTGTCAGCTACCCCCTCCCCTCTTTCAGCTACCCCCTCCTCTGTCAGCTGCCCCCTACCCTCTGCCAGCTACCCCTCCTCTGTCAGCTACCCCCTCCCCTCTGTCAGATACCCCCTCCTCTGTCAGCTACCCACCCTCCTCTGTCAGCTACCCCCATCTCTGTCAGTTACCCCCCTCCTCTGTCAGCTACCCCCTCCCCTCTGCCAGCTAACCCCCTCCTCTGTCAGCTACCCCCTCCCCTCTGTCAGCCCCCCCTCCCCTCTGCCAGCTACCCCCTCCCCTCTGTCGGCTACCCCCTCCCCTCTGTCGGCTACCCACTCCCCTCTGTCGGCTGCCCCCTCCCCTCTGTCAGCTACCCCCTCCTCTGTCATCTACCCCCTCCCCTCTGTCAGCCTCTCCTCTGTCAGCTTCCCCCTCCCCTCTGTCAGATACCCCCTCCTCTGTCAGCTACCCACTCTCCTCTGTCAGCTACCCCCTATCTCTGTCAGTTATCCCCCTCATCTGTCAGCTACCCACCCTCCTCTGTCAGCTACCCACCCTCCTCTGTCAGCTACCCACCCTCCTCTGTCAGCTACCCCCTTCTCTGTCAGCTACCCCCCTCCTCTGTCAGCTACCCCCCTCCTCTGTCAGCTATCCCCTCCCCTCTGTCAGCCCCCCTCCTCTGTCAGCTGCCCCCTCCCCTCTGTCAGCCCCCCTCTTCTGTCAGCTACCCCCTCCCCTCTGTCAGCTAACCCCTCCTCTGTCAGCTAACCCCCTCCTCTGTCAGCTACCCCCTACCTTCTGTCAGCTACCCACTCCCCTCTGTCAGCTACCCCCTCCTCTGTCAGCTACCCCCTCCTCTGTCAGCTACCCCCTCCACTCTTTCAGCTACCCCCTCCTCTTTTAGATACCCCCTCTCCTCTGTCAGCTACCACCCTCCTCTGTCAGCTTCCCCCCTCCTCTGTCAGCTACCCCCTCTCTGTCAGCTACCCCCTCCCCTCTGTCAGATATCCGCCCTCCTCTTTCAGCTACCCTCCCTCCTCTGTCAGCTACCCCCTCCTCTCTCAGCTACCCCCTCCTCTGTCAGCTACCCCCTCCCCTCTGTCAGCCCCCCTCCTCTGTCAGCTGCCCCCTCCCCTCTGTCAGCCCCCCTCCTCTGTCAGCTGCCCCCTCCCCTCTGTCAGCCCCCCTCTGTCAGCTACCCCCTCCCCTCTGTCAGCTACCCCCTCCTCTGTCAGCTAACCCCCTCCTCTGTCAGCTACTCCCTCCCCACTGTCAGCTACCCACTCCCCTCTGTCAGCTACCCCATCCCCTCTTTCTGCTACCCCCTCCTCTGTCAGATACCCCCTCTCCTCTGTCAGCTACCCTCCTCTGTCAGCTTCCCCCCTCCTCTGTCAGCTACCCCCTCCTCTGTCAGATACCCCCTCCCCTCTGTCAGATACCCCCTCCTCTGTCAGCTACTCCCTCCTCTGTCAGCTACCCCCCTCCTCTGTCAGCTACCCTCTCCCCTCTATCAGCCCCCCTCTGTCAGCTACCCCCTCCAATCTGTCAGCTACCCCCTTCCCTCTGTCAGCTACCCCCTTTTCTGTCAGCTACCCCCTCCCCTCTGTCAGCCCCCCTCCTCTGACAGCTGCCCCCTCCCCTCTGTCAGCTACCCCCTCCTCTGTCAGCTACCCCCCTCCTCTGTCAGCTACCCCCCTCCCCTCTGTCAGCTACCCCCCCTCCTCTGTCAGCTACCCCCTCCTCTGCTAGCTACCCCCCTACTCTCTCTGAGAAACCCCCTCCTCTGTCAGCTACCCCCCTCCCCTCTGTCAGCTACCCCCCCTCCTCTGTCAGCTACCCCCTCCTCTGCTAGCTACCCCCTCTCCTCTGTCAGCTACCCCCTCCTCTGTCAGCTACCCTCCCCGCTCTGTCAGCCCCCCTCCTCTGTCAGCTACCCCCTCCTCTGTCAGCTACCCCCTCCTCTGTCAGCTACCCCCTCCCCTCTGTCAGCTACCCCCTCCTCTGTCAGCTACCCCCTCCTCTGCTAGCTACCCCCTCTCCTCTGTCAGCTACCCCCTCCTCTGTCAGCTACCCTCCCCGCTCTGTCAGCCCCCCTCCTCTGTCAGCTACCCCCTCCTCTGTCAGCTACCCCCTCCTCTGTCAGCTACCCCCTCCCCTCTGTCAGCTACCCCCTCCTCTGTCAGCTACCCCCTCCTCTGTCAGCTACCCCCCTACTCTCTCTGAGAAACCCCCTCCTCTGTCAGCTACCCCCTCCCCTCTGTCAGCCCCCCTCCTGTGTCAGCTACCCCCTTCCCTCTGTCAGCTACCCCCCTCATCAGTCAGCTACCCCCTCCACTGTCAGCTACCCCCTCCACTGTAAGCTACCCCCGACCTCTACTGATGCCATCCTCTGCTCTACTGACGCCAGTCACTGCTCTACTGACGCCGTCATCTGCCCTACTGACGCCATCCTCTGCTCTACTGACACCATCCACTGCTCTACTGACACCATCCACTGCCCTACTGACACCCTCCACTGCCCTACTGACACCGTCCACTGCTCTACTGACACCGTCCACTGCTCTACTGACACCATCCACTGCCCTACTGACACCGTCCACTGCCCTACTGACATCATCCTCTGCTCTACTGACGCCATCCTCTGCTCTACTGACGCCATCCACTGCTCTACTGATGCCATCCACTGCCCTACTGACACCGTCCACTGCTCTACTGACACCATCCACTGCTCTACTGACACCGTCCACTGCTCTACTGACACCGTCCACTGCTCTACTGACACCGTCCACTGCTCTACTGACACCATCCACTGCTCTACTGACACCATCCACTGCTCTTCTGACACCGTCCACTGCTCTACTGACACCGTCCACTGCTCTACTGACACCGTCCACTGCTCTACTGACACCGTCCACTGCTCTACTGACACCGTCCACTGCCCTACTGACACCATCCACTGCTCTACTGACACCGTCCACTGCCCTACTGACGCCGTCCTCTGCTCTACTGACGCCGTCCTCTGCTCTACTGATGCCACCCACTGCTTTACTGATGTCGTCCTTTGCTCTACTGACGCCGTCCTCTGCTCTACTGAGGGTGTCCTCTGCTCTACTGACGCCATCCTCTGCTCTACTGATGCCATCCACTGCTCTTCTGACACAATCCACTGCTCTTCTGACACCGTCCACTGCGCTACTGACACCATCCACTGACCTACTGAGACCGTCCACTGCCCTACTGACACCGTCCACTGCCCTACTGACACCGTCCACTGCTCTACTGACACCGTCCACTGCTCTACTCACACCATCCACTGCCCTATTGACACAATTCACTGCTCTACTGACACCATCCACTGCTCTTCTGGCACCATCCACTGCTCTACTGACACCATCCACCCCCTCCTCTGTCAGCTACCCCCTCCCCTCTGTCAGCTTTTTTTAATAAAGAAATTGTCAAAAACTGTGTATTGTGGTTTTTACTTTTTGACACTTTTTTGGGTGAATAAGTAGGGGTACATTTCCCCCATACCCATTCACATAGGGGGGCCCAGGTTAAAGGTGGCTTCAAGATTCTGAAAAGCCCCCCGCCCGCAGACCCCCACAACCACCGGGCAAGGGTTTTGGGGATGAGGCCCTTGTCCCCATCAACATGGACCCCAAAGCACCCTCCCCATGTTGAGGGCAAGTGACCTGATATAGTTTAGAAGAGTGGGGCGTGGAGTTCCCCTTAAAATCTATGCCAGAACCAAAAAGCCTTGTTATGGATTTTGGGGGGACTCCACGCCCTTTTTAAAAAAAAAATTGGCGTGGAGTTCCCCTTAAAATCTATACCAGACCCAAAGGTCCTGGTATAAACTGGGGGGGGGGGCATGCCATTTGTTTTCCTAATTCTGTCATAGGGTTTCCTTTAACCACTTCAATACACTGTATTATATACTGTACACTGACTGCACTGTATATATTGTGACAGCAGGAAGGTAAAGTCACCTGGTTGCATCCAGGGGGGTAGATATATTTCGCCCAGATTCAGGCTTTACGCCGACTTATACAACTAGGTGGAGAGTTGTATAAGGCTAGTGGGCTCATGGATGACTCATACCTCTAGGGAGAGGGCTGGGCGTCGTACAGACAGGGAGTTGATGAGGCCAGCTGAAGCTTGTCAGCTCATTTAGGCCTCTATAAGAACTCCCAGCTTCATTAGATGTTAGCTCATGCCTGGAACCAGACCTGTGTGGACTGTCTAGGGAGAGTGAACCCCTGTGCGGTGAGGCAAAGCCTGTGTGGCTATTTGTTTGGACTTTTACTAAACCAGGGACTTAGGGACTAGGACAGCACTAGGCTGATCCCAGTTGTTAGTTAGGAAACCTGTATGTTTAGTCAGAGGTCAACTTGACCAGGATTTATTTTGGTTATGTTTCTTTTGCTTTGCTGTGTTTTGTCACTGTAAATAGAAAATAAACCGCACCTTTTTTTTGATTTTGAAAACCACAACCTCCGTTTGCTGGGCCTGTTTTGTGTGGGGAGCCCATCCCGGGGGGTCACACACACCCGCTGCCGAGCTAACCCCCTCACAGTTGGTGGAGAACCAGTGGCAGTTTTTTTTAAGCCAGCATGGAGGAGATACTGAAGCAGCTGGCTCTAGCAAATGCCAATCAACAGCAGACAAATGCAGGTTTGCAAAGGAGCCTTGCAGCCCAGCAGCAGACAAACGCAACTTTGCAACAGAGTCTGGAGGCTCAGCAACGAGCCCAGCAGCAATCTGAGGCCCGCTTCATAGACCTGTTGCAGAAGCAAGAGCAGAGACTACAACAACAGATGGAAGCAGTAATGCAGCAACGTCCGCAGACCAGTGAGGAAAGCCGTCCCACTAATACCGCGTCCTTTGGGGTGAGTCGTTTATTGACAAAAATGACTGGAGAGGATGATCCAGAGGTATTTTTGACCACATTTGAAAGGACCGCTGAAAGAGAAAAGTGGCCTGAGGAGCAGTGGGCTGGACTGGTGGCTCCTCTGTTAACTGGTGAATCGCAGAAAGCTTACTATGACCTAGAGCCTAACCAAGCAAAAGACTATGTGATGCTAAAAGCTGAAATATTGGCAAGGCTGGGTGTCACCCAGGCTGTCCGGGCTCAGCGTGTGCATAACTGGACTTTCCAGCTTGGAAAACCCCCCAGGTCTCAAATGTATGATCTCATTCACCTGAGCAGAAAGTGGCTACAGCCAGAGACTTTGTCCGCACCAAAGATTGTGGAACGTGTTGTAATGGATCGGTTTTTGAGAGCTCTTCCTACTGCCATCCAAAAGTGGGTAAGCCATGGAGACCCAGAGACGGCCGATGGTCTTGTGGATCGTGTGGAGAAATACTTGGCTACAGAGAACCTGACGGCCTCTTCCAGAGACACTCGGACTTTCCACCCTAAGACCAGACCATCCCCAGGGGCGGATAAGAGGATTCCAAGAGGTGAGGGTGGAGAGAGTGAGAGGGTGGGAGCTCTACCCCAAGTTTGGCGAGAACAGCCTGGGAAATCAGCGGCTCAAGAGGCGGCAAGAAGGATCGTTTGCTACCGCTGCCGGCAAGCGGGACATATTGCAGCCAATTGCCCGGTTGTGGAGGAACCCATGCAGTGTGACTTTCTGACGGGCAGACGTCAGTCGCTGTGTGCGACAGTCGCATGCACTGCCATTCGAGGAACTGAGAAACATTTATGCAAAATGTGTGTTAATGGTAGAAATGTTGTGGTATTGCTGGATTCAGGTAGCCTTGTGACCCTGATAAAGGCTGAGTTAGTTAAAACAGAGGTCTCTGGGAATAGCAAGGTAGCTGTTATTTGTGTGCATGGGGACACCCGAGAGTATCCAGTGACTACAGTGTGTTTCGAGACCCCCAAAGGTACCCTCTCTCATCCAGTGGGCTTAGTATCTCAGTTACCGCATGACGCCATTGTGGGAAGGGATTTTCCGAAGTTCTGGGAACTGTGGGATGATCCTGAGCCCCTCACTGGTGCCCCTATGTACCAGGAATGTGATAGCCAGAACTCCCCTGAGAGTGGTGAGGACTCTCCGGAATTTCCCTTATCAGTATTGGCAGGGGAGACTCAAGAAACTGGAGAGGAGCCCACCTCCTCAGACGAAAACCTACCGTCTGTGGAGTTTTCTGATCTTGAGGTTCACAGGGAAAACTTTGCCACAGAACAGTTGAAAGACCCCGCCCTAATAAAGGCACGGGAAAACGTAGTGAAAATAGATGGCGAGTTAGTGAACCCAGATAATACCTGCACTTACCCATACTTCAGCGTAGAGAAGGACCTACTGTATCGGGTGGCAAAAACGGCAGAAGAAACCGTTGAGCAGCTTGTGGTGCCCAAACCTTACAGGAAGTTGGTGTTGGAGTTGGCCCATGGGCACATTCTTGGAGGTCATCTGGGGACAGAGAAAACCCGAGAGAGGGTATTACAGAGATTCTATTGGCCGGGGGTGATGAAGGACGTAGAAAATTATTGTTCCTCCTGCCCTGTGTGTCAGAGGTTGGCCCCGATGCCACATTTCCGTAGCCCGCTGGTCCCTCTACCCATCATTGAGGTCCCGTTTGAGAGGATCGCCATGGATTTGGTAGGTCCTATAATCAAGTCCGCTAGGGGGCACCAGTACATATTAGTTATAATGGACTATGCCACCCGTTATCCAGAAGCGATCCCTCTCCGAAATACCTCGGCCAAAACCATAGCCAAAGAGCTATCTCTTGTTTTTAGCCGGGTGGGTATTTGTAAAGAACTGCTTACGGACCAAGGTACACCCTTTATGTCCCGGGTTATGAAAGAGCTGTGTAAATTGTTCAAAGTGACGCAATTGCGTACGTCTGTGTATCACCCCCAAACCGATGGGCTGGTTGAAAGATTCAACAAAACCCTAAAACAAATGTTGAAGAAAGTGGTGGATAGAGATGGAAAGGATTGGGACTGTTTACTTCCTTATTTGATGTTTGCTATTAGGGAGGTGCCCCAATCCTCTATGGGATTCTCCCCCTTTGAGTTACTGTATGGGAGACACCCAAGAGGGCTGTTGGATATTGCCAAGGAAACTTGGGAAAGTGAGAGTTCTCCCCACAGGAGTGTGATTGAGCATGTCGCCCTGATGCAAGATCGAATTGCACAGGTAATGCCCATCGTGAAGGAACATTTGGCCCAAGCGCAGTTGGCACAGCAGAGAGTGTACAACCGTGGAGCCAAGACCCGTACCTTTTCCCCGGGGGATAGGATATTGGTACTTGTCCCTACGGTTGAAAGTAAATTCCTTGCCAAATGGCAAGGCCCCTACGAGATAATGGAAAAAGTGAGCGAAGTGAATTACAAGGTCAGACAACCAGGAAGGCGAAAGCCCGAACAGATCTATCACGTTAATCTGTTGAAAGCCTGGAGGGATAGAGAGTCCCTAGTCGCAGACACTTGGTCACCAGCTCAAACTGGTTGCGTGATTCCTGAGGTTGGAATAGCAGCCACCTTGTCACAACCCCAACAACAGGAGGTTAAGGAGTTTGTGCTTCGCAACAAGGACGTATTCTCTGAGCTGCCGGGACAAACATCTGGGGTAGAGCATGACATCATTACCCCGCCCGGTGAAAGGGTGAAGTTAAAACCCTATCGGATCCCAGAGGCTCGACGGGAGGCAATACGGGAGGAAGTACAGAAAATGCTGAACTTAGGGGTGATAGAGGAGTCCCAAAGTGATTGGTCTAGTCCCATCGTGTTGGTGCCTAAACCGGATGGGAGCTGGCGATTTTGTAACGATTTTCGTCAGTTGAACAAAGTTACAAAATTTGACACCTACCCCATGCCACGTATAGATGAGTTGATCGACCGGCTGGGAACAGCCCGATACATGACGACTCTTGACCTCACAAAAGGGTATTGGCAAATCCCCCTGGCCAAGTCGGCCAAAGAGAAAACCGCATTTGTAACCCCAGACGGGGCGTTCCAATATAAAAGAATGCCGTTCGGGTTACAGAATGCGCCGGCCACATTCCAGCGGAAAATGGACCAGATGCTGAGGCCCCATCGGAAGTATGCTGCGGCTTACCTGGATGACGTAATTGTCCATAGCACAGATTGGGCCTCACATCTGCCAAAAGTGCAAGCAGTCCTGGACTCTGTTCGGGAAGCGGGGTTTACGGCTAACCCCAAGAAGTGTACCATTGGGCAGGAGGAGGCCAAATATCTTGGGTACACCATTGGGAGGGGAGTAATAAAACCCCAACTCAACAAAGTCGAGGCCATCCAGAGTTGGCCACGTCCCAACAGCAAGAAGCAGGTACGAGCCTTTCTGGGAATCGCTGGGTATTATCGGCGATTCATTCCCCACTTTGCTTCTAAGGCTGTGCCCCTAACCAACCTGACGAAGGGGAAAGGGTCGGTCATGATTAAATGGACCCCCGAGGCTGAGGCAGCATTCCAGTTCTTGAAACAAGCCTTATGTAGCCAGCCAGTGTTGTACTCACCCGACTTCTCTAAAGACTTTGTCGTACAAAGTGATGCGTCAGATGTGGGGTTAGGAGCAGTATTGTCCCAGGTCTGGAACGGGGAAGAGCAACCAGTCATTTACCTCAGCAGGAAGTTGAAGTCCCATGAGGTAAATTACGCCACCGTTGAAAAGGAGTGCTTAGCGGTGAAGTGGGCTCTAGATTCCCTTCGGTACTACCTGCTAGGTAGGCACTTTGACATGGTTACGGATCACGCTCAGTTAAAGTGGATGGCTCAAAACAAGGAAACAAATAGAAGAGTGAATAGGTGGTTCCTGGCCCTCCAGGAATTCAACTTCACAGTAAAGCATCGCCCTGGCGTTCAAATGGGGAATGTGGATGCTTTGTCTCGAGTACATGAATGCCTGATTGCTGGTGTTCCAACCCCGAGGTTAAAACAAGAGGGGGGGGTATGTGACAGCAGGAAGGTAAAGTCACCTGGTTGCTTCCAGGGGGGTAGATATATTTCGCCCAGATTCAGGCTTTACGCCGACTTATACAACTAGGTGGAGAGTTGTATAAGGCTAGTGGGCTCATGGATGACTCATACCTCTAGGGAGAGGGCTGGGCGTCGTACAGACAGGGAGTTGATGAGGCCAGCTGAAGCTTGTCAGCTCATTTAGGCCTCTATAAGAACTCCCAGCTTCATTAGATGTTAGCTCATGCCTGGAACCAGACCTGTGTGGACTGTCTAGGGAGAGTGAACCCCTGTGCGGTGAGGCAAAGCCTGTGTGGCTATTTGTTTGGACTTTTACTAAACCAGGGACTTAGGGACTAGGACAGCACTAGGCTGATCCCAGTTGTTAGTTAGGAAACCTGTATGTTTAGTCAGAGGTCAACTTGACCAGGATTTATTTTGGTTATGTTTCTTTTGCTTTGCTGTGTTTTGTCACTGTAAATAGAAAATAAACCGCACCTTTTTTTTGATTTTGAAAACCACAACCTCCGTTTGCTGGGCCTGTTTTGTGTGGGGAGCCCATCCCGGGGGGTCACACACACCCGCTGCCGAGCTAACCCCCTCACAATATATATATATGTATGTATATATATATATACTAAACTGCCTGCACACCACTAACTAACCTGCCTCTAGCTAACTTCTCTTATTCATAACACTATATACGGCCTCTGTGTAAGCAGCCTTATATAGTGTGAGGCATGGACTTAGCCCCTGAGCCATGATTGGCTAAAGGCACCCTGCCTTTGGCCAATCATTGTTCTCACTACAGAGCGTGCTGTGATTGGCCAAAGCATGAACAACAATATTGAAATGATGCATTCACAAATGTGAAAATAAAAGTGATCATTCCTATATATTCTGTATTGACTGTACCATCTTAACTTGCAATGGCTTAAACGGCAGTTTTTTTTGCTGAGATATACTTACTGTCCTCCATACAGAGCTGCTAAAGTACAGAAACACTTGCACTTCTGGGTGGATTTCAAAGCAGCCTTCAAAGTTAAAATAATAAATTTGGTTTAGACTGATGTACAAACCATTAAAAGTTTGGAAATTAGCCCAATCGTTTATCTCTTATGCTTTATATTGAACAGGGTTGGCCACAAGTAGTATATATATTTGCATTTTGCTGATTTCATAACATGTATGTAATTTAATTTTGTACAGCATTTGCACCATAGCTACAATTCAGACCTGGGTTCTACATTGTATCTGCTATCAATTGACTTTGGTCAAATAAGCTGGAAGGTAAATTCTCCACCAAACTGTGCTTGCATCCAATCAGATGCAGGTGCTGTTCAAGTATTCTGACAGCCATGGCTACCAGCTGTCCAAATACAATAGCTGGCTCTGCAGATTCTTCTATCCATGCTCTTTACCATGGAATGGGGAAATGGTAATAATTCTCTTGTTTGGCTTGGAGCTTTACAGTAGCTTTAAGGCTAGCTTTACAGCAGAGGATCTGGCAAAATTGCAATAGGTGTCCTAATCATTATACATAGGGTTGTGCACTAAATCAGTTGTGTTTATGTGGTGATGGTTGAATGAAAGTTTCATAAAGTACATTCTTCGCATTGTTGTTTCTCCCTCTAAGGTAGGATTAGTTGCAGAAATATGCAGTTTTCACATTTGAACATAGCAGGGCTAAAATATATTTTCATGCTTGTAAATAATGAGCTTTATGTGAGTGAGCATTTCATAGCATGAAATGTTTGTAATTTATAGAAACCTTGCCACTTGCCCATAAACCTAATGAAAACAGTTTTGAGAATATCCAGATTGTGAGTTAAGCTGTGATGTAAAGAAAACATTGTACATTGTTTAGGATTGCAGAAGGTTATTATGTAGTCTGTGAAGCCAAAAGGTCCGAATTAATGAGCAAATACAAAAGAAGAACAGTCTTTGTAAATTAATCAGTAAATATATATTTTTTGGGCATATGTCAACGGTGCAAATAGCTGATAACCAAAAAATGCAGCTAATATTAACATAGAACTAAGCTCAGATGTTAAGTATTGTTCTGTCTCTCCAATCTAAGCATTGAAAGTGTGATCTCTGTAACTTACAGTTAGTTGTGTTGAGATGTCGATAACCCCAATCTTATTAGTATAAACAGTAAACAGACAGTGACTCGATCCAGACGATACCTTTTTGATCTTGTGAAGTTTAATCCATAAACTGTGATGATCTTACAACAATGAACATCGGATAGGTCAAAAGATCATAATGTGATCTAGTCCACACGTGTGCTGATGCAATACTGGGAGAATGGGGTGGGGCTAACTATACAGGATAAGCTGAGATACAGGAAGGGGAGGAACCATGGACATAATAATACATATAACATTTAAAGGCATATCATAAAGCATGTGAAACATGACACTCCCCGTCGAAATCTATGATTTCTATTATTAACAACTTTAGTCCAAGTTCAAATATGAGTAATGCAAATTCTTCTAAGAACACCTGAAAAACAAGAGGGAAGGGAAGAACAAGGGAAACAATGCAAACATATACTTGTAGATGTTGGTCTCGAAAGTCCAGGCTTGTGACAAGGAAATATCCATCTTCAGAGGGGAAGGCAGCAACATGCATCAATCCTTCGTACCTCCCTTTGAATCAAGTTGATGACTTGTCTTCTTCTTTGGGCAAAATAAGTACTATTTCTTTTATAGGTCTGAAGTAAAAGTGTGCAGAACCTTCTTTCATTACTTTAACTTCTACTTTCCGTACTTTTCTGTTGTTACTTGGCATAGTCTTTGTAATGAGACCCATAGGCCAATGGTTGCGATGAGAATCTGTCTCCTTCAAGAGAATAATGTCTCCCACTTGTAGGTTGGGTTTGCTGGCTTGCCATTTACTGCGACTTTGAAGGTTAGAAAGGTACTCCATCTTCCAACGGTTCCAAAACATATTAAGAAAAATGTTGAACCTGTTTCCATTGAAGCTTGTAAACATTAGGATAATGAAATTCCCCTGAGGGAATAGTGGCAATCCCAATTTTTTGCATAAGAATAGTGGCTGGAGTGAGCAATACTTGAGACTCTGCATCTGAGGACACAGGGACCAGAGGCCTTGCGTTGATTATAGCAGACACCTCTGCAAGTAGAGTGACTAAGATTTCATGGGTAATCTGGGAAGTTTTCTGGTCCAGTAGCATAGAGTCCAGGATTTTCCTTGCAACTCCAATCATGCGTTCCCAAAAGCCTCCCATGTGAGAGGAATGAGGTGGGTTGAATTCCCATTTACACCTGTTGTCATTCAAGAAGTTCACAATCTTTCCTGCTCGAGAGACTTCCTCAATTGCGGGAGGGCCTTTACAGATGTGCCACTTGTGACACTCTTTTCCAGTGCTGGAGCTGTTTGCAAATTGATGAGCAACGTGAATAAGACGTGCAATGGCTCGTACAACAGAGGACCACTTAGAAAAGCGTTCAAAGCGGTGAGGACTCAGCCTTACCCTTGGTTTCACAGAGGTGTTGAGTGTGGTGGTAACAGCTCTGATTTCCAGAATCAAAGTTAGAACCTGTAGAACTTGAGATGAGTTTATCATTCAAGAGTACTGGTGGAGATAGCCATGATGTGTCCATAAATGCAGTAGTAGGTACTGCACGACTGCCGCGATCAGCAGGGTTGAGGTTAGTGGGAACATAGTGCCATTGTTCAGGCATAGGGAACTTCCTAATGCGTTCCACTCTGTTATTTGGTAGTCTCTTTCTTGTGATACGAGATGTAGAGGTGCTACCCAACTGTTGGAATCCTCTTGGTAGAACTCTTTACTCATGGTTTTCAAGAATCCTTTGTCTTCCATGGTAGCTGCCAACTCCTGGTCTTTAGTGGTTACTTCAAACACTGTGTTGCCAATGTTGTCGTCCCAGACATTAAGGGCTTTCTTATTATCTTGTATGATGTGCTAATGTGCACCCTTTTCAAACAGTCTATCTTTCACATTATATTGATCTGGTCGTTGTGCAGAACAAGTAGCAAGTCCGTTTGACAGGACGTGTGTTTTAAAGGAAGAGACAGAGTAAGACCTGCTGCCTTTGTCTCGACAGACATTGCCTATGATGACCCAGCCTAGATCCAGACACTGAGCATATGGTGCATCATGTGGACCGTTGATTTGCTGATGAACCTTGTGCACCCTTAAGATGTCTCGGCCAAGTAACAGCAGAATACCAGCACTTTCGTTGAGGTCTGGTATTTGGTCGGCTATGTCCGATCAGTCTTTTCGAGAACTATAGCAGGTGCAGGTAGAACATTAGTCCTTTTCACTAACACTGGACTTCTATGGTCTCTGTGTGTCATACGAGTGTTCATAGGTCTTGGAGAGGGTGAACTGAGAGGGTTACAGTCACCATAGGAGAAACTTGGGTCATTCTTAGTGTCTGCAATTCTTTTGATGAACTCACATTAATAGGAAAAAGGAGGAAAGGCAACTCAATGATTTTCCTTATACTTTGATCCAAGCGCTGCCCATTTTTCTTGAATGCCATATGGTAGCTTGAGAACAATAGGTTTGATGCCACGAGCGGTGTCAAGGTAACTGAGACCAGGTAAGTTGATGTCCGCCTTAGCAAGTTGAAGCTTTAATAGAACATTGCTGAGTTCTTGAAACTTTAGATTGTCTCTAGATGAAATCTTTGGGAAGCTTTGCAACCTTTTGAATAAGGCATCCTCAATGGCCTCTGGGCTGCCAAAGGTACGTTCTTGTCTGTCCCAAGCAGCATTAAGGCCTGCGGTGGGGCTGTCGATATGAACTGCTTTGAGCCTCTTGATGCGTTTACTTGACTGGGGACCTAGCCATCTGATGAGCAGATCTAATTCCCCTGTGACATTGATGTCTAGGTCACTCATTGTGGCCTTAAAGGTGGATTTCCAGCCTCTGTAATTTTCAGGCTTGTCATCAAACGTGGTGAGGCCTGACTTAGTGAGCTCTCTGCGGAGCATGTATTTAGCAAACTGTGACATGTCCGTATTTTCAGACTTTACATGCATGACTGCAGGTGGAACAGACTTAGTTGTGAAGGCTGGTGCATTGACATTAAAGGGGTTGTAAAGGCAAAAGTTTTTTCACCTTAATGCATTCTATGCATTAAGGTGAAAAAATATCTCTGGATTAGCCGCCCCCCCCCGAGCCCCCCGTTTTCTTACCTGACCCCTCGAAAGTCCCATGCAGTGAACGCGCAGGCATCTCAGCCGGCTTCTCGGCTCATTCATTGGTTGATTGAAAGCAGCGCAGCCATTGGGTGTGTCAATCACACACAATGACGCCGGCTGTATCACTGGAGCACGCCCGCAATCACTCACCACCATGCGAGCTCGCTCGCATAAAGGTGATGAGTTCTTGCAGGGAGGAGCCGAGACAGCCGCCGAGGGACCCCAGAAGACCAGGTTCGAGCTGCACAGTGGAGGTAAGTATAACATGTTTGTTATTTATTTTTATTTTTTTAATTATCTTTAGTGTTCCTTTAAGTGACTTGGGAACATATGTTGGTGCAAAGGCATTCAATGCTGGAACTGGCTTAAAGTTCATTGACATGTTGGTTTGTAGCTGTGGATAATTGTGCTTGCCAGGAGTAAGGTGGACAGTCTTTAATATGCATACCAGTGTCTGTTGCTTGCTGAGATGCTGCAGTCTGGTGTACTGGAACATATAAAGGCAAATTGTCTTGAGGTACAGTAGGTGCAGATAAGAGACTTTGATTGAGTGCTTTGGTTTCTGTGACAGGGAGTTGGCATTCTTTCACTAGCGGCTTGCTCTAAGACCCTTATCCTTGCCATGGCTGTGGCATGCTCACATTGTTTTGCCAAAACATCCATTTCTGCTTTCTGGAGTGCAGCTTCAGCTTCTTTGTCTGCTTCCTGGCGTGCGGCCTCAGCTTTCAGGTGTGCAGCTTCAGCTTCCATCTCTGCTTTCTTTTGGGTGAAAGCTGCCTGAATTTTAGAAGCTTCAGCTTCTTTCTCTGCTTTCTGGCATGCAGCCTCAACTTTCAGGTATGCAGCTATAGCTTCCATCTCTGCTTTCTTTTGGGCGAAAGCTGCCTGGATTTTAGAAGCTTCAGCATCTGCACGGGCCTTTATGAGTTGTTGACTGAGTGCAGAAGATCTTGATGGTAGGTATTTGGAAGATCTTGTGGAGCGTCTAGTAGATGCAGAGCGATAAGATCTGGATTCATGAAGCTGCGTTATTCTCACTTCTGCCTTTGTTTGCACCACTAAATTGTCTCTTTCAAGATTGAGCTCCTCAAATCCCTTTTTTTTTTTAAATCAAACGGTTTTTATTGCTCACAAAAAAAATACGAAGTACAAAAATATGCAGCATATTATATCTTTTACAAGTAGCAATATAGGTTTTTGACATTCCTTGGTCACATCTAAAATCACATACATTAAACAATCCGCTTAGAATTTCAAATAGCATAGGGTGAACTGTACATATCCCATCAGACTATCCCCTCTCCCACCCGCTCACCTGTTGCCAGTGGGAGCATGCTACACACCTCCCAGCAGCCTCATCCTCACCAATTCCATGGGACGTAAACCCGGTACAGCAAGCCATGCATCCCAGAGCCTATCAAACTTTCCCGCGTTGCCCCTGTGCTGGTATATGTATTTCTCCATCAAAAGCGTTTTACCCATCTGCTGTATCCACAGCTGGACCGTAGGTGGCTCCGCAGACTTCCACAGTAGTAGAATAGTTTTTCTCGCCTGGAACAATGCCCTAGTAATTGCCATTCGAGTCACCTCCTCCGGGATCTCCCCCCCCCCCCAGTATTCCTAACAAGCAACATAAGGGGTCAGAAGGAACGTTGGTCTGGAACACCAAATTAAGCGTAGCCAGTACCTCCGTCCAATATCTATGGAGTTTGGGGCAACGCCAGAGGAGGTGAATCAGATCTCCAGGCACCGCCCTACATCTACCACATAGCGGATCGGGCAGTCTTCCCATCTTGAATAGCTTTACCGGTGTAAAATGTACTCTCAGTAGTATATATAGTTGGGATACCTTTTGTGCCACATTAAGCGAGCAGGCGTTTACCGCCTGCATTGCCTCCTCCCAGAGCTCCCCCTCTATAGGACCAACATCCGCCTCCCATTGGCTCACCACTTTCATGGGGTGTCCCTCCAAAAACGAGGACAGCAGCATGTTATAGCACTGAGAGATGACACCCCTGGTCTCACAAGCGTCCTGCAGCATGTGAAAGACAGGGGTGGGGGACTGAACCCACTCCACTGCATCCCCCTGAGCCCTGACAGCATGTCGCAGCTGCAGGTAGTAAAACAGCATATTGGACGGGAGCGCAAATCTCGATTGAAGTACATGAAAAGGAAGTAAGGCCCCATTATGAAACACTTGTCTCAGGTGGGTTATACCTAGTGATCTCCACTTAGGGCCCTGCTGAAGTTTGGCCAGTTCAGTGTAATTGCCGTTCCCACATAGCGGGCTGTACCTAGTGAACCCCGTGACATTCTGGAGTTGTTTGGCCTTATTCCACACCTTCTGAAGGAGCGAATAAGTGGGCATCTTTTTAATTGATTTCTGAAACCGCTGAGCCTTCAGCCCCTCCGGCACCGTGTCGGCCCCCGAGCCAAGCAGCATCAGCCTAGCCGAGGAGCCCACAGGAGTCGGTACCATGGTACCTATCAGGTGCTGTAGTTGCGCTGCCAGATAGTATATCCAAGGGTTGGGGAGGGCAAGGCCCCCCCCCCCTCCTTTGGTCGCTGTAGTTGTTCCAATTTGATTCGGGGGGGTTTGTTGTGCCACAATAATTGTCTAAAGAGGGAGTTGACGACCCTGAAGATTTTAAGCGTGATAACAACAGGAGCATTGTGTAGCAGGTACAGCAGCTGGGGCATTAGTATCATTTTAATAAGGTTCGTCTTGCCGGTCAGGGACATCCGCAGTCTATTCCATATCTGTATTTTATCCCTGAATCTAGTCAATAAGGGGTATATATTCAGCTGACAGAATTCTGTGATCACCGGGGAGATGAATACACCCAAGTACTTAAATGAGGATACTATGGGGACCGGGCAGGAGGACCCCTCACCTAGCGCGGGGGCCCCATCCAGGAACATCAGAGCCGACTTGGACCAGTTAATTGTAAGGCCCGTGAAACGGGCAAACTCTGTGATAAGGGCCATGACCTGAGCCAGTGATTCATCCACATCTTCCAAAAAGAGGAGCATGTCATCGGCGTATAGCATAAATTTCTCGTGTATATTGCCATAGCGGAAGCCCCTGACCGACCGGCAGTCTCTCACCAGAGCCGCCAGGGGCTCAATGGCCAGAGCGAAGAGCAGGGGGGACAGGGGGCAGCCCTGCCTGGTCCCCCTGCCCAACGCAAAGGCGTGAGACATCCTGTCAGACATTCGTATGGCCGCCTGCGGCGAGCCGTACAGCAGCCTCACCCACCCTAGGAACCGGGGTCCGAACCCGAACTTGGCCAGTACAGCCCAGAGATACCGCCAGCCAACGCTGTTGAATGCCTTATTGGCATCAAGAGACAACAGTGCCCTGTGGCCGACGGATTCCGAGGGGGTCTGCATGTTCAAGTATAGCCGCCTAAGATTAGTTGCGGTGGAGCTGCGAGGCATGAACCCCGCCTGATCTGGGTGAATAATGGACAAGATAGTTTTGTTAACCCTCATAGCCAATACCTTAGCCAAAATATTAACGTCGCTCTGCAGCAGTGAAATGGGCCTATACGAGCCGGGATCCAAGGGATTCTTGCCTGCCTTTAACAACAGTATAATATTAGCTCTATTCATGGAAGGGGGCAATGCTCCGGACTTGAAGGAGGTGTTGAACACCGTAAGCAGCCTGGGCAGAATCACCTCGCCATATTGGACATAGGCCTCCATGGGGATCCCATCATCTCCCGGGGCCTTGCATGTGGGGAAAGATGCCACCGCCTCTCTCAGTTCCTTCAGAGTGAGCGGGGCCTCCATCTCCGCGCGGGCCTGCCCGCCCAGGAGTGGAAGCTCCACCGTTTCCAGATACCGTGATAGGTCCTCATCTGTATAATCATCACATGGCCTGTAGAGATCGCTGTAGAAGGACGCCAATTCCGCTATAATCTGCTCAGGGTCATTCACCAGTCGTCCCCGGGAGTCTCGGATCGCTCCAATCGCCGGGGAGGCCTGCTGTGACCTGGCAATCCTAGCCAGAAGCCTGCCCGTCTTCTCCCCCTCCTCATAGAAGGCCTGACTAGTAAAGAACCTCTTTTTTTCCGCAGCGGAGGTTCTCATCCGGTCCAGGGAATCCTGGGCCGATATCCAAGCCTCCCTCGCGGAATCAGTTGGATCCACTACAAATGCAAGCTCCAATTGTTTCACCTGGTCTTCGACCTGCGCCAGAAGCGCAGACGAGTTGCGTTTGATGGCCGTGATTTCAGCGATAAAGGAACCCCTCAAACAGGCCTTAAAGGCATCCCAGCCCACCGCTGAGTTCTCCCCAAGGTGGTTGTCTAAAAAGTACTGATCAATCTGGCAAGTGACCCGGTCATGGGATGTGAAAAGTTTTAGCCAGTAGGCATTCAATTTCCATGGTGCCCTGGGCAGGGAGGAAGCGGGACGGGTAACCAAGTGAGCCGCCAGCGGGGAGTGGTCGGACACCCCCCTAGGGAAGTATCCTATCCTAGGGACCATATGCACAACCTGTTGGGACCCCACACATAGATCAATGCGAGATAATGAACCATGGGTTTTGGAAAAACATGAAAATTGTCTGGTAGTCGAATATCTGGCCCTCCACACATCCACCCAGCCCACCTCCGCCAGCAGGCGGCTCAAAACAGTGCCCCTACCCCCCAGCGGTGGCTGAACCGGTGGATGTCTATCCAACCTGGGGTCAAGGCATCCATTGAAATCCCCCATAATCATAATGGGGACATCGGGTTTGTTAACTAGATAAGACAGTAGTAATTGCAAAACCTCCCTAGAAAAGGGAGGGGGTATATACACAAAGGCAAGAATTATCATCACAGTAAACACTTTGCAATGCACAAAAACATATCTCCCATAGGGGTCTACCTCCACATCCAGTTCCTGGAAAGCCAGGGACTTGTGTACCAGTACACTCACCCCCCTAGAGTATGAGGTGTGAGTGGAGTGGTATGAGGCGCCCACCCAAGCAAATCCCAAACAACCAACCGTATCTTTTGTGAGGTGGGTCTCCTGGAGGCCCACAATAGCAGGGTGGAACTTTTTTAAACACGAGTTAAGCATTGTGCGTTTCAACGGATCATGAACCCCTCGAACGTTCCAAGTCACTACCGGGGTGGTGGCCATGGTGAGTGGAAAAAGTGGTCATCGCCGGGGGCCAAAGGCTCCGGCACAAGAGTTCTGGGCATCCAGGCACTAGAGTCAGATAGGAGAGGGGTCATCACCAGTGGGCAGATCTTCAATGGGTGCGGGGAAGGGGTCAGAGCAGGAAAGTTCAGCAAGCACCGCGACATTGTGAGCAAGAGATAACTTTTAAACAGTCCTGAACAGCCTCTTCGAGCACGGATAACGTACCCGCTCGTGGAGGGGGCAGGCCATCCCCACTCATCCCCGGCTCCAAGGACTGTCAGGGAACCCGTGCCAACCGGGCACTGATAAACATGTCCCCACAACTGGGACTTCAGATAGTCAAACGTGGCAGACGGGGCATGCACCCCCCTCTGTGGCGCAATAGCCAGGGTAAACAAAGTGTAGTCTTCCAAACGCTCTCATTAATCGCTAACATTTGAGAAAAGGGTGAAATGTCCCGCTATGGGTAAGGCAGACTCAACTGGCCTGCAGGTAACATACCGACTTCACATGTGTTGATCCAGGGCCTCAGTCGCCCACATCAGCATCCCGGCGTCCCCGGAGGTCCTGTTCATTGCGATCCAGCCACTCCGCCGCCTCCGCAGCGGATTCAAAGAAGGAAGCTTGACCCCGGACTGTGATACGCAGCTTGGCAGGATACAGCATGGCATATGTGAGTTGTAGCCTCTGCAGACGTTTCTTTACATCAGCGAATTTAGCCCTCTTACGCTGCACTTCAGCAGAGAAATCCGGGTAAAACTAGATCCTAGCTCCATTGTAATGCACCGTTCCCCTTTCCCGTGCCAGTCTAAGTATAATTTCTCTGTCCTTATAGTTCAGGAGCCTGGCAAGCATTGATCTGGGTGGGTTGCCCGGGGGGAGGGGTCTGGGTGGTGTGTGGTGCGCTCTCTCCACCGCAAACAGCGTGGTGAATGCCTCTTCTTTACCAAAGATTTCTTGGAGCCATGTTTCTGTAAAGGCCGTGGGGTCCCTGCCCTCCACCTTCTCAGGGAGCCCCACTATACGGACATTGTTCCTCCTTAGACGGTTCTCAATATCGTCGGTCTTTGCGTTCGCCTGCGCAGATTGCTGCAGCGCAGATCTGGCATCTCTAGTGAGGGGTGGGAGCTGGTCCTCCACTTCACTAATCCTACCCTCCACCGCCGTGGTCCTCTCTCTAATTTTCTGGAGGTCATGTCTAATAAGGGATACCGTCTCAGTAAGTGCCCCAAACTGTACCTTTAAACTGTCCACAGAGGCTGTCACTGAGGTGGTGCAGCGGTGTACAGCTCGCAGGATCTCACTCAGTGTGGGCTGGGGTGCATCCTCCTGTAGTTCATCGAAGATGTCATTGATGTGGTCAGACGAGTATTCTAGGGGCACAGTGTCATCTAGGGCAGAAGCGCCATTTTGCTCTAAGGCTCCCTGCACAGGCATCAGCGGTGGTGGAGGAAGAGAGCAGCTAGGGCCCTGTAATTTTTGGGCATAGTAGAGCATGTCTCTGGGCTGCTCCCTCCCCTGCTGTTTGTTTGCCTTGGGCGGCTTACCGCTCGGGTCCTGTGGCTTATCCCCCGCTCCACGCGTCGCTCTCTGAGGGAGAGGGGAGCCGGCGCCATTTTGGACGTCCATGGCCGCCGCTGCTGCAGTGCTCTTTGTCCCTTTGCGGGTCATGCAGGGCTCCGCCAGAGCCGATTCGACCTCCGCCGGGGACAGTGATGCGGTACCTTGTCCCTGGATCGAGTGCCGGGTCAGGATCGGTGCGGGAAGAGGATCGTCAGCGGGAGCTCCATGCTGTGCGACCGCTCACATGCCTGTCCAGGCCACGCCCCCTCAAATCCCTTTAATTCTTCCAATGACCCTTGAGTGTGTACCGCTTTAAGAGATCAGTATATTTAACACACAGTCTTTGATAGTTCTCATAAGCAAAATTCAATTGCTTGATAGCGCCCTCTAGTTGTAATGGCTCATGAGATTGTTGGGAGAGAGCAGACATGCATTTATAAGTATTAGACCATAAGTCATTGATATTAGACAGTAGTTCTTCTTTGTCAGCATTAAGATTCCCTTGCACTTTCCAGGATGATTTTGTTAAAGCGGAGGTTCACCCAAAATGGAACCTCCGTTCTTCGGAACCCTCCCCCCCTCCGGTGTCACGTTTGACACCTTTTAGGGGGGAGGGGTTGCAGATACCTGTATAAAACAGGTATTTGCATCACTTCCGGGTCCCGCCCCTTCGCGTCACCCCCCCCCCCCCCTGCTGTGTGCTGGGAAACACTCGGCTCCCAGGACGCAGCGGGGACCTGTTAGGACGTGCAGCGCGACTCGCTCATGCGCAGTAGGGAACCGGGCAGTGAAGCCGCAGCGCTTCACTTCCCGATTCCCTCACCGAGGATGGCGGCGGGGGAAGCCGAGAGCCAAGCAGTAGCTCGGCTTCGGCTGCCGACGTCGCGGGGGACCTGGACAGGTAAGTGTCCATTTTTAAAAAGTCAGCAGCTGCTGTATTTGTAGCTGCTGGCTTTTAAAAAAAAAATCCCGGGGAACCTCCGCTTTAAGCATTTTCCCCTTTGGTTTGATTCAGGGTTTATATCCTCATCTGAAAGGATTGGCTGTGCATCCCCAGATTGCATATTGTCTTGCTGAAACATCTTGTTAACAAGGAGAGGGTTTATATTAAAGTGGTTGTAAACCCCCCCTGGCCTTTTTTTTTTTATACAACCTGCAAAATAAAGACATAATGAGCTAGTATGCATAGCATACTAACTCATTATGAATCCCTTACCTGAGATGGAAGCCCCCGAAGCGGTGCTCGGACACCTCCGTCTACGCCACCATCTCGCTCCCCTCTGCCTTCCGTGTATCGCCGCTCCGGCGCTGTGATTGGTCCCGGAGCGGCGATGACGTCACACGCATGCGCGCGCGGGCCGGCTAACTCCATTCAGAAATCCGGCTTCTAAGCCGGCCCGCTAGTGCGCCTGCGTGTGACGTCAGCGGCGCCGGTTTTAAATGCAAATATCTCCTTAACCGTGTAGGTTAAGGAGATATTTCATGCACCTACAGGTAAGCCTTAGGCCCCATGCACACGAGACGCTGTTATTTGCTGTTGAACGCGCGTTCAGAGGCAGTTGGACGCTTTTTTCAACTGCTCCTGAACCCATTCAATGTTATCCTATGTGTCCATGCACACACTCTCGTTTTTTGGCGTTTACAAGCAGTTGCGTTTAACCTCGTTTTTTCAGAAGCAAAAAAATGGGTTCAGACGCAAAAGTTTTCCACGTTTCAGACGCTAAACGCTGCTAAACGCGGCTAAACGCGGCTAAACGCGGTACCGGCGTTTTTCCGCGTTTGCGTTTATAAGCGTTTTTAAAGGTGACCTATTTTTTAACATTAGAAATCTCTAAAATGATGGCAAATGATGAAAAACTATTAAAAAATATAAAAGAAAACTGTAATTGCTTGCATTGCATTGTGGACAATCCACAACTTGTGGCAGGTGACATGGCCAGGTGACGTGGCAGGTAACGTGGCCAGGTGACGTGGCACGTGATGTGGCCAGGTGACATGGCAAGTGGACAATCCACAACTTGTGGCAGGTAACATGGCCAGGTGATGTGGCAAGGTGACGTGGCAAGTGGACAATCCACAACTTGTGGCAGGTGACGTGGCCAGGTGATGTGGCAGGTAACGTGGCCAGGTGACGTGGCAGGTAACATGGCCAGGTGACGTGGCCAGGTGACGTGGCAAGTGGACAATCCACAACTTGTGCCAGGTGACGTGGCCAGGTGACGTGGCAGGTGACGTGGCCAGGTGACGTGGCAGGTGACGTGGCAAGTGGACAATCCACAACTTGTGGCAGGTGACGTGGCCAGGTGATGTGGCAGGTAACGTGGCCAGGTGACGTGGCAGGTAACATGGCCAGGTGACGTGGCCAGGTGACGTGGCAAGTGGACAATCCACAACTTGTGCCAGGTGACGTGGCCAGGTGACGTGGCAGGTGACGTGGCAGGTGACGTGGCAAGTGAACAATCCACAACTTGTGGCAGGTGACGTAGCCAGGTGACGTGGCAGGTAACGTGGCCAGGTGACGTGGCAAGTGGACAATCCACAACTTGTGGCAGGTGACGTGGCAGGTAACGTGGCCAGGTGACGTGGCCAGGTGACGTGGCAGGTGACGTGACAAGTGAACAATCCACAACTTGTGGCAGGTGACGTAGCCAGGTGACGTGGCAGGTAACGTGGCCAGGTGACGTGGCAAGTGGACAATCCACAACTTGTGGCAGGTGACGTGGCAGGTAACGTGGCCAGGTGACGTGGCCAGGTGACGTGGCAGATGATACGCTAAATACAAGTACACTGCGGCTCTCTCAGCTGCTGCTACTCACTCTGGTCTCACAAACTGGCTGAAATGGTTACAATTTACTGTTTTTTGAGCTTAGGGAGGGTCTTATGATGAAACGCTTATAAACGCAAACGCGGTAAAACGCCGCTAAACGCCAATAAACGCGGCTGCAAACGCGGCCAAACGCGCGTTTTTAAACGCCGGTTTCAGCGTTTAAAAACGTGTGTTCAGCAGAGTTTGCACCTGCGTCTCGTGTGCATGGGGCCTTAATCTAGGCTTACCTGTAGGTGTTTGTTTACAAAGTGGGTTTACAACCACTTTAAAGTTTTCCAGCAGCATAGAAATGTATCAATTTGCTGAGTCTGAGATCAGGTTTCTTAGGCTGCAGTTTAGGAAAGGTTTACTATGACTTTCTTATGAGATTACACAGACAAAAAGCCATGTGCTAATGCATACAGAGCTGTTTGTATGAACATTCACAGCACAGCAGTAATATTTTCCTGTGTGGCTGATGAGTTCTATGCTGAGACTTGCTTGCAGACACACACATTAATGGCTGTACTGTCTGATAGCTGTTATTTCCAGTGTCCATATAACATCTCACAGTGGATCCAGAGCTAGCAAGGATCAGATCTTTTGATTGATCTTTCCAAGGATGTATTGACTGATCTTTCTAACGATCTTTTGACTATTCTGTCTCTCCAATCTAAGCATTGAAAGTGTGATCTCTGTAACTTACAGTTAGTTGTGTTGAGATGTCGATAACCCCAATCTTATTAGGATAAACAGACAGTGACTCGATCCAGACGACACCTTGTTGATCTTGTGAAGTTTTTTTTTCTCCAAATTCTCTTTATTGAAGCTTTTTTGGTGTGTTTGAGGTACAAAACAGGGATCTTGTGAAGTTTAATCCATAAACTGTGATGATCTTAGAACAATGAACATCGGATAGGTCTAAAGATCATAATTTGATCTAGTCCACATGTGTGCTGATGCATTACTGGGAGAATGGGGTGGGGCTAACTATACAGGATAAGCTGAGATACAGGAAGGGTAGGAACCAGGAACAGAATAATACATATAACATTTAAAGGCATATCACAAAGCATGTGAAACATGACAAGTAGGGTTGAGCGAACCCGAACTGTAAAGTTCGGGTCCGTACCGAACTTTAGCTTTTTCCCGAACCCGGACTTTGCGCGAAAGTCCGAGTTCGGGTTCGGCAAACTAATGGCGCAGTTAGAAATGCTTCAGGGGCCAGCCAATCACCTTTTGATTAGCTGGTGTGCCCTTAGAAGCCATCATAGCCATGCCTACTAATGGCATGGCTGTGATTGGTCAGTGCAACATGTGACCCAGCTTCTATATAAGCTAGAGGCACACAGCACACACGTCACTCTGCTTCAGAATAGATAGGGAGAGAATCTTGTCTGCTGCTGTTGCTTTTAGGGAGAGATTGAAAAATACATGAGTTAGTCCTGATTCTGGAATCTGAGGGAAAAGATAGAGAGACAGTGTAGTGTAGGGCCAGGATCCTGTTGGTGCTTTCAGGCCATTTAGGGCCACAAAAAATATTTTGCAGTGTGTTATACATATGTGGAGGTGTGTGAAATAAACTATTTCTATATAGTTTTCTTCTACTGTGCTATACTAAAAAAACAACATTTTTTTTGAATAGCACTTTCTGCAGTTCTGTAGCTGTGCGATTCAGCAGTTACGTACTGTGGGTGTGTTGTGGTCTTCCAAAAAACGCCATTTAGGGCCACAAAAAATATTTTGCAGTGTGTTATACATATGTGGAGGTGTGTGAAATAAACAATTTCTATATAGTTTTCTTCTATTGTGCTATACTAAAAAAACAACATTTTTTTTGAATAGCATTTTCTGCAGTTCTGTAGCTGTGCGATTCAGCGGTTACGTACTGTGGGTGTGTTGTGGTCTTCCAAAAAATGCCATTTAGGGCCACAAGCACAAGCGCAGTACAGGGTGGACACTATTTGACGGGGGACAGAATTCGACACATCACCGGCCTTACCCAGCCATTGTTGTATTTTTGAACCAGTGTTGGCTACCTCGTCCTCCTCCACCGCCGCTTCCACCTACACAGCCACATCCACCGCCACCTCAACCTCCTACTCCATATGGACCTCGTCCTCCTAGGTCAAGATTATAATTTTTATTTTAGTTTTTTGTAGCGCACAGATCCTTTCCCCCTTACCTGCCTTTATGTTGTTGGCTCCTCGCAGGAGGGAGAAAGGCACACCGCACTACCAGCCCGTACCCTCCTATATAAAGAGGTTGAGCGGTGTACTTGACGGGCCGTGTCCACAGCCGGAGTCAAAACTCCTCCAGAGGATGATTCTCACCTCTACTGTAGGTAGAGGCAAGTCCTTTAATTCCCAGTAAAGTCAATGTCCACACCAGCTGAAATTACAACTCTTATTCTCTCATGGCAAAATAAACTCTACTCGGATAGAAAAGGTTAGAGCAAAGAAACAGGACAGCTTAAGGTGTGGAGGAGGTCCAGGCACAAACGTAGCACATTCACTTCACTGCTTAGGTTTCTCAAACAGTTTTAGGTGCACAGTCTCTGCCACAGACCTTGAGGTTGGTCTCTGCCACAGACCGGGTGTACAAGACCCCTGCCACGGACCTGTAGAACTTTGGTCTCTGCCACAGACCAGGGTGTATAAGGCCCCTGCCACGGGCCGGGTGAATAAGCCCTCTGATACAGTCAAGATGACCTTGAGCTTCTCCTTCTACGAACCTAGCCCATATCAAGGGGAAGACATCTCTCCAGGGAGTCAACAGACCCTTCCTTCACCGTGACTCCCGCATCAGTCCATCAGAATGATCCTCCCTTCCCTGGAACATGGTCCCCTACACGAGGCGGCACCCTAAGACTCCTCGACCCTTATCGGACTCCAGACGAAGGCTCTGGACTCCAGGCTTTACTCCCGCACCTATTTAGCACCCCGCTACATTTTTATTTCAAAGTATTTTATTTTCCCACTAGCTTATCCATTAAATTGAATAATTTATTCCAGAAAGGGCGTATTCTGGGGCATTCCCACCATATGTGTGGCATCGTGCCGTTGAGTTTCTGAGGTTCTTAATGACTTCCCGTACCTCTTCTGCTGAAAAGGGGGCCTCCAGCATATTTTTTTTTTTTTATGTTATTTTAAGTTATTTCCCTATCCACATTTGTTTGCAGAGCACTTGCCATGCTCTTAACAACATTTTGCTGCCATTTGCAGCCCTCTAGCCCTTTTCATTACTTTTTTAGAGCCTTTTTAGTCCTTAGAAGTCCGGGTCCCCATTGACTTCAATGGGGTTCGGGTTCGGGTTCGGGTTAAAGTTCGGTCCCGAACCCGAACTTTTTTCCGAAGTTCGGCCGAACCCGTCGAACCCGAACATCCAGGTGTCCGCTCAACTCTAATGACAAGTATAGTCAATAGTTTTCCTCTCTGGTTGGATGACCACCCACTCTGTGTGTGTGTGTGTTACTGCCCGCTCAACCCCCCCCCCCCACGTTTTATCCATTGAGAGGAACACCAGCATGTGTAGACTGCGACCGCCTCTCACCCTGAGCTTCTCTACTGTGTGAGAGGAGCGCCAGGCTATGTGTCTGCTAACAAGCTACTCTCCTCTCACTTGCCTGCCATTTTACAGCATTACGCCTGATGTACACTGCTGCTCCTAAACATGAGTATAAGAGCTTTTGGCAAAGCCTACGAACTCAACTCAATAAAAGCCTATGTGTCAATGTATACATAGGCTTTTATCAGAGTTTAGAAACAGCAGTGTTTAGGGGCAGGTAAATAACTCTCTTCTAAATGCAGAAGAATCGCATTCAGGAGAGGAACGTTTTGGCAAAAGACGCAAACCTGGCATAATTGCGGCACTGGGTTTTTTGCATTTTTCTGCTGCCAGGAAGTGGCAGGGGTGGCCAGTGTACATGTAGCCTTAGAGGGGCTGTGTATAAGATCCACCTCTCGTTTCTACCTCCCCCTCTTGGCAGTAGTGACTTGAACCAATCAGCGGTGGGGAGGAGGTTCTGTGGATGATGCAGCCCAAGATCATGGGAACTGTAATTTTAAAGAGGTCCTGTACAAGTGAATGGGGTCTAATGGCAGCATGGCTACAGCACCCACAATCCCTGCACACCAGGGGAGGCGAGGACAGTGCTTTTCTCAGGCAAAATTACCAAAGCAAAGGCTGACCAGTGTGGGGAATGAGACAGTGTGGACCTGTGGCAGGGGTCTGCACAGGACAGTGTGGAGAAGCTAGCGTGAGTGGACCTGTGCTGTGCTCCTACACCTGGGACAGAGTGGTGAGAACCAGAGTGAGAGACTAAGCTACAGTGCGAGTTTCTGTGCCTTGGAATCCAAGTTGGGAAAACTGGTTGCTGACTGCGTGCTCCTATCTCAGAGAGGATAACTGATCGGCAAGCGTGATGGACTAGATCCATTGTATACCGGAACTGATGAGCGGAACTACAGAGCCTAACCCCTTACTGCCCACACCATACAGAGTGATCTTTACCTAACAGCTCATTAGCCTCCGTTTGCAGGTAGCCTTAAAGAAAAAGTTACATGTGCACCACCTTATGGAAGGGCCCAACAACAGCCATCTATCTTTGACAACTAGGTAAGGGTACTTTAGATGCCACCAGGGGTACCCCTTTGCCAGTAACCTATATATGCCCGCCCACTATTGGGGCTGTATATATAGAGTACATTCAGGAACATTGTTTGAGTAGTTATTACTAAGAATTGCAGTAAGTTTTATTTTATGCCATTCATGGTTGATGCTATTCTTACTGATACTGTGTGGACTAGGGTCTTGAGCTTAGCTTTATTGCAGCGTAAGTTAATGAACATAGGAGAGACTAACCTGCTCATCAGTTAACCTAACATATTCTGTTGTCCTGTTTATGTGTTTTATGCATTGGATTTGCTTAGCCTTCAGTATATATTTACCTTATTAATCCTCAAGTTGCTTGTTGCTTATTTTCTGTGTATCATTACAGAGTGGTAGAATATTAATGCTTAAGCTACACAGGTCTGAGTAACCTATAACCATGCTTGTTATTGGGGACTGAGCGGGTTACAGAGCCTTGGCAAAGAACAGAGGACCCATCAAACCAAGCAGCTCCTGCGAGGCTCATCCAGAATACCTCTGTTCTGCAAGCATGTTCGGGGACACACATCTGCACAGATATCAGATTGGGAGCAGCAGCTGTGTCCATGAAGCCGCTGCATCCCAGTAAATATCAATGGGCTGAATGGACTGTCTGAATGGGAATGCATTGAACAACTGTGCATCCCTGTGTGGGTAAACATGAAGGCTGTGTTTACCTGCACAGGGATGCACAGGGGTGCTTCATCCTCCAAACATGTTATTTAAAGGAATTGTGAATTTAAAATGTTTAAAGGTGGAGTTTAGTTTGTTTGCTTTGTTTTTATGGGGGGATACATCACCAAACACATTAATTAAATATAATGGTGTGCATATCATTGGGGGCTATTTGCTAAAACTGGAGTGTAGAAAATCTGGTGTAGCTCTGCATAGAAGCCAATCAGCTTCCAGGTTTTATTATTTTATTTATTTATTTATTTATTAAAGCTTAACTGAACAAGGTAAAGTTTAAAGCTGATTGGCTACCATGCACATCTGAACCAGATTCTGAGTGCTCCAGTTTTAGTAAATCCCCCCCATTGTCTGCAGGCTGAAAAAAAATTCCCTGCAAACTAATGTTTGGTATTTTTTCTTTTGTTTTTTTTTTGCATTAGTACATGTCCCCCCTGGCACCTGCCCAGCTACCCCAATGCAATGCCCTTTGTTTGAAAATCCCTTCCCGTTTGTCCTTTGAAATGGAGATTTGATTTGATTTTTAAGTCTCACTTCCCATTGACTTAAATGGGGTTTGCATTAGAGTTTTTAATTTGTATGTTTTGGCTGTTTTTGAATAATGTGCCCTCAAATCGAACCCAAGAAATGTGTTTATCATTATAAATGATATGTTTATATGTTGCCAAGGCTGTAAGCCATTTACTTCTATTTGATCTTATAGCCGCCTTCTCCTTGTCAACATGTGAATGGGATGCAGACATTAAACAGCTGACATTCCTGCCTATTCTTCTAGTATCTAAAAGTTCTGGTTGGCGTTGACAGGCTCTAGTGCCTCTCAGCTACTTCAGTTTTGAACTTTACTCCCCATTACTAGCAGCAAGTGACTGTGACCATTTACCCCTACCAAAATGAGGTCTCGGCGCAATTGCATGGACTTTACTAAAGCCATGTACATACTGTATATATACAATATTTATATATTATGCATAAGATAGGGGAAAGTTATGTTTGTAATAGGTATCTACAGTATCTCACAAAAGTGAGTACACCCCTCACATTTTTGTAAATATTTTATTATATCTTTTCATGTGACACTTTGCTACAATGTAAAGTAGTGAGTGTACAGCTTGTATAACAGTGTTAATATAAAAAGCAATCAGTGCACATATGACTAATAGAACTGCTGCAGCTGAACACCAATAGGTATATCACACAATGACCCAAACAGAATATGTAAAAAATAACAGTGCAGTGCAATAAATGTCCATAAATGGTCAACAATGATGAAAAAGAAATACTGGAGAAAATCTGGTAGTAAACTTCTTCATACAGTGTATAGCTTGTGTATCCAATGTAAGGAAAACCTGCTTACCGGAACAGATGGACCTTTTGAATGAACAAGAGGTCAAAAACGCTTGTTTTCCACCATGAGGGGAAGATGATCTCCGATGTAGAATGGGATCCAGCACAGTGGTAGGCACAACATCAACTGGAGATGATATGTGAAGAAAAGGAGGGTTGGAGACGTTCTAAGAGTAGACTGATTTTTTAATCCAAAATGATGGCATAAAAACACAGATAAAAAAAGCACAACAAGAGCCAATGGGCACTATTGTGCTAAGGTAAAGTCAAATAACAATCCAAAGTGTGTGGCAGCTACTGATGTTGACAAAAGACGTGCCAAACACTCGTAGCAAATATTCAGTGATGCAGCAGCTGGTATACTTGGTCACAACTGATGGATACAAAGTGACACGCTAAGTGCTGGCAGCAAGATGTGCGTGTTGGAGCAGATAGCCCCACAACAGCAAGTCCTTAGCACTGAAAGCTCCACAAAACCAACTAAAAGATGTTGCAAACAAACGAGCAATATGGATCAATGCAAGCAGCGATGTGAGAGCCGCAAACACAGCCTGGGACAGACGCGGGTGACATCACCGAGGTAAGCTCCTCCCCCGTACGCACGTTACGTCCAATGGGACTTCGTCAGCTGTGTGTGGAGCTTACAGTGTCACCCTCCGTCCTAATATGCTAACAGCGTTGCCATGGAGAGTGTTATAGGGGCGGGACGGCCGGCAAACAGTCCCGGAAATGAAACCCTACACACAATTGCAGTAAGACACAGTTAATAGCTGAATATCATTCCAGGTGAGTCTGTTATTTTTGGTGTTACCATTCAGCTTGGACATGAATAATTGTAGACTAGTCATATTTCCCTCCCAAATAATGATCAAATCGTCTATGTAGCGATAATAGCACTTTAATTAAGCTGGTCTGTCATTAAAGATAGTTTCTTCTTCCCATAGTGACATGAACAAGTTTGCCACACTAGACGCAAAACGTGCTCCCATGGCAACTCCAAGGGTTTGAAGAAAAAATCTGTGATCATACCAGAAATAATTTCTGGCTAAACAAAAATAAATTTTCTTGTGGATGCACTTTCTTTTTGTTTAGCCAAAAATATCAGACTCACCTGGAATGCTGATACTTCAAGTATAACATTTTTAGATCTGGAAATTTTCAGAGACGGACATGTTTTCAAAACCAAAAATAATTTCAAGCAGACAGATAAGAATGGGTATATACCCCTTGATAGTTGCCACCATAAAACATGGCTATGCAACATACCTAGAGGCCAATTCATTCGGTTGAGGTGCAACTGCACGTCTGAGGCAGACTATCTTGTACAATCAGATGTCCTTGCTAAACGATTTATACAAAAAGGCTATATAGGGGAAGATATCTCTAGTGAAATTCAAAAGGTCGGCAAGATTGATAGAACATCTTTGGTGGTGGGTTCCTGACCCAAGATGCCACCCAATTCAGCCAATATGGAACTTAGAATTATTTTGGATTACAATATTCAACATAAAAAATTCGAAAAAATCATCATGAAGCACTGGGACATTTTGAAAAAGGATCGAATAATGGGAGCTATTATTCCATCTCGTCCCAGATTCATCTATAGAAGGGCACCCACACTTAGGGACGTATTAGCCCAGAGTGTGGTTGACCCTCCAGTAGTAAAGGAGAGTCACATCTTTCCTCTTATGACCGGCTTTTCCGCATGTGGCAGGTGTCCAGCATGCAAAAAATGCAAACGTAACATCAAACGGAGAAAAGATTTTGACGCTCCCACCACAGGCAAAACCTATGCAATCAAAAGCCTTATTACGTGCAACACCGTAGGGGTAGTATATGCCCTTGAATGTGACTGTGGATTGCATTACATTGGTAGAACCTCCAGACCCCTTCATGTCCGCATCGGAGAACATGTGAATAACATTATCAATGGTGTTAGAACTCACAATGTCTCCAAACATTTTTGTCTTATCCACAACCGAGACCCCAAATGCCTCAAATTTTGGGGCATAGAGAGAGTAAGACCCCATTGGAGAGGTGGCAATTATATCAGACAACTGGAGGAGGTCCCCCTCTTATTTCTATAATTATTTCATATATTTTATATTTTTTATATTATTTATTTTTTATTTTTTATTAAGGATATATTTTTATGTATTATCACCAATGTTTGCTTAGAATTTCATAATTACTATATGTTTTTATTATATTTCATGCATGGGACAGCCGTGGGTGTTTGTTACTGTTAAATAATAATTTTCTATGCAATACATACAGGGATTTTCCTGTTTATTTGTTATTTATCAGCCTTTGCCCAGCCATTAACAGTGTCTTACTGCAATTGTGTGTAGGGTTTCATTTCCGGGACTGTTTGTCGGCCATCCCGCCCCTATAACACTCTCCATGGCAACGCTGTTAGCATATTAGGACGGAGGGTGACACTGTAAGCTCCACCCACCGCTGACGAAGTCCCATTGGATGTAACGTGCGTACGGGGGAGGAGCTTACCTCGGTGACATCACCCGCATCTGTCCCAGGCTGTGTTTGCGGCTCTCACATCGCCGCTTGCATTGATCCATATTGCTGTTTTTTTTGCAACATCTTTTAGTTGGTTTTGTGGAGCTTTCAGTGCTAAGGACTTGCTGTTGTGGGGCTATCTGCTCCAACAAGCACATCTTGCTGCCAGCATTTAGCGTGTCACTTTGTATCCATCAGTTGTGACCAAGTATACCAGCTGCTGCATCACTGAATATTTGCTACGAGTGTTTGGCACGTCTTTTGTCAACATCAGTAGCTGCCACACACTTTGGATTGTTATTTGACTTTACCTTAGCACAATAGTGCCCATTGGCTCTTGTTGTGCTTTTTTTTATCTGTGTTTTTATGCCATCATTTTGGATTAAAAAATCAGTCTACTCTTAGAACGTCTCCAACCCTCCTTTTCTTCACATATCATCTCCATTTGATGTTGTGCCTACCACTGTGCTGGATCCCATTCTACATCGGAGATCATCTTCCCCTCATGGTGGAAAACAAGCGTTTTTGACCTCTTGTTCATTCAAAAGGTCCATCTGTTCCGGTAAGCAGGTTTTCCTTACATTGGATACACAAGCTATACACTGTATGAAGAAGTTTACTACCAGATTTTCTCCAGTATTTCTTTTTCTTCATTGTTGACCATTTATGGACATTCATTGCGCTGCACTGTTATTTTTGTATAACAGTGTAAATTTGCTGTCCCCTCAAAATAACTCAACACACAGCCATTAATGTCTAAACCACTGGCAACAAAAGTGAGTACACCCCTAAGACTGCATTCACACCTGAGCGTAGCGCTTCGAGCGTTTTTACCGACGTTTTTACTGGCGTTTTTGTCGCGCGAATTTGCGCCCGTAGAAACGCTCGTTGTCGGGCTAGACGCTTGAATCGAGCGTTTCCATTAGATTCTATGACTCCTAAAACGCCCAAATCTGCCCGATTCGAGCGACAAAAAAGGGTCCGGAACTTGTTTGAGCTTCAGGCGTTCGGCTTCAGGCGTTTTGGAGTGGAGATGTGAACCATCTCCATAGAGAATAATGTATTTTTTCCCCTCTAGCGTTTTGTAGCTTCAGGCTTCAGGCTACAAAACACTCAGGTGTGAATGCAGCCTAAGTGAAAATGTCATGTAGCTGGTGGATGTTAGAGACCTTGCTCTCCTCCACCTTCCATTTGAAGATGCCCCACAGATGCTCAATAGGGTTTAGGTCCAGGGACATGCTTGGCCAGTCCATCACCTTTACCCTCAGCTTCTTTAGAAAGGCAGTGCTCGTCTTGAAGGTGTGTTTGGGGTCGTTATCATGTTAGAATACTGCCCTGCGGCCCAGTCTCTGAAGGGAGGGGATCATGCTCTGCTTCAATATGTCACTGTACATGTTGGCATTCATGGTTCCCTCAATGAACTGTAGCTCCCCAGTGCTGGCAGCACTCATGCAGCTCCAGACCATGACACTCCCACCACAATGCTTGACTGTAGGCAAGACGAAATTGTACTCCTCACCTGTTGCCGCCACACACCTGAACCAAATTAGTTTATCTTGGTCTCATCAGACCACAGGACATGGTTCCAGTAATCCATGACCTTAATCTGCTTGTCTTCAGCAAACTGTTTGCGGGTTTTCCTGTGCAACATCTTTAGAAGAGGCTTCCTTCTGGGATGACCAATTTGATGCAGCGTGCAGCGTATGGTCTGGGAACTGACAGGCTGACCCCCCACCCCTTCAATCTCTTCAGCAAGGCTGGCAGCACTCATACGTCTATTTCCCAAAGACAACCTCTGGATATGACGCTGAGCACGTGCACTCAACCTTTTTGGTCGACAATGGCGAGGTCTATTCTGAGTGGAACCTGTCTGTTAAACTGCTGTATGGTCTGGGCCACCATGCTGCAGCTCAGTTTCAGGGTCTTGGCAATATTTTTATAGCCTAGGCCATCTTTATGTAGAGCAACCATTCTTTTTTCTATATTCTCAGAGTTCTTTGCCATGAGGTGCCATGTTGAACTTCCAGTGACCAGTATGAGAGAGTGAGAGCGATAACACCAAATTTACCACACCTGCTCCCCATTTACACCTGAGACCTTGTAACACTAATGAGTCACATAACACTGGGGAGGAAAAATGGCCAATTGGGCCCAATTTGGACATTTTCACTTAGGGGTGTACTCTCTTTTCTTGCCAGCGGTTTAGACATTAATGGCTGTGTTTGTTATTTTGAGGGGATAGCAAATTTACACTGTTATACAAGTTGTACACTCTAATTTACATTGTAGCAAAGTTTCATTTCTTCAGTGTTGTCACATGAAAAGATATGATAACATTTTTACAAAAATGTGAGGTGTGTACTCATTTTGTGAGATACTATATGTGTTATGGACTCTGGTTGCATATTGAAAATATTGTATTTTTGTGTTTTCTGGCTTAGATGTCTTATCAAGCCTGTGTATTTGTAACCCATAGAAGTTTGAAGAAATGGAGATCTGAATTAAATAGATGCATCTCATTTGAAAAACATACATATTACTTGAGTAACATGATATAATGCAAAATCAATGCTGTTTGGTACCATTGGATAGATATGATAGATGTGATGTAACCCTCTATTACTTAACAGTTGAAATATCTGGTCTTCACAATACTGAATGCTACCATGTTTCTTATGCCGCGTACACACGACCGGCTTTCCGTCAAAATAAACTACAACGGGTTTTTCCGACGGAATTCCGTTCAAGCTGTCTTACATACACACTGTCACACCAAATTCTGACTGTCGTTGAGCCGAGAAAAATGAAGTTCAATGCTTCCGAGCATGCGTCGACTTGATTCTGAGCATGTGTGGTTTTTAATCCGTCGGAATTGCATCCAGACGAGCGGATTCTCTTTCTAAGTTCGTCGGAATTTCTGACGGAAAAAGTCAGATGGGGCATACACACGGTCGGAATATCCGATGAAAAAATTCCGTCAGACTTTTTCCATCGGAAATTCCGAGCGTGTGTACGCGCCATTAATTTATGTTGTCTAAGGTTAAATGTTTAAGCTCCCTTATGGCAGCGAATATCTGTTTTGAGCTGTATCTTTTCTACTTTGTCTTTCGGTTTCTACTTTTTTTGCTCATCTGTCCTTCGCGATAGATTGTCTCTACGTTACTGTGATAAATATTGATAGAAAAAAAAGTGTCAGCAAACCCAAAATGGTCTCTATCGGTAAGCTTAAAGTGATTGTTAACCTTAGTTTTTTTTTTTTTTTTAAATAGCAAACATGTCATACTTACCTCCACTGTGCAGTTCATTTTGCACAGTGTGGCCCTGATCACTGTCTTCTGGGGTCCCCTGGCGGCGCTTGTGGCTCCTCCTCGCATCGGTTAACCCCCTGAGAAAAGCGTTCTCCCGGGGGGTTACCTTGTGGGTGCGCTCCCGAGTCCAGCATTTGCGTGAATAGACACAGAATGCCGGACTCGGCCCCGCCTCCCGGCACACGCGTCGGTGAATTTGATTGACAGCAGCGGGACCCAATGGCTGCGCTGCTATCAATCTGTCCAATCAAGAGCCGAGAACCATGGGCAGAGAGGTACAGCGCGTCTCCGCTGAGGGAACAAAGGATTCAGGTGAGTAAAATGGGGGGGGGGGGGGAGCTGGGGGCCGGTCACTGTCAGAAGTTTTTTCACCTTAACGCATAGGATGCATTAAGGTGAAAAAACACGAGGGTTATAACCCCTTTAACCATTCCATTATGTATATATTATTTTCTAGTAAATACCTGGTTGATCCTGCCATTTCAATAAACCTCTTTATTCTGAGTGTCAACGCTACTGTAGCCTATCCTCTGTCTTCTTTGCTGCTCTCACAAGTTACTACGCATGCTCTGCTTTTCTGCTGTGAGGAAGCCATTCACTTCTTCCTTTGTGTTTTGGAGGCCGCCCCTGCACTCCTCTCCATGGGGCGGCTCCATTAGGTTCTTGACTGACTGCAGCTTCCTTTTGCCAGCTACCTGCCTTATGTAACAATCTGCAGTAGCTGTGGGCCTGCACTAGCAGGATGAGTGACAGAGGCTTCTTCTCTGCTAGCTGCCCCATGTGACACACTATGCAGCAGCTTGTAGGGCAGGCCAGGCAACAGAAGGCAACTGATAGAGGCTCAGGAGTCTTCTAGTCAGCAGAAACTCTACATCCATCACCATTGTCAACATGATAATTATTTCTTTTTTTTTTTAGAGCAGTTGTTATTTACAATGCAAAATAATTGCTTACAGCTGGGTTCACACCAGTCCGGTGCAAACTCCAGCTCTGTTTTTCCTGCGAAGAGAAAAAGAAGTTGTTCAGAGTAGGGTTGCCACCTGTACGGGAATGACCCGGACAGTCCGGTTTTTGACTCCTCTGCCCGGGTTTCTGTTCATCTGACACCCGGACACAACATCAGTCAGTCCCTGCCAACCTGTCAGATCTGTCCTCCTAGGATCGGAGGTTTTTCCCAGCTTGTCTCCCTGAGTGCAGTACTGTCATGGGCCAGAGGGAGGGCCGGGAGGTAGGCTGCACCTACTCTGATCCTGGTGCCTGGATGCCGACACCCACGGGACGATCTGGCTGCAGAGAGGCAACGCTTGTAGTGTGGGGGATGTGCTGGCCAGGAACTTCACTTTAGTACAGCAATGGTAAGGCATGTGCACTTGGTGAAGCTTTTAAGGGAGGGGGAGAAGATTTATTGAAGGCAGTAGTGGGGATGTAAACATGGCTCAGAGCTGAGGAGAGGGGGATGGGGGGTCAGGTTCATGTGGATGAGAATGCAATGGAAAGGAGTAGTGGGAGAGAACTGATCCCTGCACTCTATATACTGTACCCTGATGATCCCTGCACTCTATATACCATACCCTGATGATCCCTGCACTCTATATATACTGTACCCTGATAATCCCTGCACTCTCTATATACTGTACCCTGATGATCCCTGCACTCTCTATATACTGTACCCTGATGATCCCTGCACTCTCTATATACCGTACCCTGATGATCCCTGCACTCTATATACCGTACCCTGATGATCCCTGCACTCTATTTACTGTACCCTGATGATCCCTGTACTCTATATACCGTACCCTGATGATCCCTGCACTCTATATACCATACCCTGATGATCCCTGCACTCTATATACCGTACCCTGATGATCCCTGCACTCTATATACCGTACCCTGATCCCTGCACTCTATATACTGTCAATAAAAATAGGTATCAAAATACAACCGCTCCTAATATCTTGTACCACCACTGCGCCAATACAAAAAAAATGTGAAAAAATATATTTAACTAAAGCTGCCACTTAAAATGATAAATATGAAAACAGAATTTAAACCTAAAAACACGCAGGTGAAAATTAGGAGAAAATGTAGCGCTAATAAATGAAAATCACTAAACTAATATAATAACATTCACTAGTGAAACTGTGATAATCAAATTGTACTCCACGTGACATGTGATAAAATTCAAAAACAATAGTCCATAAAGTGAAATAATGTTCCAAAGATGAAAGAAATATTCCAAAAAGAGATGTGTAGTCTTCTTAATAGAGAATATCTTCCACCCCACCGTGCACGTATCAGCTCCCCTTTGAAAATACACTCACCAGCTGTAAATGCCTCCCACTCTCGTGTTCGGCTCAAAGGCTTGCTAGTTAACCACTAGAAGGTGAACGACCATCAGCTGAAAGCTTGTGTGTCAACACAGGATGTTCCATACATGTAAAAATAAAAAGGTGCTCCAATAGTGTAAAATAATAACGACCAAATTTATTCAAATACACAACCACACTTCAAATATTACACTCACATGATATGAGAATAAAACCAGCCTTAAATCAATCACAGCAAGCAGAAAAAAGTGTAAGATGGCACTGCAGTGATTTGCGGTCACGGCGGACCCAAGGTGTATGCTCGGTACAGGTCTCTCACCCCCTCCTGAGCTCCGGGTCACAGCAGCCGTGTAGCGTTCTTAGCCTCAGCGTGTCACGATAATGTCAATAATAATGCAGCCATGCACCCGACGTTTCGTCACTAGGACTTATTCATGGGATTGGCTGCTCATTCCCTCACAACTTCCCTTTATGCTTTCCCACCTGCCTCTCACCAGAACTTCAATCCTGCACCTGCACACTTCCTGTGTCCCCATGACCGCAAAGTGCTAACATGCCGATGCCCGGTGACACACAGACATAACAGCTTGCGCTTGTTAGTGTGTAAAAAAATGCAAAACAATAGTTTAAATGGTTTAAAGCCTCACTGTTGAGAGTATGGTGTGCAGCAAACTAATAATAATACAAATAAAATGGAACACAAATCCATTTCAAATTTAAAATCATACCTGAAAAGAGAACCACTATAATTTGGTATAATAATTAATGGGGCTTAAGAAGCATCTATTTAGCAGGTCATAATGATTGCTAAAAACTAATTTAACTGTATCAAAAATACAGGAAAATAATTACATTTATTAAAATTATTAAAATTATTAAAATCTCCTCTAACAAAATAAGGAGGGCTGTCACATACATGATGTAACAATGGATGGTCTCATCAAAAGGGTCGTAAATGAGCCAACCACCGCAACACCCCAAATCCCAGAGCCATTCGGCACATGATGGCAACTGTGCTTCAAATTAACCCCGGATTCAGGTATATTTACAGGCACCAATGGTAAAGCCAAATAACTGCTGTCTGTAAGACCTCCCTCTTTTAAATAAAAACGTCACAACCGCAAAAGGCGAGGGGAAGACACTGTATAGAAACGTGCAAGTTACTGCACAATCCCAAACAGTGTCAACCCACATGGAACTAGATGCTCACTAATCAAATGAGCCTAATTATACGTAATATGAAGAATAATAAAAAAATGTGAAGAATAATAAAAAAACACCAAATCTTATTGGAACAGGCACAGTAGACAATTATTATAGAAAAAATCATTCTAAAAAAGTAGGAAAAAATAAAATGATCACTATAATTACTACAAAGCTGGTCAGAAATTATTAATAAAACAGTTTAAGTCGACTTCAATGTTTAACCCTCTAGGGCTAAGACACTTGAGCAGAAAAATCCAGCGGGTTTCCCTTTGGGACAGGTCTCTCACCCTGTTGGAACCCCTCCAGGCTGGATAGACAACATCTATCCCACAAAATTGTATTAAAGACGGATCCTGGTTGTGCTTTTCCTTAAAGTGTAATGACACACTATGGAAGCGGAACCCCTTTCTTATATTTGATAAATGTTCAGATATTCGTACCCTCAGAAGCCTTTTGGTCCTTCCTACATACAGTAATCCGCATGGACACCACATTAAGTACACCACATGTGTGGAATTACACGTGATGAATTCATTAATGTCAAAGGACTCCCCATCACTACTAGAGACTTCAGTTTTTCCTCTATTGCTTACCCTAACAGTCCTACAGCAAATGCATTTTCTACAGGCAAAAAAACCTTTTAAGTCAATCTTTAGAAATTGCTTATCTGGGGGGTCCAAAATCTTCCTTACTACTTGGTCACCGAAATTGGGGGCACGCCTGTATATAAATTTCGGTTGTTGAGTTATTATTTGCCCAAGATGTCTGTCCCTCCCAAGTATATGCCAGTGTTTTTTATAGATGTTTTCGATCTCTTTATACTGGCAATGGAAGTTAGAAATGAACCCCAGTTGGTGTTCAGTTTTTGGTATCTCCTCTGTAGATTTTTTTCTCAGGCATTGTTCTCTTGGTATCTCAGATACCTCCTGGATTATTTCATTTAAAGAGCCTTCTGTATATCCCTTCTGCAGAAATGTTGTCTTCAATAGTTGGGATTGTAGTTGGTAATCTGACAACTTCGTGCAGTTACGACGGACCCTCAACATTTGGCCTTTTGGAATGTTCCTAATCCATGATGGATGATGTCCACTTCCTATTGACAGATAACTATTCCGATCCGTCGGTTTAAAGAATACTTTAGTATTCAGTCTATTGTTATCCTTTTCAATGGTTAAATCCAGAAAATTCACAGTCTCATCACTTATCTGATATTCCAATTTAATGTTATTCACATTATGATTTAGACCCTCTAAGAAGTCCACAACAGATTCACGTGTTCCCTCCCAAATAAACAGGAGGTCATCAATGAACCTGCGGTAAAACTTCAACTGTGGGAGCTGTTTACTGAACACCTGCCTATCCTCCCATTCAGCCATGAACAGGTTGGCGAGGCTAGGAGCATATTTGGCTCCCATAGCCACGCCAACCTGCTGCAAATAGAATTGTCCCTGCCACCAAAAGTAATTGTGTGACATGCAATATTCTAATGCATGTCCCAAGAACCTTTTTTGTGTATACGGGATATCATCCCTTTTGCTCAAGGCCCAGTTAAGCGCTAATGCTGCATCTTCATGTTGGATGATGGTATACAAAGAGCACACATCAGCTGTCACCAAATAGGTTTCAGCAGTGGTGCTAAGTTGAATATCTTCCATCAGTTGCAGTAATTCTGAAGTGTCCTTCAAGTAGGCCTTGGTTGCCTTTACACTAGGCTGGAGGAACTTATCTAGAAATTCACCCAATCTGGCTGTTACCGATCCTATTCCATTAACTATAGGGCGGGCTGGAGGATTTTGACTGTTCTTGTGGATTTTAGGTAACGTGTAGATGATGGGAATTCTACATGCACTGGGTACCAAATATCGTCTCTCCTTGGAGTTTAGGGCATTAATGCCATAGCCCCACTCCACTAATAACTCCAACTGGGTAGAGAAAGAATCTGTTGGATCACTTCCAAGTTTTTTGTACGTCACGTTATCTTCCAATAATTCATTCAATTGTTGACTGTAAAAAGTTTTGTCCATCACTACCACCCCTCCCCCCTTATCAGCGGGGCGCACAATGATGTCCTTCCTTTTTTCAAGTGATCTGATGCCCTCTTTAATATATTCAGGATTGACTCTTTTCTTAGGAGCCAGTTCTTCAATATCCTTCAGCACCAGGCTTTTGAAGACTTCAATGAAATGGTTACTTGGATTCTGGGGATGGAATATGGATTTATTTTTCAATCCGCTATCAATTCTCTCAGTAGTGTAAGTGACCTTTTGCGAAACTTCCGCTGTTTGGCTCAGAAAATATTTTTTCATGTTTAAAGTTCGAATAAATTTGTGCGTGTCTATATAGACATCAAACTTATTTAAACATTTTTTTGGGGCACATTTTAATCCCAATTGGAGTATGTTTAATTCATATGGGCCTAGATCCATTTTACTCAGATTATTTATCCCCGCGTTCAATGGTTTCGCATCCGCTTTTTTGTGTTGTTTCCGTCGGCCTGATCTGCATCCCCTTCTTCTCTTAGAGTGGGTGCCAAATCTTTGTTCAAGTGGTATGGGGGTGCTCCTTTCTCGCCTCCCTTGTGTTTGTTGGGTTGGGGGTTCTTCCTTGGTGTTCCCCCACCCTTCCCCCCTCTCCCTCGATGTCCTAAAAAAGAGGAGGTTGGATACCGGTTAGGGTACTCTTCATAGTATTCACTATCAGCCAAGGCTTGATACCTATTATACATAGGTGGTTCATTCCTTGGATCCGGGTAGTGATACGGGGGAGGGTGTTGGTACCATTGTTGGTAATCCCGTGAGGGATAATAATTATTTTGTGGAGTATTCCCCCTACCTACTCTTGGTGATTGATAATAAAAGTGATTATTTGACCTATTCGGATGTGGGGAAGGATATTGTTGGTATTGATAACCATCCCTTTCTTGTAAATTAGATCTTATTGGTTGCTGATGTTGAATTGGTTGTCCAGTCCTACTTCCTTGTGGACCACCATTTTTTGCAACTGCACCAGCCGCCCTTTCATTTCTAATCACTCCTTCCTTCCCAATAGGTTTTTTATTGTTATTATTGGTAGATTGAGCCTCGGTGGTGATGGGTTCACCGCCCTCTTTAATCACTTCTTCCTTGCCAATGCTAGATACTTGCCATGCGTATATACCATTGGTTTGGAAATCATTTGAGTCACGCAAATATTTTTTGACCTTTTTCTTCTGTATTTCCCTGTCCAATTTTTCCAATTTCTTCTTCATACTATTATTAAAATCTTTTACTTGATTAGTATCCTTTACAGATTCTAATGTAGCCTGTATTGTGTTTATTTTTTGATTCACAATTCCTAGTTTAATATGCTTCCTTCTTAAAACCAGAGCCTGGAGCTCTCTCCCCATTCTATTAAAAAATTCTAGCCATTCATCCATATACTTTTGTTCTGTTAGGCCATCCTGAGGGGAAACTTCCCACCTCAGGCTTCTAAAAATAAGGTTCTCTTTTTCATAGTGTTCAAAGGTAAATATATCCCACCATGTTTTAATTTGTTTCTCTAAGAGATTCTCTAGAGATTTCAAAGTCCCTGAAACATCTTCCTCACAATCAGTCATTACTTGATTGGTGGAAAAAATACTTTCAGGATTCATCTGCCTATTAGACAGAAAATTAATAGCATCCATGGCTGCAATAGGTTAAATGAGTGAACTGACAATAAAAATAGGTATCAAAATACAACCGCTCCTAATATCTTGTACCACCACTGCGCCAATACAAAAAAAAAATGTGAAAAAATATATTTAACTAAAGCTGCCACTTAAAATGATAAATATGAAAACAGAATTTAAACCTAAAAACACGCAGGTGAAAATTAGGAGAAAATGTAGCGCTAATAAATGAAAATCACTAAACTAATATAATAACATTCACTAGTGAAACTGTGATAATCAAATTGTACTCCACGTGACATGTGATAAAATTCAAAAACAATAGTCCATAAAGTGAAATAATGTTCCAAAGAAGAAAGAAATATTCCAAAAAGAGATGTGTAGTCTTCTTAATAGAGAATATCTTCCACCCCACCGTGCACGTATCAGCTCCCCTTTGAAAATACACTCACCAGCTGTAAATGCCTCCCACTCTCGTGTTCGGCTCAAAGGCTTGCTAGTTAACCACTAGAAGGTGAACGACCATCAGCTGAAAGCTTGTGTGTCAACACAGGATGTTCCATACATGTAAAAATAAAAAGGTGCTCCAATAGTGTAAAATAGTAACGATCAAATTTATTCAAATACACAACCACACTTCAAATATTACACTCACATGATATGAAAAAAAAAAACAGCCTTAAATCAATCACAGCAAGCAGAAAAAAGTGTAAGATGGCACTGCAGTGATTTGCGGTCACGGCGGACCCAAGGTGTACGCTCGGTACAGGTCTCTCACCCCCTCCTGAGCTCCGGGTCACAGCAGCCGTGTAGCGTTCTTAGCCTCAGCGTGTCACGATAATGTCAATAATAATGCAGCCATGCACCCGACGTTTCGTCACTAGGACTTATTCATGGGATTGGCTGCTCATTCCCTCACAACTTCCCTTTATGCTTTCCCACCTGCCTCTCACCAGAACTTCAATCCTGCACCTGCACACTTCCTGTGTCCCCATGACAAAAGGTTCTTGGGACATGCATTAGAATATTGCATGTCACACAATTACTTTTGGTGGCAGGGACAATTCTATGCGCAGCAGGTTGGCGTGGCTATGGGAGCTCCTAGCCTCGCCAACCTGCTCCTAGCCTCGCCAACCTGTTCATGGCTGAATGGGAGGATAGGCAGGTGTTCAGTAAACAGCTCCCACAGTTGAAGTTTTACCGCAGGTTCATTGATGACCTCCTGTTTATTTGGGAGGGAACACGTGAATCTGTTGTGGACTTCTTAGAGGGTCTAAATCATAATGTGAATAACATTAAATTGGAATATCAGATAAGTGATGAGACTGTGAATTTTCTGGATTTAACCATTGAAAAGGATAACAATAGACTGAATACTAAAGTATTCTTTAAACCGACGGATCGGAATAGTTATCTGTCAATAGGAAGTGGACATCATCCATCATGGATTAGGAACATTCCAAAAGGCCAAATGTTGAGGGTCCGTCGTAACTGCACGAAGTTGTCAGATTACCAACAACAATCCCAACTATTGAAGACAAAATTTCTGCAGAAGGGATATACAGAAGGCTCTTTAAATGAAATAATCCAGGAGGTATCTGAGATACCAAGAGAACAATGCCTGAGAAAAAAATCTACAGAGGAGATACCAAAAACTGAACACCAACTGGGGTTCATTTCTAACTTCCATTGCCAGTATAAAGAGATCGAAAACATCTATAAAAAACACTGGCATATACTTGGGAGGGACAGACATCTTGGGCAAATAATAACTCAACAACCGAAATTTATATACAGGCGTGCCCCCAATTTCGGTGACCAAGTAGTAAGGAAGATTTTGGACCCCCCAGATAAGCATTAAGCAATTTCTAAAGATTGACTTAAAAGGTTTTTTTGCCTGTAGAAAATGCATTTGCTGTAGGACTGTTAGGGTAAGCAATAGAGGAAAAACTGAAGTCTCTAGTAGTGATGGGGAGTCCTTTGACATTAATGAATTCATCACATGTAATTCCACACATGTGGTGTACTTAATGTGGTGTCCATGCGGATTACTGTATGTAGGAAGGACCAAAAGGCTTCTGAGGGTACGAATATCTGAACATTTATCAAATATAAGAAAGGGGTTCCGCTTCCATAGTGTGTCATTACACTTTAAGGAAAAGCACAACCAGGATCCGTCTTTATTACAATTTTGTGGGATAGATGTTGTCTATCCAGCCTGGAGGGGTTCCAACAGGGTGAGAGACCTGTCCCAAAGGGAAACCCGCTGGATTTTTCTGCTCAAGTGTCTTAGCCCTAGAGGGTTAAACATTGAAGTCGACTTAAACTGTTTTATTAATAATTTCTGACCAGCTTTGTAGTAATTATAGTGATCATTTTATTTTTTCCTACTTTTTTAGAATGATTTTTTCTATAACAATTGTCTACTGTGCCTGTTCCAATAAGATTTGGTGTTTTTTTATTATTCTTCACATTTTTTTATTATTCTTCATTAGGGATGGGCCCGGTGCTCGATTCGAACCCATGTTCGAATCGAGCACCGGGCGTTCGCTCGCTCGTCGAGCCCAGAACTATTTGGGCCGTTCGCATCACATTCGTGTGATGCGAGCGGCCCCGCAATGCATTGCGGCCGGCGCGGCCGGCGCAGTGCATTGCTGGCTGATGATTGGCCAAGCATGCACTGTGACCCCGCATGCTTGGCCAATCACAGCGCCCGAAACTCGGAGAGCAATAATTGGCTACAGGCAGGACGCCTGTAGCCAATTACAGCTCAGGGGCTTTAGTACATGCCCCACCATTTAAAAGGCCACCACGCCATCGGCCCCGGTCACATGAGTTCCGGCTTTAGGAGAGATCAGTCTGCTGATTCTGTCTTTGCTTGATACTGAAAGATTTGCTCTTCTTTGCTAAACCATTGGCTATTTCTTTGCTAAACCATTGCTACCTAAGTCATTGATCGTTCATTGCTGCTGATTGCACAGTTAGCGTGTTATTAGCTGCTGCTGGGGATTAGTCTGGTGCGTGCTTACTGTTAGTACAGTATTGCAGTAGTACCAACCGCAGTGCTGTTAGCACAGCATTGCACCCCAACAGCACCCATAGGACTTCTAGTGTGTTAGTGGCAGCAAACAGAGCTCCTATATTTTCTTCTCAGCAGCACCCATAGGACTTCTAGTGTGTTAGTGGCATCACACAGAGCTCCTATATTTTCTTCTCAGCAGCACCCATAGGACTTCTAGTGTGTTAGTGGCAGCAAACAGAGCTCCTATATTTTCTTCTCAGCAGCACCCATAGGACTTCTAATGTGTTAGTGGCATCACACAGAGTTCCTATATTTTCATCTCAGAAGCACCCATAGGACTTCTAGTGTGTTAGTGGCATCACACAGAGCTCCTATATTTTCTTCTCAGAAGCACCCATAGGACTTCTAGTGTGTTAGTGGCAGCAAACAGAGCTCCTATATTTTCTTCTCAGCAGCACCCATAGGACTTCTAGTGTGTTAGTGGCATCACACAGAGTTCCTATATTTTCATCTCAGAAGCACCCATAGGACTTCTAGTGTGTTAGTGGCAGCAAACAGAGCTCCTATATTTTCTTCTCAGCAGCACCCATAGGACTTCTAGTGTGTTAGTGGCAGCAAACAGAGCTCCTATATTTTCTTCTCAGAAGCACCCATAGGACTTCTAGTGTGTTAGTGGCAGCAAACAGAGCTCCTATATTTTCTTCTCAGCAGCACCCATAGGACTTCTAGTGTGTTAGTGGCATCACACAGAGTTCCTATATTTTCATCTCAGAAGCACCCATAGGACTTCTAGTGTGTTAGTGGCAGCAAACAGAGCTCCTATATTTTCTTCTCAGCAGCACCCATAGGACTTCTAATGTGTTAGTGGCATCACACAGAGTTCCTATATTTTCATCTCAGAAGCACCCATAGGACTTCTAGTGTGTTAGTGGCATCACACAGAGCTCCTATATTTTCTTCTCAGAAGCACCCATAGGACTTCTAGTGTGTTAGTGGCAGCAAACAGAGCTCCTATATTTTCTTCTCAGCAGCACCCATAGGACTTCTAGTGTGTTAGTGGCATCACACAGAGTTCCTATATTTTCATCTCAGAAGCACCCATAGGACTTCTAGTGTGTTAGTGGCAGCAAACAGAGCTCCTATATTTTCTTCTCAGCAGCACCCATAGGACTTCTAGTGTGTTAGTGGCATCACACAGAGCTCCTATATTTTCATCTCAGAAGCACCCATAGGACTTCTAGTGTGTTAGTGGCAGCAAACAGAGCTCCTATATTTTCTTCTCAGCAGCACCCATAGGACTTCTAGTGTGTTAGTGGCATCACACAGAGTTCCTATATTTTCATCTCAGAAGCACCCATAGGACTTCTAGTGTGTTAGTGGCATCACACAGAGCTCCTATATTTTCTTCTCAGCAGCACCCATAGGACTTCTAGTGTGTTAGTGGCAGCAAACAGAGCTCCTATATTTTCTTCTCAGCAGCACCCATAGGACTTCTAGTGTGTTAGTGGCATCACACAGAGCTCCTATATTTTCTTCTCAGAAGCACCCATAGGACTTCTAGTGTGTTAGTGGCAGCAAACAGAGCTCCTATATTTTCTTCTCAGCAGCACCCATAGGACTTCTAGTGTGTTAGTGGCATCACACAGAGTTCCTATATTTTCATCTCAGAAGCACCCATAGGACTTCTAGTGTGTTAGTGGCATCACACAGAGCTCCTATATTTTCTTCTCAGCAGCACCCATAGGACTTCTAGTGTGTTAGTGGCATCACACAGAGCTCCTATATTTTCATCTCAGAAGCACCCATAGGACTTCTAGTGTGTTAGTGGCATCACACAGAGCTCCTATATTTTCTTCTCAGCAGCACCCATAGGACTTCTAGTGGCAGCAAACAGAGCTCCTATATTTTCTTCTCAGCAGCACCCATAGGACTTCTAGTGTGTTAGTGGCATCACACAGAGCTCCTATATTTTCTTCTCAGCAGCACCCATAGGACTTCTAGTGTGTTAGTGGCAGCAAACAGAGCTCCTATATTTTCTTCTCAGCAGCACCCATAGGACTTCTAGTGTGTTAGTGGCATCACACAGAGCTCCTATATTTTCATCTCAGAAGCACCCATAGGACTTCTAGTGTGTTAGTGGCAGCAAACAGAGCTCCTATATTTTCTTCTCAGCAGCACCCATAGGACTTCTAGTGTGTTAGTGGCATCACACAGAGCTCCTATATTTTCTTCTCAGCAGCACCCATAGGACTTCTAGTGTGTTAGTGGCAGCAAACAGAGCTCCTATATTTTCTTCTCAGCAGCACCCATAGGACTTCTAGTGTGTTAGTGGCATCACACAGAGCTCCGATATTTTCATCTCAGAAGCACCCATAGGACTTCTAGTGTGTTAGTGGCATCACACAGAGCTCCTATATTTTCTTCTCAGCAGCACCCATAGGACTTCTAGTGTGTTAGTGGCAGCAAACAGAGCTCCTATATTTTCTTCTCAGCAGCACCCATAGGACTTCTAGTGTGTTAGTGGCATCACACAGAGCTCCTATATTTTCTTCTCAGCAGCACCCATAGGACTTCTAGTGTGTTAGTGGCATCACACAGAGCTCCTATATTTTCATCTCAGAAGCACCAATAGGACTTCTAGTGTGTTAGTGGCAGCAAACAGAGCTCCTATATTTTCTTGTCAGCAGCACACATAGTACCTATAGTGTGTTAGTGTCAGCACCCATAGGACCTACAGTGTGTTGTGAGCACACATAGGAGTTCTATTTTTTATACTATATACACTACCGACTACAATGGCTGGAAGACCGCCAAGGAGAGGCAGAGCGTGCCGAGGCAAGAACACAGGGCAGGCAGGCTCTGTTTCTAGAGACAACAGTGCTGGCCGTGGACGTGGTCGTGCATCGTCATCAGCACGTGGCCATGGGACACGCTTGTCTTTGTTTTCGGCAGCTGGACATGTGGAGCCGCATCATGCCGAAGGCTTGGTAGAATGGATGACCAAGCCCTCCTCATCCTCCTCATCCTCTCTCACCCAGGCTCAGGGTACTGGCAGAGCAGCTGCCAACGCGTACTCAATGGCATCATCAGCCACCCCTTCCCTAGACCCACCATGTCCTCCTGAGGAGTCCCCCGAACTGTTTGAGCACAGTGTTGGGTACATGCTCCAGGAGGATGCCCAACGATTCGAAGGCTCGGATGATGATACCCAGCTTGAGGAAGTCAGTAGTGTGCGCGCAGAGAGAGGGGATGCTGAAGGACAGCAATCTGGCAGTAGTGTTCCACCAGCTGCAGCTTACTGCCAGGTTTGCTCTAGTGGTGAAGAGGGAGGGGATGATGAGGTCACTGACTCCACGTGGGTGCCTGAAGGGAGAGAGGAGGAGGAGGAGGAGGATGCAGCGTCACATGTCCAACGAGGCAGGATGCCCCCTGGAGGCCAGCTAGAGGCCAGCACAGCAACTGTACCACACCGCAGAGCTCCGCCTGTGCAGGGCGCTGCCTCTGCACGTTATCACAAAAGTTCTTTGGTGTGGGCCTTTTTTGAGACGAGTGCATCAGATCGCACCACTACTATTTGCAATATTTGTCTCAAGCGTATCTCGCGTGGCCAAAACATCAGCCGCTTGGGCACCACAAGCATGAGCAGACATATGTCGACCTGCCATGCAGCTCGTTGGCAAGCACACATAAAAGACCCACACCAAAGAACAAAGCGGACCTCTCCTTGCTCCTCATCAGCTGGGATCTCCATCCCCACTATATCTTCAGTCCTCTCTGAAAGCTGCTCTGAGAGGACTGAAGGTGTAGAATTAGGTGTGTCACAACCAAGTACTTGCAGTACACCGACGTCCGATTGTAGCAGGCAAATTTCCCTGCCCCAGCTGCTGGACCGTCGAAAGAAGTATACTCCCAGCCATCCACATGTCCAGCGGTTGAATGCTAGCTTGGCTAAATTGCTAGCACTTCAACTGCTGCCTTTTCAGTTGATAGACTCGGCCCCCTTCCGTGAGTTTGTTCAATGTGCGGTTCCTCAGTGGCAGGTTCCCAAACGCCACTTTTTCTCACGGAAGGCGATTCCGTCTCTCTACTGGCATGTGGAAGGCAATGTCCATGCCTCGCTGGACAGGGCGGTCAGCGGTAAGGTGCATATTACCGCTGACTCATGGTCCAGCAGGCATGGACAGGGACGTTATCTTTCTTTCACGGCCCATTGGGTCACTCTATTGGCAGCTGGGAGGGATGCAGGACAAGGTGCAGTAGTGTTGCAGGTTGTTCCGCCACCACGCCTCCAAAATGCTACTACTGGTTGTGACACACCTCTCTCCTCCACCCCCTCCTCTTCTTCTTCCTCCATGTCCTCTTCGAGTGCTCTGTCCTCGGAACCAGCGGTGCTCCATAGGCGTACAAGGGGCTACGCGAGTACGCAGGCAAAAAGATGCCATGCCGTGCTTGCGCTGGTGTGTTTGGGGGACAGGAGCCACACTGGGCCAGAGGTTCTGGCAGCTCTGCAGGGGCAGGCCGAGAGGTGGTTGACGCCACGCCAGCTTAAGCCAGGAATGGTCGTTTCTGATAATGGCACCAACCTCCTCTCCGCCCTGCGACAGGGGCAGCTCACCCATGTGCCCTGTATGGCTCACGTCCTCAACCTGGTGGTGCAGCGGTTCTTGGGCAGGTTCCCAGGCTTACAGGATGTCCTGAGGCAGGCCAGGAAAGTCTGTGTGCATTTCCGCCGATCTTATAATGCCAGTGCTCGGCTGACTGAGCTGCAAAAGGAGCTGAACCTGCCCAAGAACCGCCTAATATGTGACATGCCCACCAGGTGGAACTCAACGTTGGCCATGCTGCAGCGACTGCACACGCAGCAGAGGGCCATCAATGAGTACCTTTGCGACTACGGCACCAGGACAGGGTCAGGGGAGCTTGGCTTTTTTTCCCCACGCCAGTGGAGCATGATCAGGGATGCATGCACTGTCCTCTCACCATTTGAGGAGGCCACGAGGATGGTGAGCAGTGACAGTGCATGCATCAGTGACACTGTACCTCTTGTCCACCTGTTGGAGCATACGCTGCGTGGGATAATGGACAGGGCACTTGAGGCAGAACAGAGGCAGGAAGAGGAGGACTTCCTTGTCTCTCAAGGCCCCCTTTATCCAGACAATGTTCCTTCTGTCCCACCCATCACACAGGAAGAGGAGGAGGAGGAGGAGGAGGATTGTGTGAGCATGGAGGTGGAGCCTGGCACTCAGCATCAGCAGCAGCAGTCTTTTAGGGATGATGTACAGTCCCAACAAACCAGTGGACTTGTACGTGGCTGGGAGGAGGTGGCTGGCGATCATGTCATCCTCAGTGACCCAGAAGACTCCGGACCGAATGCCTCAGCTAACCTACGCTGCATGGCCTCCCTGATCCTGCAAAGCCTGCGGAAGGATCCTCGTGTTCTTCGGATCAAGGAGAGTGACCATTACTGGCTGGCCACTCTCCTTGATCCACGGTACAAGGGTAAGGTTGCGGACCTTATCTTGCCGTCGCAGAGGGAGCAGAGGATGAGACATCTCAGGGAGGCCTTGCAGAAAGGTCTGTGCAACGCGTTCCCAGAAACTGGGAGGTTACAAACTCCTGGTCCTGGACGACGAGTTGCTGAGGCTTCGGTCAGTAGCAGAAGGAGCGGTGGGGAAGGTGGACGTCTGACCGATGCGTTCAGACAATTTTTTAGTCCGCAGCCCCAAGGTATGATCGGTTCCAGCAACCATCGCCAGCGTCTGATATACATGGTGCAGGAATACCCAGGGGCAAGGTCAGACTTGGACACCTTTCCCACCGAAAATCCTCTGGCTTACTGGGTCCTGAGGATGGATCACTGGCCAGAGCTTGCACAGTATGCAATTGAGCTACTGGCCTGTCCTGCATCCAGCGTTCTTTCCGAACGCACATTCAGTGCTGCTGGAGGATTTGTCACCGATCATAGGGTGCGCCTGTCCACCGACTCGGTTGATCGACTGACCTTCATAAAAATGAATCAGTCTTGGATCACCACCAGCTACCAGACACCTGAAGCGGATATAACGGAATAATTTATAATGTCACATCCCTTCAAGACTGCCTATGCTGATGCTGAGTGACTGTCCTGTTATGTTCACTGACTATCCTCTTCCTCCTCCTCAATGATCCATGCCACCACACCAGTGCCTAAGGCACAATTTTTCAGCCCCTGTATAACAGGGGCGTGTAATTACAATTTTTTAAAAAGATGCTTCGCAACAGGTGTGACTGCTGTGCTCAGAGTACAGTATCTGTGAGGGGTTGCAGTGTTGTGGCACCAGCACCAGTGCCTAAGGCACAATTTTTCAGCCCCTGTTGGGGCGTGTAATTACAATTTTTAGGCAATGCTTTGCAACAGGTCTCATTGCTGTGCTCAGAGTACAGTATCTGTGAGGGGTTGCAGTGTTGTGGCACCAGCACCAGTGCCTAAGGCACAATTTTTCAGCCCCTGTATAACAGGGGCGTGTAATTACAATTTTTTAAAAAGATGCTTCGCAACAGGTGTGACTGCTGTGCTCCAAGTACAGTATCTGTGAGGGGTTGCAGTGTTGTGGCACCAGCACCAATGCCTAAGGCACAATTTTTCAGCCCCTGTTTAACAGGGGCGTGTAATTACAAATCTTGATCTAATAGTTCACAGCAGGGCCCATTCCTGCGCCCACCAAGAGTAACTATGAGGGCCTACAGTCTTGTGGCAACACCGTCCACCACCACCACCACCACCAAAGGCCCAATTTTTCTGCCCTGTTCAACAAGTGCATGCAATTACAAATCTTGATCTAATAACTCACAGCAGGGCCCATTCCTGCACCCACCAAGAGTAACTGTGAGGGCTTACAGTCTTGTGGCAACACCGTCCACCACCACCACCACCACCACCAAAGGCCCAATTTTTCTGCCCGGTTCAACAGGTGCATGCAAGTACAAATCTTGATCTATTAACTCACAGCAGGGCCCATTCCTGTGCCCACCAGTCTTGTGGCTACACCAACATCTAATAGGGCAAATTTCTGCAGAGTATATACGGCAGGCCCCTACTTTCAAACATCCAACTTACAAACGACTCCTACTTGCAAACGGCAAGAGAAAACAGGAAGTGAGAGGAAATCTACCCCTAGGAAGGAAAATTCTATCCTGTTAGATTTAATTTGGGAAAAAGGTATCTCCTCTCTACTGATGCTTTATCATCAATCCTTGTTTCAATTAAAACCCCACTTTTCCAAAAACATTTGTCATTGGGACGGAAAGTGAGGTGACATGTTCTGAACAGATGTGCAAAGACAGCAAATGTTACAGGGGTGATAACCCCTCCCTATGTTCTCCAAAAAGCTTAAAAATAGATTTTTTTGGGATGTAGCTACACTTCATAATGTACCTGTTCAGATTCTACTTAAGAACAAACCTACAGTCCATGTCTTGTTTGCACCACCTATATACTGCTGTTCAGAGTATATAGGGTTGTAGGTATAGGGTTTTATTTTGGGTGCGGGGTCCCCCTTAGTATCCATACAAGACCCAAAGGGGCTGGGGTGGGGGGGGGGGTGATGGGGTAGCCATGCCATTTTTCTCAAGGATTTTCAGCCATATGGCGGCCAGGACAAGACATGACATTAAAGCCGCAAGTGGTTTTAAATGGCTTCTTTTTTTCCTTTACAAATGTCATTTTGTGCAAGGACAGTTCTAAACACGGGAAACACATGCCACTTCACAGGCATACCTTAGACACCCCCCAGGTACCATATTTAAAGGAAAATTTCACTTTTTTTTTTTCACTTTATGCATCATTAAAATGACTGCTCCCGAAAAAACTTTAGTTTTTAAAATTTCTTTTTGCATTGATATATGTCCCCTGGGGCAGGACCCGGGTCCCCAAACCTGTTTTATGACATTAACATGCATATTGGCCGTTGTAATTAGCAATTTTGATTTCGAACGTTCGCGTCCATTATAACGAATAGGGTTCGAAAATTCGCGCGAACTTTCGGTCCGTTCGAAGGTTCTGGTGCGAACCGAACCCGGGGGTGTTCGGCTCATCCCTATTCTTCATATTACGTATAATTAGGCTCATTTGATTAGTGAGCATCTAGTTCCATGTGGGTTGACACTGTTTGGGATTGTGCAGTAACTTGCACGTTTCTATACAGTGTCTTCCCCTCGCCTTTTGCGGTTGTGACGTTTTTATTTAAAAGAGGGAGGTCTTACAGACAGCAGTTATTTGGCTTTACCATTGGTGCCTGTAAATATACCTGAATCCGGGGTTAATTTGAAGCACAGTTGCCATCATGTGCCGAATGGCTCTGGGATTTGGGGTGTTGCGGTGGTTGGCTCATTTACGACCCTCTTGATGAGACCATCCATTGTTACATCATGTATGTGACAGCCCTCCTTATTTTGTTAGAGGAGATTTTAATAATTTTAATAATTTTAATAAATGTAATTATTTTCCTGTATTTTTGATACAGTTAAATTAGTTTTTAGCAATCATTATGACCTGCTAAATAGATGCTTCTTAAGCCCCATTAATTATTATACCAAATTATAGTGGTTCTCTTTTCAGGTATGATTTTAAATTTGAAATGGATTTGTGTTCCATTTTATTTGTATTATTATTAGTTTGCTGCACACCATACTCTCAACAGTGAGGCTTTAAACCATTTAAACTATTGTTTTGCATTTTTTTACACACTAACAAGCGCAAGCTGTTATGTCTGTGTGTCACCGGGCATCGGCATGTTAGCACTTTGAGGTCATGGGGACACAGGAAGTGTGCAGGTGCAGGATTGAAGTTCTGGTGAGAGGCAGGTGGGAAAGCATAAAGGGAAGTTGTGAGGGAATGAGCAGCCAATCCCATGAATAAGTCCTAGTGACGAAACGTCGGGTGCATGGCTGCATTATTATTGACATTATCGTGACACGCTGAGGCTAAGAACGCTACACGGCTGCTGTGACCCGGAGCTCAGGAGGGGGTGAGAGACCTGTACCGAGCGTACACCTTGGGTCCGCCGTGACCGCAAATCACTGCAGTGCCATCTTACACTTTTTTCTGCTTGCTGTGATTGATTTAAGGCTGGTTTTATTCTCATATCATGTGAGTGTAATATTTGAAGTGTGGTTGTGTATTTGAATAAATTTGGTCGTTATTATTTTACACTATTGGAGCACCTTTTTATTTTTACATGTATGGAACATCCTGTGTTGACACACAAGCTTTCAGCTGATGGTCGTTCACCTTCTAGTGGTTAACTAGCAAGCCTTTGAGCCGAACACGAGAGTGGGAGGCATTTACAGCTGGTGAGTGTATTTTCAAAGGGGAGCTGATACGTGCACGGTGGGGTGGAAGATATTCTCTATTAAGAAGACTACACATCTCTTTTTGGAATATTTCTTTCTTCTTTGGAACATTATTTCACTTTATGGACTATTGTTTTTGAATTTTATCACATGTCACGTGGAGTACAATTTGATTATCACAGTTTCACTAGTGAATGTTATTATATTAGTTTAGTGATTTTCATTTATTAGCGCTACATTTTCTCCTAATTTTCACCTGCGTGTTTTTAGGTTTAAATTCTGTTTTCATATTTATCATTTTAAGTGGCAGCTTTAGTTTAAATATATTTTTTCACATTTTTTTTTGTATTGGCGCAGTGGTGGTACAAGATATTAGGAGCGGTTGTATTTTGATACCTATTTTTATTGTCAGTTCACTCATTTAACCTATTGCAGCCATGGATGCTATTAATTTTCTGTCTAATAGGCAGATGAATCCTGAAAGTATTTTTTCCACCAATCAAGTAATGACTGATTGTGAGGAAGATGTTTCAGGGACTTTGAAATCTCTAGAGAATCTCTTAGAGAAACAAATTAAAACATGGTGGGATATATTTACCTTTGAACACTATGAAAAAGAGAACCTTATTTTTAGAAGCCTGAGGTGGGAAGTTTCCCCTCAGGATGGCCTAACAGAACAAAAGTATATGGATGAATGGCTAGAATTTTTTAATAGAATGGGGAGAGAGCTCCAGGCTCTGGTTTTAAGAAGGAAGCATATTAAACTAGGAATTGTGAATCAAAAAATAAACACAATACAGGCTACATTAGAATCTGTAAAGGATACTAATCAAGTAAAAGATTTTAATAATAGTATGAAGAAGAAATTGGAAAAATTGGACAGGGAAATACAGAAGAAAAAGGTCAAAAAATATTTGCGTGACTCAAATGATTTCCAAACCAATGGTATATACGCATGGCAAGTATCTAGCATTGGCAAGGAAGAAGTGATTAAAGAGGGCGGTGAACCCATCACCACCGAGGCTCAATCTACCAATAATAACAATAAAAAACCTATTGGGAAGGAAGGAGTGATTAGAAATGAAAGGGCGGCTGGTGCAGTTGCAAAAAATGGTGGTCCACAAGGAAGTAGGACTGGACAACCAATTCAACATCAGCAACCAATAAGATCTAATTTACAAGAAAGGGATGGTTATCAATACCAACAATATCCTTCCCCACATCCGAATAGGTCAAATAATCACTTTTATTATCAATCACCAAGAGTAGGTAGGGGGAATACTCCACAGAATAATTATTATCCCTCACGGGATTACCAACAATGGTACCAACACCCTCCCCCGTATCACTACCCGGATCCAAGGAATGAACCACCTATGTATAATAGGTATCAAGCCTTGGCTGATAGTGAATACTATGAAGAGTACCCTAACCGGTATCCAACCTCCTCTTTTTTAGGACATCGAGGGAGAGGGGGGAAGGGTGGGGGAACACCAAGGAAGAACCCCCAACCCAACAAACACAAGGGAGGCGAGAAAGGAGCACCCCCATACCACTTGAACAAAGATTTGGCACCCACTCTAAGAGAAGAAGGGGATGCAGATCAGGCCGACGGAAACAACACAAAAAAGCGGATGCGAAACCATTGAACGCGGGGATAAATAATCTGAGTAAAATGGATCTAGGCCCATATGAATTAAACATACTCCAATTGGGATTAAAATGTGCCCCAAAAAAATGTTTAAATAAGTTTGATGTCTATATAGACACGCACAAATTTATTCGAACTTTAAACATGAAAAAATATTTTCTGAGCCAAACAGCGGAAGTTTCGCAAAAGGTCACTTACACTACTGAGAGAATTGATAGCGGATTGAAAAATAAATCCATATTCCATCCCCAGAATCCAAGTAACCATTTCATTGAAGTCTTCAAAAGCCTGGTGCTGAAGGATATTGAAGAACTGGCTCCTAAGAAAAGAGTCAATCCTGAATATATTAAAGAGGGCATCAGATCACTTGAAAAAAGGAAGGACATCATTGTGCGCCCCGCTGATAAGGGGGGAGGGGTGGTAGTGATGGACAAAACTTTTTACAGTCAACAATTGAATGAATTATTGGAAGATAACGTGACGTACAAAAAACTTGGAAGTGATCCAACAGATTCTTTCTCTACCCAGTTGGAGTTATTAGTGGAGTGGGGCTATGGCATTAATGCCCTAAACTCCAAGGAGAGACGATATTTGGTACCCAGTGCATGTAGAATTCCCATCATCTACACGTTACCTAAAATCCACAAGAACAGTCAAAATCCTCCAGCCCGCCCTATAGTTAATGGAATAGGATCGGTAACAGCCAGATTGGGTGAATTTCTAGATAAGTTCCTCCAGCCTAGTGTAAAGGCAACCAAGGCCTACTTGAAGGACACTTCAGAATTACTGCAACTGATGGAAGATATTCAACTTAGCACCACTGCTGAAACCTATTTGGTGACAGCTGATGTGTGCTCTTTGTATACCATCATCCAACATGAAGATGCAGCATTAGCGCTTAACTGGGCCTTGAGCAAAAGGGATGATATCCCGTATACACAAAAAAGGTTCTTGGGACATGCATTAGAATATTGCATGTCACACAATTACTTTTGGTGGCAGGGACAATTCTATTCGCAGCAGGTTGGCGTGGCTATGGGAGCCAAATATGCTCCTAGCCTCGCCAACCTGTTCATGGCTGAATGGGAGGATAGGCAGGTGTTCAGTAAACAGCTCCCACAGTTGAAGTTTTACCGCAGGTTCATTGATGACCTCCTGTTTATTTGGGAGGGAACACGTGAATCTGTTGTGGACTTCTTAGAGGGTCTAAATCATAATGTGAATAACATTAAATTGGAATATCAGATAAGTGATGAGACTGTGAATTTTCTGGATTTAACCATTGAAAAGGATAACAATAGACTGAATACTAAAGTATTCTTTAAACCGACGGATCGGAATAGTTATCTGTCAATAGGAAGTGGACATCATCCATCATGGATTAGGAACATTCCAAAAGGCCAAATGTTGAGGGTCCGTCGTAACTGCACGAAGTTGTCAGATTACCAACTACAATCCCAACTATTGAAGACAAAATTTCTGCAGAAGGGATATACAGAAGGCTCTTTAAATGAAATAATCCAGGAGGTATCTGAGATACCAAGAGAACAATGCCTGAGAAAAAAATCTACAGAGGAGATACCAAAAACTGAACACCAACTGGGGTTCATTTCTAACTTCCATTGCCAGTATAAAGAGATCGAAAACATCTATAAAAAACACTGGCATATACTTGGGAGGGACAGACATCTTGGGCAAATAATAACTCAACAACCGAAATTTATATACAGGCGTGCCCCCAATTTCGGTGACCAAGTAGTAAGGAAGATTTTGGACCCCCCAGATAAGCAATTTCTAAAGATTGACTTAAAAGGTTTTTTTGCCTGTAGAAAATGCATTTGCTGTAGGACTGTTAGGGTAAGCAATAGAGGAAAAACTGAAGTCTCTAGTAGTGATGGGGAGTCCTTTGACATTAATGAATTCATCACGTGTAATTCCACACATGTGGTGTACTTAATGTGGTGTCCATGCGGATTACTGTATGTAGGAAGGACCAAAAGGCTTCTGAGGGTACGAATATCTGAACATTTATCAAATATAAGAAAGGGGTTCCGCTTCCATAGTGTGTCATTACACTTTAAGGAAAAGCACAACCAGGATCCGTCTTTATTACAATTTTGTGGGATAGATGTTGTCTATCCAGCCTGGAGGGGTTCCAACAGGGTGAGAGACCTGTCCCAAAGGGAAACCCGCTGGATTTTTCTGCTCAAGTGTCTTATCCCTAGAGGGTTAAACATTGAAGTCGACTTAAACTGTTTTATTAATAATTTCTGACCAGCTTTGTAGTAATTATAGTGATCATTTTATTTTTTCCTACTTTTTTAGAATGATTTTTTCTATAATAATTGTCTACTGTGCCTGTTCCAATAAGATTTGGTGTTTTTTTATTATTCTTCACATTTTTTTTATTATTCTTCATATTACATATAATTAGGCTCATTTGATTAGTGAGCATCTAGTTCCATGTGGGTTGACACTGTTTGGGATTGTGCAGTAACTTGCACGTTTCTATACAGTGTCTTCCCCTCGCCTTTTGCGGTTGTGACGTTTTTATTTAAAAGAGGGAGGTCTTACAGACAGCAGTTATTTGGCTTTACCATTGGTGCCTGTAAATATACCTGAATCCGGGGTTAATTTGAAGCACAGTTGCCATCATGTGCCGAATGGCTCTGGGATTTGGGGTGTTGCGGTGGTTGGCTCATTTACGACCCTTTTGATGAGACCATCCATTGTTACATCATGTATGTGACAGCCCTCCTTATTTTGTTAGAGGAGATTTTAATAATTTTAATAAATGTAATTATTTTCCTGTATTTTTGATAGTTAAATTAGTTTTTAGCAATCATTATGACCTGCTAAATAGATGCTTCTTAAGCCCCATTAATTATTATACCAAATTATAGTGGTTCTCTTTTCAGGTATGATTTTAAATTTGAAATGGATTTGTGTTCCATTTTATTTGTATTATTATTAGTTTGCTGCACACCATACTCTCAACAGTGAGGCTTTAAACCATTTAAACTATTGTTTTGCATTTTTTTACACACTAACAAGCGCAAGCTGTTATGTCTGTGTGTCACCGGGCATCGGCATGTTAGCACTTTGAGGTCATGGGGACACAGGAAGTGTGCAGGTGCAGGATTGAAGTTCTGGTGAGAGGCAGGTGGGAAAGCATAAAGGGAAGTTGTGAGGGAATGAGCAGCCAATCCCATGAATAAGTCCTAGTGACGAAACGTCGGGTGCATGGCTGCATTATTATTGACATTATCGTGACACGCTGAGGCTAAGAACGCTACACGGCTGCTGTGACCCGGAGCTCAGGAGGGGGTGAGAGACCTGTACCGAGCGTACACCTTGGGTCCGCCGTGACCGCAAATCACTGCAGTGCCATCTTACACTTTTTTCTGCTTGCTGTGATTGATTTAAGGCTGGTTTTATTTTCATATCATGTGAGTGTAATATTTGAAGTGTGGTTGTGTATTTGAATAAATTTGGTCGTTATTATTTTACACTATTGGAGCACCTTTTTATTTTTACATGTATGGAACATCCTGTGTTGACACACAAGCTTTCAGCTGATGGTCGTTCACCTTCTAGTGGTTAACTAGCAAGCCTTTGAGCCGAACACGAGAGTGGGAGGCATTTACAGCTGGTGAGTGTATTTTCAAAGGGGAGCTGATACGTGCACGGTGGGGTGGAAGATATTCTCTATTAAGAAGACTACACATCTCTTTTTGGAATATTTCTTTCTTCTTTGGAACATTATTTCACTTTATGGACTATTGTTTTTGAATTTTATCACATGTCACGTGGAGTACAATTTGATTATCACAGTTTCACTAGTGAATGTTATTATATTAGTTTAGTGATTTTCATTTATTAGCGCTACATTTTCTCCTAATTTTCACCTGCGTGTTTTTAGGTTTAAACTCTATATACTGTACCCTGATGATCCCTGCACTCTATATACTGTACCCTGATGATCCCTGCACTCTATATACTGTACCCTGATGATCCCTGCACTCTATATACCGTACCCTGATGATCCCTGCACTCTATATACCGTACCCTGATGATCCCTGCACTCTATATACCGTACCCTGATGATCCCTGCACTCTATATACCGTACCCTGATGATCCCTGCACCCTATATACCGTACCCTGATGATCCCTGCACTCTATATACCGTACCCTGATGATCCCTGCACTCTATATACCGTACCCTGATGATCCCTGCACTCTATATACCGTACCCTGATGATCCCTGCACTCTATATACTGTACCCTGATGATCCCTGCACTCTATATACTGTACCCTGATGATCCCTGCACTCTATATACTGTACCCTGATGATACCTGCACTCTATATACTGTACCCTGATGATCCCTGCACTCTATATACTGTACCCTGATGATCCCTGCACTCTATATACTGTACCCTGATGATCCCTGCACTCTATATACTGTATCCTGATGATCCCTGCACTCTCTATACTGTACCCTGATGATCCCTGCACTCTATATACTGTACCCTGATGATCCCTGCACTCTGTATGTAACGCACTCCTGAACCCTGCACTTGTTTTGTAGCGCACTCATGACCTCTGCACACTTTAAGACCCTCCCACCGCACTTTAGCCAAACACGCTATTTAATGTGGAATGTTTGGGAAGAAGAGGGGGCGGGGGGTGCGTGCTTGAGCTCCTGCACATATTCTGTGAGAAAAAAAGCCCTGCCTGGGATGCAGCCAGCCAGTTCAGGAACTCAGCAGGGGTATCATAGAACCCAGTGATGATTCCTGTCGCGCCTGCCTGTGTTGTGTTGTCGCGCCTGCCTGTGGCACCCGCCCTCCTCCTCTGCCAGTGTCATTAGTACAGTGACAGTGTACAGTATTATCACTGTATTAGTGTCAATAGTAGTGATGAGCCGAACACCCCCGGGTTCGGTTCGCACCAGAACCCGCGAACGGACCGAAAGTTCGTACGAACATTAGAACCCTATTAAATACAATGGATGCGAACGTTCGAATTCTAAAGTGCTAATTATAACAACTATTATGCATGTTATTGTCCTAAAAAGGGTTTGGGAACCCGGGTTGTGCACCAGGGGACATGTATCAATGCAAAAAGAAGTTTTAAAAACGGTCGTTTTTCGGGAGCAGTCATTTTAATGATGCATAAAGTGAAAAAAAAAAAGTCAAATATTCCTTTAAATATCGTACCTGGGGGGTGTCTAAAGTATGCCTGTGAAGTGCCACATGTTTCCCGTGTTTAGAACTGTCCCTGCACAAAATGACACTTCTAAAGGAAAAAAAAGCCATTTAAAACTGCTTGCGGCTTTAATGTAATGTCTGGTCCCGGTAATATGGATGAAAATCTTTAAGAAAAATGGCATAGCTACCCCATGACCCCCCCCCCCTACCCCAGCCCATTACCAGCCCCTTTGGGTCTTGTATGGATATTAAGGGGAACCCCGCACATAAAATAAAAAAGGCCCTATATACTCTGAACAGCCGTATACAGGCGGTGCATACAAGACAGGGACTGTAGGTTTGTTCTTATGTAGAATCTGTTTGTAATTTTGAACAGGTACATTGTTTAAGTGTAGCTCCAGCCCAAAAATCTATTTTTAAACTTTTTGGAAAACATAGGTAAGGGTTATCACCCCTGTAACATTTGTTTTGCTGTCTGTGCCCCTGTTCAGAACATTTCACCTCACTTTCCGTCCCAATGACAACTGTTTTTGAAATGTGGTGTTTTTCTTGAAACAAGGATTGCTGATAAAGCATCAGTACAGAGGAGACACCTTTCTCCCATATTAATTCTTACAGGAGAGAATTTTCCTTCCTAGGGGTAGATTTCCTCTCACTTCCTGTTGTCTTCTTGCGTTTGCAAGTAGGAGTCGTTTGTAAGTTGGATGTTTGAAAGTAGGGACCTGCCGTATATACTCTGCAGAAATAGGCCCCTTAGTTGTTGGTGTTGGCACAACACTGTAAGCACTCACAGTTACTCTTGGTTGGTGCTGGAACGCCCTGCTGTCAACTATTATATCAGGAATTGTAATTACATATAATTGTTGAACAGTGGTAGTAAAAATTGGGCCTTTGATGGTGGTGCTGGTGCCACAACACTGTAAGCCCTGACAGTTACTCTTGGTGGGTGCAGCAATGGGCCCTGCTGTGAATTATTAGATCAAGAATTGTAATTGCATGCCCCTGTTGAACAGGGGCTGAAAAATTGGGCCTTTCGTGGTGGTGGTGGTGGTGGCGTTGCCACAACACTGTAAGCCCTCAGAGTTACTCTTGGTGGGTGCAGGAATGGGCCCTGCTGTGAATTATTAGATCAAGAATTGTAATTACATGCCCCTTTTGAACAGGGGCTGAAAAATTGGGCCTTTCGTGGTGGTGGTGGTGGTGGCGTTGCCACAACACTGTAAGCCCTCAGAGTTACTCTTGGTGGGTGCAGGAATGGGCCCTGCTGTGAATTATTAGATCAAGAATTGTAATTACATGCCCCTGTTGAACAGGGGCTGAAAAATTGGGCCTTAGGCACTGGTGGCACAACACTACAACCCCTCACAGATACTGTACTTGGAGCACAGCAATGAGCCCTGTTGCAAAGTATTGCTTCAAAAATTGTAATGACACGCCCCTGTTAAACAGGGGCTGAAAAATTGGGCCTTAGCCACTGGTGCCACAACACTCCAACCCCTCACAGATACTGTACTTGGAGCACAGCAATGAGCCCTATGGCAAATTATTGCTAAAAAAATTGTAATTACACGTCCCTGTAAAACAGGGGCTGAAAAATTGGGCCTTAGCCACTGGTGGCAGCACCCATAAACAAAAATGATCTTCCAAGCTATCATCATCAATCGTATCATTGAGGACTCGGAGGAGGAGGATAGCCAGTCAACATAACAGCACAGGCACTCAGCATCAGCATCAGTCTTGAAGGGATGTGACATGTTAAAATCAATTAGTCGAACACCGAGCTCATCCCTAGTCAATAGTGATGTCAGTGTTAGTGTACCTCCCACGAGGGTCTGTTAGCACCAGATTGGCCGCCACAATCACAATCACCGCTAAGGTGTTCGGGTTTGGCTTGAAGAAAAGGTGGCAACCCTAGTTCAGAGGTTCCTCTCCGTGGTAGTTGCAGATCAGCTGAGCAGGGAGAGGGGGAGGTGTAGTGAGGAGGGAGAGAGAATTCATGTTCACAGCGGAACGCATCTGCGAATCAGTAGCGTTCCCATAGAAGATAATGGGCCTGAATTCGCACCTGAGCCGGACCTCACTACCAAGAAAACGCACACATTTTTTGGGCAATGCGGAGTGCGAATGCACCGCAGATATGTGAACCAGCCTCATTCAAATTAATGTATTATAAAATGTCCCGCGAATTGGATGCTGTGTAATACGCATCCAATTCGCATAGGTGTGAACCCAGCCGAAATGTTTTTTTATTTTTTTTTATTTACTATTTTGCTTTTAAAAATACTTTGGTTTTCTATAACCACACATGACTGCAACAGCACCAATTGGCTCTGCACAACCAGGACAGAGCATGTGAACTTCCTGTGATGTCTGCAAGTAGCATCACATGTTGCCCGCTTCCTCCAACCACTGATATCACACTGTAGTGCAGAGCGAGGTCATTATCGTCAAGTGACCACAATATATACAAACTATAAAAGGTATTTCCAAATACATTTTTGACACTTCTGTGGCATTCTCCAATGCTACTATCCAGGTAATAACCTATTCCCTCACCTACCTGTTATATATGTATCACTACCCCCGAAGGAGCTTCTGGTTTTGTTTGGGTCTGTCCTTTGATTCTCAACCCCTTAACAGGCTCGAACCCTCCCTTGGCACAACTGGTATAGAAAAGAATTGTAATACCCACTGACTATTGGGGAACACAATTCTGCATATAATACCACAGTAAATTACACATACAGTATATGTTACCTTTCTCCATTGAAGTCCTTCAGGCTAACAAACAGTGGCGGCTGGTGCTCAAAATTTTTGGGGGGCGCAAGCAAACTGAAAAAAAAAAACATCAATTGCCGCCACTGTGCCCATTAAACGCAGCCACTGTGCCCAAACGCCACCAATTTGTCCCCTCAAATGCAGCCAGTTTGTTTCCATATACAGCCAGTTTGTTTCCATATACAGCCAGTTTGTTTCCATATACAGCCAGTTTGTTTCCATATGCAGCCAGTTTGTTTCCATATGCAGCCAGTTTGTTTCCATATACAGCCAGTTTGTTTCCATATGCAGCCAGTTTGTTCCCATATACAGCCAGTTTGTTCCCATATACAGCCAGTTTGTCCCCATATACAGCCAGTTTGTCCCCATATACAGCCAGTTTGTTCCCATATACAGCCAGTGTGTCCCCATATACAGCCAGTGTGTCCCCATATACAGCCAGTTTGTCCCCAAATGCAGCCAGTTTGTTCCCATATACAGCCAGTGTGTCCCCCATATACAGCCAGTGTGTCCCCCATATACAGCCAGTTTGTTCCCATATACAGACAGTTTGTTCCCATATACAGCCAGTGTCCCCCCATATACAGCCAGTGTGTCCCCATATACAGCCAATTTGTCCCCAAATGCAGCCAGTTTGTTCCCATATACAGCCAGTGTGTCCCCCATATACAGCCAGTGTGTCCCCCATATACAGCCAGTGTGTCCCCCATATACAGCCAGTGTGTCCCCATATACAGCCAGTTTGTCCCCAAATGCAGCCAGTTTGTTCCCATATACAGCCAGTGTGTCCCCATATACAGCCAGTTTGTTCCTATATACAGCCAGTGTGTTCCCATATACAGCCAGTGTGTTCCCATATACAGCCAGTGTGTCCCCATGTACAGCCAGTGTGTCCCCATGTACAGCCAGTGTGTCCCCATGTACAGCCAGTGTGTCCCCCATATACAGCCAGTGTGTCCCCATATACAGCCAGTTTGTTCCCATATACAGCCAGTGTGTCCCCATATACAGCCAGTGTGTTCCCATATACAACCAGTGTGTCCCCAAATACAGCCAGTGTGTCCCCAAATACAGCCAGTGTGTCCCCAAATACAGCCAGTGTGTCCCCAAATACAGCCAGTGTGTCCCCCATATACAGCCAGTTTGTCCCCATATACAGCCAGTGTGTTCCCATATACAGCCAGTTTGTTCCCATATACAGCCAGTGTGTCCCCATATACAGCCAGTGTGTCCCCATATACAGCCAGTGTGTCCCCATATACAGCCAGTTTGTCCCCATATACAGCCAGTTTGTTCCCATATACAGCCAGTTTGTTCCCATATACAGCCAGGTTGTCCCCATATACAGCCAGGTTGTCCCCCATATACAGCCAGTTTGTCCCCATATACAGCCAGTTTGTCCCCATATACAGCCAGTGTGTCCCCATATACAGCCAGTTTGTCCCCATATACAGCCAGTGTGTTCCCATATACAGCCAGTGTGTTCCCATATACAGCCAGTTTGTCCCCATATACAGCCAGTGTGTCCCCATATACAGCCAGTTTGTCCCCAAATGCAGCCAGTTTGTTCCCATATACAGCCAGTGTGTCCCCATATACAGCCAGTGTGTCCCCATATGCAGCCAGTTTGTTCCCATATACAGCCAGTGTGTCCCCCATATACAGCCAGTTTGTTCCCATATACAGCCAGTTTGTTCCCATATACAGCCAGTGTGTTCCCATATACAGCCAGTGTGTCCCCATATACAGCCAGTGTGTCCCCATATACAGCCAGTGTGTCCCCCATATACAGCCAGTGTGTCCCCCATATACAGCCAGTGTGTCCCCATATACAGCCAGTGTGTTCCTATATACAGCCAGTTTGTCCCCAAATGCAGCCAGTTTGTCCCCAAATGCAGCCAGTTTGTCCCCCAAATACAGCCAGTGTGTCCCCATATACAGCCAGTGTGTCCCCCATATACAGCCAGTGTGTCCCCCATATACAGCCAGTGTGTCCCCCATATACAGCCAGTGTGTCCCCCATATACAGCCAGTGTGTCCCCCATATACAGCCAGTGTGTCCCCCATATACAGCCAGTTTGTCCCCCATATACAGCCAGTTTGTCCCCCATATACAGCCAGTTTGTCCCATATACAGCCAGTTTGTCCCCCATAATACAGCCAGTTTGTTCCCAAATGCAGCCTGTTCCCCCCCCCCCCCCCAGCCCTGCACTTACCTTCCTCGGGTCCGCGCCGTCCTCAATGTCTTCTCCCGCCCTCGATGTCGCTTCAGCCAATCAGGTTACCGGTAACTAGCTCCAGTGAACCTGATTGGCTGAAACCCCCACAGTCTTCTCCACGGAACGCACCCCCGTGCGTACCTTGGAGGAGTTTTTGGAAGCCGATTACAGCGTGAGAGCTGTATTCGGAAAGCCTATTAGAGCCGCTGGCTCTGATAGACACTTCCAAGTCACACCCCGCGCCGGCCACCGCTCTAATTCATATGGCCGGCGCTCACCAGGAGGCCGGCCATCTGAATAGTGGGCAGCGCGGCAGCGGCGAAAATACACAGATTTGTGCAATGCATGAATCTGTCTATTGTCTTTCAGTGGCGGTGCAGGAGCGAGAGGGGGCGGTGCTCCGGCGCCCTCTATGGACGCACCGCCACTGCTAACAAAAGTGCATCACACAGGTTTTACACTTAACCAAAAATAAAGTTTACTTGGTAAGGGATAAGAAAACAGGTTAAGACATTTATGTACTTTCAGTTGGCTCTGCAGGGCCCTGCAAGAGTCAATAATATGAATAAGACAATAGTTTTACACAATGTTAATGCCTACTTTCTATGAATAAAAGTCCTATGCTCGCGAGCTCCCCCTAGTGGGCAATACCACCCTGTGTCCCATCACCGTTAGTTCCAGTCAAGCCTGACTAAGATTAGTGTACAAATTCCTCAATGGTGGGAGTCTTCGCTAGCAAACATTGGTGCACATACTCTTTGTAATCCAAAGGATGTTAAAGGAAGAACTGAACTCCCGCAACGCTTTTGGGAGTGTGAAGCTCTCAGGCGGTGCAAACGCCAACTTTAAACTGCGCACTACCACATGATGCAATATGTTCTGGTGCAGTACTCTAATGGTGATGGGCCTTAAAAGTCACAGGCCTATACAGTAGTTAATGAATCCTGGGCAGGTTCCCGCTCACCCAAACAGGCCTAGTCCGCCTGGCACGTTCCGCTGTTGGTACCTCAATCTGCGACCTCTCCGCAACGTACAGCCTCTGGTCCCTCTCACAGCCATCGTAGATGTCGGTTGATGGATGACTTCGGTCTCTGGGAAGCGCAATCTGGTCACACGGAAAGAGATCCCTCTTCTGGCTTGGTGATCCTCCGCAAAGCTGTAGGCCCAAGCTTTTGGGCCTAGTTGCTCCAGCAGCAGGCTTCACACAGACTTCCTCCTTGGTTGAGAGCGAAGTCCAGAGAGACTGAGCGTGACCCTGCCCCTTTCTTAAGTAACCTCCCCCAGAAGGCTGTGCGGTGGTTGCAATGCATTTTGGGAGTACAGTTGCTCTGTGGATACCGTAGTCTATTAGATATCCATGGCAACGGAGTCCCTTTCTCCCTGTACCACAAGTTCCATAATGCATTGCTGAACATATGTAAACAAACAGTCTATAACAGTATAACCCCGCTACACACTCCCCCCACTTAAAGTCTTTGGTCCCCAAAGATATCTAGGATCCTTGCTCTCTTCTGCATTTTTGCCTCTAGGCGATTACATAATACTGACAGAAGAACCTCCCACCAAACTTCAGCAGAGATTGTCCTGTCTACAGGCCACCTTAGTTGGTATGGCCTCTCCAGCTGTGCCAGGGGGTGAGCTAGGGTTGCCTTCCACCAAATTTACAGTGGAAGGACCAGGCGTATCAACTGTCCTCCTGGAAGTAAGAACTGCTTCTTCAGAGCCTGCACCCATTCGATCATATGTCAGTCTTTTTGGGGGGTGAATGACTCTTCTTTTTCTTTGGGTTCACAGTCTCGAAAGCACTAGAACCTGCTGTCTCTGTGAACTCCTCAGGGTTTTTTTTCTCTGATTCTTGCATGCTGGGCTCTGCAATTTCAGGAGAATCCGACTCTCCTTCCGAAAGGGATGGGGCCTTTTCAGGGCCTCGTATCGGGAAAGAGTCCAGATCATCCTCTATCTCCTCGGTGAGTATGTTAGAGGGCACGAATTCAGGAGCCTCTGGGCGAAGGATCTCACTACCTGCTACCTCAGGGAGTGGCAGCGAAGTGGTCATGGGTTCTGGCTAGTGCTGCAACGGATCGGTGGTGATCCGTGATCCGAACGGGTCACCGTGTTCGGATCGGATCACCACGTGATCCGCGGAGCGATCCACGGCCTCGGCCTTAGGAAAGGCCACGGCTTCGGCCTAGCTCTGGAGCCGCGGCCATCTTGGTACACCCGGCGGCGGCTGCCTTGTGCACGCTGAGCGCCGCTGACGTCATCACCCCTCACCCTCGCTGCTGGGATCTGAACTGGCCGGTGGGAGATGCCTATTACAGAGATTGTGGGTAAGTGGGGGAGATGCCTGACTCAGGGAGGGGAAGTGACTGTGGATATTACAGTGGGGGGGTGACTGTGGATATTACAGTGGGGGGGTGACTGTGGATATTACAGTGGGGGGGTTGACTGTGGATATTACAGTGGGGGGGGTGACTGTGGATATTACAGTGGGGGGGTGACTGTGGATATTACAGTAAGTGGGGGTGACGTGGATATTACAGTAAGTGGGGGTGACGTGGATATTACAGTAAGTGGGGGAGATAACGTGGATATTACAGTAAGTGGGGAAGATGATGTGGATATTACAGTGAGTGGGGGAGATGACGTGGATATTACAGTGAGTGGGGGAGATGACGTGGATATTACAGTGAGTGGGGGAGATGACATGGATATTACAGTGGGGATATGATGTGGATATTACAGTGGGGAGATGACGGATATTAGTAATTTTTAATTTTTTTTGCCGATCCGAAAATGATCCGATCCATGGCTCTGATCCGAGGATCGATCCGATCCGTGAGTTTTTTGATCCGTTGCACCCCTAGTTCTGGCACTTGAGAGGGCCACAACCAGTCAGATTCCATCTCTTCATCCTCAGAGTCTTCCCCCTCAGGGTCTTCATCCTCTACATCTGTAAGAGTCGACTGAGACCTGGTAACTGGTCTGGATACTGGGGAGGTTGAAGAGGATTCTTGTGGATCTGATGCAGAGGGTAGGCGAACTGCTTCAGAAAGGGGCAACAGATGATTTCTATGCCAAGTCTTCAGTGGGCCCACACTCCCCTCTGGCTTGATCTGATACACTGAGAGACCTGGGAGCTGTTTGCAGACAACATATGGCTGGGATCTCCACCGGTCAGCTAACTTGTGCTTCCCGGGAATACCCAAGTTCGTTAGTAGGACCCTATCCCCTGGCTGTAAGTCTTGTATCCTAACCTTGAGGTCAAAGTTCCTTTTATACCTCAATCCCCTTTGGTTAGATGAGGCTTGGGCTTGTTCATATGCCATCTTCAGACTCTTCCTCAGCCGATCCACATACCCCTTGTGGGATGTTGCCGAGGTATGATCCAGGGATGTGCCGAAGGCTAAATCCACTGGTAACCGAGCTTCCCTTCCAAACATCAGCTGATATGGAGAGTATCCAGTAGCATAGCTGGTAGTACTGTTGTAAGCATGTACTATGGCAGTCACATGCTTGCTTCAGTGTTGTTTCTTCTCTGAGTTCAATGTCCCCAACATATCCAAAAGGGTCCGGTTAAACCGTTCAGGCTGAGCATCTCCTTGTGAGTGGTATGGGGTTGTTCTAGTCTTTTGGATGCCCAACAGATCTAACAACTTCTTTATCAGTCTACTTTCAAAGTCTCTTCCTTGATCTGAATGCAGGCGTTGGGGAAGACCATAGTGCACAAAGAACATTTCCACTAGAACTTTGGCTACTGTTGAGGCCTTCTGATCCTTGGTGGCAAATGCTTGAGCGTATCTGGGGAAATGGTCTGTCACTACCAGGACATTCCCTTTTCCATTCAGATCAGGCTCTAGACAAAGGAAGTCAATGCACACCAGTTCCATGGGTCCTTGACTCTGCAGATGGCCCATTATGGCTGCTTGACGTGGCAAAGTTATCCTTTGTATGCACCGGACACAAGAATGGCAGTATCCCTCGACTTCAGCCCACATACAGGGCCAGTAGAACCTGTCTCACACTAGGTGAAAGGTTCTATCTGGTCCCAAATGGCCATGATTGTCGTGGAGGGCAGTTAGGACCGCCTCCCTGTACTTGGCAGGTAGGAACAACTGCCACTTCTCATCGGGGCCCCTTCGGTAGACCACCCCCTGATGTATCTGTAGCCGGTCCCACTCAATGTGCAATAAGTGGGCCTCTCTGGAAGGGTTCGTTAGGAATAACTCAGGGCTCTGGTTCTCCAAGGCATTCAGTATTAGCTTCCCCAACGGGTCTTCTAACTGGCTCCTTCTCAGGTCCTTAGACGGCTTGGGCAAGCCCTCTTCTCCGACTTGGGTCACATTGCAGTAACACCTGGGCACTCCAACAGCTGAGACCCCAATCTCTTCGGCCCTTGACCCTCCTCTGGCTTGAAGTTTCGTCCCCTGATATAGGGCTCACACTCCCTCTGGGGTCAATTGGGCCCACTCTTCGGTAGCATCGGTGGGGGCATGAGATCTCCTGGACAGGGCATCTGCATCTCTGTTTCCAACTCCTGGTCGGTACTTTAAACTGAATGTGAAGCTCGAGAGTGCAGCCACCTATGTCCCGTGGCATCCAGTTTGGCAGTGGTTAGAAGGTAGGTAAGTGGATTATTATCCGTCTTGACTACAAATTCAGCCCCGTATAAGTAATCTTTCAATTTGTCCACCACAGCCCACTTTAAAGCGGAGCTCCACCCTAAAGTGGAACTTCCGCTGATCGGAACCCTCCCCCCCTCCGGTGTCACAATTGACACCTTTCAGGGGGGAGGGGGGTGCAGATACCTGTCTAAGACAGGTATTTGCACCCACTTCCGGGAGTCCTCTCTGCGGGAAATCTGCGGGAAGCACGTCACTTCCCACAGATTCCCCGTTGTGTTCTGGGAGACTCTCGGCTCCCAGAACACAGGGGACCATTCAGAACGGCGCAGCGTGACTCGCGCATGCGCCGTAGGGAACCGGGCATGAAGCCGCAAGGCTTCACTTCCTGGTTCCCTAACCAAGGATGGCTGTGGGGGCAGCAGAGTGACGAGCGATTGCTCGTCCTCTGCTGCGGACGTCGCTGGACTCCAGGACAGGTAAGTGTCCATATATTAAAAGTCAGCAGCTGCTGGCTTTTAATATTTTTTTTCCGCGGCACCTCCACTTTAAGGCCAGGAATTCAAGCTTGTGGGTGGGGTAATTCTTCTCAGCAAGTGTCAGACTCCTACTCACATAAGCAACTGGTCGAAGGTAACCATCATATTCCTGGTATAGCACCCCACCAAGCCCATCTCGGCTGGTGTCCACATGCAGTTCGTAGGGTTTTGTGGTTTATGCATAGGCCAATACAGGGGCTGTGATCAGACTTTCTTTTAACTGATCGAAAGCCTCTTTGCACTTGGGGGTCCACTGTTCCTGGGTGGGCTCTTTGGATTTCCTGGGCCCAAGTGGAGGCTTCACTGGCTGGTCTGACTCTATTCCATCGTCCTTTCCCTCATTCTTTAGTAGCTCATTGAGGGGCCTGGCTATCTTGGCAAACCCCTCCACGAATCTCCTATAATAGGAGCAGAATCCCAGGAACAACCGGAGCTCAGTCACAATTGTAGGCCTTGGCCAAGAAGTGACAGCGTCCAGCTTCTCCGGGTCTGTGGCTACCCCTTCTGCAGATACAATGTGGTCCAAGTAATGGACTGAGGACTGGTAAAATTGTCACTTCTCTGGAGAAAGTTTCAGGCCTTCTTCGTGGAACCTCTTCAGAACTTTCTCTAGCCTCTCTTCATGTTCTTCAAGGGTTTTGCGAACACAATGACGTCGTCCAAGTACACCAGTACCTCTATTAAATTCATGTCCCCAACAGTTCTCTCCATCGGCCTTTGGAAAGTGGCAGGGGCTCCTGACAATCCTTGAGGCATCCGGTTGAACTTGAAGAATCCCACAGGGGTGATGAAAGCTGTCTTCTCCTGATATTCAGGGTGCATGGGGATCTGATAGTAGCCACTCTTCAGATCCATCACGCTGAACCACTTGGCCCCAAACAGACTAAGTAGCGCATCCTCAATTTGGGGGGTGGTGTACTGATCCGGTATAGTCCTTCCGTTAAGTGTTCGGTAGTCTATACACAGCCTCAGAGAGACATTTTTCTTCGGGACTACCGCTATTGGGGAGGCATAAGGGCTCCGAGACTCCTGGATTATGCCTGTCCTCTTTAGTTCGGACAGTTGCTCACGCAGATCTTCCAGGTCTCCTAGGGGAACCCGTCGGACTCTTTCTCTGAACGGCTTATCCTCTTGCAAGCGAATCTTGTGGGTGGTACTCTTCGCACATCCCGCATCTATTTCATCCTTTGAGAAGATTTTCTGCCATCGAGCAAGTTGGGCCCTGGCCCTTTCTTTCCAGGCTGGTGGGAGGTTTGTGTCTTCAGAACAGAGCCTCTTCACTATGTCTTCTATCCTGTGTTGCTTCTCCAAGTCAGATGGACCCACTAGGGTGGCTTGGTTCACTTGACCCAACAGCATTCTGGCTGGTACCCTCACTGGGATGGCGGAAGTGTTTCTGACGCTCACTAAAACCCTCCCATGACTCCTCTTCAGGGCCTTCAGTTGGACTACTTCGGGAATTACTTCTATTCCCCTTTCTTTTTTCGAGGACCGGGTTCAAGGATGATGAAGAGGCCTGGTTGCTTCCAGTTGAGCTTTACAGAAGTTCTCAAACAGGTCACCTCTCCTGGCTGCAATACCTTCTCCGTTTTATCCAGTTTCCATACTTTCCCAACCCCCTCTCCTAGGGCCTTCTTCTCCATTACCAGGCGCTGGTAAACTTGCTGCAACAGGGGGTGGACCCTGTTTGTCAAAGTATCCTGCTCTTCGACCAGAGGGGTCAACAGTCTCCTTACTAAGTCAGTGTTGGTCCCTATAATTAGGGAGCTCTTGTTGGCCCCTGGTGGCCGAGGACAGACCAGCGCCAGAGTGTCAAACGTCTCAGTTTCTCCCGCCACTGAAGGATCAAAGGTGAGTCTGATCGGGATGTATCCATCATAGGGAAACTGTGTTCCAATGCCCCATATTTCCAGGTCTTCCAGCTTCTGTAGTGGTAAATGCCTGAGGTGCTTATTGTAGAAGTCACGGTATAGGAGGGTCACCTGGGCTCCGGTATCAAGAAGGGCCTTTGTGTAGATTCCTTCTACCTGGATTGAGATCATTGGGGAGGGCCCCACTAGTTTGTCTGGAAGTTTCCGAGGAGAGGTCTTCTTAGCTGGTTCTGTGATTTGTTTCTTTACTCCTTTCTTTCTCCGGCTTTTCCGGGGTTTCAACCCTTGTGGAGCCTGGTGTGCATTGATCTCCCGCCTTTGAGTATTTTGAAATTTGGAGCGGGAAGTACCAAGCTGTCCAGAGGTGGCAACAGGGGTATTTAGTAGAGGTTTAGGCCCCTGATGCTGTCTCTTCTCTCTGTTGCTCTTGGAGTTGGCTGTCACTGATGGGCACCCGGTTGACTCCTTCACCGGGGCCCTCTGAAGTTTTCCGCCGGCTTTCGGGATGGTATGGCAGCTTTCCTCGGGCTGGGACACATCTGTTTATAGTGCCCAGTTCCTCCACAACTGAAGCAGACAACTTCATCCCTTGTGCTCCTAGATGGGGGAGTAGATTCGCTTTCAGTCACCTTGGTTTTAGTTCCTTCCTCCTTGCCGGTCTCCGAAACCTTGGCCATCAGTGAAGTCAACATCTCTATAACTTGTGCCATTTGAGACTTTAAGGTAGCTACCTCAGAGTCCTGTTCACGAGTCATCGCCGATCTAACTCCAGCAAAGGGGGTTGAGTTTGGTGGAGTAGTTGACTGTTGATCATTCAGTAGTGCTTCTTCATCCCTTACCACTCTGATGAGGTCAGGGTAGCTTAGCGACATGACACCCCCAGAGGTCTTCAGATGGAGCCAGACTAGATCAGAGCGCAGGGCCCCTCTTAAAATTTGTTGCATCCTGGCTTGGTCTATGGCAGAGGGTTCCATTCCTTTTTTAAGCACAATCTGACAAAGCATCTTGTTCAATCTCCTGATGTACTCAGAAAGGCGTTCTCTTGGCTGTTATAGAGTGTGTTCAAATTGATATATTAGATCAACCGCCTTTTCCAGTCGCCCGAACTCCTCTTGCAGCATAACCAAGTAATCATAGGCTGTGCATGTGGCATTACTGAACCTCAGATTCCTGACAGCTTCTGCAGCGGCTCCTCGCAGACTCTTACTTATACACTGTTTCTTTTGGGCCTCCGGTAGTTCCCATTCTTCTAGAGCTTGCATGGCTTGCTCTATCCAGACGTCAAACTCTTCTTCACCAACTGGCACAGGCTGTTTCCCTGAGAAGATCCTCAGCTTCCTGTACCCAGCTTTCACACACACTGTGTTGCATTTCTGGCACTTTGACACAAAGTCTCCTAGGGCGTTCAGAAGTTCTGGCCCAATCATGGTCAAGGGTGGAGGGGAGGCTATTCGTCCCTGGGCCTGCTCCCCCTGAGAAGGTGTGGAGTGGTCTCTCCCTGGAACTTTTGGGTGCACTATCTGGAGTTTTGACTTGTCTCCTAAGGGGAAACTCTTCCTCTTGAAACTCTCTGGTACGCCCTCTTTCCACTCTAGCAGGGCATGAGTGCTATAAGCTTCTTGATCCGGCCTAAGAGTGACTACCCGTGCTCTCCTATGTGGGGACAATACCTTCAAAATGTCACCCACCTTCTTCTTATCCCAATGTCCTCCAGGAAGCTCAATGGCTACACTTGCACTTGAGCGGGCGCCCTCTCTTTTGCACCATTGGACTACAACAAAGGGGTCCATCTTGATAGAGACAAGGGTCTTGCCTGGGGAAAGTTGATTTCAGAGTAACAGGATCCCGGATGAGCCCCCACGTGTAGCACTACCCCCAAAGGAGCTGCTGGTTTTGTTTGGGTCTGCCCTCTGATTCTCAACCCCTTAACAGGCTCAAACCCTCCCTTGGCACAACTGGTATAGAAAAGAATTGTAATACCCACTGACTATTGGGGGAACACAATTCTGCATATAATACCACAGTAAATTACACATATATGTTACCTTTCTCCGTTGAAGTCCTTCAGGCTAACAAAAGTGCATCACACAGGTTTTACACTTAACCAAAAATAAAGTTTACTTGGTAAGGGATAAGAAAACAGGTTTAGACATTTATGTACTTTCAGTTGGCTCTGCAGGGCCCTGCAAGAGTCAATAATATGAATAATACAATAGTTTTACACAATGTTAATGCCTACTTTCTATGAATAAAAGTCCTATGCTCGCAAGCTCCCCTTAGTGGGCAATACCACCCTGTGTCCCGTCACCGTTAGTTCCAGTCAAGCCTGACAAAGATTAGTGTACAAATTTCTCAATGGTGGGAGTCTTCGCTAGCAAACGTTCGTGCACATACTCTTTGTAATCCAAAGGGTGTTAAAGGAAGAACTGAACTCCCGCAACGCTTTTGGGAGTGTGAAGCTCTCAGGTGGTGCAAACGCCAACTTTAAACTGCGCACTACCACACGATGCAATATGTTCTGTTGCGTGGTGCACTACTCTAATGGAAATGGGCCTTAAAAGTCACAGGCCTATACAGTAGTTAATGAATCCTGGGCAGGTGCCCGCTCAACCCAAACAGGCATAGTCCGCTTGGCACGTTCCGCTGTTGGTACCTCAATCCGCGACCTCTCGGCAACGTACAGCCTCCGGTCCCTCTCACAGGCATCGTAGATGTTGGTTGATGGATTACTCCGGTCTCTGGAAAGCGCGATCTGGTCACACGGAAAGAGATCCCTCTTCTGGCTTGGTGATCCTCCGCAAAGCTGTAGGCCCAAGCTTTTGGGCCTAGTTGCTCCAGCAGCAGGCTTCACACAGACTTCCTCCTTGGTTGAGAGCGAAGTCCAGAGAGACTGAGCGCGACTCCGCCCCTTTCTTAAGTAACCTCCCCCATAAGGCTGTGCGGTGGTTGCAATGCATTTTGGGAGTACAGTTGCTCTGTAGGTACCGTAGTCTATTAGATATGCATGGCAACAGAGTCCCTTTCTCCCTGTACCACAAGTTCCATAATGCATCGCTGAACATATGTAAACAAACAGTCTATAACTGTAGAACCTTGCTACATATACAAATGTTATTATCATTATTATTATTATTATAATACAGGATTTATATAGTGCCAACATTTTAAAATGTAGTTAACCAGTTCTAAGGACAGCATCACATCCACATCCTGGTATTTACAAGCACACATAGAAAGAAGATTAACTCCTGTATTAAGTAGGGGGTGGGGGTTACTATGATGTATATGATGTGTGTGGTATGTGAGGGGGAGGTGGAAGGGGTATGTATGTTTTCTTGGGGCGTGAGTCATCTATGGATGGATCAAGCTGCAATAGGTCCCATGCATTGATGCCACGAGTGGTTTTAGTGGGCATATTTGCCCTATCCCCTTGGGAATAGGTGGGTGGGGTATGTATGTTTTCTTGGGGCGTGAGTCATCTATGGATGGATCAAGCTGCAATAGGTCCCATGCATTGATGCCACGAGTGGTTTTAGTGGGCATATTTGCCCTATCCCCTTGGGAATAGGTGGGTGGGATGGTTTTGGAATAGGTAGGGGTATGGAATTAGGGAATTGTTTGATTGTTCTTGTGCTGCCTGTGCTAGGCCACCCCATCTCTCTCATGGGGGAAGTGGGTGTTTTGGAATGGGTGGTTGGTCTGTGTGGGGTGGGGAATGAATGATGGTTGGAGGTGGTTGGGAATGTGTATGTATATATGTGTGATGGGGATAGTGTGATTTTGATTTTCTGGCGATATGATTGGGGATGAATGTTGTTTTGTTGTTTGGGCATATTTATGTAGCTCATGATTATCTTGTGTCGGTCTGGTTGTCTGATACTTTGTGTTTATACCATAGTATTCTGGGCATATAAACCGCTTCTGCCTAAATCCACCTTTGTGCGATCCAGTGTCTGCCAGACCTGGTCCTGGGTACTGACACCATGGACTACTTGGCCAACTTGCCGCTCTGGTCCCTGGAATTAATAGAAACATACATAGTCATATTTTGATGAAGTTGGTAAGCACTTTTAAATGGTTTATTATTTATTTTTTTACTATTGATTTTTTTTTTTTTTTGATTAAGATGAATATGTACTGTATTTATTGGCGTATAACACTCACTTTTTTACCCTGAAAATAGAGGATAAACTGTGCCTGCGTGTTATACGCAGGGGGCTGTGGAAAGTTTTTTTTCTGAAACTTCCCTCTTAAAGTTAGGGTACGTGTTATATGCCTGTGCGTGTTATACGGTATATAGATTGTTGTGATTGTAATGATGTTTTTCGCTCAATCTAACAATGACTAGATATATACTGAGTTTCCCTGAAGAAGCGGAGGTTCAACTCTGCTAAACGCGTTGGATTACTCTGTATCAATAAACACAATTCATACCATTGCTGGAAACAAGTATTAAATATCAACTCTAGCTTAGTGTGATTGATTATATATCGTGATTAGGGATGAGCTCGGTGTTCGAGTCGAACATAGGTTCGACTCGAACATCGGCTGTTCGCGCGTTCGGCGAACAACGAACGATTTGGGCCGTTCGCGCCAAATTCGAGTGACGCGAACGGCCCACAATACACTGCGCCATCGCAGTGTAATCCCGGCGCTGTGATTGGCCAAGCATGCACTGTGACCCTGCATGCTTGGCCAATCACAGCGCCGGCAGTGAAGAGAGCAATGATTGGCCACAGGCAGGATGCCTGTGGCCAATTATAGCTGAGGGGGTTTAGTACACGCCGCACACTATAAAAGGCCGCCAGTGTGTAGTGTGTTCCGGAGCAGGGAAAGTGAAGGATAGGCAGGGACAGTGTCAAATCTTGTCAAATCTATTCTTTGCTAAACCTTGTGTGTAGGGACAGAGAAGGATAGGCAGGGAGAGTGTCAGTGTCATATTCTTTGCTAAACCTTGTGTGTAGGGAGAGAGAAGGATAGGCAGGGAGAGTGTCAGTGTCATATACTTTGATAAACCTTGTGTGCAGGGAGAGAGAAGGATAGGCAGGGGACAGTGTCAGTGTCATATTCTTTGCTAAACCTTGTGTGCAGGGAGAGAGAAGGATAGGCAGGGAGAGTGTCAGTGTCATATACTTTGATAAACCTTGTGTGCAGGGAGAGAGAAGGATAGGCAGGGGACAGTGTCAGTGTCATTGTTGCTAAGCCTTCTGATCATATTACACCTGAAGTTAGCCTGTATTGCGGCTTTTTCCTGGTGTGTTACACCAACAGGATTTTGCGGCACTTACAGCGGGCGGAGTGTGCCTCCTGACAATATTACACCTTAACTTAGCCTGTATTGCTGCTTTTTCCTGGTGTGTTACACCAACAGGATTTTGCGGCACTTACAGCGGGCGGAGTGTGCCTCCTGACCATATTACACCTTAACTTAGCCTGTATTGCTGCTTTTTCCTGGTGTGTTACACCAACAGGATTTTGCGGCACTTACAGCGGGCGGAGTGTGCCTCCTGACCATATTACACCTTAACTTAGCCCGTATTGCTGCTTTTTCCTGGTGTGTTACACCAACAGGATTTTGCGGCACTTACAGCGGGCGGAGTGTGCCTCCTGACCATATTACACCTTAACTTAGCCTGTATTGCTGCTTTTTCCTGGTGTGTTACACCAACAGGATTTTGCGGCACTTACAGCGGGCGGAGTGTGCCTCCTGACCATATTACACCTTAACTTAGCCCGTATTGCTGCTTTTTCCTGGTGTGTTACACCAACAGGATTTTGCGGCACTTACAGCGGGCGGAGTGTGCCTCCTGACCATATTACACCTTAACTTAGCCTGTATTGCTGCTTTTCCCATTTCCCTGCAGGCCATTAGAATGTCTGGAGGGCAAACAAGGAGAGGCAGACAGTCAGGAGCCAAAAAAAGAGGGCAAGCAGGCTCTGTGTCTAGAGACAACAGTGCTGGTCGTGGACGCGGTGCATCGCCATCAGCACGTGGCCATGGGACACGCTTGTCCTTCTTTTCGGCAGCTGGACGTGTTGAGCCGCATCATGCCGAAGACTTGGTAGAGTGGCTGACCAAGCCCTCCTCATCCTCCTCATCCTCTCTCACCCAGGCTCAGGGTACTGGCAAAGCAGCTGCCAAAGTGTCCTCTTCCCTGGTATCAATGTCATCATCAGTCACTCCTTCCCTAGACCAACCATGTCCTCCTGAGGAGTCCCCCGAACTGTTTGAGCACAGTGTTGGGTACATGCTCCAGGAGGATGCCCAGCGTTTCGAAGGGTCTGATGATGATACCCAGCTAGAGGAAGGCAGTAGCGTGAGAGCAGAGAGAGGGGATGCTCAAGAAGGACACCAATCTGGCAGTCATGTTCCAGCAGCTGCAGCATACTGCCAGATTGGCTCCAGTGATGAGGAGGGAGGGGATGATGAGGTCACTGACTCCACGTGGGTGCCTAATAGGAGAGAGGAGGAGGAGGAGGAGGAGGATGAGGAGGAGGCACATCTCCAACGAGGCAGGATGCCCTCGGGGGGCCAGCGTAAGGGCAGCACACCGACGGAATCACACCGCAGAGCTCCGCCTGTGCAGGGCGCTGCCTCTGCCTGTTATTCAAAAAGTTCTTTGGTGTGGGCCTTTTTTGAGTCGAGTGCATCAGATCGCACAGCTGCTGTTTGCAACATATGTCTCAAGCGTATATCGCGTGGCCAAAACATCACCCGCTTGGGCACCACATGCTTGACCAGATATATGTTGACCTGCCATGCAGCTCGTTGGCAAGCCTACCTTAAAGACCCACACCAAAGAACAAAGCTGACCTCTTCTTGCACCGCATCAGCTGGGATCTCCAACCCCACTATACCTTCAGTCCTCTCTGAAACCTGCTCTGAGAGGAATGAAGGTGTAGAATTAGGTGTGTCACAGCCAAGTACTTGCAGGCACTCTGCTAGCAGTACACCAACGTCCGATTCTAGCAGGCAAATTTCCCTGCCCCAGCTGCTGGACCGTCGAAAGAAGTTCACTCCCAGCCATCCACATGCCCAGTGGTTGAATGCTAGCTTGGCTAAATTGCTAGCGCTTCAACTGCTGCCTTTTCAGTTGGTAGACTCGGCCCCCTTCTGTGAGTTTGTGCAATGTGCGGTTCCTCAGTGGCAGGTTCCCAAACGCCACTTTTTCTCACGGAAGGCGATTCCGGCTCTCTACCGGCATGTGGAAGGCAATGTCTTGGCCTCGCTGGACAGGGCGGTCAGCGGTAAGGTGCATATTACCGCTGACTCATGGTCCAGCAGGCATGGACAGGGACGTTACCTTTCTTTCACGGCCCATTGGGTCACTCTTTTGGCAGCTGGGAAGGATGCAGGACAAGGTGCAGTAGTGTTGGAGGTTGTTCCACCGCCACGCCTCCAAAATGCTACTACTGGTTGTGACACACCTCTATCCTCCACCCCCTCCTCTTCTTCTTCCTCCGTGGCCTCTTCCTGTGCTTTGTCCTCGGAACCAGCGGTGCTCCGTAGGCATTCAAGGGGCTACGCAAGTAGGCAGGCAAAAAGATGCCATGCCGTGCTTGCGCTGGTGTGTTTGGGGGACAGGAGCCACACTGGAGCAGAGGTTCTGACTGCTCTGCAGGGGCAGGCCGAGAGGTGGTTGACGCCACGCCAGCTTAAGCCAGGAATGGTAGTTTGCGACAATGGCACCAACCTCCTCTCCGCTCTCCGACAGGGACAACTGACCCATGTGCCCTGTGTGGCTCACGTCCTTAACCTGGTGGTGCAGCAGTTCTTGGGCAGGTACCCGGGCTTACAGGATGTCCTGAGGCAGGCCAGGAAAGTCTGTGTGCATTTCCGCAGATCTTATGATGCCAGTGCTCGCCTGGCTGAGCTGCAAAAGGAGTTGAACCTGCCCAAGAACCGCCTTATATGTGACATGCCCACCAGGTGGAACTCAACGTTGGCCATGCTGCAGCGGCTGCACACGCAGCAGAGGGCCATCAATGAGTACCTGTGCGACTACGGCACCAGGACAGGGTCAGGGGAGCTCGGGTTTTTTTCACCACGCCAGTGGGGCATGATCAGGGATGCATGCACTGTCCTGGCACCATTTGAGGAGGCCACGAGGATGGTGAGCAGTGACAGTGCATGCATCAGTGACACTGTACCTCTTGTCCACCTGTTGGAACATACGCTGCGTGGAATAATGGACAGGGCACTTGAGGCAGAACAGAGGCAGGAAGAGGAGGACTTCCTTGCCTCTCAAGGCCCCCTTTACCCAGACAGTGTTCCTTCTGTCCCACCCATCACACAGGAAGAAGAGGAGGAGGAGGAGGAGGAGGAGGATTGTGTCAGCATGGAGGTGGAGCCTGGCACTCAGCATCATCAGCAGCAGTCTTTTAGGGATGATTTACAGTCCCAAGAAACCAGTGGACATGTACGTGGCTGGGAGGAGGTGGCTGCGGATCATGTTGTCCTTAGTGACCCAGAGGACTCCGCACTGAATGCCTCAGCTAACCTACGCTGCATGGCCTCCCTGATCCTGCAAAGTCTGCGGAAGGATCCTCGTATTCTTCGGATCAAGGAGAGGGACCATTACTGGCTGGCCACTCTCCTTGATCCACGGTACAAGGGTAAGGTTGTGGACCTTATCTTACCATCGCAGAGGGAGCAGAGGATGAGACAACTCCGGGAGGCCTTGCAGAAAGGTCTGTGCAACGCGTTCCCAGAGACTGGGAGGTTACAAACTCCTGGTCCTGGACAACGAGTTGCTGAGGCTTCGGTCAGTCAAAGAAGGAGCGGTGGGGAAGGTGGCCATCTGACCGAAGCGTTCAGACAATTCTTTAGTCCGCAGCCCCAAGGTATGATCAGTTCCAGCAACCATCGCCAGCGTCTGATATACATGGTGCAGGAATACCTAGGGGCAAGGTCAGACTTGGACACCTTCCCCACCGAAAATCCTCTGGCTTACTGGGTCTTGAGGATGGATCACTGGCCAGAGCTTGCACAGTATGCAATTGAGCTACTGGCCTGTCCTGCATCCAGCGTTCTTTCAGAACGCACATTCAGTGCTGCTGGAGGATTTGTCACGGATCACAGGGTGCGCCTGTCCACCGACTCTGTTGATCGACTGACCTTCATAAAGATGAACCAGACTTGGATCACCACCAGCTACCAAACACCTGAAGCTGATATAACAGACTAATTTATTTTCAAATGTCACATCCCTTCAAGACTGATGCTGATGCTGAGAGACTGTCCTGTTATGTTGACTGACTATCCTCCTCCTCCTCAATGATCCGATTGACGATGATAGCTTGGAAGAACATTTTTGTTTCTGGGTGCCGCCACCAGTGGCTAAGGCCCAATTTTTCAGCCCCTGTTTAATAGGGGTGTGTTATTACAATTTTTTATGCAATGGTTTGCAGCAGGGCTCATTCCTGCACTCCAACTAGAGTATCTGGGAGTGGTTGCAGTGTCGTGGCACCAGCACCAGTGGCTAAGGCCCAATTTTTCAGCCCCTGTTTAACAGGGGCGTGTAATTACAATTTTTGATGCAATACTTTGCAACAGGGCTCATTGCTGTGCTCCAAGTACAGTATCTGTGAGGGGTTGCAGTGTTGTGTCACCAGTGCCTAAGGCTCAATTTTTCTGCCCCTGTTTAACAGGGGCATGTAATTACAATTCTTGATCTAATAATTCACAGCAGGGCCCATTCCTGCGCCCACCAAGACTAACTGTGAGGCCTTACAGTGTTGTGTCAACACCACCACCACCACCACCACCAAAGGCCCAATTTTTCAGCCCCTGTTTGACAGGGGCGTGTAATTACAATTTTTGATGCAATACTTTGCAACAGGGCTCATTGCTGTGCTCCAAGTACAGTATCTGTGAGGGGTTGCAGTGTTGTAGCACCAGTGCCTAAGGCCCAATTTTTCTGCCCCTGTTTAACAGGGGCATGTAATTACAATTCTTGATCTAATAATTCACAGCAGGGCCCATTCCTGCGCCCACCAAGACTAACTGTGAGGCCTTACAGTGTTGTGTCAACACCACCACCACCACCACCAAAGGCCCAATTTTTCAGCCCCTGTTCAACAGGGGCATGCAATTACAATTCTTGATCTAATAATTCACAGCAGGGCCCATTCATGCGCCCACCAAGAGTAACTGTGAGGGCTCACAGTGTTGTGGCAACACCAACATGTAAGGGGCAAATTTCAGCTGAGTATATACGGCAGGCCCCTACTTTCAAACATCCAACTTACAAACGACTCCTCCTTGCAAACGGAAGGATACAACAGGAAGTGAGAGGAAATCTACCCCTAGGAAGGCAAATTCTCTCCTGTAAGAGTTAATATGGGAAAAAAAGTGTCTCCTCTGCACTGATGCTTTATCACCAATTCTTGTTTCAATAAAAAAACCAAATTTTCAAAAAACATTTGTCATTAGGACGGAAAGTGAGGTGAACTGTTCTGAACAGGTGCACACTGCACAGACAGCAAAACAAATGTTACAGGGGTGATAACCCTTCCCTATGTTTTCCAAAAAGCTTAAAAATAGATTTTTTGGCTGGAGCTACACTTAAACAATGTACCTGTTCAAAATTACAAACAGATTCTACATAAGAACAAACCTACAGTCCCTGTTTCGTATGCACCGCATGTATACGGCTGTTCAGAGTATATAGGGCCTTTTTTATTTTGTGTGCGGGGTTCCCCTTAATATCCATACAAGACCCAAAGGGGCTGGTAATGGGCTGGTAATGGGACCAGACATTACATTAAAGCCGCAAGCAGTTTTAAATGGCTTTTTTTCCTTTAGAAATGTAATTTTGTGCAGGGACAGTTCTAAACACGGGAAACACGTGGCACTTCACAGGCATACTTTAGACACCCCCCAGGTACGATATTTAAAGGAATATTTGACTTTTTTTTCACTTTATGCATCATTAAAATGACTGCTCCAGAAAAACGGCCGTTTTTAAAATTTATTTTTGCATTGATACATGTCCCCTGGTGCAGAACCCGGGTTCCCAGACCCTTTTTAGGACAATAACATGCATAATAGTCGTTATATCTAGCACTTTAGATTTCGAACGTTCGCATCCATTGTATTTAATAGGGTTCTAAAGTTCGTGCGAACTTTCGGTCCGTTCGCGGGTTCTGGTGCGAACCGAACCCGAGGGTGTTCGGCTCATCACTAATCGTGATATGACTTTACTCTTCTATATGTAATTTTAACCATGTTTGTACAAGAATATATATATTTTTTTTTTTAACCATACTGATTGTGTGATCACCTCAGTGACAACCTCATATCCTCCAAAGTCATACTTTATATGGGAGTTAATCTCCTTTCTACGTGTGCTTATATAGTGCCAACAGTTTGCACAGCACTTTACATCATGAGGGCAGACAGTACAGTTAAAATACAATTTAATACAGGAGAAATCCGAGCAACCTGCTTGTTAATGCTTACAATCTAGGAGGGAGGGTCAAGTGATACAAAAGGTAATAACTGTGGGGGATGATCTGATGGAGAAAATAAAAGTACAGTAGTTAGGTGGAGGCAGGATAGGCTTCTCTGAGGAGGAGGGTTTTCAGAGATCATCTAAAAGCAAACAGAGTATGAGATAGTCGGACAGATTAGGGAAGGGAGTTCAATAGTATAAGAGAGGCTCAGGAAAAGTCCTGTAGGTGAGCATGGGAGGAGGCGACGAGGGAGCTAAAGAGCAGAAGGTCTTGGGAGGAACGAAGAGGACGAATAGGTTTTTAGACTAGGTTGGTGATGTAACTGGATGGCTTTGTAAGCTGTTGTTAGTATTTTGAACTTAATTTGTTGGGTGAGTGGAAGGCAGTGGAGGGATTGACAAGAAGGAGTAGCAGACACTGAACGATTGGTAAGGTGGATGAGCCGGGCAGCAGCATTCATGATGGACTAAAGGGGGGATTGCCTCTGTAAAGGTAATCCCTTGAGGAGGAAGTTGCAGTAGTCGAGTCGGGAGATAATCAGGGAGTGAAGCTTTGTGGTGTCATTGGTTAGGAAGGCGTGTGTCACGTACATAGGTATGGAGCCTGATGTGGAGGGGAAGGCGATCTCTTACACCTCCGGCCTGGACCCCTGATAAAGAAAACAGGAGGCACGGAAGCCTGGAGTAGCATGAGTGTCTAGAAGCTTGGATGGTGAAGGCTGCAGATGAGAGGTCTGTGCGTACTTGGATGCAGGCTGGATCGTGACACAGGACAGCAGGTACTTAGCAGGCAGGCAGGTGGCAGACAGCAGGTACTTGGCAGGCTGGCAGGTCACAGGCAGCAGGTACTTGGCAGGCTGGCAGGTAGCAGACAGCAGGTACCTGGCAGGCTGGCAGGTAGCAGACAGCAGGTATAAGGATGGCTGGGCACAGAGTAGGGTCAGGCAAGTCGGGTCGGTCACTAGCAGGCACTTCAGGAACAGAGCAGTAGGCAGCAGTGTAGTCCGGTTCAGGCTGGAGTTGGCAACAGAAAATAGACAGACAGAGGGATCAAGTAGACGTGGTCGAGGAGCAAGCCAGGGGTCAGTTTGGGTAGAGTACAAGCATGGTCAGATGGATCAGAACAGCAACAGGATCAAGCACAGGAAACAGGTAGCAGAACGCTGTAGACCATAAGGCAATATCCTAGTGCAGCAGAGTTGTTTATATAGCCCACTTAGTGGCAAGCGTGCACGGCGACGCCTTGCGCGCGGGTTATTCTCTGTTCATGGGTTTGGCTAATAGGTTTTCTCCGTCTGTGGATTTGGCTAACAGAAATTCTCAGTTTGCATATAACTATGTGCATGGGCATATTTCTTCCTTCCTGACAGGGGATATGATTTTCTTTCACTCCTCTCTCAAATAACCAGGAACCTAAAAAAGTGGGCCATTACCCATTTAGTTTAGTTTCATCTGCATTGAAAGAAAATTATTAAAATGAATTCATATATTATAGAATAACATATATTATATGGGGAGTATACAGCTCCGGAGAGTCAGGACCATGCAAAATTGCCAGGATCACTTCACACAGAGAAGATAGAGGAACATCCAGAACTTCCTGATCAACTCTATAAATAATGAACCTGGAAGCAACAAATATTTTGTCACTTCTGGTTTTAGAGCTGCCATTCCCTGACTGCTATAACCAGGGAAGCAGCTAATCAAGCACGCCTGCCCTAAGTCAAGGTGGGGATATTGTCCAAGGTCAAACCCTGCAGAGGTGGCATGGCACACAATTTGCATACTGTCTCCCGACTCCTCATTTGTCCGCTGCTGAGTTCAAGTAAACTATACAGAAATGTCATATATGTATCTATACACAGTTTCACATGTAGCACTGCCCCCTAGGGGGTTGCTTGTAGTAGCGTGTTCTTCTGTGTAGCCTTGACACTGAACTTTCCAGCCCTTCTGACACTCTAGGTTAAGACATATTGTGCATACCTTTAAATAATACTTAGACGCAAGTAGTTTTAACGCTCTCTGATTTTACTTACTTAAAAGGAGAGATTTACATAGAGGATTAGTCAGCCAAGTCTTGGTTACAGCCAAGACTAGGTTGAGATAATACCTACAGCCATCAAATAACAGTTAGTAATGACAAGTGAATGATAAGAATATACACACAGTAACAAATTGAGTCCCTTGAGAAAGCTATTGGTGGATATAAGGAATATTTCTGCTTAAAGAGGAACCCTGGGCTGGCCTATAATACCTTTGATCCTAACAGAGATAATGTGCTATAGATAGTAACGTGTCCCCTTTAAGAGTAATAAACATCAATGTCCTAAATGCAAGGCCTTGCACTGTCTTCGCTACCAGTTGGAGCTCATAGAACAAGAATTCCTTAATGTGGCAAAGTGATAGTGAACAAGCCAAAATAGCTGGTTATGACTTCTAGCACTCCTCTATGTAATCCAGGTAATTGTTGTCTGTGCACAGTGTTCAGCATGTAGTATTAATGATGGGCAATGGGATCTGTGGGCGTGTCCTTTCACCAATCTGGATATCGTTCAGCAGCCTCCCTTATGGCGATCAAACATTTCTCCTTGCTGCAGATAGACAAAGATGGTGATCTGTCTACTGACTCAGTAAACCGACCGTCTCCGTGGTGTTCAGCATTGTTGCAGAGCGTCCTTCTGGAAGCGGGTGATGTCCTGAGCCTCTGAGGCCGGAGCTGCAAGCTGTGCACCACGTGGTAGGCCATGGTCTCCTCACACAGCGACACAATGAGATCCAGGAAGCAAGAGAGTGTGGGCCTGGTCGGCAGATCCCTTTAGAGTCTCTCCCACAATTCTCCTAAGGAGCAGATAGCTTGCTGGGATGTGTAGTCCATAGGCAGTTCTGAAGATCGGCAATATCTGTTCAGAAAACTACAGCTCCCACAATGCTTTTCTTTAGGCTCAAAAATGTGATGTCAGTAATCCTAGCCCAGCACTAGGGGGATATATAATTCTCTGGAACAGCAGGAGATAGGTCTGCAAAATCAGGTGGTGTAGTTTGCTCCTGGCTACATCCTCCCCCACTTGAAAGTCTTTGGTCCCCAAAGACAGGATACAGTCCCACCAAATAAGTGTTGATTGGCATGTTAAAGATCTGCAAATAATAAATCTGCTAACCAGAATCCACAGTAGCAGATAGCTGACTAAAAAGCTATATAAATCATCAGACAAAGTTACATTTACACAGTTTTTGTGACAGGCCAGTAATAAATTAGTGACCCACCCAGTAGTGTCAGAGGGTGGAGCAGGGTCATCCTCTAACAAAGGTTCTGTAGAAGAAGCTGGCACTTGGCTAAAGCGTTGAGCTGTAGAAATTAGTTCATCAGAGCTTTGCCCAAGGGTGATGGGTTAGTCTCTTAGGGGGATGGATTTCCCATCTAAGTCTTGAATGTATATTATCCAAGGTTTCAGACTCATGATTCAGATCCCAAAAACTAGAACCGGGATTTGGTTCTTCCAGACTCTCAGGAACAGTCTCTCCTCCTGCATCATGGGTGGAGGGGGCTGGAACTTCTCTAAAATTATTTATTGCAGAGTAGTCAGTCAGTTCTAGTTTGACTCCCCCAGTTTCTCTCACAGGGGATGGTATAGGCCTCTTGATCTCAAAAGGCTGATGTTCCCCCCCTTTTGGCTGAGAGAGTTTACCCACGTCTTCCAATGGGTACTGAGAGACTCTGGTGACATCTTCGAGCGGGGAAGTCCATAACCAGTCAAGAGTTAGCTCCTCCTCATCACTCTCCTCCTCTTCGTTCTCTTGAAAAGTAGATGAGGGAGTCCTAGGCCTCAAAGTAGGAGAGCGGGGTGTACCAGAGCATGGGGGTGAAGATACTCGAACGGCTTTAGAGATAGGCAAGAGGTGATTTAGATACCAGGTCTTGAGCGGTCCTGTCTTCCCCTCTGGGTGAATTTGGTACACAGGAAGTCCAGGTAGCCGTTTGCAGACAATGTATGGTTAAAAGAGCCATCAATCTGCGAATTTGTGTTTTCCTGGCACTCCTAACTTGCGTAACAGCACCCTATCTCCTGGTTGCAAGTCCTGAGCCCTCACTTTGAGATCAAAGTTCCTTTTGTTTCTTTGTTCTGTAGCAGTGGATGCTTCCTTGGCTCTCCCATAGGCAAGTTTTCAAGTTCCTTCGAAGTCTATCGACATACCTAGGTCCACAGGCATACGGGCTTCCCTCTCGAAGATCAACCGGTAAGGGGAGTACACAGTGGAGTCATTCACTGTCCTATTGTAAGCATGGACCACTGTGGCAATGTAGTCACCCCAATGTTGCTTCTTTTCTAAAGGTAATGTTCCCAGCATGTATAGCAGGGTACAATTGAAGTGTTCTGGCTGTGGATCTCCTTGGGGGTGATAAGGGATGGTAAAAACAATGGGGGTAAATAATGATTGTTGGGAATCAATACAATGTCTCTACAGTTATGTGTTCAGTCCTCTAACCAAAATGCATATATGAAAAAAATAAAGTTTGCACACGGAGGGTGTAGGGCTCCCAACCAGGCCAAAGAAACGGTTATTTGGTAGAAAAGAGACTTGTTGGAAAGTACTAAATTTGTGTTTAATAAATATCAGTAAAAATAATAATTCTTGTTAGGCACACGGCGTTAAAAGGAAAATTACCTTTATATAACCGTTACAGGGGTGGTTCTGGACTTTTTAATGTTCAGCAGTTCACACAACCATTTTACCAGTTTACTCTCAAAGTCCCGACCTTGATCCGAGTGCAGATGCTGAGGTGAGCCGTAATGAACGAAAAACTTCTCCACCAAAAATTTTGAAACCGTACTAGCTTGTTGGTCTTTGGTCAGAAAGCTTGAGCATAGCGGGTGAAATGATCTGTCACAACCAGGACATTACTGTGCCCACTCAGGTCAGGTTCTAGACAAAATAAATCAATGCACACCAGCTCCATTGGCCCTTGACTTTGTAGATGGTCCATTGGGAAGCCCTATCAGGTAAAGTCTTTCTTTGGATGCACCGAACACAAGAGCGGCAGTAACTTTCAACTTTGGCCCTGATGGATGGCCAATAGAAATGGTCCCTAACTAGCTTAAGGGTTCTATGTTATCACAAATGTCCATGGTCATCATGAAGAGCTGTTAATACTATCAATCTGAGCTTCTCAGAAAGAAACAATTGTCGAATACCTTTGGGTTTCTCGGATGGGCCTTTCCTGTATATGATACCATTTTCTGACTGCATTCATTCCCATTCTTTGTAAACTACTTTTTTTTACCATAAACAGAATTATTCAAGAGCATCTGAGTGTCTTTACCTACCAATGCCTTCTTAACAAGGTAACATAGTGGATCTTCACGCTGATCACTTCTCAAATCTTCCTTCGTCAACTGAAGCAATTCTTGACTGTGCACTTGAGTCAGATCACAGTAACACGGAGACACTCCAGCAGGGGTAAGGCCCACAGCTTCAGCTCCTGTGGCCCCCTGATGATGGTGCTATACTCCCTGGCACACTGTGTGAACCCAGTTCCTTGCACCATCTTCTGAAACATACGGTCTTCGAGATAGGGCATCTGAATCCTGGTTTCCTATCCCTGGCCGGTACTTCAGGCTGAATTGAAACTCGAACAATGCAGCCAACCACGGATGCCCAGTGGCGTCTAATTTAGCAGTAGACAACAGGTAGGTCAAGGGATTATTATCTGTTTTGACCATGAACGTAGCCCCATATAAGTAGTCTCGCAGCTTGTCCACTACTGCCCACTTGAGGGCCAGAAACTCCAACTTGTGCAGAGGATAGTTCTTCTCGGAGGGAGTGAGGCTCTGACTCACATAGGCTATCGGATGAAGCTTCTCTTTTGCTGCTTGATATAAAACTCCTCCTAGGCCATCCAGGCTAGTGTCCACATACAACTCATAAGGCTTAGAAGGATCAGTGTAGGCCAAAACTAGAGCTTCAGTGAGGCTCTCCTTCAATCGTCTAAAGGTCAAACAACAATTTGAGGTCCATTGATCCTGAACAGACCCGTGCGGCCTCCTAGGCCCCCCCTGAAATCGACTTCCGCAAGCCTTTGTTCACTTCCCACTGCAACAACTCATTCAGGGGCTTTGCAATTTGTGCAAAGTTCTTCACAAATCTTCTATAGTAGTAACAGAATCCTAAGAAGACCTCAGTTCTGTGACAGTCCTTGGTCAAGGCCAAGAGGTAACAGCCTCCAACTTTCGTGGATCTGTGGCTACTCCGTCAGCTGAAACCACATGCCCCAGATAAGTAACTGAAGTCTGGTAGAACTGGCATTTCTCCAATGACAGCTTCAGCCCTTCCACATGAAGTCTATCAGCACGTCTATCAGGTTCATGTCTCCCACCGTATTCTCCATCAACCTCTGAAAGGTGGCTTGGGCCCCCGCCAGTCCCTGCGGCATATGGTCGAACTCAAAGAACCCCAACAGGCTGATGAATGCGTCTTCTCTCGGTCATCAGGATACATGGGTATCTGGTATTACCTACTCTTCAGATCCAACATGCTAAACCATTTTTCTCCAGACAGACACTGCAATGCATCTTCTATGAATAAAGTGTTATATGCCTGCGCTTAGGATTGTGTGCTAGGGTATGACTCCTAGCTGTGATATAAAATAATAAATTAGTTAATGAGTGTAAAGAGCTGCAGCCCCCCTATTGGGACCTTTAAACAAAGTCCTAAGGCTGAAGATAGAAATTATAATGGGGTGTGGCGCTGCTCTCTTGAACCTAATGACAGGGTCAGTGTTCCTACTTCATAAGTAAAAAATAATTGTACAACAGAAAATGTGTGAATAAATAAACAAACAGTGATTAGTGGTCACATATGGCCAAACCACCTATTAACAGTGGTGATACCACTATGTGCATAAATCCAAAAAGATCCAAAAAAATCCAAAAAAACTCCCCTCAATACCTTAGGGGCAACAAACAATATAAGGGTGTCAGACTATCTCTGCGCTACTTCCAAAGAGTGCTCACAGCTCACAGTAGCACTAAATGGAAACCAATGAATTAAATCATCTAGGGCGCAGAATAATAGGACACGGTACACCACATTAATACCACAATTGTGACTAGTGCAAATTGGCTCGGAGCCACAAAGCCAGTCTGCAGCTGTAGATACCTAGCTCTGCCAGATATTATTATTAATTAGTATATAAAACACAGTCCAGTATATAGATGCAAGATCACAAGACAATGCACGTAACAGTCTTTTTCTTGAGACTGCAAGGATCACGTTCTGCTCTTCAGTTAGACATACAGTGCAACCCCCACATGTGTCCCCACTCACCAGATCCTTTCACCCCCACAGGGGTAAACAGCATAAGGGGACAACCGGGTCACAGATCCGAAGGGGAGATGTCAGCTGGGCAAGTTCTTCCGGTAGATTATGAAGTTCCGTGGAAGGGAGGGTTCCCAATTACCTCATTTGTGCAGACAAAAAAGGAGAGAGGCTTCCATAGTGTAGATGAAAAAAACTTCTGATTTTATTATAATACAGTGCAGCAAGTCTACAACAGACAAGCCACACAGCAATAAGCCAAATGGGCAAACAAAAAATCAATCAAAAAATCAACAAAAAACGAAAAACAAAAAACAAACAGCAGTCCTTTTTTGGCTCCTATGCGAGCCGCGGTCAGTACCAGCTGGTAAACGCTTCCTGCATTCCAAATGCGTTCCAGCAGTACTTCCGGATTACCGTGGTGTGCGTATGACGTAGCTTCCACTTACGCGTTTCGTCATTGGACTTCGTCTAGAGGCGGTGCCACGCTACGCTATCTCCACGCTTAAGAAGGAAGAGCGTCACTCTGACACCCTTATATTGTTTGTTGCCCCTAAGGTATTGAGGGGAGTTTTTTTTTTTTTTGTTTTTTTGGATCTTTTTGGATTTATGCACATAGTGGTATCACCACTGTTAATAGGTGGTTTGGCCATATGTGACCACTAATCACTGTTTGTTTATTTATTCACACATTTTCTGTTGTACAATTATTTTTTACTTATGAAGTAGGAACACTGACCCTGTCATTAGGTTCAAGAGAGCAGCGCCACACCCCATTATGATTTCTAAATGCATCTTCTATGCAAGGTGTGGTTTACTGATCCGGGATGGTTCTTCGATTCAACGGTCGGTAATCAATGCACATCCGAATGGTTCCATTTTCTTGCTTGCCACCACAATGGGGGATGCATAAGGGCTCCTGGACTCCCTAATGACCCCAGACTTCTTCAGTTCGGCCAACTGCTCCTGAAGATGCTCAAGGTTCCTCAGAGGGATCTGCCAAGCTCTCTCTTAAAAGGGCTTGTCTTCACTCAGTCGGATTCGGTGTTGTGCACTTTTAACACAAACCACATCAAAATTATTTTTAGAGAACATCTTCTCCTACTGGGCTATCTAAGCTCTAACCCTCTCTCCCCACCTGGGAGACAAAGTGGAATGCTGAGCGTGGGACTCTCTTCCAGGGTCCCACTTAACCAAGTCCTCCCCCATCACCGGAGTGGCCGCACTCACTTTCCCTATTACCATACAGAGTTTCAGGCTGACCAGCTGACTGGCAACATTTCGAACACTGACACATTCTTCAGTAACATCCTAGTAGGCACAATTTCTGGAACCAACTCTATCCCAGTTTCTTCCTCCAATAGGTCAGCCTCTAGCACCACAAAAGGACCTGGATGGTCCCAAGACAGCTTGACAGTGGCCTTCATCTATGCTATTTCTCCAGGTTCCAACCCTCCCTCTTGAGTGTCTAGCCGCCACAGTCTTCCCACTCCATCAGCGGGTGCCCTTTGTTCCTGCACCACATGCTGGAAAGCCTGCCTCAACTGGGGGCTAATCTTCTCTACAGCCAAACCCTTTACTGCCAACGGGGCGAGCAACCATCTTACGAGGTCAGTATTAGTCCCCATCAGCAGCAAATTTTGTCCTGCTCCGGGGGGAAAAGGGCAGACGACTGCCAATGTGTCAAACGATTCTAGTCTCCCAGTTAATAAATGATTAAAGGTTATCTTTATATGGATGTATCCATCGTACGGGAACTTTTGGGTACCAATTCCCCAGATTTCCAGCTCTTACAGCAGCGACACTTGAGCTCGGGTGTCGAGTAGAGCTTTCGTGTAGATCCCTTCTACTTGAAGTGGAACTATTGGAGAAGGCCTTACCAAGTTTTCCGGCAAGTTTCTCGCCTGGGACCCTACATTCTGCATCCTAATTAACTTCCTTGGCGGTTGTAAAGTCCCAGTGAAGTTTTGTCTGGGAGGGGGTGCATTGACCTCTTGAGTCTTTATCGCCTTCCCGAGACTCAGTTTTAGATGTAGGCATAGAAGAGGAAGGGCAAGTAAAGGATCTTGCTCGCTGCCTCTGCCTTTCTCAGTAAAAATATCTTCTGTAATGCTTTCAATACTTTTTCAAGCAATTCCGGACTGATTCCTGCTTTGGGACACTTGGCCTTGAAGTGTCCAGTTTCCCCACATCCAAAGCATCTTCTTTCCTTGGTCTGGGGCAACTTCAACCCTCCTAGGTAAAATCTCTGCTCTGCTCTTGCATCTTCCCTTGAGTTTTCATTACTCGCATCAAAGCCTCATACATTTGAGTTTGAGCCTGCACAACTTGAGTCATCAATTGCACTGGCTCTGATTCGCTGACTGATCTTTTACTGTCAGGACTTACATTCACATCTCGCTCTGTTTTGACTTCACTGTCCTCATTAGAAAAGCTAGGTTCGACATGGGCAACACGGGCAGACACTTTCTCTCTTTTTTCTCCACTGGCAACCAACTCTCTGGTCCCCTGGCTCTTTTCCTCCAATAGGACTTCTCTGTCCCGTACTTCTTTTATCAGTTCCGGGTAAGTGGGGACTGTTCGTTCAAGCAACAACTTCAGAACAATGAGATGGTTTGGCTGGCCCCTTGTAAGACCCGGTTTAAGCGGGCTTGGTCCGCATTCTTTTGGTCACTGCCCTTCTTGAGAATGATCTGATGTAGCATCCTGTCTGCTCGGGAAATATACTCTGATAGTTTCTCCCCTCTTTGTTGGTGCGTGTGATTGAATTTATACAGGAAATCTGAGGTCTTCTCCACCTTTCTAAATACAGCATACAGAGCTTCGATGTACTCTATAGCAACACAATCTTTTTTTCCATTTGCAGATTACGAATCACTTCAGCTGCTGGGCCTCTGATGCCTAGTACACACGACCGGTTTATCCGTCGGATAAAAAATCGACTGTTTTCCCAACAGAATTCCTCTCAAGCCTGCCTTGCATACACACGCTCAGACAAAAGTCCGGTGAACTTTTGACTGCCAAGAACGTGGTGATGTCAAAGACTACGACGAGCCGACAAAATTAAGTTCTATGCTTCGGAGCATGCGTCGAATTGTTCCCGAGCATTCAAGTTTTTTTTCCCCTCGGAAAAGCATACAGACGAACGGTTTTCCCGGCAGGATTTTTTCCTGACGGGAAAAAAGAGATCCTGCTCTCTTTTTTTTGTCTGCCAGTTTTCCCGTCGGAAAAACTGCGATGGAGCATACACACGGCCAGGATTCCCGGCCAAAAGCTCTCATAGCAGTTTTCCCATCTGAAAAAACGGTCGGGTACGAGGCATGAGACCCTCCTCAAATGCTGCCGCCTCTGAAATACAAAATTTTTCTATTGCCTGCATGGCTTAACTCATCCAGGTCTCAAATCCTTTCTCTCCAGCCGAAGTAGGCAATTGTCCTGAGAAGAACCAAAGCCTCCTATATCCCTGGTTGGCATTGCCAGAGCCATTTTTCACCAGACTCACAACTAGCCGACTCATGTCCATACAGAACGAAGCAGGGGGAGAACTAGCCCCACAGGACTGTACAGGTCTGTACTAATTGGTCCTGTGTTCCACGCACTGACTGGCGGTGGTGGCTGTCTCTCCATGGTCTCTTCCCCCACTCTTGGTGGGACCACAAGAACCCTTCTGCTAAGGGCACCTCTTCTTCCCAGAAACAGGCAGGTATGTCTACCGTATATTGATTAGTTTGCGCAAACGTTATAGCGTCTACAAAATAGGGAATAGATTTATGGCATTTTTATTAATAAACATTTTTTACTAGTAATGGCGGCAATCTGCGATTTTTTTATCGGTACTGCAACATTATGGCGACACATCGGACACTTTTGACACATTTTTGGGACCATTGGCATTTATACAGCGATTAGTGCTATAAAATGCACTGATTACTGTGTAAATGTCACTGGCAGGGTTAACACTAGGAGGCGATCAAGGGGTTAACTGTGTTCCCTAGTGTGTGTTCTAACTGTAGGGGGATGGGACTCACTGCATTTCCTCTCAGAACAGAACAGGGATGTGTGTGTTTACACACACACATCCATGTTTTTCCTTCTAATGCCCGCGATCGTTTGTGGCTGGCGGTCATCGCGACCACCGGTCACAAGCTTTGGCACCCCTGCAGTGCAGCAGGGGCATGCACGTGCCTCTGGCGGCGCGCACGCGCCCCCGCTATCCCAATTGAACGGACCGATGTACAGCTACGACGGTTCGCGGGATCATGCCTGGTAGCTGGTTCTGACTTATAGCACTTCTATATGTCATCCAAGTAATTGTTGTCTGTGCACAGTGTTCTGTAATCTGTATGTAGTAATAATGATGGGCAATGGGATCTGTGGGCAAGTGCCCTCTCACCAATATGGATAGAATTCAGCAGCCTCCCGGAGGATGATCAAACAACTCTGGTTGCTGCAGATGGAGAGAGATGGTAATCAGTCTGCTGACTCAGTGAACTGACCAGCTCCGTGGTGTTCAGCGCTGGTGCAAAGCATCCTTCTGGAAGCGTGCGACGTCCGGACCCTCTGGTGCTGGAGCTGTGGGCTGTGCACCACGTGGTAGGTCACGTTCTCCTCACACAGCGGCGAGTTGGTGGGCACACAGTGGTAATCAGGAACCAAGAAAGCGTGGGCCTGGTCGGCAGATACCTTTAAAGCTTCTCCCACCATTCTCCCCTGGAGCAGATAGCTTGCTGGGATGTGTAGTCCATAGTCAGTTCTGAAGATCAGTAATGTCTGTTCAGAAAACTACAGCTGCCACAATGCTTGTCTTTAGGCTCAGAAATGTGATGTCAGTAATCCGAGCCCAGCACTAGGGGGATACAGAACAGTCTGGGACAGCAGGAGACAAGTCTGCAAAATCAGGTGCTGTAGTTTGCTCCTGGCTACACAAATTAACCATAGTAATCAGTACTCTTACTATTCTAAGAAGGTGGCAGAGTTTAGTTGTGGCATTGTTTTGGGGCAGGCAATTTTTCAGTTGTATTTATAGTAATGAAAACAGAGAGTGCAGTCAATAATTTTATAATAGATTATATGACCATATTTACTTCTGCTCTACTTGTAATCCAATCTATCACTTTTTGACCAATAGCATGCCATTCTGCAAATGTGCAGTAGTCCAACATAAACCAGTAAACTGGTGATTGTCATATATGAAACTGCCAGAGTTTACCAATTACCACCTAACACAATCTAGTCTTTGTTTTGTTTTATTCTGTAATCGAGAGACATAAGATAGAAAGGGTTCAAAGCTCGCTATTTGAATATGTTCTTTATTATTACACAAGTGGAAAATCTGACCTGATTGGGAACCTTGATATGCAGGCCCATCTAATGATGTCCACTCACCAAATGTAGACACATATTGTAAAAAATAACTTCAAGAATTCTTTCTACTGAGATTTTTTGTTGAAGTGAAAATCAGATTTGGAATGTTTCGCTGTTTAGAGGAAACTGAATGGTATTTGTTGACGTTCAAACCAGGGAACATTGGTGTCTTTGTTAGCTATATCACATGCTTATATTTTACTTACATCATTAAAGTGCTTATGTATCAGGAGTGTGATAAGCAAAACATTTATGGGTTATAGACACTAATCAGAATGTTTGCTTCAATTTTCAAACCAGAATTGCAGAAATAACAGTTGGTAACTGATCACATTTTTCAAAATATTTAAAACAAATAGACTCATTCTTACTGCACTAAGTGGAAAAAGTCTAATGCCGCGTACACACGACCGCTTTTCTCGACGAGAAAAACTGCATTTTTTTTTTTCGCCGAGAAAAACGATCGTCTGTGGGCTTTATGTCGTTTTTCTCGTCTAGAAAAACGGCATAAAAAACGACGAGAAAATTTAGAACATGTTCTAAATTTTCTCATCGTTTTTTCCAGCATTTTTTTCCGCGGCAGTTTTCCCATAGGGAAACACTGCCGCGGAGCCCACAGACGGTCGTTTTTCTCGTCAAGAGAAAAAATGACGGGAAAAACAGCCGTGTGTAGGGAACCAAGCGGTTCCCTCGTTTTTCCTGTCATTATTCACAGCGGTTTTTTAACCGCCGTGAATAATGATCGTGTGTACGCGGCATAAGCCCAGATCTATGGAATTGCCTTTAGATCAAAGTCAAAACAGACACTACCATGAGGAAAGATCAGCATCTTTTTAGGCACCCTCAACAATTTACAGTCTACATCTGTATGTGGCACCCTCTTTAGGTTGGTAGTCATGAAGTTCTCTTCTCACCTGTCATTCAACTTAGTAGCAAAGAGGAAAGCAAACTTGGCACCCTGCTTTCTGCACACATTTCAAGAGATCTAGGAATCTCATTTAACCACTTTGCGCCCGTCATACGATTAATGACGACCGCAAAGTGGTTCTTAAATGCCGGGAGGCCGTCATTATACGGCCTCCGCTCCTTCGGCCACTGGGGGGCGCGGCGCGCCGGCGCATCACTGAGATGCCGATGCGCGTGCCTGGCGGCCGCGATGTCCGCCAGGCACCCGCGATCGGCCTGTACACAGACAAGGACATGGATCTGTGTGTGTAAACACACAGATCCATGTCCTGTCAGGGAGAGGAGACCAATGCTGTGTCCCTTGTACATAGGGACACAGATCGGTCACCTCCCCCAGTCAGTCCCCTCCCCCCACAGTAGCAATCACTCATAGGGCATACATTTAACCCCTTCCTCATCCCCTAGTGGTTAACCCCTTCCCTGCCAGTCACATTTATACAGTAATCAGTGCTTATTTATAGCACTAATCGCTGTATAAATGTGAATGGTCCCAAAAATGTGTCAAAAGTGTCCGATGTGTCCGCCGCAATATCACAGTCATGATAAAAATCGCTGATCGCCGCCATTACTAGTAAAAAAAAAAAAATAATAAAAAAAATGTCAGAATTCTATCCCCTATTTTGTAGACGCTATAACTTTTGCACAAACCAATCACTATACGCTTATTGCGATTTTTTTTTTAACCAAAAATATGTAGAAGAATACGTATCGGCCTAAACTGAGAAAAAAATAGTTTTTTTTAAAAAAAATTGTGATATTTATTATAGCAAAAATCAAAAAATAGTGTTTTTTTTTCAAAATTGTCGCTATTTTTGGTTTATAGCGCAAAAAATAAAAACCGCAGAGGTGATCAAATACCACCAAAAGAAAGCTCTATTTGTGGGAAAAAAGGACGTCAATTTTGTTTGGGAGCCACGTCGCACGACCGCGCAATTGTCAGATAAAGCGACGCAGTGCCGAAAGCTGAAATTTCGCCTGGGCAGGAAGGGGGTATATGTGCCCAGTAAGGAAGGGGTTAATGTGCACCAACTTGCATTGGTGTATCTCTACCTGCACATTAAATGAGCAGTGTAGGTTGCCTGTCAACAGCCAAAACATGCTACTATTACTGTAATCTTCATATTTTGCACTTACCTATCCAGTATTATCTTCAATCATCTATCATCACCAGTATAAAGCACTGGTAAGTGCTTGTGGTGCTTTGATCCTTTTTTTTTATATACTTTTCAGACTGCTGTTGGGCGACAAAGAGCAGCCTCCAAAAGTTGGATTACAAACATGTCCTTAAAGTGGTAAACTATTACTACAGTGAAGTGACTGGCTTCAGGTGATAAACAGATGAAAAAAATCCTCCTACATAAGTTGTACCTGTTAACCTGCTGCCATCTCTCCTCTACATCCTTTAAGGTCCAGAATATAAAGCTTACAGAGACGGTGGGGGATGGATGTTACACACTGCATATCTCAGATAGAAGAGCTGTGTGTAAACTGAGACCTGCGTGAAGGGAAGGGACGCACCCTCCTCTAAACAGTCTTATAATGACACTACTTGTACAGCTGAGTCGCCAATCACTGGATGTGTGCTGAAGCTCCCCTCCCCAATTCTCTTTGATCCCATACAAGGATCTCCAAACTACGGCCCTCCAGCTGTTGCGGAACTACATGTCCCATGAGGCGTTGTAAAACTCTGACATTCACAGACATGACTAGGCATGATGGGAATTGTAGTTCCTGAACAACTGGAGGGCCATAGTTTGGAGACCCCTGCGCATAGAGTCTGCACAGGCCATCAGAAATGACACATTCAGATAGCAGAGAAACTAGACTGCAGACAGAAATCACACTCTGTGCTTTTTATTGAGGCAAGTACACACTATAGAAGGATATGCTTTGTTCATTTTTATGTCAGAGGTTTACAACCACTTTAAAGTCACATTCCCTCTGTTCCCAGCTGCATAAGATCTGGGGGAGGAGAAACAGTAGCATGCATGTCTTCCCAGTGAAAGGCTGTGCAGGGTGGGGGCTGTCAGGACAAGTCTGATCATTGGGGAAGAGGCTGAGTTCCCAGCATAGGTAGAGAACTGACCATGGTATGTTCCCCTGCTTAGTGCTGTCAGTTTTAATAGCACAGATTTTACACAAAGGAAGTGTAGCACCCTCTACCATAGGTAGGTGCTAGATTGAGGATTTTTGTGAGGTAAGCTGGCAGAGCAGGTAAATTTAGGCAGGCCTATGCTTCAGGCTAGGCCTGCTTGTTTTGATCTGGGGACAGGGAGTGGTTAGTGTAGCAGTGGGTGTGACCATCTGTGCTTCAGTTCCTGGACGCCTCCCCTGTTTCCAGGGAGAATGTTCTGGAAGAGGGGCAGGGCTGAGGACTGGAGTGACAGTGAGCTCATGTGAGGAGCCCCTGTCACTCCACAATTGGAATTGGCATGGGGCAGGCCTCCCATATAAGCTCAGGTCCAGCCCACTGGAGGGGAGTTGTTGGCTGGGAGACGTGGAGAATGGAGTGCTAGATAGCATCAGGGGCCCCATCCCTATCTGGGGGGGGGGGTGCGCGGCCCAGCGGAGGAGCCCGGGAGAGCTGGGAGGGAGCCTCATCCTTACACGGTCATGGAAGAGGTGTCCTGGAACAGAGGGGCTGGAGAAGCTGTTGGAACGCATGTCCAGTTAAAGTTCTCCATCATGGACTCGGGGCAAGAGAAGGTCGGTGAGTGTGACACAGTGGATTTCTGGAAGAGGCATGCCAGGGGAGCTGGGTGCGAGGCCAGAGGAGAGACTGTGGGATTTGTGTCAAAACGATGTGGCCTGCGGGGCGCAGGATTTGCAAGTTAGGCTAGCTGGGTTTAGTAGTCCACCAACTAATACAAGCTGCTAAATTGCTAGACCACCGGGGAGAGGTGCTGCAGACCTCTGGCCTAGTAACCACACAGCCAATTCAGCCAGCATCTGGGATTATTCAGAGTGATCTTTTATGCAAAGTGAAGATGATGGGACAGGAAGACTAATAGTTTACAGTGGAAGTTTTGTGCAGGAGGAGAGAAGTCCTGGGAGCAACAGTCTGCAGGAGTTGATGGAGAGGAGGAGCAATAGTCTGCATGGGTTATGCAGGGGAAGTAACTGTAAATATTAGAGTTCATCAGTTCTTCAAGGCTCAACCTTTTCTACCAAGTTCTTTAAATATGATGGCAAAGCAAATTGTTCTATGGGCATCCCATATCCACTTTCCCCCAACAAAGTTATATCCCGCAATATACAAAAACAAAACAACGCAAATGACTGTTCATTGTCTCTGAGAACAGGATACTTTTTCATACAAGCCCATGGTACAGCAGACATATATCAGGAATATGAAATGTTGGGTTTACAGATTCTTTAAGTAGCATACAGAATAATGCCTATATGTTTAGGGCTGCAAGGTTTTAGAGGTAAATAAGCAGGTCTTGGTTTTATTTTTTTTAACAGACATTACCTAAGAACTAGCAAAATGTAACAGCTGTATTTTTCACAATCAGCAGTCCACTATCCCTGAAAATGTACCTGTGCCCCATCTTTGGCTTAGCAGCATACTGTACATGACACACTGTACCCCTTTCCCCAATTTAGCAGTACTTCTTCAAGTACACCTACCCACTACAATCTCAGCTCAGCACTACGGTGACCTTGGAAAGCTCTCTCTTCACTCATACCAGATCCAGTAACACAATTGATATTTAATTAATACCATCCCCACTGTAGACTTAGCGATGCAGTGCGCCTAGAAATACAGAATATCTTCCGGTCATATGATAGCCCGTTTGATCAAAAACCTTTTTTTCCTCTCTTATTAGGTTAAACATACAAGTGTCCTTGGCAATATAATTTTTCCTATATCTCAATCAGTGTTGACAATGAGACTACACCATTCTCTATAGCAGGGGTGCCCAACCTTTTGAAGAGTGAGGGCCACTTAAGCGACTTGGTAACCACAATGAGTGGAGTGGGTGGATGGCAGCCCACCCTACTCTATAGAGCCCACTCTATTCTTTTTTTTCTTCAGCGGATCGGATTGGAGGTAGGCATTTGTAAACGGACACAAGTTCATTTATATCTGCCACTCCTTAGAGGTAAATGGAAGGGCCGATTGGGTCGGACTGACTGTGTGAAAGGGCCTAAGGCTGCTTTCACACTGATGCACTGTTGTTTACCTGCACCGCGGGTGCAGCACAGTTCACCTGTGGCTTTTCTTTAGGTTAGTTGCACTTTGCCATAGACTCCTATCATATCCTGTAGGTGTGGTGCACTTTCAGAAAGCACACCAAACTCGCAGGTAATAGAAGTCTATAGCTCAGTGCAGGTAACCTGCAGGTGCACTGCTCTGCACCCGTGGATCAGTTTGAAAGCAGCCCAGTAACCACTGCAGAATAGATATGCCCATATATACACTGTTATTTTATTAATAAACTTGCCTTTAATAACAGTATTCTATTCTATTCTATTCCATACCTGAGCAGGAGGTCGTGGCCCACATTAGAGGGCTCCGCAGGCCACATGTGGCCCCCGGGCCACTGGTTGGGCACCCCTGCTCTATAGCATTCTCCTATGCGTACAAGCTAACCTGATGATGTGCCCCCAAGAGGTGTGACCATGGCAGCCCGGGCTCACACTAAGTGCGCTAAATGACAGTGAACAGCATTAGTCTGAAAGAGAATCAGCACTTGACCATTTGTGAGGGACATTGTCAAAGAAAAAGTGATAATTTAGCTAGGGCTGCAATTTTTTTACTCAAAGAGGTATTGGGCAGTGTATTTTTTATTTATTTTTTTAAAGGAAAAGCTTGAGTTCCATTTTAAGCCTTATATTCACACACAGGAAAAAATATATATAAACAGTAAAGGCTGTATGAGTGAAGCAATAGACTGTCTGAACACGATCAAAACATAACATAAATGATTGCTATGATAAATGTAACACTTCTGTTCACAGCTTCCTGGCTTAGTTCCCAATGACGTCTTCAAAAACATATAACAAGTACACAAGTAACCGGTACATTGCCTCAGTGGAATGTTACCAGATTCAACTTTTGTTGGTCAAATGTGAAAAATGGAAATGAAAGTGGTTGTAACTCAAAAAATTTTTTAAACTAATTATTATTTTTTATAAACCCTCTCTGTGCCCTTTTTTTTTTTTTAATCTAACTTTCTTCTTTTTAAATTACTTGTTGATTCTTTTAGCCACTTGGACTTCCTTGTTTTTGGTAGCAACAATCTGCAGACTCATAGAGCTTCTGCAGTGTTGCCACCACAGTGTGCATGTTTGCCTTCCTTTAACAAGTAATGTTTATCATCTCAAGGCTTCCTGTGTGGCATAATTCTCCTAGTTGCCCACAGGAGCAGCACCTGTGGGCCAGATCCAATGCTTGATAGACAGCTCCACTCCAGTCTGCATGGCTAAAAAAGCTTAATTAACTTCACCATGACGTGCAACACCCTAAAGCTGGGTTAAGCTGAACTGAAAAGAAAAGTTGACATGTGACCAACTAACTATTTATATTAATATTTGTAAGTGTTTGCTTTGTAAATTAATGCAGTGCCCTATCATTAGAAGGTGGGAAAATATTTTGGGGTCACAACCATTTTAAAGTCCAACTCTGAGAAAAATTTAAAATTCTCCCTTGCAGTGGGGTTGTGCATGCACTGCATGGATTCACTGCTCATTTAGGTCTAGGGAGCATAGAAAAGAAAATGTACTTACCCAATCCTCTCACTACTAGACTGTTCCCCATAGCACCGCAAGCTCCATAGCCTTGCATTGGGTGCGATGGTGACGAGGGATAGTCTACCGCCTGAACATAGGGAATGTCATCTGGTGGGGCAGTGGAGGATTGGGTAAGTAAAAAAGTTTTTACTCTCCCCTAGAATAAATGAGCAGGGTCACTTTAAAAACCTAATCCTAAACTGTTCTATCTTTAACTTTGTTTTAGCTTCAGCTTCTTTGAAGCAAACCTATGCTGTTTTCAGTACTTCTGGGTATAGAAGAACACGTGACTCATTCCATGTGATAATGCTGGGCCAATCAGTGTTGTCACACAGGAAGCTCCTAGCCCTGTAAGAGCTACAACCACAGTTTACAGCTATCCTTTCACTCCTGATGGCCTAACTAAACAAAGGGTGGAGCAATGTAAATTTATTTGCTTTAAATTGATCCAGCCGCCTTGCCCGGCCTGAAGAACAACCTGCCTCAAATCTGGCCATTTCAAATTAAATATGCAGATAATATACAGGTAAATGTTCAATGAAAACCACATGTCAAACAGTCAATAGATTAGGAGGTCTGAATTTAAACAAATAAGCAAATCATGTAAACATCCTGTAAACCTGCTCCATCTACTGAACCTTTCTATTGGTCCATAAGGTCATCCATTACATAAGAGAACAATATGAAAGTAATAATAGAGTTGGGGCAAGCTTGACTTTTACAGAAGTCAAAATTTGCATATATTTTATGGTGCCTATATCTTTGGATCCATATACAGTTTATAATTTGCAGATAACACCTACCTTGGTATTTTACATCATACGATCAGCTGGAATCACCTAAGTCTGTGACAGGTTTAATTTAAACTTTTGTACTTTTTTGTCTTATTTTACTTTCCAATTTAGTAAAAGAAAAAAAAAAATGCCATATTGCGATTCATGTTTATTTAAGTAAACCCTTAGGTTCCATACACACTGGGCTTAAAAAAAACAAAAAAACGCTTATATAGAGTGTTTTTGTACACAGTTTAGATGAGTTTAGGAGTGCTTAGCATTTTTTCTGCCAGAAAGCTCCAATCAAAACCTTTTTTTCCCTGGCTCTAAAGCCTTGTATGAGAATATCGGACAAATGATCGTCCATTTTTGTTTTGCATATTAGTCTCATATCGAAAATGAAGAGGTTACTCAATTTACGAAGAATTTGGTACGACAGAATACAACTTTGGAAGTGATGTAATGTGTTGTATCGTATTGAAATGTAATGTATTCTTTCATTTCCAAGCATGCGTAGTCTTGTTCTTATGATTTTTTTGGATGAAAACCTTACTGATTAAACAAAAATTGTATGATATGGTATCGTACGAGAAATATTTTTCTGTTTGTCCCTCTGCATAATTTTGGATGAACCTCATGACAGGCTCTCGAAAGCTGTGCTAACGATCAGATTACCGTATGGTCGCTTTGAAAGCTGTATTTTTCATCGAAATTTCCAATCGTGTGTACTAGGTTTAAATGCTGAGATTAAAATATGCCTCCAATTGTCTTAATAAGCATGGACCCATAGGATAACATTGTGCTGCTTCTACAAGCAAAACACAAACCCCTGTAGAAGCAGCGATTTTTAAGCCAGTGTGTATGGACCCTTCTGATTCATACTACAGTCAGCTACTATTTTCATAGCCTAGCAAAAAAGAATCAAATTTATAATTTTTACACGACACCCTCTGAACACTGTTTGGGTACAGAACGAACCCATCATTGTGATTTCCAGCTCATGTGACTGGCAGACAGATTGTCCCAGCAGGTTTTCTGCTTATTACAACTGAGACTACTCATATTATATAACAGACAGAATCTTCCACTCAGCACTATCATTTCTCCGTCTTATCTAAGAAATGTATTGGAATTGGCCCTCAGTGCAAATTGATGTTTTGCGGCTCACTTCAAGTACCTAACTGCTAAATAAATGTCTTAACCCTTTTCTCCACCAAAACAGTTACATTTGTTTCTTCCAAACTTCTGTCTGGGGAGCACTCACTGTGTAATTGTTATGGTATGTTGCTTTGAGACCATAGGTTCCATGATTCCTTGCCTGCCCAGCCACACTATGCAAATCTTGGCATGACACTTGAGTGCATTCACACCCTATACATGACGCTTGAGCAGGCACATTGAGAAGGGCCCCACCACACAGCAAATATGCGCCCCATGCACTGCGCCTGAGCATGCACTGAATGAGAATGACCCGGCCAGGAGTGTGCACATCAGGATGGCTCCAGGGAGATATTCAAGGCAGTGGAGCCACCCTTATAGACATCCACACACATAAGGTATGCTGCTACATTATATTTTCTCAAGAAAGGGTTTAATAATACTTTAGCAGGTAGTAGCTGCTCTCCTGAGAATAATGGGCATGATGACCTGTGCCTATACTCTGTATAGTCAGGACCAGCCATTGTTTCTTTTTCAGGACAGTAGCTAATACCTTTGTCAGCCCTGTCACATGAAAATATAGCAACAAGGTGCAATTAATAAATGCTTCTGATCAGTGCCAGATTTAAAAGGGGGAAAAATGGCGCAACTGCCCCCTGCCAGAAGGGGCCCCAGATTTCCTTTATAAAATAATTTAACTTATTTTCCCTCAAGACCTCAGTAGTGTGTTAATTGAGGAAACTGTCCAGTTTGAAGCCTTTGCAAAGCTCTGGTCATGTCTCACTCCATCTGAACAGGCAGTTTTATTACATGATGAATACAAAGGGAAAATGGTCTGGTGTTGCCAGTGACACGCCTCCATCCCCAAATTAAATGCGATAACAAAAAAAGGGCGCCCATGGAACTTAAAATGAGGTAAGTACTAAAAGGTCAATAAGAGTATACAAAGTAAACATAGTTTATAAATGTATTAAAAATGTATAACATTCATCGTATATGGGATGAATAAACAAAGGTGCCAAACCACTTGGCAGTGATAGATACAGAATGCCAAGCAGCCACATACATATACATTGGAACTGTTGATATACAATCCAGAGACGCCTGCAATTCAGATCCCAGTGGGCTGCAGCGTGGCGCAGCGGGTGCATTTACCCAGAGCCAGGATGCAGAGAGAGAGAGAGTTCCTGTTAGAGTCTTCTCATCATCTGCATCGTTGTCATCTGAGTTCCAGAGTGGTGAGCAGGGCATAACCCATGTTATAAATAGAGACACTGCTTTCAGACATCATTCACAGCAGTTCAGCTAGTGGTACTTGTAGTTCCATAGAAGTTAGATTTTATGTTATAACGGACACTGAAAGAAGACATCTATGCCCAGTTCACATTATTGATTCTAGCAGCTTTATTGGATAACATCATTAGGATCATAAAAGAAGGAAGTTACAATACAACCAGGATAAAACAAGGTTCAGCCAAATTTGCTACGCACTGTCATCAAGGATTACTTTAGTTACAACACAAAGAGGCTAGATGAAGATATCTAGATATCAAGGAATAACCTTTACCCTTTTATTATCTTTTTTCCTCATCTGCCTTAATTGCATTGGACTTCATCTAAAGGGAGCCGCCAGCCTATTTGAATACAATAGTCTGTATATCAACTTCCTTACTGGGCACATATACCCCCTTCCTGCCCAGGCAAAATTTCAGCTTTCAGCACTGTCACGCTTTGAATGACAATTGCGCGGTCGTGCGACGCGGCTCTGAAACAAAATTGACGTCCTTTTTTTCCCACAAATAGAGCTTTCTTTTGGTGGTATTTGATAATTTCTGCGGTTTTTATTTTTTGCGCTATAAACAAAAAAAGACTGACAATTTTGAAAAAAAACACAATATTTTTAACTTTTTGCTATAATAAATATCCCAATTTAAAAAAAAATTCTCAGTTTAGGCCGATACGTATTCTTCTACATATTTTTGGTAAAAAAAAAATCGCAATAAGCGTATAGTGATTCGTTTGCGCAAAAGTTTTAGCGCCTACAAAATAGGGGATAGAATTATGATTTTTTTTTTTATTATTATTTATTTACTAGTAATGGCGGTTATCTGTGATTTTTGTCAGGACTGCGACATTATGGCGGACACATCGGACACTTTTGACATATTTTTGGGACCATTCACATTTATACAGCGAACAGTGCTATAAATATGCACTGATTACTGTATAAATGTGACTGGTAGGGAAGGGGTTAACACTAGGGGGCGAGGAAGGGGTTAAATGTGTTCCCTAATAGTGATTCTTACTTTGGGGGGAGGGTACTGACTGGGGGAGGAGACCGATGGTTGTTCCTATGTACAAGGGACACAGCATCGGTCTCCTCTCCCTAGCAGGACGTGGATCTCTGTGTTTACACACAGAGATCCACGTCCCTGGCTCTGTGACAGCCGATCGCGGGTACCCGGCGGACATCGCGGCCGGCAGGCACGCACATCGGCACCCGCATGACACAGCGGGCACAGCTTTTCCCCGATGCGCGCCCGCTGCGGCGCGCATCGCGGAAGTTAACAGGAGGACGTCCATGGACGTCCTCCAGGCAGGAAGGCGCCACGCTGTAGACGTCTTTTGTCTATAGCGCGGGCGCCAAGTGGATATTGTTTCTTAATATTGTAAAAGATTTGATGGCCTGTGAGCTGAGGAGGCAGAAGGGAGAAACCTGACACATAAGATATAGTGCCAGTTGTCTACCCTCCTGTTAACCTGTTCACATAGATTTCTGTGATTGGGTTAATATTTGTGTTTATTCACAACTGAAGGAACTTTGCACCATTATATTACCTTTTTAATAAGTTCGAAAAATAACTGTGTGTAGGAGTGTTTTTCTTGCTAACTGACAAAGTTGATATATACCTAGTTTGTGTTCTCATTTATACAGTAAACATACTTGGACTGTTTCTTTAATACTGTGTGAGTCTCTAATTAATACTACAGTTGGTAAGATGACTGAACCCAGGGTATCAGAGGTAATGGAGGATTTGTAGAGTTGAGGTAATCAGGGGGGTACAGAGTCTATTAGCAGCCCTCACAGGGGTACTGCTACATATATGTATGTGGCTTCTTGGTATGCCGTATCTATCCCTGCCAAGTGGTTTGGCACATTTGTTTATGCATCCCAAATGGATGTTATACATTTTTAATACATTCTATGTTTACTTTGTATACTCTTATTGTCCTTTTTGTGCTCACCTCATTTAAAGTCCCACGGGCACCCTTTTTTGTTATTGTATTACATGATGAAGGGCTTGCTGATACCTTTCCAGGTTAATGTGGCTCTTAGGATATATTTGAAAATCATAGTCAGTAGTTCTTTGGGAGAAAGGTCATTCCCAAAATTGGCACCCCACGCCAATTAAAAAAAAATGGTGTATGGTCCCCCCAAAGGTCTATACTAGACCCTTATCCGAGCATGCAGTCCGGCAGGTCAGGAAAGGGAGGGGACAAGCAAGCGCCCCCTCTCTCCTGAACCATACCAAGCCACACGCCCTCAACATGGGGGGTGCTTTGAGGCAGGGGGCTTTGCCCCCCGAAAGCACCCTGTCCCCAAGGGGCTCTTCCCCACAAACCTGGCTGGTGGTTGTGGGGGTCCCGAAGGGGGGGCTAATTTGGAGTCTGGAAGCCACTTTTAACAAGAGGACCCCTAGATCCCAGCCCCCCCTATGTGAATGAGTAAGGGGTACATAGTACCCCTACTCATTCACCAGAAAAAAAGTGTAGTGTAAAAAATGACAGTAGGCAGTTTTTGACAAGTCTTTTATTAAAAAACAAAAATAAAAAACAATGTCCCCGATGTAGACCCATCATCAATGACCCAAAAAAAGGGAAAAAAAACAGCTCCGCCGTCTGACTGTTTTTAAATAACTAAGAGACAGGGTCACCCATTGACATCGCTGTGTGGCCCCTCCCCTTGTGATGTCATCAGCCTAGCATGCCCCTGGTCAATGATGTCACAAGAGGACAGGGCCACCAGGTAATGCCCTCAGCTCCGGTATGAAGGTCTGAAGGTCCAGCGCGGTATACCGAACATTCAGAGTGCATGTGCCCGTGACAATACCAACTGCATCCAGTGTGAATATCTATTAATTTTACCTACAGGTAAGCCTTATTATAGGCTTACCTGTAGGTATAAATCACACAGCGGACTTTATTACCACTTTAAACCTAATTGTAGCACTGGGGTGTTGAATTGAGGGAGGGTAATCTGGCAGTTTTTATATACCACTCTTAGCATAAATCCTTGCAATGTACACAAATGACCAAGAGAACATTAAAGAGGAACTTTCACAATCGATTCTTCTTAAGGCATCAGACCTTTGACGCTGGTATCTTGGGTTTGGATGTAGACTATCACTTCCCTATGACCTACAGCCAGCTTCCCACTGAGTATGTGCAAGATCATAGGGAGCAGGAAAGGTGGTCCCATAGCCTTCTGAGATGTGTGATGTTATCCCAGGAGGCTGTAGGCAGGATGAGGGAGGCAGATCGAGGTGACGTCTTCCTCACCTGGGTGGGGGTTGATTAAGTTGAAACAAGTACCCTCAAAAACATTTACTCGCTCCGGAAACCCCCCAAAAAATCTGCAATTTAGTTAGAGACTCGAGAGAGGGAGGGAATGAGGGTAACTTTCGATTTTAGATGATAGTCCGCTTTAAGATTGATTAGCTAAAGAAACACAAAAGGCTGTTCACTTTGCAAAGTTAAATGAGATGAAGCTATGTTCATGTTAAATATCCATTCATGTGCTATGAAAAATCACATATGTTTTTTATGTAGCGGGGTGTTCAATTTAGGGGAGTGTCTGAGTGGTAGTTAGGCTCAGACACACTATTGTTAGGGTTAATGGACCATTTCTGTGCCATGGGAGATAGTATTGGTGCATAGTTCCCTGGGGCCTACAGGTGGCGCTGTCGCCATAGGTCCGGGTTGAACCACAATACAAGGTTGTGCCTTTTCTTGTCCCCTCTCGGCAGCAGTACAGCGGGGCGGGGAACCTGCTGTGCCTGTCAGGAGAGGCTATAAAAAGGGGCGGCCATCTTCCATGCAGGGTTCGTCCGCGCTCAGGCACCTTCAGCCTGGGTGTGTGTGTCTCTGGGTGCCCTAGGCACGGAGGCCTGGTTCCTGTTCCATCCCAGACACCTTCAGTCTGGGGTGAGGTACTATTTTGGAGGCCCGGAGCCCAGCACCTTCGGTTGGGTTCCGCCGGTGATCGAGGACTCCCAGGGTGCCGCCTTGCGTGGGGACCCGGATCTGGGACGAGGAGGCCAGGGAGGTTACCTGTACCTAAGACCTAGCGCAGAGTTGTGGTGACGGTGGGGACCTCTGGTAACTCTCCAGAGGGATGTCTTCTCCTTTACATGGGCCAAATACTACTTAAGAAGGAAGTTCACGTTCAAGGTCAGTGGCAGTGGCCTCATAGGGCCGTGCTCTATTCACCTAGTCAGTGGCAGTGACTTTATTCACCCGGTCTGTGGCAGAGACCAACCTCATGGTCTGTGGCAGAGAGCGTGCGCCATAACTGTTTGTGAAACCTAAACAGTCAAAGAGTTGATTCTAGTTTGTGCCTGGACCTCCTCCCACCTAAGCTGTCCTGTGTCTTGCTCCAACCTGTCTGCTGTTAAAGAGGCATATTTATTATCCGTGTGAAATAAATATAGAAGTTGGACTTTCAGTTGGTGTGGACAGTTACATTACTGGGGGAAACATAAGGACTTGCATCTACCTAAGGTAGAGGTGAGAATCTTCCTCAGGGGGATTCAACTCCAGCCGCAGGCAGGCCCGAAAACTAACACCGCTCAACCTCCTTACTCAGGAGGGTACGGGCTTGTGGTGCGGTGTGCCTCTCCCCTCCCTGCGAGGAGCCGAAACTAAAAGGCAGGTAGGGGGAGAGGTAAGGGTGCTACATTTAATTCTCTTGAACATGATTGGGTGTTCAATGTGAACACAGCTCCACCTTATTTACCAACATTTACTATGCAAAGTGGACATTTGCTTTGTTGAATGAACAGCCTCTGCTGCTTTAGTAAATCAATCCCTCTGTCTTTTTTTTTACAATTGAAATGTCACATTCAGTGATAACTATATTTAAAATAAATGACATTTTACTGTCAATTTATTGACATAAAGATTAATGTATAAATATTTTGTGACAGGGGTCACTTGGGGCACAGGGGGAATGAGAACCCCACCATGATTTGGGATAGTCATATTCAAGGCTGTATATACATGGTATATATTGGGTGTATATTGTGTGTGGGCTGTTGTGTAATATTTGCTGTGATGGGGTGTGATTGCATTCTGTTGTCTATTGTGGCTTGTGGTAATTAAGTCTGCTACTGTGGTGATGTGGATTGGAGCTTGGTAGACCATCTGGCTGCCTATTATGGGATGTTTAAGTGTCTTTCTGTGAGGGGGGGGGCGGAATCACCCCTCCTGCTAAGACTGTTTACTAAAAGAGAAGTTTGAACACACCTGACCTGTATGACCATTGTCATTGGACAGTTTAACCCGCCCTGTTCCCCAAGGATGGGAGGGAAGGGTTTTTGAAGAGAAATGTGTTACCATGTGCTTGTAATAAAGTCATTCCCTGTTTTTGGAACTTCAACACAGAGTGTTTGTCTCGTATGTTTTTTTTTAACAGAAATGTTTTTATTAGAAAACAAAAAGAGTACATACAATGTCATTACATCTGATTCATTCATCGGTAAGGCACATGGTCAAACAGAGTAACATGTCACATGGTTTCCTTATAAAATTACTAAGAATGGAGAGACAAGGTATATTGAAGTCAGGTTTGGGGAAGCACAATAGCGCATTCCGTTACCAGATAGTTCTGGCCAATTAAGTACCAATACTACCCAAGTGGGTGTAGATCACAAAATCAACTAAATGAAGGGCCGTAGCTCAGTCACATAGGCGAACTATAACCTATCCGCACTCACTTCCCCTTCCAATTCTTAAACATTGAGTGCCCGGGTTTCTATCCATGGATCCCATATTTTATGAAATTTTTGTGGGCATTTCCGTCCTTTATATGTCAGCTTGTATATTGGGAGGACTGAGTCTACTAGTGTACGCCATTGAGCAATCGTTGGTGCGGAGGGCAGCTTCCAGTTTGCAACAGTACTTTTCTAGCGTAGAACGCCAGGTAGAATATAAGGAGTAGGGATGAGCTCGGTGTTCGAGTCGAACATAGGTTCGACTCGAACATCGGCTGTTCGCGCGTTCGGCGAACAACAAACGATTTGGGCCGTTCGCGCCAAATTCGAGTGACGCGAACGGCCCACAATACACTGCGCCATCGCAGTGTAATCCCGGCGCTGTGATTGGCCAAGCATGCACTGTGACCCTGCATGCTTGGTCAATCACAGCGCCGGCAGCGAGGAGAGCAATGATTGGCCACAGGCAGGATGCCTGTGGCCAATTATAGCTGAGGGGGTTTAGTACACGCCCCACACTATAAAAGGCCGCCATCGCGGCGGCCTTGTGTAGTGTGTTCCGGAGCAGGGAAAGTGAAGGATAGGCAGGGACAGTGTCAAATCTTGTCAAATCTATTCTTTGCTAAACCTTGTGTGTAGGGACAAAGAAGGATAGGCAGGGAGAGTGTCAGTGCCATATTCTTTGCTAAACCTTGTGTGTAGGGAGAGAGAAGGATAGGCAGGGAGAGTGTCAGTGTCATATACTTTGATAAACCTTGTGTACAGGGAGAGAGAAGGATAGGCAGGGGACAGTGTCAGTGTCATATTCTTTGCTAAACCTTGTGTGCAGGGAAAGAGAAGGATAGGCAGGGAGAGTGTCAGTGTCATATACTTTGATAAACCTTGTGTACAGGGAGAGAGAAGGATAGGCAGGGGACAGTGTCAGTGTCATATTCTTTGCTAAACCTTGTGTGCAGGGAGAGAGAAGGATAGGCAGGGAGAGTGTCAGATACTTTGATAAACCTTGTGTGCAGGGAGAGAGAAGGATAGGCAGGGGACAGTGTCAGTGTCATTGTTGCTAAGCCTCCTGCACATTATACACCTGAAGTTAGCCCGTATTGCTGCTTTTTCCTGGTGTGTTACACAAACAGGATTTTGCGGCACTTACAGCAGGCGGAGTGTGCCTCCTGACCATATTACACCTTAACTCAGCCTGTATTGCTGCTTTTTCCTGGTGTGTTACACAAACAGGATTTTGCGGCACTTACAGCGGGCGGAGTGTGCCTCCTGACCATATTACACCTGAAGTTAGCCCGTATTGCTGCTTTTTCCTGGTGTGTTACACAAACAGGATTTTGCGGCACTTACAGCGGGTGGAGTGTGCCTCCTGACCATATTACACCTTAACTTAGCCTGTATTGCTGCTTTTTCCTGGTGTGTTACACAAACAGGATTTTGTGGCACTTACAGCGGGCGGAGTGTGCCTCCTGACCATATTACACCTTAACTTAGCTTGTATTGCTGCTTTTTCCTGGTGTGTTACACAAACAGGATTTTGCGGCACTTACAGCAGGCGGAGTGTGCCTCCTGACCATATTACACCTTAACTCAGCCTGTATTGCTGCTTTTTCCTGGTGTGTTACACAAACAGGATTTTGCGGCACTTACAGCGGGCGGAGTGTGCCTCCTGACCATATTACACCTGAAGTTAGCCCGTATTGCTGCTTTTTCCTGGTGTGTTACACAAACAGGATTTTGCGGCACTTACAGCGGGTGGAGTGTGCCTCCTGACCATATTACACCTTAACTTAGCCTGTATTGCTGCTTTTTCCTGGTGTGTTACACAAACAGGATTTTGTGGCACTTACAGCGGGCGGAGTGTGCCTCCTGACCATATTACACCTTAACTTAGCTTGTATTGCTGCTTTTTCCTGGTGTGTTACACAAACAGGATTTTGCGGCACTTACAGCAGGCGGAGTGTGCCTCCTGACCATATTACACCTTAACTCAGCCTGTATTGCTGCTTTTTCCTGGTGTGTTACACAAACAGGATTTTGCGGCACTTACAGCGGGCGGAGTGTGCCTCCTGACCATATTACACCTGAAGTTAGCCCGTATTGCTGCTTTTTCCTGGTGTGTTACACAAACAGGATTTTGCGGCACTTACAGCGGGTGGAGTGTGCCTCCTGACCATATTACACCTTAACTTAGCCTGTATTGCTGCTTTTTCCTGGTGTGTTACACAAACAGGATTTTGTGGCACTTACAGCGGGCGGAGTGTACCTCCTGACCATATTACACCTTAACTTAGCTTGTATTGCTGCTTTTTCCTGGTGTGTTACACAAACAGGATTTTGCGGCACTTACAGCGGGCGGAGTGTGCCTCCTGACCATATTACACCTTAACTTAGCCTGTATTGCTGCTTTTTCCTGGTGTGTTACACAAACAGGATTTTGCGGCACTTACAGCGGGCGGAGTGTGCCTCCTGACCATATTACACCTGAAGTTAGCCCGTATTGCTGCTTTTTCCTGGTGTGTTACACAAACAGGATTTTGCGGCACTTACAGCGGGTGGAGTGTGCCTCCTGACCATATTACACCTTAACTTAGCCTGTATTGCTGCTTTTTCCTGGTGTGTTACACAAACAGGATTTTGTGGCACTTACAGCGGGCGGAGTGTGCCTCCTGACCATATTACACCTTAACTTAGCCCGTATTGCTGCTTTTTCCTGGTGTGTTACACAAACAGGATTTTGCGGCACTTACAGCGGGCGGAGTGTGCCTCCTGACCATATTACACCTTAACTTAGCCTGTATTGCTGCTTTTTCCTGGTGTGTTACACAAACAGGATTTTGCGGCACTTACAGCGGGCGGAGTGTGCCTCCTGACCATATTACACCTTAACTTAGCCTGTATTGCTGCTTTTCCCATTTCCCTGCAGGCCATTAGAATGTCTGGAAGGCAAACAAGGAGAGGCAGACAGTCGGGAGCCAAAAAAAGAGGGCAAGCAGAGGCTCTGTGTCTAGAGACAACAGTGCTGGTCGTGGACGCGGTGCATCGCCATCAGCACGTGGCCATGGGACACGCTTGTCCTTCTTTTCGGCAGCTGGACGTGTTGAGCCGCATCATGCCGAAGACTTGGTAGAGTGGATGACCAAGCCCTCCTTATCCTCCTCATCCTCTCTCACCCAGGCTCAGGGTACTGGCAAAGCAGCTGCCAAAGCGTCCTCTTCCCTGGTATCAATGTCATCATCAGTCACTCCTTCCCTAGACCAACCATGTCCTCCTGAGGAGTCCCCCGAACTGTTTGAGCACAGTGTTGGGTACATGCTCCAGGAGGATGCCCAGCGTTTCGAAGGGTCTGATGATGATACCCAGCTAGAGGAAGGCAGTAGCGTGAGAGCAGAGAGAGGGGATGCTCAAGAAGGACACCAATCTGGCAGTCATGTTCCAGCAGCTGCAGCATACTGCCAGATTGGCTCCAGTGATGAGGAGGGAGGGGATGATGAGGTCACTGACTCCACGTGGGTGCCTAAGAGGAGGAGGATGAGGAGGAGGCACATCTCCAACGAGGCAGGATGCCCTCGGGGGGCCAGCGTAAGGGCAGCACACCGACGGAATCACACTGCAGAGCTCCGCCTGTGCAAGGCGCTGCCTCTGCCAGTTATTCAAAAAGTTCTTTGGTGTGGGCCTTTTTTGAGTCGAATGCATCAGATCACACAGCTGCTGTTTGCAACATATCTCAAGCGTATATCGCGTGGCCAAAACATCACCCGCTTGGGCACCACATGCTTGACCAGACATATGTTGACCTGCCATGCAGCTCGTTGGCAAGCCTACCTTAAAGACCCACACCAAAGAACAAAGCTGACCTCTTCTTGCACCGCATCAGCTGGAATCTCCAACCCCACTATACCTTCAGTCCTCTCTGAAACCTGCTCTGAGAGGAATGAAGGTGTAGAATTAGGTGTGTCACAGCCAAGTACTTGCGGGCACTCTGCTAGCAGTACACCAACGTCCGATTCTAGCAGGCAAATTTCCCTGCCCCAGCTGCTGGACCGTCGAAAGAAGTTCACTCCCAGCCATCCACATGCCCAGCGGTTGAATGCTAGCTTGGCTAAATTGCTAGCGCTTCAACTGCTGCCTTTTCAGTTGGTAGACTCGGCCCCCTTCCGTGAGTTTGTGCAATGTGCGGTTCCTCAGTGGCAGGTTCCCAAACGCCACTTTTTCTCACGGAAGGCGGTTCCGGCTCTCTACCGGCATGTGGAAGGCAATGTCTTGGCCTCGCTGGACAGGGCGGTCAGCGGTAAGGTGCATATTACCGCTGACTCATGGTCCAGCAGGCATAGACAGGGACGTTACCTTTCTTTCACGGCCCATTGGGTCACTCTTTTGGCAGCTGGGAAGGATGCAGGACAAGGTGCAGTAGTGTTGGAGGTTGTTCCACCGCCACGCCTCCAAAATGCTACTACTGGTTGTGACACACCTCTGTCCTCCACCCCCTCTTCTTCTTCTTCCTCCGTGGCCTCTTCCTGTGCTTTGTCCTTGGAACCAGCGGTGCTCCGTAGGCGTTCAAGGGGCTACGCAAGTACGCAGGCAAGAAGATGCCATGCCGTGCTTGCGCTGGTGTGTTTGGGGGACAGGAGCCACACTGGGGCAGAGGTTCTGTCTGCTCTGCAGGGGCAGGCCGAGAGGTGGTTGACGCCACGCCAGCTTAAGCCAGGAATGGTAGTTTGCGACAATGGCACCAACCTCCTCTCCGCTCTCCGACAGGGACAACTGACCCATGTGCCCTGTGTGGCTCACGTCCTTAACCTGGTGGTGCAGCAGTTCTTGGGCAGGTACCCGGGCTTACAGGATATCCTGAGGCAGGCCAGGAAAGTCTGTGTGCATTTCCGCAGATCTTATAATGCCAGTGCTCGCCTGGCTGAGCTGTAAAAGGAGTTGAACCTGCCCAAGAACCGCCTTATATGTGACATGCCCACCAGGTGGAACTCAACGTTGGCCATGCTGCAGCGGCTGCACACGCAGCAGAGGGCCATCAATGAGTACCTGTGCGACTACGGCACCAGGACAGGGTCAGGGGAGCTCGGGTTTTTTTCACCACGCCAGTGGAGCATGATCAGGGATGCATGCACTGTCCTGGCACCATTTGAGGAGGCCACGAGGATGGTGAGCAGTGACAGTGCATGCATCAGTGACACTGTACCTCTTGTCCACCTGTTGGAACATACGGTGCGTGGAATAATGGACAGGGCACTTGAGGCAGAACAGAGGCAGGAAGAGGAGGACTTCCTTGCCTCTCAAGGCCCCCTTTACCCAGACAGTGTTCCTTCTGTCCCACCCATCGCACAGGAAGAAGAGGAGGAGGAGGAGGAGGATTGTGTCAGCATGGAGGTGGAGCCTGGCACTCAGCATCATCAGCAGCAGTCTTTTAGGGATGATTTACAGTCCCAAGAAACCAGTGGACTTGTACGTAGCTGGGAGGAGGTGGCTGCGGATCATGTCGTCCTTAGTGACCCAGAGGACTCCGGACTGAATGCCTCAGCTAACCTACGCTGCATGGCCTCCCTTATCCTGCAAAGTCTGCGGAAGGATCCTCGTATTCTTCGGATCAAGGAGAGGGACCATTACTGGCTGGCCACTCTCCTTGATCCACGGTACAAGGGTAAGGTTGCGGACCTTATCTTACCATCGCAGAGGATGAGACAACTCCGGGAGGCCTTGCAGAAAGGTCTGTGCAACGCGTTCCCAGAGACTGGGAGGTTACAAACTCCTGGTCTTGGACAACGAGTTGCTGAGGCTTCGGTCAGTCAAAGAAGGAGCGGTGGGGAAGGTGGCCGTCTGACCGAAGCGTTCAGACAATTCTTTAGTCCGCAGCCCCAAGGTATGATCGGTTCCAGCAACCATCGCCAGCGTCTGATATACATGGTGCAGGAATACCTAGGGGCAAGGTCAGACTTGGACACCTTCCCCACCGAAAATCCTCTGGCTTACTGGGTCTTGAGGATGGATCACTGGCCAGAGCTTGCACAGTATGCAATTGAGCTACTGGCCTGTCCTGCATCCAGCGTTCTTTCAGAACGCACATTCAGTGCTGCTGGAGGATTTGTCACGGATCACAGGGTGCGCCTGTCCACCGACTCTGTTGATCGACTGAACTTCATAAAGATGAACCAGTCTTGGATCACCACCAGCTACCAAACACCTGAAGCTGATATAACAGACTAATTTATTTTCAAATGTCACATCCCTTCAAGACTGATGCTGATGCTGAGAGTTTGTCCTGTTATGTTGACTGACTATCCTCCTCCTCCTCAATGATCCGATTGACGATGATAGCTTGGAAGAACATTTTTGTTTCTGGGTGCCGCCACCAGTGGCTAAGGCCCAATTTTTCAGCCCCTGTTTAACAGGGGTGTGTTATTACAATTTTTTATGCAATGCTTTGCAGCAGGGCTCATTCCTGCACTCCAACTAGAGTATCTGGGAGTGGTTGCAGTGTCGTGGCACCAGCACCAGTGGCTAAGGCCCAATTTTTCAGCCCCTGTTTAACAGGGGCGTGTAATTACAATTTTTGATGCAATACTTTGCAACAGGGCTCATTGCTGTGCTCCAAGTACAGTATCTGTGAGGGGTTGCAGTGTTGTGGCACCAGTGCCTAAGGCTCAATTTTTCTGCCCCTGTTTAACAGGGGCATGTAATTACAATTCTTGATCTAATAATTCACAGCAGGGCCCATTCCTGCGCCCACCAAGACTAACTGTGAGGCCTTACAGTGTTGTGTCAACACCACCACCACCACCACCACCAAAGGCCCAATTTTTCAGCCCCTGTTCAACAGGGGCATGCAATTACAATTCTTGATCTAATAATTCACAGCAGGGCCCATTCATGCGCCCACCAAGAGTAACTGTGAGGGCTCACAGTGTTGCCAACATGTAAGGGGCAAATTTCAGCTGAGTATATACGGCAGGCCCCTACTTTCAAACATCCAACTTACAAACGACTCCTCCTTGCAAACGGAAGGATACAACAGGAAGTGAGAGGAAATCTACCCCTAGGAAGGCAAATTCTCTCCTGAAAGAGTTAATATGGGGAAAAAAGTGTCTCCTCTCCACTGATTCTTTATCACCAATTCTTGTTTCAATAAAAACCCCAAATTTTCAAAAAACATTTGTCATTAGGACGGAAAGTGAGGTGAACTGTTCTGAACAGGTGCACACTGCACAGACAGCAAAACAAATGTTACAGGGGTGATAACCCTTCCCGATGTTTTCCAAAAAGCTTAAAAATATATTTTTTGGCTGGAGCTACACTTAAACAATGTACCTGTTCAAAATTACAAACAGATTCTACATAAGAACAAACCTACAGTCCCTGTCTTGTATGCACCGCCTGTATACGGCTGTTCAGAGTATATAGGGCCTTTTTTATTTTGTGTGCGGGGTTTCCCTTAATATCCATACAAGACCCAAAGGGGCTGGTAATGGGCTGGGGTAGGGGGGGTAGCTATGCCATTTTTCTTAAAGATTTTCATCCATATTACCGCGACCAGACATTACATTAAAGCCGCAAGCAGTTTTAAATGGCTTTTTTTCCTTTAGAAATGTAATTTTGTGCAGGGACAGTTCTAAACAGGGGAAACACGTGGCACTTCACAGGCATACTTTAGACACCCCCCAGATACGATATTTAAAGGAATATTTGACTTTTTTTTTTTCTCTTTATGCATCATTAAAATGACTGCTCCAGAAAAATGGCCGTTTTTAAAACTTCTTTTTGTATTGATACATGTCCCCTGGTGCAGAACCCGGGTTCCCAAACCCTTTTTAGGACAATAACATGCATAATAGTCGTTATAATTAGCACTTTAGATTTCGAACGTTCGCATCCATTGTATTTAATAGGGTTCTAAAGTTTGTGCGAACTTTCGGTCCGTTCGCGGGTTCTGGTGCGAACCGAACCCGGGGGTGTTCGGCTCATCACTAATAAGGAGACCCTTGTGGGTGGAGTGTGTCAGGGAGTCTGTGAGTCCCAATAGCAATAGCTTGTGATCCACTGATGCTGAGAGACCTGTCACTGTATTAATTTACGCCAGTATCTGCCCCCAATAATTTTGTATAGCCTGGCAGTCCCAAATCACGTGGTAGTACGTTCCAACGTCTTGTAAGCACTTGGGGCACCTGTCAGATTGTGTGGGGTAGATTCTAGCTAGGCGTTGAGGGGTATAGTAAGCCCTGTGGATAAATTTAAGTTGAATAAATCTATCTTTTGCGGAGATCACTGTGGGGAGATAGTTTTGTAGAGCCAGATCCCATTCCTCCTCCGTCAAAGAGGGAATGTCTCCCTTCCATGTTTGACACAGGGGTGACGGGCTCTCAGGGTCTCCACATGTCAATCTTAGGTATAAAGAGGAAAGGATTCTGTCGACTTCCCGAGAGATAAGAAATCTCTCTATCTGATGTGGTTCCACTGAGATATTGCCTGGAAATTGTGATTGAGTGGCATGTTTTAGTTGAAGATACCGAAATAGCATCCACGAGGGGAGCTGGTAGGTGTCCCTTAGTACCGGAAAGGGGAGGAGAACCCCGGATGGCATAATGTGTTGGATCTTGGTCACTCCATATCTATCCCACAAGTTGGGGTCCGGTATGGTGTGAAAGTGTGGGAGCCTAGGGTTGCCCCAGAGCGGGGTATGAGGGGAAATGGAGTTTGGTTTCCTAATTGTCGCTGTGACTTTGTCCCACACCTGCACCGTAGTCCTCATCGGAGTAGTGGCCTGAGGGGAAGTCCGCACCCCCCTATATACCACATTTGTAAGGGCAGCATAGGACCCCATTATGGCTGCTTCGAGATTAACTGCGGTGTTGGATCGGGTTTGGGTAAACCACCAGCGGGTGGTGACCAAAACCGCTGCCCAATAGTATTTTAAAAAGCACAGTGATGACAGACCTCCCGAAGAGAGGGGGAGTTGTAGTTTGGCTTTGGATATTCTCGGGGGTTTCCCTCCCCAGATAAAGGAAGAGATTACTCCATCCAGTTTGTGAAAGAAGGTCATAGGGATCGGGCTTGGGGTATTCCTAAAAATATACAAGAATTTGGGGAGGAATGTCATTTTTATGAGGCCCACTCTGCCAACCGGAGTCAATGGTAGGGTCTTCAAGTTATTGCACTTGGCTATTAGGGACTGTAGGATTGGATAAAGGTTGTCCGTGAAATATTGCGAGAGGTCTCTAGTGATCTCAATGCCCAGGTATTTAAATTGAGAGACTAACTGTAGAGGGCATGTGGCAGGTGGCTTCGGGAGGGTGTCCGAACCAGAAAGCAGAAACAGGTTAGATTTCTCCCAATTGATCCGAACACCCGAGAATCCACCATATCTGTCAATAATCGTCAAGGCTGCTGTAAGGGAATCGGCAGCATCACCCAGGTATAACAACGTGTCGTAGAGCGACACCTTCTCCACCAAAAAACCCAGCTGTAGTCCTCTAACTTCGCTTGTTGAGCGGAGGAGTACTGCCATGGGCTCGATGGCCAGGGCAAACAGCCCTGGAGAGAGGGGGCACCCCTGTCTTGTGTCCCTACAGAGACGAAAGGGGGAGGAGAGGGTACCGCCAGTATGCACACGCGCTGTTGGAGAGGAGTACAACTGCCGAATCCATTCTATGAACCTGGGGTCGAAACCAAATCTAGCTAGGACTTGCCACAAATAGATCCATTCTACAGAATCGAAGGCCTTTTCTGCGTCCAGGGAGGCCACCGCGCCCCCCTGGACGCTGTCCTTGAAGTGCGCTATATTCGTGTGAAGCCTGCGAATATTAACATCCGTGCCTTTACCTGGCATGAAGCCCGTCTGGTCCCCATGTACCAAACAAAGAATCACTGCATTCAGTCTGCAGGCCAGTATCTTAGTCAGGATTTTTGCGTCAACGTTCAGCAAAGATATGGGCCTATAGGATGAACACAGTGTGGGGTCCTTCCCCGGCTTAGGTATAACCACTATCACGGCCTCAGACATGGAGGTCGGGAGGTCACTTGACGCTAGTGTCTCATTGAGCGTCGAGTGGAGATGAGGACCTACCACCTTCAGGTTAGTTCTGTAGAACTCCGAAGGGAGTCCGTCCGGCCCGGGTGTCTTCCCCGTCTGCATGGATTTAATGGCTTTTTGGATTTCCAGTAATGTAATAGGAGATTCCAGACCCTGGGCCGCCTCAGCAGACAGGGTCGGGAAGTCAACGGTATCAAGAAATGTGGTCAGCTCCTCCAGGGAATAAGTAACCCTGGAGGCATAGAGGTGAGTGTAGTATTGTTCAAATCTGGCATTTATGTCTAGCGGTTCCGAGAGTAGGGTACCATCCTCCGCCTGTATATTTGCTATACACGGGCTCCCCGTCCTTTCTTTTGCCAACCAGGCTAGGAGTCTGCCGGGCCGTTCCCCTTGCTCAAATATACGGTGGGTTTGGGAGAGGAGGAAACGACGGCACGAGTCAACACGTATCAGAGCCAGTTCTCTGTACGCCGTAAACATATCAGTGTGCGTTCCAGGGTCTGGGGAGCTGGTGTATCTATCTTCTAGTCGCAGGGCCTTGAGCTCAGCCACAGAGAGCTCAAGTTTCGCTTCTTTCCTCACTTTTGAAATGTTGTATTGGTACCTGCCTCTAGCGTAGGCTTTAAATGCATCCCAGATCAAGGCCTGGGATGCACTATTTACATTATGGGTCCAGTATTCCCCTAGTTCCGACAGCATCAGCGGCTCCAGCTTCTCATTCGTAACCCAATATCTGGATAGTCTCCACATCCCCACGCCAGCCACCGTATCGGTCGTCAGTGTCACCATCATAGGGGCGTGGTCAGAAATACCCCGTGAGAGGATGGAAACTGCCGAGACCCTGTTTAACAGGGAATCGCTGACATATATTAGGTCTATACGTGACATGGTGGCATATGTAGCCGAATAGCACGTATATTGTCTCGCGTCTGGGTGTTTTCATCTCCACACATCATGCAAACCAAATATCTCCGCCCATCTGATTAGGCCCGGGTCAGTCGTGTGGCTCGTGTGACTCTGACTAAGTCGGTCTATCTTAGGATCAGGGGCCAAATTAAAATCCCCTGCCAGTATAACATTCGTTGTGGGATATTTAGCTAATACCTTGAGGATCTTATGTAAAACAGTCATACTTGCTGGAGGGGGGATATAAAGGCCCACAACCACCATTTCTATCCGATCACACATCGCATGCATAATCACATATTGACCCTCTGGGTCTAGATGGAGATCTAGCAATGTAAATGGGAGTGTCTTATGTACCAGTACACTAACCCCTCGGGAGTGTGAGGAGAAAGTGGAATGGTAGTAGGACCCCACCCATGCCCTCTTCAGTGACAATACCTTAGATCCCGTGAGGTGTGTCTCCTGGAGGATACATATGTGCAGGAGATGTCTCTTTAGGTACCCAAATACCAAGGAGCGCTTGATCTTGGAATTCAACCCCCGCACATTCCATGAAATCAACCTCAGAGGAGCCATAGCAGAGTTAGTAAGATAAACACCCACCCCACTTCCCACCTGCCCCGACCTAGCAGCAGTGCAAAGAATGAGAATAACATGTGCATTTTCCTAAGCGCCTTTAAATTATCAGATAATGATGATAGGAACCAGACATGAACAGTGATAATAGAACTCATAAACCCAAAACTAACAGCCCCTCCCCACGCTACCTCCCAAACTCAGGCGCGTATACAAACCCCCAAAATGAAAAAAGACCATGGGCCTCTGAGAGGCAGTGCACCAAGAAGGCCCCTAGGGGGCAAAGCGGAGAGGCACCTGTGGATTAGTCAGCAGCCGCAATGTCCGTGAGTGCCTGCAAAGTAAAGGAAGTTTAAAAAAAAAAAAAAAAAAAGGAGGAGATAGAGGAGAAAAAAATATTAAAAAAAATGTGTCCTCCCTGCGGAGAGGTATTCACCCCGGGGCGCAATTCTTGAACTTGTATTGAAGCACCTATAGGCGGTAACAGAACAATTCAGCCCTATAACAGTCCCCCTTCTGTCAAAGTAACACAGCATGAATGGGATAGAATACCTATATGAACAGTTCCAGCAGCAGTTCATGCCATGTGGGTCCCAAAGCAATCCTGGGAGAGTGAGCTCATTGTGGACATGGATCAGGGGCAAATGGCAAAAAAAATAGATGAGTGGACACATAGATAAGAACAAAGGGGGAGATAAACAGGGATGAGGAAAGGAAATTCCAGCCAGAAACCAACTGCTGGTCAAACATCAAAGACAGTCAGTGCCAGAATAGACAATCAGTAAAGGCCTGGCTCACCCGTCCATGTCTGTAGATGCGAAGAAAGGGGTCCCGCCACGGTCCTCTGGGTTCATCTGCGTGGGAGAGATTCCAACCAGTTAGAGGCCTCTTCGGGCGAGGTAAAGAATTTCAGTGCTTCCCCATCCTGTACTCTGAGGCGAGCTGGGAAAAGCATGCTGTACTTTAGACCTTTCTGCCGGAGGGCAAGTTTCACCTGATCGAATGATTTCCTCATCTTTTGGGTTTCGACTGAGAAGTCAGGGAAAATCATGAGACGTGCTCCCTCAATTCGCAGGGCTTCAACTTTCCTGCTCTCCCTCAGTACGGTGTCTCTGTCCCTGTAGTTCAGGAGATGGAGGATGAGTGTGCGCGGAGGGTTACCAGGGGGGCCGCGAGTGGCCGGCATCCTGTGGGCCCGCTCGACTGTAAAAAATGGTGAGAATGCCGCTTGGGGAAGCAGTTGCTGGAGAAGTCGCTCCACGTACATAACTGGGTTGGGGTCTTCCGAGCCCTCCGGCAGCCCGACGATTCGGAGGTTGTTCCGCCTATTGCGGTTCTCCGCGTCCTCGGCTCGGTATTCGAGAGCCCGGACCTTAGTGGTTAGGGTGCGGAGAGCGGTGGAGTGGTCCCGGAGCACGTCCTCAGCGTCACCTACCCACTGCTCAGCCTCTGTTAGACGGGATCGAAATTTGTCCATGTCTTTGCGGATCAGTCCCATCTCCATCTGCATGGCATCAATTTTACCCGTCAGGGTCGTTTGGCAGGTGGTAATTGCTTGCATCAGGGCAGTGAAGTTATCCTGGCTCTTTATCGCAGGGTCAGCTTCCTCTATCTGCGACGCCATATTGGACCATGTGCAGGCCCCAGTCCTCCCGCCACGAGGCTGATTATGCTGTTTAGAGGCTTTCGGATGTGCCGCCGACCTGAGCCTGCAGGGCATACAAATCCAGGGAGTCTCAGGTAGGGTTTGGATGGCTTCAATAGCATAAATGTCCGCAGGGAATCAGGATTATAACAGGCAGGGTAGCGGAGCTCTCACACTAAACCTCCGCACTGGTCGCCATCTTGGACACGCCCCCGTCTCGTATGTTTGGAAGGATTAATCCTATGGGAAGCGGTCGCCTGACTGTGGAGGATCAGCAGTGGATGTGTGTCCAGAGAGGGAATATCTTAAACGGCGTTAACCCCTTTCATACTTGGGCAGCCGTTACATTGGTTGGCAGTGGTGGGATTTTCCCTCCAGTTACTGGGACACTCCAAACCACCACAGTGAATGACCAGCTATGCAGCCTGCAGGAAAGCCACGCTGAAAGACCTACTTGAGAGCCGTGGAGGGACCAGTGGGACAAAGAACAAGGCCACCTTGATCAGGGAGCTAGCCGAGATGGATCAGAGGGATGGTGATGCAGGACCCCGGTCAGTTGAAGACTTGTTTCAGCAACGAGTTCGACAGCGGTTGGCATTATATGGTGCTAACCCATCAGAGACCGGCATACAGGAAGCCATTAAAGACTAGGCTTGTGCAATTCGTTTCGTAACGAATCGAAATTCGTCCGAATTTAGCAACTTTCGGACATTCGGAAGCATTCGAATTTCCGAACAGAGCAATTACGAATAAAACCGAATCCGAAATAAATTATACCGCAAAATAGCGAATGCCCGAAGGTCTTCGGCATAATTCGTTATGAAAAAAGTTACGAATGTACGAATCCATTCGAAGCACAATAACACTCACTCTGCTCTCTGCTTCTCCCTCACCATGCTGAACTCCCTCTCAAAATGGTGTACAAGGGGCGGAGGCTATAGCCGCATGAAAAAACGAAAGTAAAATACGAGATTACGAATCCATTCGAAGCACAATAACACTCACTCTGCTCTGCTCTCTGCTTCTCCCTCACCGTGCTGAACCCTCTCAAAATGGTGTACAGGGGCGGAGCCTATAGCCGCATGTAAAAAACGAAAGTAAAATACGAGATTTCGAATCATTACAAATAACCGCTATGTATTTAGAAAAGTACAAATCCATTCGAAGCACATTAGGCATAATAGGCAGCGTCGTTGTGAGAGAGACACGGAAAATTACGAATCAACGAACCCAAAAAAAGTTACGAAAGTAGGAGTTGTGTCCAGAATCAACGAAAAACAACGTACTCTACCGAAAGTACGAATTATAAAGCAACAAAAAATTCAACGAAAAATGCCGCTTGCAAAAATACGAATGAGTCCGAACACGAAAAATCCCGTCTAGCAAAATTACGAATGATTACGAATCAACAGGACCGGAAAGAAACGAACCGAAACGGAACGAATTTTTCCGTTGTGCACAAGTCTATTAAAGACATCCAGCTGCAGGATGAGCGACAAGAGAAAGAACTAGAGCGACAAGAGAAAGAACTAGAGTGACAAGAGAGAGAACGAGAGCGACAAGAGAGAGAACTAGAGCGGCAACATAAGCGGAGAATGGCGGAAATACGGCAATCGGAGACAACGCCTAAAGATACAGCGCCTGTCCGTAAGTTGCCCTTTCGGGCGTTCATACTATTTAGGGAAGGAGAGGAGGAAGTTGAAGCGTTCCTGCAGGACTTTGAGAGACTATGCCAGATACATGAAGTACTGCCCCAAGATTGGGTCGCCTTACTGGCAAGTAATTTAACGGGCAGAGCGGCGGATGCGTATCGGGCCCTGGAGGATGAGGACGCTAAAGACTATGACCGGGTAAAAGAAGCTCTGCTAGCCCAAATTGCCATTACACCAGAAGCCAGCCGGATTAAGTTTAGAGAATCCCAGAAACAAACCCACATAACATACGTGGAGTGGGCACATCGTCTGCAGCGAAACCTTAAGGGCTTGTTCCAGGGAAGCCACGCTCATACCATAGAGGACATCACCCAGCTAGTACTCTTAGAACAGTTCTTTACCCACACCCCTCCGGTACTACGGGATTGGGTGCGAGATAAGCGACCACGGACTGTACAGCAAGCGGCTACTTTGGCCGATGAATATCTGGACTCTCGAAGGTCAGGCGGAAGCGAGTGCTATCCACTATCTCGGCCCAGTTTATCAGCCTCTAACCCAACTTCAGCACCAACCCCAGAAGCCACTTATCCTCAGCAGCCCAGGTTCAACTCCCAGGACTACGCACAACCCATCAGGTGTTTCGGATGTAAACAGCTAGGGCACAAAAAGCCAGACTGTCCATTGAATTCAGCCAGGCAGTCCCAGTCATGGAGACAGCCAGCAGGGGGGAACCCACGCACATCCATGCCTGCAGCCCACTGCGTTGAGAAGGAATAACATTGGGGCGTCTTGCACAAGGCTGATCCATACAAGCAGCTAACCGGGACAACCGGCAGCAACACAGGCAGACTGTCTGGGTCAATGGAAAGGTAGCCAATGGCCTACGTGATTCTGGTGCCACCATGACCCTACTACAGAAGAACCTCATCCCAGAGAGCCAACATACCGGAGACACTGTAACCGTAAGAGTAGCGGGAGGTACCATCTTCCGGCTACCCGTTGCCCATGTTCACCTGGATTGGGGGGTTGGTTCGGGACACGTGAATGTGGGGGTGATGAAGGACTTGCCCGCAGATGTACTACTGGGGAATGATTTGGCCCCCCTCGTTTCTGCTTACGCCCCGATGGGCCCCGCTGAAGCCAACCCAGTGACTACCTATGCCCAGACCCATGCTGCTGGAACCGGCCTGATTGCGGCTGAGAACGGGGTAAGATTATCTTCCCCGACATGTACCTTAGATCAGTCACAATATCACAGTCTAAAATTGGAATGTGACAAGTTGGCCAGTGAGAAATCAGAGATGTAACGACACTACGTCATGTATTATGAGATGTCCCATGGCTTGAACATTGAAATGCACAAACAGGCTGAAATTGTCAAAAGGTTAAATGGGATTTGCGCCCAGGTTTTGCCTTACCTTTCCCAAGAGCACCAGCAACAAGTTTTGGGAGCCATTGAGAGATCAAAGCAAGTGACTGTTCCAGAACTGAATTCCATTATTCGTCCCGGCCTCCTAGTGCAATGTTGATGGGTTGTCCAGGCATTAGACAAATGGAAATATGGACTAACTTCAGAGTCAACCCGTCTGGGGTCTCCTCCTGTGTTAGTCTCCTGCCGAAAGGGGAGATGTGTGACAGGGGTCACTTGGGGCACAGGGGGAATGAGAACCCCACCATGATTTGGGATAGTCATATTCAAGGCTGTATATACATGGTATATATTGGGTGTATATTGTGTGTGGGCTGTTGTGTAATATTTGCTGTGATGGGGTGTGATTGCATTCTATTGTCTATTGTGGCTTGTGGTAATTAAGTCTGCTACTGTGGTGATGTGGATTGGAGCTTGGTAGACCGTCTGGCTGCCTATTATGGGATGTTTAAGTGTCTTTCTGTGAGGAGGGGGGGGGGAATCACCCCTCCTGCTAAGACTGTTTACTGAAAGAGAAGTTTGAACACACCTGACCTGTATGACCATTGTCATTGGACAGTTTAACCCGCCCTGTTCCCCAAGGATGGGAGGGAAGGGTTTTTGAAGAGAAATGTTTTACCATGTGCTTCTAATAAAGTCATTCCCTGTTTTTGGAACTTCAACACAGAGTGTTTGTCTCGTATGTTTGGAAGGATTAATCCTATGGCAAGCGGTCGCCTGACTGTGGAGGATCGGCAGTGGATGTGTGTCCAGAGAGGGAATATCTTAAACGGCGTTAACCCCTTTCATACTTGGGCAACCGTTACATATTTAAAGGCACATAAACAAAAATTCCCATTACTTGGAAAGGATGTCAAATGTTTCATATTGCACTGGTAAGCATTCTGTGGTTGAGGCTGGGTTCACACTTGTATGACACGACAGTCATACAACTTTCATCCTACTTTGCTCTGCGACATCAGTCCTACATTGATCCTACATTGGTCTGACATCCATCCGACTTTCATGAACAGGATACTACTTTGATCCAACATTGTGATAGTCTGACTTGTCCTTTGACCAATCAAAACAATACCAGGGTGAGATAAATTCCTTTTACTGCTGCTGTAATCACCATGTCGGATGTCAAACGTCGGATGGTTAGGACAAGGATCCTACTTTGATCCGACTTCAATGATAGTCAATGGGCTGAAGTAGGATCAAAGTCAGACCAAAGTAGTACAGGGAGCATTTTCAAAGTCGGAACGACTTGTGTCGGACCAGTTAAGACGGCTCTCATAGGGAAACATTGATTTTCACACGTCATGCGACATGAGCTCCCAATGTTGGAGCGTTTGTCGGACCAGTGTGAACCCAGCCTAAGAGCCCATTCACACAGGGACAACTTTGTAAGTGAATGGAGCCGTCTTAATGCACACTACTGCAGTCGCTCCGACTTCAAAAAAGGTTCCTGTACTACTTCAATCTGACTTCTAGGCGACTTCTAGATTGATTTCAATGGAAGTCGCCTCAGAAGTCGGATCACTGTCTTAACAGAAGCAACAATACAGTAAGAGAACATACATTTCTCAGGCAAACCCCTCCCTCCCACAGAGCTGATTCTTGTTTGATTGGCCACTGGAAAGCCTCCTGTCCTGGAGGCGACATCAGTCATGTTGTAAGTCGCGCTGAAGTCGCCCCAAAACGCGCTGTGATTCAAACTCAAGTCGTGTCCAAGTTGCCTCCCAAAGTCGCACTGGAAGTCGTGTTGCCCCTGTGTGAATGGGGTCTTATGCCGTGTACACACGATCGGTTTTACCGATGAAAACAGTCCGATGGACTTTTTTCATCGGACAAACCGATCGTGTATGGGCCCCATCGGTCTTTTTTCCATCGGTGAGAAAAAATAGAACATGTTTTAAATTTATGCGATGGGAAAAAAAACAATAGCAAATTCTGATCGTCTGTGTGGAACTCCATCGGACAAAAAACCCACACATGCTCAGAATCAAGTCGACGCATGCTCAGAAGCATTGAACTTCATTTTTCTCGGCTTGTCTGAGTGTTTTACGTCACAGCGTTTGGGACGGTCGGATTTTCGACTGATGGTGTGTAGGCAAGATCCATCTAGATCTGGGTTAGAAACCATAGGAAATCCGATCGTGTGTACAGGGCTTTAGTCTTCTATTTTATTAGCTATATGTGGCTGTGAAGTGGCTGAAGAAAAAGCTGATTGTAGTGTCATTCAATAGGATCCCTGGACAAGAATTCAGCTTTATCTTTAAATAGGTTACAGGTCTGCTAACAATTTACCAAGATGCCCATAAATGTTATTAAAGCCTAACTGCAGGAAACCTAAGAATCCTCACTTACAGTAGGGCTGTGCCTGTGACGCATGGGTTAACTGCTCATTTAAGTCTAGGGGACCGGAAAGCGCTTTTACTTACCCGATCCAGTCGACACTCCCCCTATGTTTTGGTGGACTGTACCTCAGCACTCTAAAGCCCCATACACACGGTCAGACTTTTTGCCAACAAACTTCATTTTAAACAAGTTTGACAAAAAATCCGACCGTGTGTACGCTCCATCGGACAAACTTTTTTGGTTTTCATCTGACAAATGTTGGGTCTGCAAACGGACAAACTTTTCGCCAACAAAAGTCCGATGGAGCAAAGTCCGACCGTGTGTACAGAAATCCATCGGTCTTTTGTCCGATGGACAAAACAAATAATGTTAAAATCAACCAACAATAGCAGAAGTTGACCAAAGGGTGGCGGTAAAGAGCAGAAAAACCACATGATGTTGGAAAAAGTTTTGGGAAAGTTTGCAGAAATGTCCTGTGGTGTGTATGCTATGGGTGTGTCCGGCCAACTCCGTTCGGACAAAAATCCACGGAAAAGTCCGATGGAAGTCTGACTGTGTGTACAAGGCTTTACAGTACATCCAGTGCAGGGCTATTGTCCCTACATCTGTGTTAATGATGTAAGAGAACCTTGGAGAGCTGGCGAATAGGGAAGAAGACGCTGTGGAGACCAGGCCAGCAGTGTAGAGAGGCCCGCAGGAGCAGAAGATCAGGTAAATAAAAGTGTTTTTCAAACTTTCTATAAATGAACTAGCAGTTAACCCTTGCTGAGCAGGTGAAACCAGGGAGGATAATTAGGTTTCCTGAGGTTCACCTTTCTCAAAGACTTTCTGATCAGGTCAACCTGTCTGTTTCTCAGGCGGACCTGATCGGATATTCCATGTGGGTCTATGGGCAGGCTTATGTAAATGGACTTGGGTCAGTTTACTACCACCTTCCCCCGAGTCCATCTAGGTCTGAAAAAAAGTGGAATAGGTCTGCATCCTTTTCCATTTTTCTGGACCTAAACATGATGGACACAAGTCTATTTACATCCAGCCTCCCATAGGCCCGTCACAGGTCCGTCCCTGTCTGCTGTATAAATGCGTACACAAACTGAATGGGCACGGATGTAAAAAAAACTGACATCCATCCTGATTAGTTCTGATTCAGTAGGGGATCTGCTCACTGATGCTCTGCTGGACAGAGCAAAGCAGCATTGTGTGAAAGGGGCCATAATGGAAAAACACGTTTTGTTTTTAGAAAATTTTTTGTCCCTTTAAAAGTGTTTCTAAGAGCTGGTTCACACTGGGGCGGCACGACTTGGGGTGGCGACTCGGCAAGGCGACCTGGGCGCGACCTGAGCGCGCACCACAGTGTGACTTAGAAGGCGACTTTCCAGAGGCCAATCAAAGTACAATCAGCTCTGTGGGAGGGAGGGGGAGGGAGGGGTTTTCCTGAGAAATGTATGTTCTCTTCCTGTATTGTTGCTTCTGTTAAGACAGTGATCTGACTTCTGAGGCGACTTCCATTGAAATCAATGGGTACAAGTCACCTAGAAGTCGGATTGAAGTAGTACAGGAACCTTTTCTGAAGTCGGAGCGACTGCAGTAGTGAGCATTAAGACGGCTCCATTCACTTTCATTGATTCTCTCAACAGCGCGACTTGGGGCGACTTCAAGTCGGATCCCTGTGTGAATGGGCTCTTACAGTTAAACTCCAGTTACAACTTTTTTAATTTTTACCCTCCCTCCCTACCTCCTTTCCCTCCAAAAAAAAAAAAAAAAACAAGTTTTACTTGCCTTAATCAGGCTCCAGTGCTGCCCTAAACAACACATCATCACGAAGGTTGGGCTCACAGTTCTCCAGGGCTGAGCAATGCTCCCATAACAAAGTTAAGTATGCCCACCCCCACTTTAGTAAGAAGAGAAAACTGCAGGAGAAGACTGCAGGAAGAGGGTATGTATAAGAGTTTTTACCCTTCCACCTCAGTCCTAAACTAAAAACTGAGGTTTCGGTTGATGTTCGATTTTACATTTAAAGTCACTTTATAACCAAGATATGTTTGCAGCTGCACAGAGCCATGGATATAATTTGGTTTCTAGAATTTCAATACAGTTTTCAGTTAGAGGACTTTCAGTGTTTATCCACCTGCTGCTATTTGAAACCCTTTAACTCATCAACATCCAACTCATCTCTGAGTGAGTTGGGTGACTACCCTCCCACGGAGTGCTGTGGTTACTTCTGTCAGCCTTTAGTGACATAGGAATTGGTGGATCACACCACAGTACTCAGTGGGTGAAACAGGCACTTGCCACACTTTGCTTAGCTGTTTAAAGCAGAGTTCCACCCTAAAAATTAACTTTTCATTAACAGCTTGCCTTTAATGTAAAAAAAAAAAAAAGGTATTTTGTTTTACTCACTTCTATCTGGCTGTTACTAGGCAGATTTCATAATCTGCCTAGTTCCTGGTTCTAGGTGGTTCAACTTCCTGTCCTAAGACCCCATTGCCTCCTGGGAAATGATGACACTCATTTCCCAGGAGTCTCTGGGCATTACTGTGCCTAAAAATTGCCCAGCATGCACCTCTCCCTAAAAAACAGGAAGAAAAAGGAACTGGGCTTCACATGCCCACACATATGATGGATACGGCCACAACATGAGCTGGAGGATATAAGGCAAGTGTTTGCAATGATTTCTGGAAATGATTGGGGAGCTATTAATATGTTTTAGGGACTATTTAATGTGATTAATTTTAGCTTGCAAAAAAAAAAAAAATGATGCCCGGAACCTCGCTTTAAGTGTTAATTTACATTGTTGTGTTTTATTGCACGCATTGCAGCATGTTAAAATGCATGTGTCAAGCTAATAAAATAATGCCTGTTCACATGGCAGCGCTGCAGTGCAGTGCATTTTTGAGAAATACAACAAAGCCTTTTTGTATGTGTTTTACTGCACTCTAAGGCCCACAGAAGTCAATGGCAGCACATCAAAATGTACATACCATGTTTTCATGCATTGGCATCAGTTATTAACAAGCCTTGGTCAATGACTGTTAACCCTATCCTCTCCAAATGCTAAATTAAAAAACAAATGGAAGATGCGAATCAACACATGTCAAAATGCATCTTGATGTATGTATAACAATGTATCTGCCTAATGCTACAAAAAAATGCACATCTATGCACATGCCTAGATCTAAATTGGCTCTAATGCCCTGTACACACGATCGTATTTCCGATGGAATAAAATCCGATGGAATTTTCGGTCGGAATTCCGATGAAGCTGACTTTCATCAGTCTTGCCTACACACCATCAGACAAAATTCCGACCGTCCAAAACGCTGTGACGTAAAACACTCAGACGAGCCGAGAAAAATGAAGTTCAATGCTTCCGAGCATGCGTCGACTTAATTCTGAGCATGTGTGGGTTTTTTCTCCGTTGGAGTTCCACACGGACGATCAGAATTTCCTATCGGTTTTTTTCCATCTGAAAAATTTAAAACATGTTCTATTTTTTAACACCGATGGAAAAAAGTCAGATGGGGACAACACACGATCGTTTTTTCCGTTGGAAAAGTCCATCTGACTTTTTTCATCTGAAAAACCGACCGTGTGTACAGGGCATTAGAGTTTTCATCAGCTGTTGATCTTCAGCAATAGGTTGCTCTAAGTGAGCACTTACTGGAGGAACACATTCCTTTATTGGGGCACATACCGATGAAAGGGTCTCTTTAATTATATCCAATTTCTCAATGCTCCTCACAATTTTCTACATACACTGCACAGAGCTTGCATCATGCAGTACACATCCCCGTTCATTCTCATAATGAAAAGAAAAGACCTAGCTGTCTGTGATGATGTAACTCCTGTTCCAACATGCAAGAGTGGAGCCCAGGGATGGGATACACAGTGGGCCTTTGCAACGACTCTGGTTTTCCATCTTATTTCCTCATTTTGTAATGCTAAGAGCCTAATAAAGGGATTTTTATAACAGCTTACCTGTAAAATCCTTTTCTTGGAGTACATCACGGGACACAGAGCGACTTAGTCATTACTAATGGGTTATATAGATACCTTCAGGTGCTGGCACTGGCAACTTCCAAAACCGGAAGTACCCTCCCCTATATAAGCCCCTCCCATCCGGGAGCACCTCAGTTTTGTAGCAAAGCAATAAGTGTCCCTAAAAGAGGGGTGGGAGCTCTGTGTCCCGTGATGTACTCCAAGAAAAGGATTTTACAGGTAAGCTGTTATAAAAATCCCTTTTTCTTTTTCGTACATCACGGGACACAGAGCGACTTAGTCATTACTAATGGAACGTCCCAAAGCAATGCCAAATGAGGGGAGGGATACACTATACATAAGCTGGGCGCCATCAGGCATGAGGATCTTTTGCGGCCTGCAACACACTGCGCCCAAAGGCGACATCCTCCTAACTTCTAACGTCTACCTGGTAGAATCTAGTAAACGTGTGTACTGAAGACCATGTTGCGGCCTTGCAGACTTGAGCCAGGGAGGCCTGGTGATGCACTGCCCATGAAGTTCCAACTGCTCTTGTGGAGTGCGCCCTAACTTTGAACGGAGGCGGTCTCCTTCTCAAGCCATAGGCTTGTATTATGACCTGTCGAATCCACTTGGCTAAAGTAGATTTTGATGCTGCCTGACCCTTTCTGGGGCCTTCCGGCAGAACAAACAAAGTATCCGTTCCACGAATCTGAGCAGTGGCTTTTAGATAAGCTTTAACTGCTCTTACTACATCCAAAGAATGTAATAACTTTTCCTCTACCGAGGTAGGTTTGGGAAAAAAAGAAGGAAGAACCACATCTTGGTTCAAATGAAACCTCGATACCACCTTAGGAAGAAAGGCTGGATGAGGACGTAATACTACTCTGTCCTTATGGACAACCAGATATGGCTCCTTACAGGACAAGGCGGCTAATTCCGATACTCTTTTAGCCGAACAAATGGCTACTAAGAAAATCAATTTCCTGGTGAGAAGAACCAAGGAAATGTGTTGCAATGGTTCAAACGGTTGTTTTTGTAGAACCGACAGAACCAGGTTTAAGTCCCATGGACATATGGGAATACTAACCGGAGGGCTAATACGCATCACTCCTTGTATGAAAGCTTTGACTAATGAATGCAAAGCCAAGGGCCTTTGAAAAAATATTGACAAGGCCGAAATCTGACCCTTGATAGTACTCAAGGCAAGCTTCCTATCTATAGCCCACTGTAGGAAATCCAGAATCCTACCTATTACGTACTTACGCGGATGCCATTTCCTGGCTTCACACCACGCGATGTACGCCTTCCAGATTCTATAATAGATCTGCCTGGATACCGGCTTCCTGGCATTGATCATGGTAGATACCACAGGATTAGAGAGCCCTCTCTTTTTTAGAATGTGGGCTTCAATAGCCAGGCCATCAAACCCAGGGCTGGTAAGGAAGGGTGGTATATCGGTCCCTGCGAAAGCAGGTCCGGACGATGTGGGAGGGTCCAAGGACTCCCCACTGACATCTTTACGATCTCCGCGTACCATGCTCTTCGGGGCCACGCTGGAGCCACCAGAATCACTGGTTTCTTTTCTACCCTGATTCTGCGGATTAATCGCGGTAACAATTGTGGCGGTGGGAATGCATATATCAGTTTGAACTGATCCCAAGGGAACACTAGGGCATCCGAGCCGCAAGCTAGGGGATCCCTTGTGCGAGACACAAATCTGTCCACCTTTGCGTTGAATCTGGATGCTAGCAGATCTACATCCGGTGTTCCCCACCGCTGGCATATTGCCTGGAAAACCTCGGGGTGAAGAGACCATTCCCCCGGGCATAATTGCTGGCGACTAAGAAAGTCCGCTCTCCAATTTTCCACTCCTGGGATGAAAACCGCGGATATGGCTGGGACATATCTTTCTGCCCATTCCAGGATGCAATTCGCTTCCCTCTGGGCTGCACGACTCCTGGTGCCACCCTGGTGATTGATATATGCCACTGCTGTGGCATTGTCTGATTGAATTCTGACAGGGGACCCTTGGAGTTTGGATGTCCATGCTACTAGGGCATACCGGGCTGCTCGTATCTCTAAGAGATTGATGGGCAGGGCCTTCTCTGCTTCTGACCACTTGCCCTGGAGAGACCATTGCTCCAGTACTGCCCCCCCAGCCTATGAGGCTGGCATCTGTAGTGACCACCTTCCAAGAAACTGGACTGAAGGGTTTCCCTTTTTCCAGATTCTGGGGCACCAACCACCAATGGAGGCTCTTGCGAACGGAAGGGGAAAGGGACATTGGTAAGTCTAAAGCCTGAACTTTTTTGTCCCAGGCTGACAGTATGGCCCTCTGCAAGTTCCTTGAATGGAATTGACCGTAGGGTACTGCTTCGAATGAAGCCACCATTTTTCCCAGCAGCCTCATGCACAGGCGTATGGATGGTTTTCTTTTTGTACCCACTAAGTGGGTCAAATCTCTCAAAGACGACACCTTCTCTGGAGGTAAGAAAATCTTTCTCTGATTTGAATCCAGCCTTAGCCCCAAGTATTCCAGACTTTTGACTGGTCTTAGAGCTGACTTGTCTCGGTTGATAATCCAACCGTGATATTCCAGATACTTGATTGTCTCGTGAATAGCTACTTCCAGTTTTTCCACTGAGTGGTCTATTAGTAGCAGGTCGTCTAAATATGCCATTATCGTTACACCCCGTGTTCTTAGATTGGCCAATAGTGGGGCCAGAATTTTTGTGAACACTCGTGGTGCTGTGGCCAGACCGAACGGTAAGGCTCTGAACTGAAAATGGCGCCCTTCTACTACAAAGCGTAGAAATTTCTGGTGGGCCGGAAAGATGGGAATATGCAAATAAGCATCCTTTATGTCGATCGAGGCTAACCATTCCTGCCCTTGTAGGGCGGTGGCCACCGATCGGATCGACTCCATCCGAAAAGTCCTGATATGTAGGAATTTGTTTAGCCCTTTTAGATTTAATATGGGCCTCACGTCCCCATTTGGTTTGGGGACTGTGAAAAGGTTCGAGTAAAACCCGAACCCGCTTTCTTCCAAGGGAACCTTCATGATTACACCTTGGAGCAATAGTTGTTCTAGTGCCAGAAGGAGGGATCCTCTCTTTTGGGGATCGCTTGGCACGTTTGACCTCATAAAATGGGCAGGAGGAGTGTCTTTTAACTCCAGCTTGTATCCCAGACTTACTGCGGAGATCACCCATTTGTCTCTGATAGTGTCCCGCCAGGTCTCTGTGAACAACTGAAGTCTTCCCCCCACCCGATTGAGTGGGGGCAACCCTTCATGACTTGGGGGGAGGTTTTGTACCTCTCTTGACCCAGGGTTTCTTGTTACCCTGTGATTGTCCCTGATTTCTGCCTCCTGGATTTGACCAAGGAGGCCGTCGGAACTGTTTCACAGCCGATGTGCCAGGGACTGGAGAAGTAGGCCTCTTAAAAGAAGGACTTCTACCCTTATTCTTAACCGGCAAGAGTGTACTTTTACCGGCAGAAATTTTCTGGATATACTTGTCCAGATCTTCTCCAAATAAGCGTTCTCCATGAAATGGGAAGCTAATCAGCAATTTCTTACAGGGAGCTTCAGCAGACCAGTTTTTGAGCCATAGAAGCCTACGCATATGTACTACAGACAGCGTAAAGCGGGAGGCCTGTTGGATTGTATCCTTTATGGCATCTACCGCAAAACACAAGGCTCTAGGTAGGTCAGCTAGGGCAAGAGCCTGCTGATCTGGTAAGTCTCTTAAGACTTGTTTCAACTGATCCTTCACTGCTTGGCAGACCCCAATCGCTGCTACTGCAGGTTGTGTCACCATGCTTGCTGTAGAGAAAGCAGATTTTAGTAAAGACTCCAATTTTTTATCTATTGGGTCTTTGAACATTGGAACATTATCTACTGGACATGTCAGTGATTTATTCACACAAGAGATGGCTGCGTCCACTGTAGGGACTCTCCATTTTTTTATGAACTTATCCTCCATGGGATAGATCACCGGAAATCTCTTGGGGGGAGTAAATATTTTATCAGGATGCTCCCAATCCTGGTAAATAAGCCCTTCCAATAAAGGGTGGATTGGGAAGGAACAGACAGTCTGGGGAGCTTTCAGCGACCCCAGCGAGGAAACAGCAGTGGTTGATGGCTCCGCAAGAGGCATTTTAAATGCTGATCGGACCATGTTAGTCAGAGACTGAACCCATAATCTTTCAGCCTGAGATGCTGAGAAAGGTTCTTCCCCTGTTGATTCCTCTATAACCGAATCAACCTCATCCTGATCCCCTTCAGGTAGGTCGATCTCTGTGTGGGGCTGTTCCTCCACTAACAGGCACTCTGAAGGAGGAGACGGAGATCGGACGCGCTTTCCCTGTGACAGGGAAGCAGCGATCAATGCTGTTAATCTCTCTTCCAATCCTCCCAGAGTTGAGGAAAAAACCTCCTCTGTTATATATACAGGAGCAGGTGGACTGGGGACAGCCGCAGCACCAGGTACTCCTGCGGGGTTCCTACGGCTACTGACGTCTGAAATTTCAGGGGAGATTGGTGCAATACAAGCATGCCCAAAATCCTCAGAGCCCGATGGAGACCCCTTTGGCTTCCTGGAAGACTTATTTCCGGAGCGTCTGGACGACATATCCTTTAAGCACAAAGCTGAGGTATTCCCGTTGTCATACACCAATCTTTCTGGTAATAGTCTAACACAGTTGCTGCTATATACCAGCTGGTGTCCACTAAAGTGTCTTTCTATGGCAGGGATATGCAATTAGCGGACCTCCAGCTGTTGCAAAACTACAAGTCCCATCATGCCTCTGCCTCTGGGTGTCATGCTTACTGCTGTCAGAGTCTCGCTATGCCTCATGGGACTTGTAGTTTGGCAACAGCTGGAGGTCCGCTAATTGCATATCCCTGTTCTATGGGGATGCCTGCATCAACCGCCTCTGTGTGCCACCGTTTGTTGCTAGCTCTGCTTGCATCCAGCTGACACTTGTACTGTGTCTTTTATCCATGCTGGGACGCCTGCACATGCGCAGAAGCGCCGCGGCGCTCATCGAGCGTCATCCACCCGCCCCGCCCCTTTCCTTTCATAGGAGGCGCGTGCATGCGCCCGCGCACGCGACCGTGCGCCTTCGGCGCCTTTTTTGAAAACAAGCAGGGACTAGGAGCCAGGGCCCTTTTTGCTGGAGGGCCTGTGCGGTGGATGAGCGCAGCAACAGGGCAGAGGAAGTGGATTCCCACAGAGAAACTTACCAACTGCCTAGATCTTTTGACTTAAAAAAGCCAAAGATCCACATGACAAGAAAAATGGACCATAGCGGCCTCTAGTGGTTTAACACAGGTACCGCGGTCTCCTTTTTTTTTTTTTTTTTCTCGACTACTATTAAAATTTTTCATTTTCCAGTAGTTACAGGCATACACAGATATTAGCGGGAATACCGTTAGGTAACAGACAGAAAGACAAATTAGGCTTGGGGGTCCCCCAATAGAACCAAGTTCCTGGGGGCCCCCACTTACCTGTTCCCCGCCGCAGGACTCTGTTTGGTCCACAGAAGCCCAAACTTCACCTATCACGGCAGGCATTGTAATTAAACCTTCAGGGACCGGGTTCCCAAGGATTCCACTCCCCTGGACCTGTATAGCACCCTGCACAGACAACATCTTGGTCGTGGGTATGACCAGAGCTCTGGATCCCAGGGTCCAGCCCTCCTAAGAGAGGCATTACAGGCAAAACCTTGCTCTTCTGTTGCAAGGCCCGGGTACCGACCGTTTAGCTATGAAGCTTTTTTTGGTCGGATCCGGAACAGCTTACTGAGGCCCATAAAATAACCTGTACGCAAGCCCAGTGAAAACACATGTTACTCTTTGGCCAACACCTTAGACACTGGCAAAAAACTGAGGTGCTCCCGGATGGGAGGGGCTTATATAGGGGAGGGTACTTCCGGTTTTGGAAGTTGCCAGTGCCAGCACCTGAAGGTATCTATATAACCCATTAGTAATGACTCGCTCTGTGTCCCGTGATGTACGAAAAAGAAATCCCAATGCTACAGCATGTTGAATACATTTCTTGATGCGCACCCTAATGGGATGCAACTGAGATGGGAGAGAGATGTAGGTTCACTATCAGGGGAACAGTGGGAGGAGGTACTGCAAGCGGTGGTGATAATCTCTATTCTCTATGAATACTTCACAGAAGTACACTCAACTTTATATAATACTGAGAGTGCACTTTACTCCAGCTAAGCTTCACAATATGGGAATGATTGCAGAGCCTCAGTGTTATCTGTGTCAAAGAAATAGGGATGACCTTATTCACCTCCTTTGGAGGTACCCAAAGCACCACTAATACTGGACTGAAATTCTGGGTACCCTTAATAGGGTATTCCAAACTAAGGTACCCTTTGATCCGAAATATTGTCTGTTGAACGTTCTTAATGACATTATACTGGAAGAACACACACGAGTGGCCTTCACTTGTGCTCTCTTTGAAGCCCGTAGAGTACTGTTGTTGCCGTATAAAACTCCTGGTTCCCCTTCCCATCAGCAATGGGTAGCGAATATGGGAAATGTACTTATTTTTGTAAAATATGTTTACCAATGTAGAGGCTACCTGGGTAAATTTAAAAGGCTATGGGCACCTTGGTTAGACACCCCAGGGCTCAGCCCCTGAGAGTTGGTGTAAATGCAGGTGATGCAGGGTCTGGCTAGACCTGTATAAATATACTGGGTGGCAGAAATGTCATTGGTCCATCGTTGAAAGACATATCTGAGGTAAGTGTTTAGCAAGATATTAGTAGAATAAGCATATATGGTGCATATGGATTAGTGATGAGCCGAACACCCCCGGGTTCGGTTCGCACCAGAACCCGCGAACGGACCGAAAGTTCGAACGAACATTAGAACCCTATTAAATACAATGGATGCGAACGTTCGAATTCTAAAGTGCTAATTATAAAAACTATTATGCATGTTATTGTCCTAAAAAGGGTTTGGGAACCCGGGTTCTGCACCAGGGGACATGTATCAATGCAAAAATAAGTTTTAAAAACGGTCGTTTTCCGGGAGCAGTCATTTTAATGATGCATAAAGTGAAAAAAAAAAAGTCAAATATTCCTTTAAATATCGTACCTGGGGGGTGTCTAAAGTATGCCTGTGAAGTGCCACGTGTTTCCCGTGTTTAGAACTGTCCCTGCACAAAATGACACTTCTAAAGGAAAAAAAAGCCATTTAAAACTGCTTGCGGCTTTAATGTAATGTCTGGTCCCGGTAATATGGATGAAAATCTTTAAGAAAAATGGCATAGCTACCCCATGACCCCCCCCCCTACCCCAGCCCATTACCAGCCCCTTTGGGTCTTGTATGGATATTAAGGGGAACCCCGCACATAAAATAAAAAAGGCCCTATATACTCTGAACAGCCGTATACAGGCGGTGCATACAAGACAGGGACTGTAGGTTTGTTCTTATGTAGAATCTGTTTGTAATTTTGAACAGGTACATTGTTGAAGTGTAGCTCCAGACCAAAAATCTATTTTTAAACTTTTTGGAAAACATAGGTAAGGGTTATCACCCCTGTAACATTTGTTTTGCTGTCTGTGCCCCTGTTCAGAACATTTCACCTCACTTTCCGTCCTAATGACAACTGTTTTTGAAATGTGGTGTTTTTCTTGAAACAAGGATTGCTGATAAAGCATCAGTACAGAGGAGACACCTTTCTCCCATATTTATTCTTACAGGAGAGAATTTTCCTTCCTAGTGGTAGATTTCCTCTCACTTCCTGTTGTCTTCTTGCGTTTGCAAGTAGGAGTCGTTTGTAAGTTGGATGTTTGAAAGTAGGGACCTGCCGTATATACTCTGCAGAAATAGGCCCCTTAGTTGTTGGTGTTGGCACAACACTGTAAGCACTCACAGTTACTCTTGGTTGGTGCTGGAACGCCCTGCTGTCAACTATTATATCAGGAATTTTAATTACATATAATTGTTGAACAGTGGTAGTAAAAATTGGGCCTTTGATGGTGGTGCTGGTGCCACAACACTGTAAGCCCTGACAGTTACTCTTGGTGGGTGCAGCAATGGGCCCTGCTGTGAATTATTAGATCAAGAATTGTAATTACATGCCCCTGTTGAACAGGGGCTGAAAAATTGGGCCTTAGGCACTGGTGGCACAACACTGCAACCCTTCACAGATACTGTACTTGGAGCACAGCAATGAGCCCTGTTGCAAAGTATTGCTTCAAAAATTGTAATGACACGCCCCTGTTAAACAGGGGCTGAAAAATTGGGCCTTAGGCACTGGTGGCACAACACTGCAACTCCTCACAGATACTGTACTTGGAGCACAGCAATGAGCCCTGTTGCAAAGTATTGCTTCAAAAATTGTAATTACACGCCCCTGTTAAACAGGGGCTGAAAAATTGGGCGTTAGGCACTGGTGGCGGCACCCATAAACAAAAATGATCTTCCAAGCTATCATCATCAATCGTATCATTGAGGACTCGGAGGAGGAGGATAGCCAGTCAACATAACAGCACAGGCACTCAGCATCAGCATCAGTCTTGAAGGGATGTGACATTTTAAAATCAATTAGTCTGTTATATCAGCATCAGGTGTGTGGTAGCTGGTGGTGATCCAAGACTGGTTCATCTTGATGAAAGTCAGTCGATCAACCGAGTCGGTGGACAGGCGCACCCTGTGATCCGTGACAAATCCTCCAGCAGCACTGAATGTGCGTTCCGAAAGAACGCTGGATGCAGGACAGGCCAGTAGCTCAATTGCATACTGTGCAAGCTCTGGCCAGTGATCCATCCTCAAGACCCAGTAAGCCAGAGGATTTTCGGTGGGGAAGGTGTCCAAGTCTGACCTTGCCCCTAGATATTCCTGCACCATGTTTATCAGACGCTGGCGATGGTTGCTGGAACCGATCATACTTTGGGGCTGCGGACTAAAGAATTGTCTGAACGCATCGGTCAGACGGCCACCTTCCCCACCGCTCCTTCTTTGACTGGCCGAAGCCTCAGCAACTCGTTGTCCAGGACCAGGAGTTTGCAACCTCCCAGTCTCTGGGAACGCGTTGCACAGACCTTTCTGCAAGGCCTCCCGGAGTTGTCTCATCCTCTGCTCCCTCTGCGACGGTAACATAAGGTCCGCAACCTTACCCTTGTACCGTGGATCAAGGAGAGTGGCCAGCCAGTAATGGTCCCTCTCCTTGATCCGAAGAATACGAGGATCCTTCCGCAGACTTTGCAGGATCAGGGAGGCCATGCAGCGTAGGTTTGCTGAGGCATTCGCTCCGGAGTCCTCTGGGTCACTAAGGACGACATGATCCGCAGCCACCTCCTCCCAGCCACGTACAAGTCCACTGGTTTCTTGGGACTGTAAATCATCCCTAAAAGACTGCTGCTGATGATGCTGAGTGCCAGCCTCCACCTCCATGCTGACACAATCCTCCTCCTCCTCCTCCTCCTCCTCCTCCTCCTCTTCCTGTGCGATGGGTGGGACAGAAGGAACACTGTCTGGGTAAAGGGGGCCTTGAGAGGCAAGGAAGTCCTCCTCTTCCTGCCTCTGTTCTGCCTCAAGTGCCCTGTCCATTATTCCACGCAGCGTGTGCTCCAACAGGTGGACAAGAGGTACAGTGTCACTGATGCATGCACTGTCACTGCTCACCATCCTCGTGGCCTCCTCAAATGGTGCCAGGACAGTGCATGCATCCCTGATCATGCCCCACTGGCGTGGAGAAAAAAAACCAAGCTCCCCTGACCCTGTCCTGGTGCCGTAGTCGCACAGGTACTCATTGATGGCCCTCTGCTGCGTGTGCAGCCGCTGCAGCATGGCCAACGTTGAGTTCCACCTGGTGGGCATGTCACATATAAGGCGGTTCTTGGGCAGGTTCAACTCCTTTTGCAGCTCAGCCAGGCGAGCACTGGCATTATAAGATCTGCGGAAATGCACACAGACTTTCCTGGCCTGCCTCAGGACATCCTGTAAGCCCGGGTACCTGCCCAAGAAGCGCTGCACCACCAGGTTAAGGACGTGAGCCACACAGGGCACATGGGTCAGTTGTCCCTGTCGGAGGGCGGAGAGGAGGTTGGTGCCATTGTCGCAAACCACCATTCCTGGCTTAAGCTGGCGTGGCGTCAACCACCTCTCGGCCTGGCCCTGCAGAGCAGACAGGACCTCTGCCCCAGTGTGGCTTCTGTCCCCCAAACACACCAGCGCAAGCACGGCATGGCATCTTTTTGCCTGCGTACTTGCGTAGCCCCGTGAACGGCTACGGAGCACCGCTGGTTCATAGGACAAACCACAGGAAGAGGCCATGGAGGAAGAAGAAGAGGAGGGGGTGGAGGAGAGAGGTGTGTCACAACCAGTAGTAGCATTTTGGAGGCGTGGCGGTGGGACAACCTCCAACACTACTGCACCTTGTCCTGAATCCTTCCCAGCTGCCAAAAGAGTGACCCAATGGGCCGTGAAAGAAAGGTAACGTCCCTGTCCATGCCTGCTGGACCATGAGTCAGCGGTAATATGCACCTTACCGCTGACCGCCCTGTCCAGCGAGGCCAAGACATTGCCTTCCACATGCCGGTAGAGAGCCGGAATAGCCTTCCGTGAGAAAAAGTGGCGTTTGGGAACCTGCCACTGAGGAACCGCACATTGCACAAACTCACCGAAGGGGGCCGAGTCTACCAACTGAAAAGGCAGCAGTTGAAGCGCTAGCAATTTAGCCAAGCTAGCATTCAACCGCTGGGCATGTGGATGGCTGGGAGTGAACTTCTTTCGACGGTCCAGCAGCTGGGGCAGGGAAATTTGCCTGCTAGAATCGGACGTCGGTGTACTGCTAGCAGAGTGGGCGCAAGTACTTGGCTGTGACACACCTAATTCTACACCTTCATTCCTCTCAGTGCATGTTTCAGAGAGGACTGAAGTTATAGTGGGGTTGGAGATCCCAGCTGATGCGGTGCAAGGAGAGGTCCGCTTGGTTCTTTGGTGTGGGTCTTTGAGGTAGGCTTGCCAACGAGCTGCATGGCAGGTCAACATATGTCTGGTCAGGCATGTGGTACCCAAGCGGCTGATGTTTTGGCCACGCGATATACGCTTGAGACATATGTTGCAAACAGCAGCTGTGCGATCTGATGCACTAGCCTCAAAAAAGGCCCACACCAAAGAACTTTTTGAATGACGGGCAGAGGCAGCGCCCTGCACAGGCGGAGCTCTGCGGTGTGATTCCGTCGGTGTACTGCCCTTACGCTGGCCACCAAAGGGCATCCTGCCTCGTTGGAGATGTGCCTCCTCCTCATCCTCCTCCTCCTCCTCTCTCCTATTAGGCACCCACGTGGAGTCATTGACCTCATCATCCCCTCCCTCCTCATCACTGGAGCCAATCTGGCAGTATGCTGCAGCTGCTGGAACATGACTGCCAGATTGGTGTCCTTCTTGAGCATCCCCTCTGTCTGCTCTCACGCTACTGCCTTCCTCTAGCTGGGTTTCATCATCAGACCCTTCGAAACGCTGGGCATCCTCCTGGAGCATGTACCCAACACTGTGCTGAAACAGTTCGGGGGACTCCTCAGGAGGAGGACATGGTGGGTCTAGGGAAGGAGTGACTGATGATTTGTCTGACATTGATACCAGGGAAGACGACGCTTTGGCAGCTGCTTTTCCAGTACCCTGAGCCTGGGTGAGAGAGGATGAGGAGGAGGAGGAGGGCTTGGTCATCCACTCTACCAAGTCTTCGGCATGATGTGGCTCAACATGTCCAGCTGCCGAAAAGAAGGACAAGCGTGTCCCATGGCCATGTGCTGATGACAATGCACCGCGTCCACGACCAGCACTGTTGCCCCCAGACACAGAGCCTGCTTGCCCTCTTTTATTGCCTCCTGACTGTCTGCCTCTCCTTGTTTGCCTTCCAGACATTCTAATAGATGGCCTGCAGGGAGATGGGAAAAAAGCAATAAGGGCTACCTTCAGGTGTCCTTCTCTGTCCCTTGAAACAAAGACTTTCACAGTGAAAGAAACTGACACTGTCCCTACCTAGAGTTTTCTGTCCCTAGAATAAATGTTTTTTTTAATCACAATATAGCACAAGGACAATTCACTCAATGTCTCTCCAGGTCCCTGGAAACAAGGACTTGCAGAGTGAAAGAAACTGACACTGTCCCTACCTAGAGTTTTCTGTCCCTAGAATAAATGTTTTTTTTAAGCACAATATAGCACAAGGACAATTAACTCACTGTCCTTACAGGTCCCTGGAAACAAGGACTTGCAGAGTGAAAAAAAAAAAACACTCTCCCTACCTACAGTTTTCTGTCCCTAGAAAAAATGTTTTTTTTAAGCACAATATAGCACAAGGACAATTAACTCACTGTCCTTACAGGTCCCTGGAAACAAGGACTTGCAGAGTGAAAGAAAAAAAACACTCTCCCTACCTACAGTTTTCTGTCCCTAGAAAAAATGTTTTTTTTAATCACAATATAGCACAAGGAAAATTAACTCACTGTCCTTACAGGTCCCTGGAAACAAGGACTTGCAGAGTGAAAGAAACTGACACTGTCCCTACCTAGAGTTTTCTGTCCCTAGAATAAATGTTTTTTTTAATCACAATATAGCACAAGGACAATTAACTCACTGTCCTTACAGGTCCCTGGAAACAAGGACTTGCAGAGTGAAAGAAACTGACACTGTCCCTACCTAGAGTTTTCTGTCCCTAGAATAAATGTTTTTTTTAAGCACAATATAGCACAAGGACAATTAACTCACTGTCCTTACAGGTCCCTGGAAACAAGGACTTGCAGAGTGAAAGAAAAAAAACACTCTCCCTACCTACAGTTTTCTGTCCCTAGAAAAAATGTTTTTTTTAATCACAATATAGCACAAGGAAAATTAACTCACTGTCCTTACAGGTCCCTGGAAACAAGGACTTGCAGAGTGAAAGAAACTGACACTGTCCCTACCTAGAGTTTTCTGTCCCTAGAATAAATGTTTTTTTTAATCACAATATAGCACAAGGACAATTAACTCACTGTCCTTACAGGTCCCTGGAAACAAGGACTTGCAGAGTGAAAGAAACTGACACTGTCCCTACCTAGAGTTTTCTGTCCCTAGAATAAATGTTTTTTTTAAGCACAATATAGCACAAGGACAATTAACTCACTGTCCTTACAGGTCCCTGGAAACAAGGACTTGCAGAGTGAAAGAAAAAAAACACTCTCCCTACCTACAGTTTTCTGTCCCTAGAAAAAATGTTTTTTTTAATCACAATATAGCACAAGGAAAATTAACTCACTGTCCTTACAGGTCCCTGGAAACAAGGACTTGCAGAGTGAAAGAAACTGACACTGTCCCTACCTAGAGTTTTCTGTCCCTAGAATAAATGTTTTTTTTAAATCACAATATAGCACAAGGACAATTAACTCACTGTCCTTACAGGTCCCTGGAAACAAGGACTTGCAGAGTGAAAGAAACTGACACTGTCCCTACCTAGAGTTTTCTGTCCCTAGAATAAATGTTTTTTTTAAGCACAATATAGCACAAGGACAATTAACTCACTGTCCTTACAGGTCCCTGGAAACAAGGACTTGCAGAGTGAAAGAAAAAAAACACTCTCCCTACCTACAGTTTTCTGTCCCTAGAAAAAATGTTTTTTTTAATCACAATATAGCACAAGGAAAATTAACTCACTGTCCTTACAGGTCCCTGGAAACAAGGACTTGCAGAGTGAAAGAAACTGACACTGTCCCTACCTAGAGTTTTCTGTCCCTAGAATAAATGTTTTTTTTAATCACAATATAGCACAAGGACAATTAACTCACTGTCCTTACAGGTCCCTGGAAACAAGGACTTGCAGAGTGAAAGAAACTGACACTGTCCCTACCTAGAGTTTTCTGTCCCTAGAATAAATGTTTTTTTTAAGCACAATATAGCACAAGGACAATTAACTCACTGTCCTTACAGGTCCCTGGAAACAAGGACTTGCAGAGTGAAAGAAACTGACACTGTCCCTACCTAGAGTTTTCTGTCCCTAGAATAAATGTTTTTTTTAAGCACACTATAGCAGAAGCACAAAACACACTGACACTCTCCCTACCTATCCTTCTCTTTCCCTAAACTAAAGGAATCCAGGTTAAGCAAGAAAGAAATAACAGTCACTGTCCCTGCCTATGCTACTCTATCCCTGCTCCGGAACACACTACACTAGGCCGCCGTGCTGGCGGCCTTTTATAGTGTGGGGCGTGTACTAAACACCCTCAGCAATAATTGGCCACAGGCATCCTGCCTGTGGCCAATCATTGCTCTCCTCGCTGCCGGCGCTGTGATTGGCCAAGCATGCGGGGTCACAGTGCATGCTTGGCCAATCACAGCGCCTGGATGACACTGCGATGGCGTAGTGCATTGTGGGCCGTTCGCGTCACTCGAATTTGGCGCGAACGGCCCAAATCGTTCGATCTTCGTCGAACGATCGAACAGCCAATGTTCGAGTCGAACGTATGTTCGACTCGAACACGAAGCTCATCCCTAATATGGATACTTTAAACTGCAAAAAAAGTACCAAATGCTGTAAGGTAACCTGTCAATTGAATATCACAAGTGTTCTGGGTAAGCTGATGTGCAATGTACTTTGTTGATGCCGAAGTGTAAATGGTTGTGTTAATTTAAATAAAAACCTTTCTGATTAAGAAAAAAAAAAACATGCAGGAGTTACATTATCTGGGGCCATCCAAAGGCCAAAGAGCAGTGCAATGGAACCTGGAAAAATTGGTGGAAAAGATGGTGGCAGCGGGGGGGGGGGGGGGGGGGACAGAGCAGTGAATGAAGCCTGAGCCTGTCACAGCTAGAGAAAGACAAGTGTGCCATACTGTGCAACTATGCTGTGCATAATAGCACATTATGGAAAAAAAAAACATCTCTCCCAGCAAAAGTTATGCCGTGTACACACGACCGTTTTTCTCGTCGAGAAAAATGAAATTTTTTCCTTTTGACGAGAAAAACGATCGTCTGTGGGCATTTTGTAATTTTTCCCGACGGGAAAAACGGAATTAAAAACGACGAGAAAAATTAGAACATGCTCTAATTTTTCTCGTCGTTTTTCTCGACATTTTTTTCCGCTGCAGTTTTCCCATAGGGAAACACTGCCGCGGAGCCCACAGACGGTCGTTTTTCTCGACAAGAGAAAAAAATGACGTGAAAAATGACCGTGTGTGGGGAACAAGCCGTTCCCTCATTTTTAATGTCATTATTCACGGCGGTTTCAGCCACTAGTCTCCGGCGGGATAATAACGGAGACTACACAACTCAGTTCAGCCACTAGTCTCCGGCGGGATAATAACTACAGCACGATGGGCCAAGGCAGTCACTAGGCCTAATCAAAGTACAAGCTAAATAAGTGAGCAGATGCTCGCTCACCCCTCCGGACGCGATACCAGTTCGGGACTTCCACCACTGTGTTTCCACACACAGTGCCTGCAACGATCAGGTCTCTGGTCCAACTGATGTCAGCAACTCAAAGAAGTCAGGTGTCACCCAGGCTCAGCAGTGGGGTGGAAGGCTATTTGGAAGGTATGCAAGGCCCAGGCATGAGTCTCTGCGGTGGCCAAAATGCACCCTGGGTGCCAAGCGGGGTTCTGGGTAAGGTAGTCCATAGTGACCCCGCTACACATACAACATACAAACTTGCATAAAGCATACATACACAATGCATACACATTCACAATTAAACATTTACTGTACCCCTTTGGTGGCATTTTCAGTTCTCGTGTCCCTGTCCTTTCTGGCAGAAAAGCCTGGGGGTGGCAGTGACATTTGTTTTCAGTCACCCCTGGGGCAGCTCACCCCTGCCTGATCCACTTTGGTCCTACACAGGCACAGCTCCGGCTTCTCCTCCTATCTGGGCTATTACTGGCAGGGCTCAGCATCCATGACACCATACACACTATGCTTCGTTCACATTTCTGGAATAGAAACCATTCCAGATATGCCTATTCTGTTTCTAACCCTAGACCTAAATGGATGCATGTATACTGATGGTCAGAGGGTTATGCTTCCACACACTATTAGAATACATTTCTTTTTTTTTTCCTGACAGAAATTTTTACTTTCAAAATATTTTATTTTCATAAGAAGATAAATAATACAGAACATTACATCATGTTATATATTTTCTTTTTTTTTTTACTTTCAAAATATTTTCTGACAGAAATTTTACTCTAAATTGGGCTGGAATTGGGTTTTACATTTCAGCTGTAATCTGACTCTGATATGCCTAAAAATATTTGAGTTTTCTCTGTATATACAGTACATTAGGCAGCATTATAACTTGTGGTTAATACAACAGACAACATAAGAGCAGGTGCAAAGATCTTATTTGTGTGATAGTACATTGTGTCTTTCCCACGAGTCTACCAACGTAACGGAAATATTTTTTTTCCCTGCACTGTTTAAACGTAATCAAGTTGATTTTTGAAATTGAGGAAGATGCACAAAGAAACTCTCGATTAACCAAGCTGAACACCGGCAGAGGATTCACCAACCAAGACAAGACATAGGCAGTTGTGGTCAGGTCACCATAGGATGTGAGAAACATTGTTTACATCAATCGTCTGCTGCTTTAGCAGAAGAACACAACATACTGTTCACAAGGTGCTGGGGTGGCCACATCTAAGATATGTTCTCGCAGAAAAGTGGAAATGAACAGAAAAAGTAAACATAACATATTATCGAATGGCTTAAAGCAGCACACAATTATGTTACACTTGTAATTGGAGCTAGGCCTGACACCACTGAACCCTAAAAGTTTATTTTTTAAAGTGGTTGTAAAGGCTGAAGGATTTTTACCTTTATGCATTCTATGCATGAAGGTTAAAAAACCTTCAGTGTGAAGCTACCACCTCAGCCCACCCTAATACTTACCTAAGCCCGATCCAGGGATGTGCACGAGACCTGAGGCTCTCCCTCTCAATTGGCTGAGATGCAGCAGCAGGAGCCATTGGCTCCCACTGCTGTCAATCACAGCCAGTCAGGCAGGAGTGGGGGGCAGGGGCGGGGCTGAGTCAGCTGTGCATGGTAGCCAATTAGCTTTTAACGTCAGCTTGTTCAATTAAGTGTTGACTAAAAAACCTGGAAGCTGATTGGTTTCTATGCAGAGCTGCCCCAGATTTTGCACCCTCCAGTAAATTAGTAAATCAACCCCACTGTGTAAAGTGATAATATTTCTACAAACAGCAGCCACCAGCGCAAGCAGGGCCGATCCGCCCTATACGCTTGCTACGCAAGCTGCGTAGGGCCCCTAGTAATTACTCGCTGCCGCGGCTAGAGGTCCGCGGGCCGGGCAGAGACAATGTCTCCGCCAGCCGGCATTTTCTTGTAGACCAAGAGGAGGGTCAGGGTGGCTGCCAATAGGAATTGAGCTGCGGCACCGCCCACCTCCCGCCCCGCTGATGTCTGTCTGTGAGTGAAATGTGGGAAGGGGCGGGGGTGGACGGCGCCGCAGCTTAATTCCTATTGGCAGCCACCCGGCCGGCTCCTCCACTGTCCCCTCTGCGTAATGGCGGCGGAGAGAGTCTCTGCTGCTGGGGCATCACACCTGAGGTAAGGGGGTCCTCCGCTGGGAATGCGGGAATGCCTGGTGTAAGGGGGGCCTCCGCTGGGAATGCCTGGTGTAAGGGGGGCCTCCGCTGGGAAGGCCTTGTGTAAGGGGGGACTCCGCTGGGAATGCCTTGTGTAAGGGGGGACTCCGCTGGGAATGCCTTGTGTAAGGGGGGACTCCGCTGGGAATGCCTGGTGTAAGGGGGCCTCCGCTGGGAATGCCTGGTGTAAGGGGGGACTCCGCTGGGAATGCCTGGTGTAAGGGGGGACTCCGCTGGGAATGCCTGGTGTAAGGGGGACCTCCGCTGGGAATGCCTGGTGTAAGGGGGGCCTCCGCTGGGAATGCCTGGTGTAAGGGGGGCCTCCGCTGGGAATGCCTTGTGTAAGGGGGGCCTCCGCTGGGAATGCCTGGTGTAAGGGGGGACTCCACTGGGAATGCCTGGTGTAAGGGGGGCCTCCGCTGGGAATGCCTGGTGTAAAGGGGGCCTCCGCTGGGAATGCCTGGTGTAAGGGGGGACTCCGCTGGGAATGCCTGGTGTAAGGGGGGCCTCCGCTGGGAATGCCTGGTGTAAGGGGGGCCTCCGCTGGGAATGCCTGGTGTAAGGGGGGACTCCGCTGGGAATGCCTGGTGTAAGGAGGGCCTCCGCTGGGAATGCCTGGTGTAAGGGGGCCTCCGCTGGGAATGCCTGGTGTAAGGGGGACTCCGCTGGGAAGGCCTGGTGTAAGGGGGGCCTCCGCTGGGAATGCCTGGTGTAAGGAGGGCCTCCGCTGGGAATGCCTGGTGTAAGGGGGACTCCGCTGGGAAGGCCTTGTGTAAGAGGGACTCTACTGGGAATGCCTGGTGTAAGAAGGGACACTACTGGGAATGCCTGGTGTAAGGAGGGACTCTACTGGGAATGCCTGATATAAGGAGGAACTCTACTGGGAATGCCTGGTGTAAGGGGGACTCTGCTGGGAATGCCTGGTGTAAGGAGGGACTCTACTGGGAATGCCTGATATAAGGAGGAACTCTACTGGGAATGCCTGGTGTAAGGGGGACTCCGCTGGGAATGCCTGGTGTAAGGAGGGACTCAGGGCTTCCACTGATTCTGCATTATGGTGAGTTGAATAATTTCATTCTATATTACAATGTAATAATAGAAATAATGCGCTTCAGTCATCCTGACACCATAACAACCATGGTGCCGGGATGATTGAAGCGCTAACACCAGGTGTTTGGAGTATCTTTAGCTGCTGATTTGTTAAACTTTCTGGAATACACACATTTCTATTGTGGTGTAGGATCTGGGCCTGCTGTCCCTCCACCCCTCTTTCTTCCTTTCACTCTTTCTTTCTTTCTCTCCCTCTTTCTTTCTCTCCCTCTTTCTTTCTCCCTCCATCCCTCATTCATCTCAGACTCTAACCACACCCCTCCGAGCCACACCCATGTAAGCCACGCCCACTATTCCGCGTAAACCACACCCATTTTTTGCCACCGTAGCGGGCCCCTTAGCAGAATTTTGCTTAGGGCCCCAGGGAGGTCAGGATCGGCACTGAGCGCAAGGGACACTTTTCATTCAATAAAAGTACAGTCACTGATGCAGATTTAAAATATATATATGTATATACGGTAATAAATTTTCTGGTCCAGTTACTGTAAACAGTTGTTTTTTCTTAAGGGAAGTAAAACAGCCTTTATCATTGGTATTAAAAAAATGTTTTTATTTTTGCTCATTTACAAATCACTTTAAAGTTGAACTCTAGGTAGATATAAACAGATACACATTAATGCAGCTCTGTAATCATTATAACATCACTAAATGTAGTTTTTAGATGCAAACAGTAAAATTAGCTGAATATGACCTGCAGCCTCATTACAGTCCCTGTATTGTGAGGGAACAAGAAATAATACAAGGAGTCAATCAGTTAATGTGGTGACAAGAAGGTGGGTTTATTTCATTTTTAGCAGCTTCAATACCAGACGCGTTTAACCCCTTCCTGCCCAGGCCAATTTTCAGCTTTCAGCACTGTCACACTTTGAATAGCAATTGTGCAACCCTATACCCATATGAAATTTTTATAATTTTTTTTTTTTTTTACACAACTAGAGCTTTCTTTTAGTGACATTTAATCGCCACTGGGTTTTTTATTTTTTGAAAAATAAATTTAAAAAGACTGAAAATTTGGAAAAATAAACACGTTTTTCCTCATTTCTGTTATAAAATTGTGCAAATAAATCTTTCTTTTAAATGTAGGCCAAAATGTATACTGCTACACTTCTTTGGTGAAAATAACCCAAATAAGTGGACATTATTTAGTAGGAAAGTTATAGTCCACAAACTTTGGTATATGCACTGTATATCTGAAAATTGATCAATCCTGATGTACTGGATCTCCTTTCTTGAGGCCTTAAAATGCCGGGACAGTACAAATATTCCCCAAATTACCCCTTTTTTTTGGAAAGTAGACAGTGCAAGGTATTTAGTAATGCCGCGTACACACGACCGTTTTTAATGATGAGAAAAATGCAATTTTTTTAAATGGTCATTAAAAATGATCGTGTGTGGGCTTCAGAGCATTTTTCACGACGTGAAAAATGGCCATGAATAAATTGGAACATGCTCTAATTTTTCTCGTCGTTTTTTTACCTCGTCGTTTTTCTCGCCATGAAAAACGGCCGTGTGTAGGCTTTAACGACGTGAAAAAAAATGCGCATGCCCAGAATCAAGTATGAGACGGGAGCGCTCGTTCTGGTAAAACTAGCGTTCGTAATGGAGATAGCACATTCATCCCGCTGTAACGGACTGAAAAGCACAAGGCTGAAAAGCGCGAATCGTCTCTCAACAAACTTTACTAACATGAAGGGTGGCACCATCCGAATGGAACTTCCCCTTTATAGTGCCGTCGTACGTGTTGTACGTCAGCGCGCTTTACTCAAGCATTTTTTTTCAACGATAGTGTGTAGGCAAGGCAGGCTTGAGAAGAATCACGTCGAGAAAAACTTCTTTTTTTTTCAATGACATTAAAAACGGTCGTGTGTACGCGGCATTAGAGACAAAGCAAGTTTTTTGAAGTTGAAGTAATTGTTTTGGTGCAATTTTTGTGACAATAAAGAAATACATTTTTTTTTTTTCTTAATTTGTAATTTTTTTTACATACTGTCACCAGTGCAGTACAACGTCATAATATAACTGGCGTGGCATTGATAAAAGACACTACCTGGTGACAGTATGTAAAAAAAAAAAAAAAAAAAAAAATAACAAATATTATTTTTGCTAATTTTTTTTTTTTACATATAGTGACTAGGGATGAGCTCGGTTTTCGAGTCGAACATAGGTTCGACTCGAACATCGGCTGTTTGCGCGTTCGGCGAACAACGAACGATTTGGGCCGTTTGCGCCAAATTCGAGTGACGTGAACGGCCCACAATACACTGCGCCATCGCAGTGTAATCCCGGCGCTGTGATTGGCCAAGCATGCACTGTGACCCTGCATGCTTGGCCAATCACAGCGCCGGCAGCGAGGAGAGCAATGATTGGCCACAGGCAGGATGCCTGTGGCCAATTATAGCTATGGGGGTTTAGTACACGCCCCACACTATAAAAGGCCGCCAGCGCGGCGGCCTTGTTTAGTGTGTTCCGGAGCAGGGAAAGTGAAGGATAGGCAGGGACAGTGTCAAATCCATTCTTTGCTAAACCTTGTGTGTAGGGACAGAGAAGGATAGGCAGGGAGAGTGTCATTGTCATATTCTTTGCTAAACCTTGTGTGTAGGGAGAGAGAAGGATAGGCAGGGAGAGTGTCAGTGTCATATACTTTGATAAACCTTGTGTACAGGGAGAGAGAAGGATAGGCAGGGGACAGTGTCAGTGTCATATTCTTTGCTAAATTTTGTGTGCAGGGAGAGAGAAGGATAGGCAGGGAGAGTGTCAGTGTCATATACTTTGATAAACCTTGTGTGCAGGGAGAGAGAAGGATAGGCAGGGGACAGTGTCAGTGTCATTGTTGCTAAGCCTCCTGCACATTATACACCTGAACTTAGCCCGTATTGCTGCTTTTTCCTGGTGTGTTACACCAACAGGATTTTGCGGCACTTACAGCGGGCGGAGTGTGCCTCCTGACCATATTACACCTGAACTTAGCCTGTATTGCTGCTTTTTCCTGGTGTGTTACACCAACAGGATTTTGCGGCACTTACAGCGGGCGGAGTGTGCCTCCTGACCATATTACACCTGAACTTAGCCTGTATTGCTGCTTTTTCCTGGTGTGTTACACCAACAGAATTTTGCGGCACTTAAAGCGGGCGGAGTGTGCCTCCTGACCATATTACACCTGAACTTAGCCTGTATTGCTGCTTTTTCCTGGTGTGTTACACCAACAGGATTTTGCGGCACTTACAGCGGGCGGAGTGTGCCTCCTGACCATATTACACCTGAACTTAGCCTGTATTGCTGCTTTTTCCTGGTGTGTTACACCAACAGGATTTTGCGGCACTTACAGCGGGCGGAGTGTGCCTCCTGACCATATTACACCTGAACTTAGCCTGTATTGCTGCTTTTTCCTGGTGTGTTACACCAACAGGATTTTGCGGCACTTACAGCGGGCGGAGTGTGCCTCCTGACCATATTACACCTGAACTTAGCCTGTATTGCTGCTTTTTCCTGGTGTGTTACACCAACAGGATTTTGCGGCACTTACAGCGGGCGGAGTGTGCCTCCTGACCATATTACACCTGAACTTAGCCTGTATTGCTGCTTTTTCCCGGTGTGTTACACCAACAGGGTTTTGCGGCACTTACAGCGGGCGGAGTGTGCCTCCTGACCATATTACACCTGAACTTAGCCTGTATTGCTGCTTTTTCCTGGTGTGTTACACCAACAGGGTTTTGCGGCACTTACAGCGGGCGGAGTGTGCCTCCTGACCATATTACACTTGATCTTTGCCTGTATTGCTGCTTTTCCCATTTCCCTGCAGGCCATTAGAATGTCTGGAAGGTAAACAAGGAGAGGCAGACAGTCAGGAGCCAATAAAAGAGGGCAAGCAGGCTCTGTGTCTAGAGACAACAGTGCTGGTCGTGGACGCGGTGCATCGCCTTCAGCACGTGGCCATGGGACACGCTTGTCCTTCTTTTCGGCAGCTGGACGTGTTGAGCCGCATCATGCCGAAGACTTGGTAGAGTGGATGACCAAGCCCTCCTCATCCTCCTCATCCTCTCTCACCCAGGCTCAGGGTACTGGCAAAGCAGCTGCCAAAGCGTCCTCTTCCCTGGTATCAATGTCATTATCAGTCACTCCTTCCCTAGACCAACCATGTCCTCCTGAGGAGTCCCCCGAACTGTTTGAGCACAGTGTTGGGTACATGCTCCAGGAGGATGCCCAGCGTTTCGAAGGGTCTGATGATGATACCCAGCTAGAGGAAGGCAGTAGCGTGAGAGCAGAGAGAGGGGATGCTCAAGAAGGACACCAATCTGGCAGTCATGTTCCAGCAGCTGCAGCATACTGCCAGATTGGCTCCAGTGATGAGGAGGGAGGGGATGATGAGGTCACTGACTCCACGTGGGTGTCTAATAGGAGAGAGGAGGAGGATGAGGAGGAGGCACATCTCCAACGAGGCAGGATGCCCTCGGGGGGCCAGCGTAAGGGCAGCACACCGACGGAATCACACCGCAGAGCTCCGCCTGTGCAGGGCGCTGCCTCTGCCCGTTATTCAAAAAGTTCTTTGGTGTGGGCCTTTTTTGAGTCGAGTGCATCAGATCGCACAGCTGCTGTTTGCAACATATGTCTCAAGCGTATATCGCGTGGCCAAAACATCACCCGCTTGGGCACCACATGCTTGACCAGACATATGTTGACCTGCCATGCAGCTCGTTGGCAAGCCTACCTTAAAGACCCACACCAAAGAACAAAGCGGACCTCTTCTTGCACCGCATCAGCTGGGATCTCCAACCCCACTATACCTTCAGCCCTCTCTGAAACCTGCTCTGAGAGGAATGAAGGTGTAGAATTAGGTGTGTCACAGCCAAGTACTTGCGGGCACTCTGCTAGCAGTACACCGACGTCCGATTCTAGCAGGCAAATTTCCCTGCCCCAGCTGCTGGACCGTCGAAAGAAGTTCACTCCCAGCCATCCACATGCCCAGCGGTTGAATGCTAGCTTGGCTAATTTGCTAGCGCTTCAACTGCTGCCTTTTCAGTTGGTAGACTCGGCCCCCTTCCGTGAGTTTGTGCAATGTGCGGTTCCTCAGTGGCAGGTTCCCAAACGCCACTTTTTCTCACGGAAGGCGATTCCGGCTCTCTACCGGCATGTGGAAGGCAATGTCTTGGCCTCGCTGGACAGGGCGGTCAGCGGTAAGGTGCAAATTACCGCTGACTCATGGTCCAGCAGGCATGGACAGGGACGTTACCTTTCTTTCACGGCCCATTGGGTCACTCTTTTGGCAGCTGGGAAGGATGCAGGACAAGGTGCAGTAGTGTTGGAGGTTGTTCCATCACCACGCCTCCAAAATGCTACTACTGGTTGTGACACACCTCTGTCCTCCACCCCCTCCTCTTCTTCTTCCTCCGTGGCCTCTTCCTGTGCTTTGTCCTCGGAACCAGCGGTGCTCCGTAGCCGTTCAAGGGGCTACGCAAGTACGCAGGCAAAAAGATGCCATGCCGTGCTTGCGCTGGTGTGTTTGGGGGACAGGAGCCACACTGGGGCAGAGGTTCTGTCTGCTCTGCAGGGGCAGGCCGAGAGGTGGTTGACGCCACGCCAGCTTAAGCCAGGAATGGTAGTTTGCGACAATGGCACCAACCTCCTCTCCGCTCTCTGACAGGGACAACTGACCCATGTGCCCTGTGTGGCTCACGTCCTTAACCTGGTGGTGCAGCGGTTCTTGGGCAGGTACCCGGGCTTACAGGATGTCCTGAGGCAGGCCAGGAAAGTCTGTGTGCATTTCCGCAGATCTTATAATGCCAGTGCTCGCCTGGCTGAGCTGCAAAAGGAGTTGAACCTGCCCAAGAACCGCCTTATATGTGACATGCCCACCAGGTGGAACTCAACGTTGGCCATGCTGCAGCGGCTGCACACGCAGCAGAGGGCCATCAATGAGTACCTGTGCGACTACGGCACCAGGACAGGGTCAGGGGAGCTCGGTTTTTTTTCACCACGCCAGTGGGGCATGATCAGGGATGCATGCACTGTCCTGGCACCATTTGAGGAGGCCACGAGGATGGTGAGCAGTGACAGTGCATGCATCAGTGACACTGTACCTCTTGTCCACCTGTTGGAACATACGCTGCGTGGAATAATGGACAGGGCACTTGAGGCAGAACAGAGGCAGGAAGAGGAGGACTTCCTTGCCTCTCAAGGCCCCCTTTACCCAGACAGTGTTCCTTCTGTCCCACCCATCGCACAGGAAGAAGAGGAGGAGGAGGAGGAGGATTGTGTCAGCATGGAAGTGGAGCCTGGCACTCAGCATCATCAGCAGCAGTCTTTTAGGGATGATTTACAGTCCCAAGAAACCAGTGGACTTGTACGTGGCTGGGAGGAGGTGGCTGCGGATCATGTCGTCCTTAGTGACCCAGAGGACTCCGGACCGAATGCCTCAGCTAACCTACGCTGCATGGCCTCCCTGATCCTGCAAAGTCTGCGGAAGGATCCTCGTATTCTTCGGATCAAGGAGAGGAACCATTACTGGCTGGCCACTCTCCTTGATCCACGGTACAAGGGTAAGGTTGCGGACCTTATCTTACCGTCGCAGAGGGAGCAGAGGATGAGACAACTCCGGGAGTCCTTGCAGAAAGGTCTGTGCAACGCGTTCCCAGAGACTGGGAGGTTACAAACTCCTGGTCCTGGACAACGAGTTGCTGAGGCTTCGGTCAGTCAAAGAAGGAGCGGTGGGGAAGGTGGCCGTCTGGCCGATGCGTTCAGACAATTCTTTAGTCCGCAGCCCCAAGGTATGATCGGTTCCAGCAACCATCGCCAGCGTCTGATATACATGGTGCAGGAATACCTAGGGGCAAGGTCAGACTTGGACACCTTCCCCACCGAAAATCCTCTGGCTTACTGGGTCTTGAGGATGGATCACTGGCCAGAGCTTGCACAGTATGCAATTGAGCTACTGGCCTGTCCTGCATCCAGCGTTCTTTCAGAACGCACATTCAGTGCTGCTGGAGGATTTGTCACGGATCACAGGGTGCACCTGTCCACCGACTCTGTTGATCGACTGACCTTCATAAAGATGAACCAGTCTTGGATCACCACAAGCTACCAAACACCTGAAGCTGATATAACAGACTAATTTATTTTCAAATGTCACATCCCTTCAAGATTGATGCTGATGCTGAGAGACTGTCCTGTTATGTTGACTGACTATCCTCCTCCTCCTCAATGATCCGATTGATGATGATAGCTTGGAAGAACATTTTTGTTTCTGGGTGCCGCCACCAGTGGCAAAGGCCCAATTTTTCAGCCCCTGTTTAACAGGGGTGTGTTATTACAATTTTCTATGCAATGCTTTGCAGCAGGGCTCATTCCTGCACTCCAACTAGAGTATCTGGGAGTGGTTGCAGTGTCGTGGCACCAGCACCAGTGGCTAAGGCCCAATTTTTCAGCCCCTGTTTAACAGGAGCGTGTAATTACAATTTTTGATGCAATACTTTGCAACAGGGCTCATTGCTGTGCTCCAAGTACAGTATCTGTGAGGGGTTGCAGTGTTGTGGCACCAGTGCCTAAGGCCCAATTTTTCTGCCCCTGTTTAACAGGGGCATGTAATTACAATTCTTGATCTAATAATTCACAGCAGGGCCCATTCCTGCGCCCACCAAGACTAACTGTGAGGCCTTACAGTGTTGTGTCAACACCACCACCACCACCACCACCAAAGGCCCAATTTTTTAGCCCCTGTTCAACAGGGGCATGCAATTACAATTCTTGATCTAATAATTCACAGCAGGGCCCATTCATGCGCCCACCAAGAGTAACTGTGAGGGCTCACAGTGTTGTGTCAACACCAACATGTAAGGGGCAAATTTCAGCTGAGTATATACGGCAGGCCCCTACTTTCAAACATCCAACTTACAAACGACTCCTCCTTGCAAACGGAAAGGATACAACAGGAAGTGAGAGGAAATCTACCCCTAGGAAGGCAAATTCTCTCCTGTAAGAGGTAATATGGGAAAATAAGTGTCTCCTCTCCACTGATGCTTTATCACCAATTCTTGTTTCAATAAAAACCCCAAATTTTCAAAAAACATTTGTCATTAGGACGGAAAGTGAGGTGAACTGTTCTGAACAGGTGCACACTGCACAGACAGCAAAACAAATGTTACAGGGGTGATAACCCTTCCCTTGTTTTCCAAAAAGCTTAAAAATAGATTTTTTGGCTGGAGCTACACTTAAACAATGTACCTGTTCAAAATTACAAACAGATTCTACATAAGAACAAACCTACAGTCCCTGTCTTGTATGCACCGCCTGTATACGGCTGTTCAGAGTATATAGGGCCTTTTTTATTTTGTGTGTGGGGTTCCCCTTAATATCCATACAAGACCCAAAGGGGCTGGTAATGGGCTGGGGTAGGGGGGGGGGAGCTGTGATGTGGTAGCTATGCCATTTTTCTTAAAGATTTTCATCCATATTACCGGGACCAGACATTACATTAAAGCCGCAAGCAGTTTTAAATGGCTTTTTTTCCTTTAGAAATGTAATTTTGTGCAGGGACAGTTCTAAACACGGGAAACACGTGGCACTTCACAGGCATACTTTAGACACCCCCCAGGTACGATATTTAAAGGAATATTTGACTTTTTTTTTTCACTTTATGCATCATTAAAATGACTGCTCCCGAAAAACGGCCATTTTTAAAACTTTTTGGGGGATTGATACATGTCCCCTGGTGCAGAACCCGGGTTCCCAAACCCTTTTTAGGACAATAACATGCATATTAGTCGTTATAAATAGCACTTTAGATTTCGAACGTTCGCATCCATTGTATTTAATAGGGTTCTAAAGTTCGTGCAAACTTTCGGTCCGTTCGCGGGTTCTGGTGCGAACCGAACCCGGGGGTGTTCGGCTCATCACTAATAGTGACTAGCGCAATACAGTATTACCACACTAACAATGTACTACTGTGTTTTTTTACACACTATGATTGCTTATAACTGTGCATTTTACAGTTATAAGCAACCATTTTTTCTGAATGAAAACTACTAATTCAGTGTTTACTATTGTGATTAGCTGTGATTGGCCAAAGCTAATCACATGGTACAGATGGGCTGTGATTAGCCCTGTCTGTACTATGTCATGGCTGTGACCAATCACAAAGCTCATCACAATAGTACACAATGAAAGGTATGTAACAAAGCCTTTCATTGTGTACAACTGTCATGTGGTCTGCTGTGATTGGCCACATTGATCACATAGTACCGGCAGTGGGCTGGTACAGTGATCTGTCATGGGCAGTTGACACGGCGGATGACAGATCGCGCTGGAGCGCAGCCCATGGGATGTGCATGAGGTGCAATCCTGGGAAGACGTCAAATGACGTCCTCTCAGAATAACAATAGCCCGGGTGATCAGATGATCGGTGCTTTCCTTTAGAGCAGGGATCTCCACACTTACGGGGTCAAATTGTGACTATTGGGAGTAGGAAATGTCTTAACATCAGCAGAAGTAAACAATACCTCAAGCTTGGTGGTCAGTGGAAGTAAAAAATAATTTGTATTAGTTGGAGGAATAGTGCCCCATCACTGGTATTATTTGGAGGAATAATGCCCCAATCATTGGAATTACTTGGAGCAACAATGACCCATTATTGGTATTCGTTGGAGGAATAGTGCCCCACCAATCAGTGGTATCAATGGGAGGGATAGTACCCCATCACTGGTGCCATTGACAGGAATTAAGTCCCACTGTTGGTCTGCAGTGGGAGTTATAGTGCCTCATAGCTTTGATAGAAATTGTGCCCCAAGGGTCAGTTGAAGGCAAGCAGAGAGCCACATCCACCTCACTGGCAGCAGTTTGGAGACCACTGTTTTAGAGCTTCAAGGTATTGGATCTGGTAAACTTTGTAGAAGTGGTTTCTTCAGAAAGTCATGTTAAGAAAGCACTTTTCTGAGGCGTTGTCGTCTGAATAGATTTGGACTCTTTACAGTGGGTTTCATTAAAACTATCAATTAATGAGAGTCCTCTCATACTCAACATGTACAGCTTCCAAAACAGTAAAGGAACTAACTTCAATATCAGTGCACATCGATCAATTGACCGACAAGGTAGTTAAAAGAATTTGGAAAATAGTTACTTTTTTAACCAATGATGCTAAAGGCTATGTAGCGGATGGTTACTATTAGTTACTATCATCCACCATATCACCCTGCTGCCAGACCTCCATATACCACTCCCAGAGACAATGAACAGTCATTTTCCTTTGTTTTTTTTTGTTTTGTTTATTTGGGGGATATAGCTTGGTTGGGGAAAGGGAATGTGGAATGCCCATAGAACAGATCTCTTTGCCATCATAGTTAAAGAATTGTTGAATAAATTGAGCTTTGAAGAACTGATGGACTCTAACATTCACAGTCACTTCCCCTGCATCAACTCCTGCAGACTATTACTCCCAGGTCTCTTCTCCTCCTGCACAAACCACTGTTCAATGTTAGTTTCTCCACCCCATTATCTTCACACTACACCAGGGATCACTCTGAATGGTCCCGGGCGCTTGCTGAACTTGCTGAATTGTTAGTAGGCCAGGGGCCTGCAGTACCTCTTCTTGGTGGACTAGAATTTAGCAGCTTTTAGAAAGTTGGTAGACTACTGATCCCAGCTGGCCCGACTTGCAAATCCTGTGCCCGCAGGCCACATCAATTTGACACAAAACCCCACAGTCTTTCCTCTAGCCTTGCACCCAGCTCCCCTGGCATGCCTCCTCCAGATATCCACTGTGCCACACTCACCGAACTTTTCCTGCCCTAGGTCCATGGTGAAGAACTTAACCGGACATGCATACCGACTGCTTCTCCAGCTCCTCTGTTCCAGGACACCTCCTCCATGACTGTGTAAGGATGCGGCTCCCTCTCAGCTCCTGAGCTCCTCTGCCGAGGCGTGCACACCCCCCAGATGGGGATGGGCCTCCTGCTGCAGTCTAACACTCCATCCTTCACTTCACCCAGCCGACAACTCCCCTCCAGTGAGCTGGACCTGAGCTTATGAAGGAGGCCTGCCCCCTGCCAATTCCAATTGGGGATTGGTCAGGGCTCCTCATATGAGCTCACTGACACTCCAGTTCCCAGCCATGCCCCTCTTCCAGAACATTCTCCCTGGAAGCAGGGGAGGCGCCCAAGAACTGAAGGACAGGTGATCACACCCACTGCTACACTAACCACTCCCTGCCCCCAGATCAAAAACAAGCAGGCCTAGCATGCAACATAGGCCTGCCTAAATTTACCTGCCTGGCAGCTATTACAAAAATCCTCACCTCTAACACCTACCTATGGTAGAGGGCGCTACAGTTATTTAGTCTAAATTTTGGAACTTAAAGTTTTTGTAACCCTTTGTGAGCTGACCACGATAATCATGGCTGGTGAGCCCAGACTACCATGGTCAGTTTACGTGCCTCCATCATCCGCAGCTCTCCTCTGTCCTCCTCACTTTACAAAATACACTGGAAGCCCCTCTCCTTTATCTGGTGATAACTCGCTGTGTAAGTGTTTGTTTAAATAGTTGCGGAAATTTAAAAAAAATTCTAAAAATTAATACAAATTATAATTTTATTTTTTAAAACTTTTTTCTTTTATTTATTTATACAAAGTGTTAATAAACCCCAGTGTTTTAGAATTAGGCAGGGGACAGGTACTCTTTTTAGAGACATTAATGTATTAGTCTAATGTCTCCCCTGCCCTTTACACCATCTAAAGGACCACAGATCTGCTCGGTTAGATGTGTTCCATGGCTGTATCATACAAAAGATGGTGGACCTGAAACAGGACGTGACAGATCACCACGTCATTTTAATTTTGAAGCTGGGTGCCAGCTGAACAAGCAAGCAGTAGCAGCCATCATCTTGTGATTAACAGTTCACCGCTTGGAAGTACATAGTAACTCCAAAGATCCCAACTAGGTAAAGTCCAACTCCACCCAAAAATTTATTTTTACCCATCCCTGCCTCCCACCCCCCTCTAACCCATACTTCCCAGAGTAAAGTTTTCCTTACCTGGGGAAGTCAAGTATAGTCACCTAAGTTCCCCCATCCGGGTCCCTCACTTACTCTTTTTCCATTTGCAGGCACTACTAAGCTAGCGTTAATTGTAAATCTTGCTAGCTGGTCCCCTTCACTTCCATGGTCCTGGCATCATCTCTCTTCAGAATCCTAACAGGACCTCTCCACTGGCAGGCCAATAGGAATTGTCCACATCACACAGGAGGTGATGTAAACACCTGGAAGAAGGACCCCTCTCGGAAGTAAAGAGTAAAGAGAAGGACCTACACTGGATGATTACATGACCACTGGTTCAGGTAGGAGAAAACAAGGTTTACATTTTCTTGGCAACCCAATGATCAGATGGAGGAGGGGGTGAGAGAAAGGGTAGGGGGGGGGGTTACATTCATCCTGGATCTGGGCTTTAATAGAATGTATAGGGTACAATAAACTCAAGGAAAGAGAGGCTAGGGCACTGGATGCCCAAAACGACCAGTTTTCTTGGTTAATACAGAAGAAAGGACCTTTACGCTAAAATGGCTGCTCTGTACTTTTCAGAGCTCAGAGCACCTTCAAACAGAACGCAATTCCCCTGAAGCAGCTAGACAGGAACCCCCCTGCAAAGTCCACTGGCAGCAACTTGTACCCAGCTCTTCAGGACACCTTAAAGCGATACACTTAATTCTCCAGATGCTCCAGCAAGGTAGCTTTCAAAGAAGGACTCTTTCTGGCCACAGATCCCGGACTGCCTTCCAGCCCCTGGCCTTACCTCAGGCAGCAGGCCCGGGAGGCTAAGGCCTTCAACAACGCAAATGCCCAGGAGGCAAGAGAGGTTCTATAAGGTCATCCCAAATATTTGTATTCTTCCCCAGCATGCAATACTGGCAATAACCCTTCCAGTTGTTGACAAGGTAGACATAAATATTTATAACTTAGAATTATTGTATCTTCTCACACTATTGCCAGAGACATAGCCTAACAGAAGCAAAGGATAAAACTTAACCTCGGGGAAACCTAATGGAAAAAAAGAACTATAGCAATCCATGTTCAGAGTACAGTTTGCAGCTCTACATTTTAGACATGACACTACTGCATAGGTCAGGGTCCCTAAAGCACAAAGAAACAAAAAATCTTGGTAATGATTTGGCTAAATATTCTTTGGAGTACCCATGCTGGAGAGTTTCTGAAACCATTTTTAGAAAAATATAAAAATTTTATCAGGTTTTTCCCCCTATATATAACAAACAACTTTGAGCAAGTTGCAAGCTGCGTCCTAACTTTTAATGCCTCGTACACATGACCGGTTTTTCCATCAGAATAAACTCCGACAGAGTTCCGACAGAATTCTGCTCAAGCTGTCTTGCATACACGCGGTCACACTAAAATCCGACCGTCAAGAACGCGTTGACGTAAAACACTATGACGAGCCGAGAAAATGAAGTTCTATGCTTCCGAGCATGCGTCGAATTGTTTCCGAGCATGCGTGGTCTTTAGTCCATCGGAATTGCATCCAGACGGATGGACATTCCGATAGAATTTTTTTTCATTGGAAAAAAAGAGAACATGTTCTCTTTCTAAGTCTGTCGGAAAAAGTCCGATGGGGCATACACACGGTCAGAATGTGCGATGAAAAAATTCCGGCTGACTTTTTCCATCGGAAATTTTGAGCGTGTGTATGCGGCATAAATGTTGCACAGCAGTTCAGTACTGCAAATCGCCATTTAAAGAGACAAGATTGAAAAACTTGTGACTTGGATTCATGGTCTGCAAAGCAAGCAAGAAGATGCAATAACTTGCCACAATTGACTCTAAAACATAAAAAACTAGAAAAGCTGTTTAACACCTGCAGTGCACTTTGGAGAAGGAAGCTGTCATCATTAAAGCCCAACTTCAAGAGACTTAAGCCCCATACACCCGATCAGACTTTTGGCCAACAAACTTCATTTTGAGCAAGTTGGACCAACAAGCCGACCGTGTGTACGCTCCATCGGACAAACTTTTTAGTTTTTTTTGTGTTTTCATCGGACAAAAGTTGGGTCTGCAAACGGACAAACTTTTGCCCAACAAAAGTCCGATGGAGCAAAGTCCTACCGTGTGTACAGAAAACCATAGGACTTTTGTCCGATGGACAAAACAACTAATGTTAAAATCAACCAACAATAGCAGAAGTTGACCAAAGGGTGGCAGTAAAGAGCAGAAAAGAGCAGAAAAACCACGTGATGTTGCAAAAAGTTTTGGGAAAGTTTGCAGAAAAGTCCTGTGGTGTGTATGCTATGGGTGTGCCCGGCCAACTCCGTTCGGACAAAAATCCAGGGAAAAGTCCGATGGAAATCCGACCGTGTATATGGGGCTTTAGCTTGTTCAGGAAAAGTCTACTTACAATGGGTCTTTTTGTTGACTTTTTCACCTACCTTTTATAAAAGTCAAGTGAAGATAAGTATGAAGTAAAAATGTCCCCCAGTCTTAATCGCTTGTGGCTATTACCCCAAAGAAGCTTCAGAACTATTTTTTTAGAGCGGAGCTTGGTGCGTTTTTTACTGTGCACTTCTGAAATACAACAAAACACACAGATGTGAATGGAGCCTCATTGTTCTTGTGTAAACCCACCAATTTCACTTCCAGGACCCATTCACACCTAGCATAGTGGCAGTGCATGTTTTGTGGCTTGTTTTTCCTGTGACACACATTGGGTAGCCTGTTGATTTTAATGGGCTGCGCTACATGTGGCTCATGGAACATTTTGGCATGTTGTGGGTTGCGTGTTTTTTGCTGCATTTGCCATCCGTTTTTTCACATGGCAAAATGTGTGTTGGGTGTGCCGTTAACAATTAATGGAACTGAAAGCGCAACTAGGTATTTTTAGGTGTATATAGGTGGCCATATACTATACAATCTGATTGTAGAATCTCTTTTAGATTTACCAAATTTATATAATAGGAGGAAACACCTATCTAGCCAATCACTCTGTATCCAATCAGGCAGGCCCTTGCACTACATAGCAGTTGGCTGATCTAAAGGTGATTGTACAATAATATTGTATAGTGTAAGGTGAACTTTTCAGAACCCAGGACACACTTCTCCTGTTTTCAATACTACAGCTCTGATCCACATAGGCAGTTATGTCATCTCTCATTCCTGCACACTTCAAAATGCCAAATGAACAATCTATGCAAGATTAAAATTAACCACTTAAGGACTGGAAGGATTTGCCTCCTTAATGACCAGAGCACTTTTTGAAATTTTTGCATTGCGCATGCATGCAATGCTGTACCTAAACCAAATTTGCGTCCTTTTTTTTCAAACAAATAGAGCTTTCTTTTGGTGGTATTTGATCACCTCTAGGATTTTTATTTTTTGCGATATAAACGAAAAAAGACCGACATTTAAAAAAAATATATATATATATTTTCTACTTTTTGTTATAAAAAAAATCCAATAAACTCAATTTTAGTCATACTTTTAGGACAAAATTTATTCAGCCACATGTCACATGTCTTGGGTAAAATTTGTATATTTATTAGTTTGCACAAAAGTTATAGCGTCTACAAACTATAATAAATTTTCTGGAATTTTTGGAAAGTAGACACCTGAGGAAATTGCTGAGAGGCATGTTGAGCCCATTGAATATTTTATTTTGAAAAATTACAATAAAAACATTTTTTTTACACAAAGTTGTCACTGAAATTATATATTGCTTAAATATGCCATGCTATGTGAAATTACACCCCAAAATACATTCTGTTGCTTTCTCCTGAGTACAGGGATGCCACATGTGTGAGACTTTTTGGCAGTCTAACTGCATACATGCCCCCAAAGACCAATCACTGCCTTCAGGCTATCTAAGGGCGTAAATGTTTGATTTCACTCCTCACTACCTATCACAGTTTCGGCAGCCATGAAATGCCCAGATAGCATAAAAAAAAACAAATGACCCCATTTTGGAAAGTAGACACCCCAAGCTATTTGCTGAAAGGCATGTTGAGTATTTTGCAGATCTTACTTTTTGTCAAAAAGTTTTGAAAATTGAAAAAAGAAAAAGAAAATAGATTTTCCTTTTCTTTCTTCATTTTCAAAAACAAATGAGAGCTGCAAAATACTCACCGTGCCTCTTAGCAAATACCTTGGGGTTTATACCTTCCAACATGGGGTTATTTGGGGGGGGGGGGTTGTGCTATCTTGACATTTCAGGGCCTCCGAAAACTGTAATGGGTGAGGAGTAAAATCACCATACTGCTAGAATTACTGCCCTCAATCTGATGTTAGTGGTGATACCTCACATGCATGGTGCAATTGCTGTTTACATACGACACAGGACCGACTCTCGCGCTCGCCTTTGCACAGGGGGACAGGGGTGCTTTATTTTTTTATTATTTTTTTTATAATTTATTTTTCTTTTTTTTTTTTCTTACACTGTTCCTTTCATTTTAGTTTTTTTAAATAATTTTTATTGTTATCACAGGGAATGTAAATATCCCCTATGATAGTAATAGGTAGTGACAGGTACTCTTTTGAAAATGTTGGGGTCTATTAGACTCTAGATCTCTCCTCTGCCCTCCAAGCATCTGACCACACCAAGATCGGTGTGATAAGATGCTTTCCAAATCTCCCAATGGCGCTGTTTATCTGGCGAAACCAAAGTCATGAAATGCTCGTAGCTTCCAGTTTCTTAGGCCATAGAGATGATTAGAGCATTCTGGTCTCTGATCAGCTCTATGGTCAGCTGACGGAACCACCTACTGCATTCTCGGGATCCCCGAAGGGACAGGGGAGCCCGAGAAAACCATGGAAGAGAACAGGAGGGGGGGGGTGGTTCCCTCCCACTGCTTGTAAAATCAGTCTAGCGGCTAATTGGCCGCTAAAATTGCTTTCACATGAGGGCCGACTGCCGGCTGAAAAAAACAATACCAAGATGATACCTAAACCTGCAGGCATCATTCTGGTATCACCACTCAAAATACAGCAACATACCAGTATGTCGCTGGTCCTTGATGGCCGTATATTGTAATGGGCTGAATGAAAAAAGAGAACCTAACAGATTTATCCATTCAAATCGATTGATCGTGGTATCATTAGAATACCGCCCTGCAAGCACCAACTTCTAATGATGGGCATACAATAAATATAAAAATATATGCCGAAGCATAGGGTTGATCTGCCTGTCAGGGAAACGGCCGTAGCAATAGTGCCAGTACTAGTAATGGCCGCTTCCAAACAGGCGCGCGCATGCGCGGGAGCGTCAATCGGCGCACAGCAACGCAACAGATGCAGCCACTTGCTGGCCTATATAAGACTGCCACTGAGCGCATCTCATTGCTTGATAGTCATCAGCCTTCCTGTGTTCCTGAGACTCTGTTCAACTGCTGTTTGGATCTCTCGTTGTGACCCGGCTTGTCCTGACCCGTCTGATCTGCTCTCCTGGTTTGACCCCCTGGCTTGCTTTACAGACTTGTTGCCTTCTCCTCCACCTGATCCCGGCTTGTTCCACAGACTTTGCCACAGTTATCTGTTCCTGCCTGTTTCCTGTTACCAGACCTTTGGCTTGTCTCCGTTTCTGCAATCTGCCTCTTCCTCCTGCTTGATATACTGGGTTTGACCCTCAGCCTGGCTGCCACTACTACTCCTTGAGCAGTGTCCTGCATCCACCAGTGTTCTTCAGGATCCCACCAGCTCTGCTCTCCTGGACCCATCTGGCAACCTGTGCTTCTCTGGGCACTACACCCTCTGTACCCAACCTCAGAGGTGTACTGCATTCAGCTGCAAGGGGAAAGCTCTCGGCATTTCGGCCTTCAACCAGGTACGTGACACCGCCCCTATGTCCACCCCTGCCCCATGCTTTGGCATTTATGCTCTTTTTTTTAACTGTGGTGGTGAAATCACCTCCTACAGCGCTGGAGTCACAGCTTTACGTATCGTGAGAGCAAACCCTGTTGCTGTCAGGATAAATAAACCCATGTTGCAGCTGAATGGCATACCTGCAAAGCAAATAATGGTTAAAACAAAGTAAAAATTACAGTATAACAGTAGGACATACCATACCTGAAAAGAAAACACAATAATACACAGTAGCAACAAAACATTACAGATAAGCATAAAATACAGTAACAATAGAGAGAGAACAATAGATAGAAAACAATAGAGAGGGCAATAGAGAGAACAATTGAGAGGGAAGAAAAATTAAAACGACAACTATTTTTATTATTTTTTTCTTAGGGGTTTTTTTTTGGAGGTGGGGGTTGTTTATTTATTTTTTGCACTTATATTTTAACTATAAACGTTCCAGGTTAGGGTCTCTCAAAATGTGATGGCCATCTCATCTTTGGAGACCCTGTGTAAGTGTGCCCTAGGACTGTGCCGTGCTGTACCCTACACTAATACTCCTTTAGTGTGTGGTAGCGATGGAAACATTCACTGATGCAGAGACCAGGTTGGTCAGGACAGAAGGGACAATAATAGCGATTGTCACGCCTATTCAATCTCAGGGGGTGTAAGAGGACACGGGGCCACACAATGACATTGGAGGAGAAGCAGTTAAGCTTAAGCAGCACAGGGGGTTTTTCACTGTCAGGGCGATGAGAATGTGGAACTCTCTTTCACAAATGGTGATGTCAGCAGGGAGTATTGATATTTTTAAAAGACTCTTGGACATCTTAAAGAACACAACATACAGGGATATGGGAAATTATGCTGACACACTTACACCTAAACAGGTTGAACTGGATGGACTGTTGTCTTTATTCAACCTTATCTACTATGTAACTATGTAACTATTTAGGTACACATTGTCTTGGACCCTCCAGGAAAGGAGGGATCTTACGACCTGGCCTGAAAGGCTTTTTGCAATCTGTCCTAGCCCCGCCTCCAAAAGGGAAAAAAAGACTACAGCCGACTTCTTCTGCGTACAGGCCCAATCCTTCTAGCCTTCTGCCCTTTTCAGGGCCTACATGCGCTGTTTAAATTCACATAGGTGTAGGGTGTTTGGCTCCCATGCCCAAAGTGCTACTAGGGCTCCTCCCCATCTGGCTTAAAACAAGGCACTGAATCACCCATGACATCGCTGCAGGAGGGTTCCACCTAAAAGGGGCCTAGCGCCTAATGACCTTGCTTACTGTAACCAGGCACTATGATGGTAGATAGCCACCTAGTGCCAAAGTAGTTAACTGCACCTGCCTTCAAAATGAGTTGTGGTTTTACCGCCCTCTAACCACCCACCTAAAGTCCACAACACAGTCAGAGGGGCTGTTCACATGCTGTGGTTGTGATGCTTTGCATTGCAGTGGAAAACTTAACATGGCATGCTGAGTTGTCAAATTCAAATTCGGCCATTCAAGTTAATGAAGCCGTGTCACAACCGTGAGTGGTTGCAGTGTATTAGCCCCATTGTAAATTGCAATTTAGGAAAAAAAACGGCATTCAGGGGGCATCAAGATTGCCTCCTGAACACCCGACAGCATACTCTCAAAATCGATCCATCACGGATTAATTTTTCGAAGAATAGGGTAGTGTAGAACTAGACTTTATGACTTTCCTTTACCCATGTAAGCACTGTATAGACATACTCATTTCAGAATTGAGAGACACTCTTTACTTTGAAGGTAATTTTCTATATATATTTTAAAGGTCTATTCTTGAAACATGCAAAGACTAATGCCGCGTACACACGACCGCTTTTCTCGACGAGAAAAACTGCATTTTTTTTTTTCGCCGACAAAAACGATCGTCTGTAGGCTTTATGTTGTTTTTCTCGTCGAGAAAAACGGCATAAAAAACGACGTGAAAAATTAGAACATGTTCTAAATTTTCTCATCGTTCTTTCCAGCATTTTTTTCCGCGCCAGTTTTCCCATAGGGAAACACTGCCGCGGAGCCCACAGACGGTCGTTTTTCTCGTCAAGAGAAAAAATGACGGGAAAAACGACCGTGTGTAGGGAACCAATCGGTTCCCTCGTTTTTCCTGTCATTATTCACAGCGGTTTTTTAACCGCCGTGAATAATGATCGTGTGTACGCGGCATCAGGCTGGCCATACATAATTCATTGTTTTTTTTTTCAACCAACGGGTGAACGAAAAAATAAATAAGCTGATTTCCCCCATCCACACATTTGAGGTGCATGGGGGAAATCCTTCCCGCTCTTGTATTGTATTCTGACAGAGGGGAGCCCTCCCCACTGTCAGAATACAATGATCAGTGTTGCCAGCTATAGCCGGCAGCACTGATCACTCGGAAAAAAACTGACAGGCTAGTTGTACACAAGTCGATTGATAGATCGACTTGTATACAACCAGCATGCCCATACATGGATCGAAGTTGGGCCGGCCCCATGTATGCTTAATAAATACTAAATGGGATGCCAGAGAAGAAAAGTAACATGCAAAGTTTAGATAAGGTGTAAAGTATGCAATGTATAACTAAACTATGAAGTAACATGTGCAATGTTTAGCTTAAATGCAGAGTGGAAAGTAAAAAAGCTTTCCTATCGTTGCAAAATGTGTAAAAACTCAGCAAGAGGTGTTATATTGGCGGGTAGCAGGCAGGCCTGGACTCCATTTTTTTTTTAAATGTGCACAGGATATGAGCTTCCAGTTTACATACAGTATCTCACAGTATCTAATCCATTCCTACACTGAATTCTACTGTGTTTGCTATATTCTGTTAATGTAAAGGCAACATTGATTTTCTCCAATTTACTCTCTTTTAGTCTGTTAAATATACCATAGCGAGTGTTTTGTTATACAGTGCATCCGGAAAGTATTCACATTGCTTCACTTTTTCCACATTTTGTTATGTTACAGCCTTATTCCAAAATGGATTAAATTAAAGGGGTTGTAAAGGTACAATTTTTTTTCCCTAAATAGCTTCCTTTACCTTAGTGCAGTCCTCCTTCACTTACCTCATCCTTCCATTTTGCTTTTAAATGTCCTTATTTCTTCTAAAAAATCCTCACTTCCTGTTCTTCTGTCTGTAACTCCACAAAGTAATGCAAGGCTTTCTTCCTGGTGTGGAGTGTCGTGCTCACCCCCTCCCTTGGACTACAGGAGAGTCAGGACGCTCTCTACGTTGCGGATAGAGAAAGGAGCTGTGTGTTAATGGGCATCTTGACTCTCCTGTAGTCGAAGGGAGGGGGCGAGCACGACACGAGTCGGGACTACACTGTGTTGGAAAAAAGCCCACGCACGCAACAGACCATGAACAGCTGCACCACAAGCTTTTAAGAGGAGGTGAGCGAAAGTTATGGAGGGAGAGGGAAAAGGGGGGGGGGGGAGTGGTTGTGTACAGCGGCATCGGTGGGGGAAGTGAAAGCTGTGAACCGTAGTGGGGGTGAATTTGTGAGAAGAAGTGAAAGCTGGAAAGGGGGAGAGGTTGTACAAAGTGAGAGCTGAGTAGTGGGGAGGGGAGGGGGGCAGGTGGTACAGTGGCAAGAGTTGGCAGGTTGTTTAAAGGGTAGCAGGGGGTGAAGAGGCAAGAGTTGGAGGGTCGAAGAGATGAGAAATGTGGATTGGGGAGCAGAAGTGAAATGTGGAAGGGGGGGTAGAGACAAGCTGTAACTGTGGACTGGGGGTGTAAGCTGTGGATGTGGGGGGGATGCAGAGTTTAGTTGTTGACAGGGGGTACAAAGGTGAGTTGTGGGGGGTGCTAAGGTGAACTGTGGACAGGGGTGCAGAATTGAGCTCTGGGCAGAGGTACAGTGGTGTGCTGGGGACGGGGAAAGAAGTGATGTGCTGAGGATGGGGGGAAAAGAGGTGTGCTGCAGATGGAGGAAAGAAGTGGTAAGCTGCGGAGGGGGTGGGGGGATTGGAGGAAAGAAGAGGGGAGCTGTGGACAGGGTAAAAAAGAGATGAACTGTGGGGGGGGGGGGGGGGGGCATAGGTGAGCTGTGGACAAGGGTTGCAGAGGTGAGATGTGAATGGAGGTCACAGAGGTGAGCAATAGATGGTTACATTGGGGGAAATAAGTACTGTCCCTTGTGCTGATTATTTTTTTTCTGTGCCCTATGTGATACACACACCTCATCGCTGCAAAGTACACTTTCTTAAGCTCTGTGTTATGCACTACTAGGTGCGGTACTCTGGGCCTTGAGCAATAAGCAGATTTGGCGCTGCTTTACTTCTCTTCCCGCAGAATGACAGGGTTGGGAGCGGAGAGTTGGCTGGGGAGGGTGAGTTCCTGCACCTATTCTCTGAGAAAAAAAGCCCTGGGTAGGGCTTAAAGGCTGTTCACTCAGATAGCTGCTTCACAAGAACTTAGTCTGCTGTGCATAGCAAGAGGTACCTCTCTAGGGAGTCTTAAATTTAATAGCTGCCATTGATATAGAGTGCACTCTAAGCTAGATGTACAGCCCATTGTTTACAAAGGAGTTATCGCAATATTGAATATCATTGCTATTACTATTTTCTAATGCCATTACTTATTGCTGATGTTGTGAATTTCCAGGTTTACGCAAATTTAGCTTCATAGAACTCCATTCAGTGCTGCTATAGCCTAGTGCCTAGGGAACTGTGATTGACATAATACTTTACTTACAAATGTATGTGTATATGGCTATTTACTGTAACCTGTGACAATATATTGGATTCAGGTAGTACTAAACAGTCTGATATTTTCTTTTTGATACTGGACCTTAGTTGTGTACAGGGTATCTATATTTGTGCCCGCAGTAGCAGTGCTGTATCCATTTGCTTAACCTGGTGTGTCAGTGAGGATAAGGCTGTTCTCAGAGTCGAGGCAGAAGAACAGAGAGCCCAATCTACCAAGCGGCTCCTGGGGGGATCAGCATTATATACATATACATGTGTACACATGCATGAAACATACATACACACTGCATACAAATGTATAGAACGTGCATACACACTGCATTTACATGCATACAACACACATACACACTGCATACACATGCATGCAAAATACATACACACTGCATACAAATGTATACAACATGCATACACACTGCATTTACATGCATACAAAATACATACACACTGCATACACATACGTGCAACATACATACACACTGCAAAGATACAACATGCATACACACTGCATACATGTACACGCAAGATACATAACACATACACATAAAGCACTTACCTTTCTAGTGGTATTGCTGCTATCTTTACATTCCTATATCTCTGCTACTGCATAGTTGCCAACATTTCAAAAAAGTTTTCAGGGACACCTCTTTTTTTCCCCAGCAAGCCATTGTAGGAAGAGAATGTACTCTAATTAGTTGTGGGGTATTCATTTAAAATGGGTGTGATTGTACATGATGCATATTGGTAACATACAGCGGGTAAAATAAGTGTAGCGGGCTCACCCCTCTCTCCCCTTCTCATACTCGGCTTGTCTTTCTTCGTCTAGGGGTCTCAGTGCTGGGGGGAGGGATGAGATACACCATGGCCCATGTCCTCCATAGCTAAGAGGTGAAGGCCAGCAAATTGGGTTTTGTGTAGGTGTCCTAGAGTCAAGTCCAGTACTTCGTCCCTGACTTCTTTGCTCCTGATAACAAGAATTCCCCACAGTGAATAGGTCCAACTCAGTTTTATTCTTCTTGCCAAGCAATAAAACAGTTTCTTTACTTTGGAAAATGGGGACAGATCGAGGCACAATCCTTTCCCTTCTGCTGCTGACCACTGTGCTGTCACCAGTGGTGAATAGTTACTGCCACTGACTAGGTGATGTAGAACGTGAATTACCTTTGCTCGCTCAGCCCCTGTCAGGGGAAGAATCAGTCCAAGGGAGAAATGGAGGCCTCTCCGTCACCAGCGATGCTGCACCGGACTCTTCAGAGAAGTTACTGCACACCAGTCCTCACGAACTCAGACACGGGCACCCAAGGAGTTAGGGCCCCCTCGGATCCCTCCACCCTCGCGGAACTCAGTCGAAGGTACTGAGCCCCAGGCATCCGCCATAGTACCTCACCCCAGGCTAAAGGTGCCTGAGATGGACTACATCTCCGCTCCGGCTAGGTCAAGGGCACCTAGGCCTGGAACACCGGAACGCCAGCACCCAGGCTTTAGGTGCCTGGGTGCGGCTGTATCTTCTGGCTCCGGACTCTAACCCCGTGATCAGGGCGTCCACCCCTTTTATGACCTCTCCCTTCGCGCCACAGCGGGTTCCCCGCTCCGCTGTACCAGCTCCAGGGGAGGACAAAAAGGCACAGTCTTGTGGTGCAAGCCCAGCCCCGGTCCAAGGCAACAACGCCACCTGTAGGCCGGCAGGAACCTCACACCACCAGAGTCCTCCAAGACTCACAAAGGGAACCTTGAATTTCCTAACAATCAGGGCATCTGGGTTACACTACCACCCAGATGCTTCCCCTAAATTCAAGTAACCACTACACACTCCCCCCGGTGATTTGACGCTGGTCCCCAGTGTCTGGTATAAACTCATACCCCACAAGGGTGGTGACATAAGTTCAGCCCAGAAACCAAACTACACAATTTAGCCCTAAATTGTGCCAAGACCTGGATGGGAAAGGGAAAACATAAACAACACAACCATAAAACCTTCAATTACACTTTAAATCTCGCACATTTACATTCTTCCCTCCCCCTGGCCATCTAAGGACCACCCATTCTCAGCAGCCTTGATAGACGAGTCTCCTACAGAGGGAAAGAAAAAAGGAACATACATCCTAACAATATATGTGTGTGCTTGGAATGAATGGGTCTATCCGAAAAGAAACCCACTCACTCCAATAAGTGCTGCATAGTGTAAAAACAACAAACAATCGTTGCGCAACACTGCCACCTGGTGACAGTGCCGTGGTCAAGACACTCATCACTTCCAGATAAACTTTTCTCTTGATCATTCCTCTGTGACCCTACACTAACTAAAATCCAGAGTCACTGATTTCTCTAAAGAGTAGACTTGCCCAAATGCAAAAAAAAAACTAGGGCACAGTCCCTGTGTTCCGGCAAAGGTACTCCGGAAAGTTCAGCAATGAACAGCAAAAGAACACACAGGAGTCTCTCTCTCCTTTTTCTTTCTACAGGTAAAACCTTGGATGAGGCAATAACACAGGCTTCAAACGATTGTCAAAAGCCTCCACATGGTACTCAACACTTCTTCCTTCCTTGCGACAAATCACCATTTTGTCCGCATGAATGTGTCTTCCCAGCATCCACTTAGCTTTACAGTCCTGGAACTTCTTGGTGACCGTTGGTGAGCAAGAAAGGTATCGCCGTGCCTGCGGTACTTTAAGTTTGTCCCACACAAAGGTATCATACCATCTTTGGCGAAAAACTTCCACCTCATAAAGCAGTTCTGGAGGCAGGTACGGGTATTCCCACCCATACTCCTGAGCAACCTTCTGGCCGAAAAGACGCTGCAGCCTTGACAAGGGTGGCATGGTGGCTCGGTCTCCTTCTCCAGGTGGAACAATTGCTTCTGGGTGGCGAGGTGCGTTCACCACCTCGGTAGATCTGGGCCTAGGAGCCCGCAGTGATTGACGTTGCACTCCCGCAACAGGAGCAGGTGAAATGGATGTTGAATCCAGAAGAGGAACTTCAGACAGAGGACCAGCTTCTTCCCCAGGTGCCGAAACTGCCACCTGAGGTGTACTATCTCCAGTAGGCAGGTCTCTTGTGACACGGGACGAGGGTAGCTTCATCTTGTCCCATCCCTTCCGTTGGAAGATTTTGTCTATCTCCCCATCATCGCCATTGTCAGACAATGAATCCAGGTTAGAGGTGTCGTAGTACTCAGCGGGCAGATAATTCCCAGTCACGGAACTATCCCCCTTGACGGCCTCTACCGACTGTGGGCTTCCGCCACTTTTAACCACACAGACAGTCCCAACCCCTGGCTCACCTGAGCCTTTAGAAGAATAGGGACAACCAGGACTCTTTCTACCGGATCCATCCAGGCCAGGCAAGCAGTGGGGCGAAGCTCTTCCACGACCACACAAGGCCATCACTAGGCCGACTTTCCTCTTTGGTGGCCGGAGCAGGGAGCTGCTGGTGACCGAGGCAGCATCCTCGGATTTTTCTCTTTTCATCTCCGCTTGGGCAGTCACTTCGCCCGGATCAGTGCGCACGGGGAACGCACCAGCATCGATCTCTCTTTCCGGAGTGGCAGTCCCTGTGAGGTAGTTGAGGTGGAAAGCGCGAGGCTTTTCTGTGGATGATTCCACCTCGAAGAGAAATTCTTTGCAGACCTCACAGCGCCCAAACGGCTTCAGCTGGACCACCAGTCCCGAACAGCCGGGACAGATCACACCGAGGGCCTCGATGTCTCTGCAGGTGTACAGAGCCAATTGCCCCCGGGTCCTTAGTCTTATCCCCGTATCCATGATCGGAGCAGCCAGAGAAGACATATCCGCGAAGGAAGGAACTGAAATCCACGGAGCGTTTGAAGCCATCCTCTCTCTTTGCTGCTCCATTGCGCACTGACCCACCCGCGCCGGAATCTCCACGTGCGTACGTCCACATGGCGAGACTCCTCCCACCTTCTGCACTTGTTTGCAGGCTTTTCCCTTTCCCCGCCCACGAACTACGCAGCTGTGGGTTGCCTAGTGGCGCGTTGGCCAATATGGCCGACCTACTCGGAACGCCTCCGGGCAGCAAAGTTCAAATTCAGACACCATACACATCCTGGATACGATGCCCCCACGTGTAGCGGGCTTACCCCTCTCTCCCCTTCTCATACTCGGCTTGTCTTTCTTCGTCTAGGGGTCTCAGTGCTGGGGGGAGGGATGAGATACACCACGGCCCATGTCCTCCATAGCTAAGAGGTGAAGGCCAGCAAATTGGGTTTTGTGTAGGTGTCCTAGAGTCAAGTCCAGTACTTCGTCCCTGACTCCTTTGCTCCTGATAACAGGAAGTCCACACAGTGAATAGGTCCAACTCAGTTTTATTCTTCTTGCCAAGCAATAAAACAGTTTCTTTACTTTGGAAAATGGGGACAGATCGAGGCACAATCCTTTCCCTTCTGCTGCTGACCACTGTGCTGTCACCAGTGGTGAATAGTTACTGCCACTGACTAGGTGATGTAGAACGTGAATTACCTTTGCTCGCTCAGCCCCTGTCAGGGGAAGAAATCAGTCCAAGGGAGAAATGGAGGCCTCTCCGTCACCAGCGATGCTGCACCGGACTCTTCAGAGAAGTTACTGCACACCAGTCCTCACGAACTCAGACACGGGCACCCAAGGAGTTAGGGCCCCTCGGATTCCTCCACCCTCGCGGAACTCAGTCGAAGGTACTGAGCCCCAGGCATCCGCCATAGTACCTCACCCCAGGCTAAAGGTGCCTGAGATGGACTACATCTCCGCTCCGGCTAGGTCAAGGGCACCTAGGCCTGGAACACCGGAACGCCAGCACCCAGGCTCTAGGTGCCTGGGTGCAGCCGTATCTTCTGGCTCCGGACTCTAACCCCGTGATCAGGGCGTCCACCCCTTTTATGACCTCTCCCTTCGCGCCACAGCGGGTTCCCCGCTCCGCTGTACCAGCTCCAGGGGAGGACAAAAAGGCACAGTCTTGTGGTGCAAGCCCAGCCCCGGTCCAAGGCAACAACGCCACCTGTAGGCCGGCAGGAACCTCACACCACCAGAGTCCTCCAAGACTCTCAAAGGGAACCTTGAATTTCCTAACAATCAGGGCATCTGGGTTACACTACCACCCAGATGCTTCCCCTAAATTCAAGTAACCACTACACACTCCCCCCGGTGATTTGACGCTGGTCCCCAGTGTCTGGTATAAACCCATACCCCACAAGGGTGGTGACATAAGTTCAGCCCAGAAACCAAACTACACAATTTAGCCCTAAATTGTGCCAAGACCTGGATGGGAAAGGGAAAACATAAACAACACAACCATAAAACCTTCAATTACACTTTAAATCTCGCACATTTACATTCTTCCCTCCCCCTGGCCATCTAAGGACCACCCATTCTCAGCAGCCTTGATAGACGAGTCTCCTACAGAGGGAAAGAAAAAAGGAACATACATCCTAACAATATATGTGTGTGCTTGGAATGAATGGGTCTATCCGAAAAGAAACCCACTCACTCCAATAAGTGCTGCATAGTGTAAAAACAACAAACAATCGTTGCGCAACACTGCCACCTGGTGACAGTGCCGCGGTCAAGACACTCATCACTTCCAGATAAACTTTTCTCTTGATCATTCCTCTGTGACCCTACACTAACTAAAATCCAGAGTCACTGATTTCTCTAAAGAGTAGACTCCTTTGCTCCTAGTAACCAGAATTCCACACAGTGAATAGGTCCAACTCAGTTTTATTCTTCTTGCCAAGCAAAAAAAAAGTTTCTTTACTTTGGAAAATGGGGACAGATCGAGGCACAATCCTTTCCCTTCTGCTGCTGACCACTGTGCTGTCACCAGTGGTGAATAGTCACTGCCACTGACTAGGTGATGTAGAACGTGAATTACCTTCGCTCGCTCAGCCCCTGTCAGGGGAAGAAATCCGTCCAAGGGAGAATTGGAGGCCTCTCCGTCACCAGCGATGCTGCGCCGGACTCTTCAGAGAAGTTACTGCACACCAGTCCTCACGAACTCAGACACGGGCACCCAAGGAGTTAGGGCCCCCTCGGATTCCTCCACCCTCGCGGAACTCAGTCGAAGGTACTGAGCCCCAGGCATCCGCCATAGTACCCCACCCCAGGCTAAAGGTGCCTGAGATGGACTACATCTCCGCTCCGGCTAGGTCAAGGGCACCTAGGCCTGGAACACCGGAACGCCAGCACCCAGGCTGAAGGTGCCTGGGTGCGGCCGCATCTTCTGGCTCCGGACTCTAACCCCGCCCCTTTTATGACCTCTCCCTTCGCGCCACAGCGGGTTCCCCCGCCCCGCTGTACCAGCTCCAGGGGAGGACAAAAAGGCACAGTCTTGTGGTGCGAGCCCAGCCCCGGTCCAAGGCAACAACCCAACCTGTAGGCCGGCGGGAACCTCACACCACCAGAGTCCTCCAAGACTCACAAAGGGAACCTTGAATTTCCTTACAATCAGGGCATCTGGGTTACACTACCACCCAGATGCCTCCCCTAAATTCAAGTACCCGCTACATAAGCATTGAACACCTTTTTTCTAGGTAAATATATTTCTAAAGGTGCTATTGGCATGAAATTTGCACCACGTGTCAGTAACAACCCATGCAATCCATACATACAAAGAAACCAAAACAAATAAGTTCAGAAAATAAGTTATGTGTAATCAAATTAAATTACACTCCCTCCATGAATTGTGCCTTTTTTCAACCTATCTATGCAAATGTGTATGTGTATGTATGCACATCCTAGATGTGCGTATGATTAAGTATGTGTCAGCAAGGGGTCTTTTTTTTAATTTTATTTTTATTACATTTTATTATTTTTAAATATATATATTTTTTCACTTAACTTAATACTGTGGCTGACAAACCCCCTATGTGATCATGACAAGTCCTTTTTATAGAGACATCAGGGGTTTGTTTTTGCAAGTCCCAGGCTTCTAGAAGTGGCAAAAAGCCTCAAAACCTTGCCTTGGAGCAGTTGGTAGTGGCAGCAACAGCTATACTGATGTGTCAAAGTGATCAGGTGTCTTTACAGACACCTGAATAACTTTTGCATCATGCAGCACAACGGAAAGATTCATTTTTAAACAATTTGTTTTAACTCCTTGACTGCCATATCCTTGACAATCAAAGGTACCTGCCACAACTAAATTGTAAGATTTAAAATAAAGTAAAATCAGTGGAGGTAGATCTCATCTCTGTGTCATTGCGCATTCTGGCATTAAAAAAAAAAAGTGTTCATGATGCACAAGTATTTATATTGGATCTTCATGTACTACTAGGTAAAGACTCTTTTGGTTCACACATACTGTATGAAGCGATTTCCTGCCTGAAATGTCAACTTTCGGTCAGCTAAGTTTGTTTTACAAAGACCTAGAGAATATGGTGTTTTATATTTAACACTTTTAATTTCCTGTTACTTGACTTATGTTAAATAACACCAAAAAAATCTGGAGAGTTGGGTGCTGTACCGTAAGGTGCAGCTAGGCAAGTTCTGGTACCTGCTGCACTAAGAATACAGTCCATTCAGACATACATTTTTTTCAGACATGCCAACAAGTGGCTGACTAGATACAGACTAAAAGGATTGTTTAGGTAAACCCTACATTACATAGTTTTTAAAAATCTTAATAAAGCTGAACTTTTTTTGGCCTCCCAGGAGCACTTACCAAAATGAGCACATATATACAGCATATTTGCCCATTATGACACATTTACCTTGAAGAGTGCCCGCCTCCAGTGATGCAATGTTCATATTGCCCGTCCTTGCTCCCTCACTAGTGCTTCCATCTTATCTTTGTCCCCTTCAGGATCCAAAGTCTTTAGCCAATTTTATTGATCAGGCTGGGATAACAGTTTTTGTGCATATATATGGGAGTTACTTTGTCCCTGCACATACTCTGTGAGATGCTGGGATGGTACACTAAGCTGGCCATGTGCATCTGTCAGTGTACACTTGGATTGGTTGGGATGTAAGGCTCATCACGCTCAGCTTGGACTACAGAAAAATGGCACCCGGTCAGACACAGGATCAGCAGACTGTAAAGCTAAAATAGTAAAAGATGATGAGAATTGGCTCCAGCTCGGTTCTCCATCCATAGAAGAACCCCTTCCCAATGCATTTTGCCCATATGGGGCTTAATCGTTGGCCTCTATGAGCCCCACTTCTATGGGTGGAGAACCGAGTTGAAGCCAAATTCTCATCATCTTTTACTGTTTTAGCTTTATAGTCTGCGGATCCTGTGTGTGGCCAGGTGCCATTCTTCTGTAGTTTAGTTCTACTTTGAAGTGGTTCTAAAGTCTGTTTTTTACCTTAATGCATTACCTGCTGTAAAGTTAAAAACGCCCCACTACCTGTTCAGGGGGTGGCACGGGTTATGACATTCCCATATACTGCATAAAACAAGGCTACTTGAGAGCATCCAACTGGGCAGAACCAATGAAGAAAGTTTGAAATTTAGGATGAAGACTAATAAAGCAAGAAAGAGCTGCAACATTTAACAAGGATACAGGCGGTCCCCGGGTTACAAACAAGATAGGGTCTGTAGGTTTGTTCTTAAGTTAAATCTGTTTGTAAGTTGGAACAGGTACATTTTTTAAGTGTAGCTCTAGCC